>JAQFVV010000021.1:0-1200000 GCA_028023455.1 Epiperipatus broadwayi | reverse complement strand
TTGCTAGAAATTCACAAGAAGTTTGAACATCAGAAATAATGAATCAAAGCTGATGAATAAACTGTATTTGATTTTTGGTCCAGTGAGTTGTGAATAATACTTTCATTTTCCTCCTCTTCATGATCATCATAATAATAATTGATTTACTGCTAGGAGTTCACAAGATGTTTGTGCATCAGAAATGATAAATCAGAGCAGATGGCCAAACTGTATTTGATTTTCAGTCCAGTGAAATTTCTTTTTTTAAATAATGCTTCTTTTTCTATTCGTCATTGTCATCATCATCATTATCATCATCATCATCATCATAATAATAATAATAATAATAATAATAATAATAATAATAATAATAATAATAATAATAATAATAATAATAATAATAATAATAATAATAATAATAATAATTGAGCGATTTATTGCTAGGAGTTTATAATAAGAAGTTTGAGAACTAGAGATAATGCATCAGAGTTCTATTTTATGAATCTTGATCCCCAGGGTCAGCCACTCTATCATTGTATTAAAGTATACATGCTCATAATATGTTTTGAATAGAAGTCATTTTTAAAAAAAAACGAATATGTCTATTTTAAATTAGATACTAAGATACCAACCAAATATGTTTAACGCCATTTTTTAACTTTTATTTTTATTTCAATATCTAAATAAATAAAACTGCTTATTTATTCACTTTTAATTTGCCATACGACTTTAGTCAAAACTAATATATTATACTGAAGTTTCAAGCTATCATATTATATTAAATTTTGGGAAAAAAGATTTATTCATAAGTCTGCCTCTAATTGGTCCTTTTAAAAAAATAATAAATATAGATTTTAAAATATAAACATTAATTTTTCAATCTCTACATAACCAAATATTTCAATATAAATTTAAAAACGTTATTTCCTATAGTAGATTAAGGGTTAAAATGTGTGATTTTATTTATTTTTTTATTATTAGCCAGCGTAAGTGCAACGTCTTTGTTCTGTTTGACCATTTTTATATCTTTTCTTAAATAATTAGATTTATATATATATATTTGATAACTTAACTTATAACATCACATTACTCCCTAGGGCATCGAAGCAGTAAAATAAAACTATATTAAGTTAATCGTTGTTAATAATTGTCTTTTCTTAAATTTGTAACCAATGATAACAAATTTTCTTTTTTATGAGAATCGTGATTAATTCTACACATTAATAAACTTTTATTAAATCAGAATTCTTATAAATAGTTATATGAAAGTACCATAACTTTTTAAAAAGATACTAAATGTCATATATAAAAGAATGACTTAAAATCCCACACATTGCAAAGATACCCAGATAGGTACATCATTATGTGTGATGTGATGGCACTGTGACTTCTTATACGAGTCAGAAATCTCTCAGAAACTATGCCCAGAGGAACCTGTTAGCCACTTTACTTTCCCTTTCCATTCCCCACCCTAAATTTTCCCATACCCTGCTCCATCCCATTTCCACAACTTAATCTTCGTCAACTCCATGGCCTTTATATTTAAATCCCCCTTATCTTTTTCAAAACCCAGCATAACGGTCAACAATAGCCACTTTACTTTCCCTTTCCATTCCCCACCCTAAATTTTCCCATACCCTGCTCCATCCCATTTCCACAACTTAATCTTCGTCAACTCCATGGCCTTTATATCTAAATCCCCCTTATCTTTTTCAAAACCCAGCATAACGGTCAACAACCCATTTTCTGTATAATTACTTTCCTTATATTTTTATTCTTCCACAACTTTATTATTTGTGTCCTTTCTGCTTTCAGGCATTTATATTCAATTAACAGATGCCTAATATTTGCTATGCCTTCCTTACACAACTTGCAGACTAAATCACTCACATTTTTCCATTTATGTGTATAAGCCCCTGTTGCTAAAGATTCCATTCAACCTTTAAACAGTAAAATTATAAAGGCATTACAAACAGCAACTCCCTCTATTTATTTACTTCAGAACCAATTATTGCAATTTTAAGTAATCAATGGATGCAAGATGGAAGTGTCAAATAAATACCAGGAATTAGTCTTTGTGAGTGAGAAACATTATATTTGTTCAGACACACCCAGCTGTATTTTTTATTTTTTTATAATATCTACACTGTTTGGACTGAGTTCAAAATCTTAGAGATTTTGAATCCTAGATTATTCCCTCAAATATGTAAAAAGTGAAAGTTGTTGTTGAAAGTGCATGTGTGATGTTTCTCATTGATAACTTGCTAATAAATCCCAACTGATCTGAAAGATCTGGCTGCCACTATTATCTAGTTTTTATTGATTCCTCAAACTTATAACAGATGACTCTGAAATTAATCAATATGTTTCAAATGCAAATATTGAAATTGAGATGAGAGAGTCAATGGTGATGTATTTGATAGCAAAAATGTCCTCTCAAACAAGGTTGACAAATTTTATTATAATCTAAAGAGGGTATAGTAAACAGATTTACATAGTGTGACTCAGAAAAAAAATGACTGATACTCTTTCCAAACTATCTGCTGGATATTCTCTTAATTAACACATGTGTTACATAGCAACATTGTTTACAAATTTGCAACAAAAGTTTTATATATTCTAATGTGTTTGGATTATAAATTATAACATGAATTGATATGATGTGATGTTTAACATGAAATATGATAGCATGTTCCATTCTCTAGATCATATTAGAACAACATTCTAATCTTCTTTTTTTTTTTAATTGGGTAAAATTGCTATTGAAACACTTAAAATGGTTCAAACTGTATATAATAGTGAAGCCATAAGGCAAAACATGTTTTCAAGTTATTTGGAAGATTTGTGATATAGGGAGAGAACTGAATGAAAATAATGTTTTTGAGAATTAATTGTAAGCATCTATCTTTCCTACAAATAAGATCATTTTCTGAATTAAGCTGTGTATGCATTATTTTGCAAAAAAAATGATAATGTCTGAATAGGTTTAATATTGTTGAGATGCTGTAGATGATCACATCATCAGATCTCTTTTTAATTAATGGAATCAATTCATTACTGTTACAAACATTACACAAATTTATTCAGTATTTCATGGCTAAGATAACTTGGGTCTTGCAGCAATGAGATATTGTGTTTAAGACCTTGGTACACAAATGTCTCTATTTATAGGTATACTGTGAAAGGTTTTAATCATTAATTATTTCTTGTTAATTATATTGAGGAGAGGAGGTTAACATTTCTGGGAAGAATTGAATAACTTTGAACTGGGCTCTTAAATTGGTAATATTCGAAAGATAGAATTCACACTCATTTAAGGTGATTTTATTAGATCTCTGAAAGGGAATGCTATTGATTAAACTTTCCAAAAGTTACATAACTTTAACCAATGTTACATAAGGTTTCCATTGCATTTTTAGTCACATCTTGATTTATGATTGAGATATGTTCAAAAGAAAATTAGAAATTATTGATACAAACGAGCAATGTAAGTTAAGTTTCTTAAAATCCTCTTTGCATGGTGTGAACAAGTTCTTTTGCAAAACTCAACATTTTTGCTGTTTTAGAGGTTATGAATCATGAAGAAGTTTTTTTTAATTCTTCCAGAATATGGAAATTAACTTTTTACACATTCTGTTTAGTTATCATTTTTAATTGTGGTATGTTTATAAGCTTTCAATGTCATTTCTATTAAGACTAAGGCTTGACTTCTACTGCCGAACAGTATTTTTAAGCATCTGTGTCATTTTGTAGTACTTTTCTTATTAAATCTCATCCTCTTATAATATTTGACTTTTTTCTTATATGTGGTCTATAACAGTGGTCTATTATTTTTTCCTAACTTTTTTTTAAAAGTAGAATTTCTACAAAGAAGATATAATGAAAGGCATAATTTAAGAAATAATTTTATGTTCTTAGTTTTTGCTGGAAGAATTTCACCAAGTGTGATTATTCTAGTTTATAATAGACGAATCCCTATTAATTTTTGTTTTCTGATGGAATGTAAATGTCTTTTTTCTCATTATGAATAATATTTCTCCAGTTTGATTACTTCGGGGTTAATATAAAAATAAAACACTTTATTTTATATTTATCTTTTATTTTCATTTTTAAAGAGAAAAGAATGTTTAATTTTTTTATTGCTACACATAAAAATCTTTAGATTTAACCCCCCCCCCCCATTTTCACAGCTCTTGAGAGATTAGATTCCACGGGCTGCACAGTACTGGTGTCTTATTCTTGTTTAACTCATTTGTGTTTATAATGTGCTTTTAAAGTTGAGATGATAGAGTGCATTGCACTAAGTGATTGAGCATAAATGTCACACAAAAGTTGAGATGATAGAGTGTATTGCGCTAAGTGATCGAGCATAAATGTCACACATTTATTGATGATGACCAAGATTAATTTACCTTCAGAAAAAAACTTACAAACATTGATATAATATGCCCAGTAAACAGTCAAAACTATTACAAATATATCCATATATGGCATTTAGGTATTTCCACCTATTGCATAGCTTATCCTTGATATTATATAGAAAACAAGCAATTAAACATAGAAAGCATAAAAAGTTATGTTTGGAGTTTATCGTTTATTAGATCCTCATCATCACAATTATCAAATCAGCAATTGGTTTTTAATGAGTTCAGATAAATAGGATGTTTTTGTATTGTTTTGCCCACTGTGACTTTGCAATGATTTTACATTTGAGTCATGAAAATATTTTTCTAGCTTGCCCCATAATTCAGATTATGACTAATTATTTCATATACCCAAAATGTACTTATAAATAAGACAAAGTCAGCTCAAATATCTGAGAGAAGAACTCATATAAATTTGATAGATTAGTAATTTGTTTAATTCACCTTAGCTTAATATATATTACTTTACATAATGAGTATGTACTTAACAAATTAATAGTTACAACTTTAAATTGTTTTAAAATATTTCTAATCATAAGATCTTAACACTGTCTCATTGTAAATCAAAAGATTACAGGAACATTAATGTGTAATAAAAATTGTGGACTTAATCAGTGAGGTATTTAATAGCCTCACACCCTCAAATCAAAATGCTTTAGACTCACCTATATAATTAAAAAGCAGGTTGAAGATTGGAGTGGCCACTCTTGTCTTTTAAAGTTGTTGATCTTATGTTAAAGATTTGTAGAGGTCCCTACTGTCATATTCAGACACATAGTCTTAAGGTGATAGCCTTAATATGTATTACATTATGTAATGAATATGTGCATAACAAATTAATAGTTACAACTTTAAATTGTCTTAAAATATTTCTAATTATATGATCTTAACACTGACACATCATAAATTGAAAGATTTCATGAACATTTGTGTGCAATAGAAATTTGTGAACTTAATCAGTGAGGTATATAACAGCCTCACACTCTCAAATCAAAATGCTTTAGATTCATCTATATAATTAAAAAATAGGTTGAAGATAAGAGTGGCTGCTCTTGTCTTTTAAAGTCATTAATCTTGTGTTAAAGATTTGTAGAGGTCCCTACTGTCATATTCAGATGCATAGTCTTAAGGTAACAGCTTTACTATATATTACATTATGTAATGAGTAGCACTTAACAAATTAATAGTTACAACTTTAAATCTTACTCTGAATAAGTCAACAAATTTTTTAATTTTCAAAACAAAACAATATTTTTATGGGCATCTTAAGGTTATACAGAACAATTTTATACACAAATCATTGCTTTGCAAAACTTTTATTGCTATTGGACAAAAAAAATGGTCAACTACACAGTAAAATGGTATTCAGTGTTGTCTGTAGCTCTGAGAGAACCGAGTTATAGATCATTTAATTTATTAGATAATATTTTAAACCATAAATGCACATAAATATTACATCATTTTAGCTAGTGCTTAAATTAAGCAATAGAATATAAACAATCTGTTATTATTGCATCACTATGTTAATAAATAAAAATCTGAATGTTTCCTTGGAAACAGAATGCTGCTATTCAATTGGTTAATTTGAATCATGACTCATGTGATGTGGCTTTCGAAATATTTGCATAATTGCTATCCAAAATTGACATTTGTCTCCATTACTTCTCAGAAAATGGTAAAAAAAAATATAATAAAAAGAGATGTTTCTAAATTAATGAAAATACCTAAAATGATTATGGCAAGATAGTCAAAGCAGAATACATTTACACATTCAGAATATTTTTTTAAAAATACAACTAGGAGAATTACTGGTTTGAGCATTAACCTATGATCAATGCAAGAATAGTAAGAAAAAGCTAAACTTAGAGTAGTAAAAACTTATTTGATACAAGTAGTTTTAATTCAAATATATTAAAGCATATGTAATGTTTAAAACTATTGATAAAATAATTAGAGACAAGAGCAAATAAATAGACAGTTTTGTGAAGACATTGTAATAATGTGTAACTATGCCCATAGATAGAATGGTTTATAAATGTAAATCACAAGAACACATCTCACATACTCATAAAACTGAGAATCTTCAATTTGTTGTCAAGGCAACATCTTTTTACTTATAACACTTTTTTATATAAATTAAAAGGTTACTTTATCATCAGATTGAAGATTCTTGGTATTGATAAATATGTGGATTGCTTTAAAGTGATTTATATATACATACATATTGAATTGAATTTTTCTATGGATTGTTATCATAATAAAGAATAGAAATGAGACTATATCCATGTAAACAGACATAACTTTTAGCTTTTGATGTGGTGAGGCTAGACAAGTTTTCTTATTAGCCTACAATAGCACCTTTGTTGGAGTTTATTGGGTTTTGTTTGCAATGCTATTATAATATTCAAGCTTTTCTTTATTTAATAGTAGTGTATGGCTGAAAGAATATAGCTATGGTGCATTTCAAATTACAGCTAGTGTTATAACATTGTTTCTATTTCATATATAAATATATTATTGTAATGAAATCCTGGTACAGTAAAAGTGTATCTGACTGCCATGATAGTAATCTGAATAGGAATGGATCAGATCAAATTTCAAATTTTATTTTAGGTTTCAATAAGTAAGACATAGGAATTTGCTCTGCAGTTAGATATACTATTGATAACCCAATTTATAATCAAATATTGATAAGCAAATGAGTATTTAATTATCTTAGATTAATAATAAATCAAGACATGAAACTACTTTAAACCATTATTATTTGAAAAGTGACAAGCTTCTAAGTAATATCTTTTACTTCATCACTTTTCTAAGTGGTATTACAGAAGATGTTTTTTGCTCTGTAGAGAATGTTTAATCCACCTAACTATAAACAAACATGAATCATCTTCAATTACAGTGTATAAAATTTGCAGTAATCTGTTCAACATACCATATGAAAAACTGGCCAATCATCTTTCTGAATGTACATTTAAAAAATACACCACATTTTAAATTATTTTGGAGTATAATAAGCATTTCACCCAAACATAGCAATTGTTCATATTATAGTAATAAAGTAAAGTTAATCCTGCTATTGTTTCATACATAGAAATAATAATGAACACTTTAAATATCTTAATGAATATTCAGGGCTGGGTGTCATTACCAAAAACCATAGTTGGTTATTTAGAAAAGTCAGTGCCAAAACACAATTAAAGTTATATTTAATAGTTCTAAGTACAAAGCCGAATTAGTGTTACATTTAATTTTTTTTTCCATGTGTCAAAACATTGGTTGGGAAGCGAACCCAAAAACCTGGGACAATTGCTTATAAGGCAGCTGTCTTTCACTGACAAAGTTATCATTTTTTAATGGTTGTATTAAAAAGAGTGACCAATTTGATTTATTGTTAAAACATTGATATTCTGGTCTTTGGTCTTTCTATAAACCACCTTATTCTACTATGGCTAACCACCAACTAAAATATTATTTAAACTTTTTTTATCAATAAAATTTTGATGTCACATAACCTTACACCAAAACATATAAAACATTAGCAAACTCTTCATACAGTAGTGCCACCTAGTGCATGCCATAGTAATTAATGGATGCTAGATAGTTTGTGCATAAAATTCTTATTTAATATCTACTCATCCAATATCCTTAGATTGGTGTCTAGCTGTGACTGTCATTAATGATCCTAAAGTACAGAACCTATATCTTCGAGTCTAATGCAATCTTTCAGCAACCACATTTTACCTGTTTAGTTAACAATAAAGCTACAAGTCCAAAATAAAAACCCAACAATGTTTTCAACCCAAGCTCATTTATTTCTATGGTCATACAGATCTGAACCCAGTTCTGTATCTATACATTTTGGTGTCTTTGCTTCTTTAATAACCATAGTCATCATCAACATATGGGCAGGATTGATATTGAACAACTAAAACATCATGTGATATTTAGCAAGTTTTTTTATATTGTATGTTGAACATGTAATGCAAATTTTATGCATTGTCATTGCAAATGATTGATGTTAATTTATAATTATATAGGTTAAAGGTCCTTCACAAAGAACAAAATCTTCAGTAACAAACACTTCATAGAAAAACAGTGATGTTGAAGACACTACTTACCAAGTATAATAATTTCAAATGGTGATAGTTTAAAGTAGTTTCATTTCTTGTTTTATTATTAAACTAAAAATAACAAGATACTCATATGCTTACCAATATTTGAACATGTAATGTTTTAGTCATTTAATATCAATCCTCTCTATAGGGTGATGATGACTATCTATAGTTACTAGAAAACCAAAGACATCAAAATGTATAGACAGATCTATATGACTACCCAAGTGAATAGGTGTGGACTAAAAATGTTATTGTTTTCATTTTGGACTCGTAGCTTTAAAAGGAAGCTGCTGTTGCATTGTATTAGATCCAAAGACTTAGGAGCAATGCTCTTAGATCCAAAAGCTCCTCACTGATAAAAGCCATGAGCTAGAATTCTACTAGTCTGAGAATATTGTATAAGTAGGCACTAGATAGGAATTTTGTTCACAAACCTTCTAGCATTCATTGATTACTATGGTTTGCACTGGGTGGCACTACTGTATGGAGAATCTGCTATTGATTTAACATCTTACATAAGCATAGAAAATAGGGATTGTGTGATATTTTAATGGCTTAACAAAATAGACAATTAATAAATTAATGCATTTAAAATTCATTTAATGTTTATAGATCAAGGTTTAATTAATAAAATGACTCAACAATTTGGCCTTGGTTAGTATTTAATTCTATTAAAATAAGCCATTCTAATTACTGTTCTTAATCCAAGATAGGTGGTTGCTATATTTATGTGGATTTTGGCTTATGCTCTTAATCAGCCCAAAACAAGATATTATTTTCAAAGTGTACCTTCTTTAGGATGATTGTACTGTTTTTTCAGGTGATGTGGCAAAAAATAATGATTGCTTCATACAGTGTGACCAAAGTTGATATTTCTCCAGGTTTATTTATATTATTTATAGGTGCATTAATGTATTATATATGTAATCTATATACAAAAATTGTACAATTATTAGTTTCTGCATAATAATAGGTTCTTCAAATTAATTTTTTTGCCTAATGAAATTATAATGTTTATATCACATTCATATCACATTGTATATATTATAAATACTAAGTATATTAGCACTTTATAATTAAGAACATTATGAATAGGCACACTTTATACACACTAGTAAAATTAGCTTTGCAAACATAAATCAATTTACATTTGCTGTCTCAGTTTTTATAAAACTAGCCAATCTGAGAAATGGTATTAATCAAAGAGAACATCTAATCAGATACAAATTCTAATATCTACACAGTTTTATTCAATATGGCTAAAAACAATATCCTAAGTTAGAATTATTTTTCATACATTTTAATACCCTATAGTTCATAGTCCCTCTTCTCCATATTGCACCTGCAAACTTCCTTATTTCACACATTTATCTTACATGTGGTCTCTTTCTAGGTCTTTTACAATCTCTGGAAATTTAATTTAAAACATTAATGACCCATCTGTTATTGTGTTTTCTAGCAACATATCAAGCCCAGCTTGGTTTCAGTTTTTTAATTCTTTCAGTGAAGTTAGTAATATCTGTTTGTTCTCTAATCAAGAAATTATCTATAAAATAATTACCTGGTATTTTGTCACAACTGCTTACCAATTGATTTATAAGGCTAATTTTAATACTATAATGTCTGTTACCATTATTCAAGATGTATTTAAAGTTCAATATACTTTTTGTTTTTATTAGAAATATTTTTAATGTAATATAAGTATAATTATTATAGACAGTTCTCAATTTAAATTACTAGCATATAATATTATTATATAAATTACATATTATTGTTGAATCGGTAATAAATTGAGAGGTTGTCAAACTCTTGCATGTGCCTACTGTTGCTTCTTAGACAGCCAATCAGATGTTAAGACAGCATTCTGAAGCATGATCAAGCCACAACACATGACAGAGTTTTTGAAAAAAAAAAGGATGGTCCCACCCTCTTCGCTACTTAACTTTTTATATATATAAGCCAGTCTCAATTTATTACTAGCATATATAAAGTGCCAAGAAGTCCAAAAACGTAATTCACAGGTTAACACAGCTTCCTTTTGTTTTTTTATACAATTCATGCAGTGAAAGCTATATATCTATTTAAAAAAATTGTTTTGAGTTTAAAAATTTTACTATTTTCTAGTAGAGATGTAGTACAAGGGATCTAACCCGAATTAGCCAGAGTCTACTTTATGAATGTAAAGTAAAGCCTTACCATAAAGTATAATTTAATTATTAAAAACTATTTACCAAATATGACTCAAAAAATAGAATAAATAGAATGACCCCCCCCCTCTCTCTCTCTCTCTCTCTCTCTCTCTCTCTCTCTCTCTCTCTCTCTCTCTCTCTCTCTCTCTCTCTCTCTCTCTCTCTCTCTCTCTCTCTCTCTCTCTCTCTCTCTCTCTCTCTCTCTCTCTCTCTCTCTCTCTCTCTCTCTCTCTCTCTCTCTCTCTCTCTCTCTCTCTCTCTCTCTCTCTCTCTCTCTCTCTCTCTCTCTCTCTCTCTCTCTCTCTCTCTCTCTCTCTCTCTCTCTCTCTCTCTCTCTCTCTCTCTCTCTCTCTCTCTCTCTCTCTCTCTCTCTCTCTCTCTCTCTCTCTCTCTCTCTCTCTCTCTCTCTCTCTCTCTCTCTCTCTCTCTCTCTCTCTCTCTCTCTCTCTCTCTCTCTCTCTCTCTCTCTCTCTCTCTCTCTCTCTCTCTCTCTCTCTCTCTCTCTCTCTCTCTCTCTCTCTCTCTCTCTCTCTCTCTCTCTCTCTCTCTCTCTCTCTCTCTCTCTCTCTCTCTCTCTCTCTCTCTCTCTCTCTCTCTCTCTCTCTCTCTCTCTCTCTCTCTCTCTCTCTCTCTCTCTCTCTCTCTCTCTCTCTCTCTCTCTCTCTCTCTCTCTCTCTCTCTCTCTCTCTCTCTCTCTCTCTCTCTCTCTCTCTCTCTCTCTCTCTCTCTCTCTCTCTCTCTCTCTCTCTCTCTCTCTCTCTCTCTCTCTCTCTCTCTCTCTCTCTCTCTCTCTCTCTCTCTCTCTCTCTCTCTCTCTCTCTCTCTCTCTCTCTCTCTCTCTCTCTCTCTCTCTCTCTCTCTCTCTCTCTCTCTCTCTCTCTCTCTCTCTCTCTCTCTCTCTCTCTCTCTCTCTCTCTCTCTCTCTCTCTCTCTCTCTCTCTCTCTCTCTCTCTCTCTCTCTCTCTCTCTCTCTCTCTCTCTCTCTCTCTCTCTCTCTCTCTCTCTCTCTCTCTCTCTCTCTCTCTCTCTCTCTCTCTCTCTCTCTCTCTCTCTCTCTCTCTCTCTCTCTCTCTCTCTCTCTCTCTCTCTCTCTCTCTCTCTCTCTCTCTCTCTCTCTCTCTCTCTCTCTCTCTCTCTCTCTCTTAGCGCTCTTATCTTTTGCAGCGTCTGATAACTACTACCTCTAAAAAAAAAAAGCGACACCCATCCACAAATTTTAAATAAAATAAAGCAACCGTATATTCAGATGATAAGAGGGAAAATGATGTTCAAGCACGAAAGTGAGAGCTTGGGCGTAACAGTTGTATTTCATTAATCAAATGAAGTTGTTTTTTTCTCATCTGTAACTTAATTCAGGAACTTTTAGCGTTTGTATTTTGCACTGCCACCTCTAAACCAAATCGTGGATAGCAAATTATAAATAGGCAACGGGATTTTCTAACTATTTACATTCTGCCAAATGATAGTTTTTAAAATATTTTGAAATTATAAATATTTCTATATATATTTTAAATAAAATTGAATATGCAGCAACTATTTTATTGCGATGAGAACAAGATTTCAAGTCCTCTGTAATACATCTCTTTTTTTTCTCTCAGTGATGAAAGTTTATTCATAAAAAAAAAAATAGATACAAATACAGTTAGAAAAAGGTTTTCAATGAAGTGATTACATGGTAAATTGAAATTTCAGGAGCAACATGGTAAAAGGGAATGGGGAGTGGAAAGGGTGTGTAGTCTAGGCCAGTCCGAGATGCATGTCTTCGTTGACCAAGCACCACATGGGTCACAAGCATTTAAATGGTTGAGTCCTATGACAGAGGCTGAGAGGATGGGAGTTGGAGGATTGCCTGAGTGTCTGTGAGGAGTGGAGTTGGGGCTAGTTTGGTATCTCTGGTTTGGAAAGAGAGAATTAGGTCAAATAGTTTTACATCTCTTGATAATATAATAACTGTAGCTGACATAAAAGCAGACTGCACACTATGATCTGCTTTAAGGAATTCAAATCAATGAACTGCGTTTATTATATTTCATGATGATAAATACTTTTTTTTCCCCCAAAATAAGTATTGAAAATTGTTTGCACAGGCTAATCACCGTAGATTTTTAATCTGAGCTTAGGTGTAATAAATACGATTTTGTATAAACAATTAAATAATCACAAAAATTCACTCTATACAGCAGTATAGTAAACACAATTAAATGAATACCAGTATTTTGTTTATAAAAATAAGTGAAAGGTTTATTGCTCAGGCATTTAAGAGGTTTGAGCAATAGAAGTGTTCGAGCTATGGCTGTGGTTCATGGACACTTTCCCATAGTTCATTCTATCTGCATGAAAAATTATAATAAAAGAATTGAAAGGATACCAGTATTTTTTTTTAAAAATAAGAGAATGGTTTATGGATCAGGAGTTTATAAGAAATTTGAGTATTGGAATTGACAGAACTATGCTTGTAATACATGGACATTGTACATTACTTTTCCAGAACTCTAAGATATACAAGGCAATTTTCACATTTAACATTAAAAAATGATAGTTCTGTTCATTTTATATAATCATGGTATTGCTAACAAGCATCACTTACTGTCATTTCTTATAGTTATATTTTGAGTTAAATTCATTTTCAATGATGGCTGTAATAACTGTTTTACCAACTATGATTTTTACTTTTGATCTTCTCTTAATTAATCCGAATATATATATATATCTTTGCTATGTGACTTAAGATTTTATCCCGATTGCCATTAATTGCCTAAATCTTAGATTCATAGATAAGCATTGTAAACACCTTTATTATAACCTTTCTTTTTAAAAACATAAGCATATTTCCTTTTACTATTGGCTTATTTCTGCCAAATCAAACTTTATCTACATGTGATTGTATGTTAACTTTCACTTATTGCATTTCTATCTGTATCAATAATCTGACCAATGTATTTTAAAGCTGGAACTGTTTCTAATTCATCAGTATTGCTTGTTTTTTTTTTTTAAATTTATTGAAAATTATTTATACACGTTTTTAATACTTATCATTATGCATATGTCCTTGCTTTCATAAAATAGCTCTTATAATATTTTCTAAAACTCTGAAGCTTCATTTTCCAAAATTAGAACATCACCTTTTAAATATATGAAGCTGCAATATTTGAATACAATTTATATACTTGGAGTTTAGATATAATTATAAGGGGCTTGAGCACAGACTTTCAAATCTCTTATAATTATATATGAGCTGCTAAAAGGAATTTGCATTTATTTTTGCTGTTTAAGTTTTTATTTTAATCTAAAAAGCTAATAGAATGTATTTCTTCATATGCAAAATGGATGTGAGCAGGAAAAAAGCATGGCCAGTCATTATAAAAAAACCTGAGATTAGTATGAACAAAATCCTTACAATTCCAATGTTGTTTTACCACTTGGCTGTGTATTTTTCTCAAATTTCACAAAAAAAATGGACTCAGAAAGTGCAACATATTTAGCACTACAAAAAATATGTATTAGATAAATAAATACAGATATATACAATAAAGAGAAACAATGCATAATGTATTTTCATTTTACCAGATATTAAGTCGGCTCAGAAAAGAAGAAAATTAGTAACAATTGAATGCATAATGTTATAAAATATTTTAAAAGCTCTTTAATTATATTAATTTTAGGCACCCTCCTCCCTTAAATAAAAAAAATGCTTGAATTTAGGAGCTGGTTGCTTGATTCAAACATTTATTTGTTTAATGGGGAGTGTGATTAAAATAATATAGCTGCGAGATGTTTAAAATATTAAATATATAGAAATATTTATAAACATAAATATTATTAGAAATATTTTTTCTATATTAAAATGTATAAGTTTTAAAACAAATAATTTTTTAAAATATTAAAGAGGATTTGAAACCAGACTTTCACGCTCTTTACAACCATTCATTCTACCCAATATATACATGAACACATGCATGTGAAGAAAATAAATGATCTCCTACAATATAGGTATTTCATGCTGAACCAGCACTCATCAGTTGGTCTGGATTATCATCTCCCATATATATAATCAGGGTCAATTTATATTAAGATAACAAATCTACACACTTTAATGGACAAACTTCAATCCTCTCCACACTCTAATTTTTCAGCCATGTGTATTAGTTATATTGGATAAAATGAATGATTAAAAAGCTTGAAGGTCTGGGTCCAAATCCCTTTAATTATATCTAGGTTAAGTATATATATTATACTTATATTTCAATATTTAAAATACTATAAATAAATACTTTTGCAAATTTATTCCTAAAACTTTTGAATTTTAAATATTATTTATTGCACTTAAGATATTATAATTTACAGACCTATTCGTCTTCTGTGGATTACCTATTAGATCTTACCAAAATAATTACAACTCCTCTACAGCAAACTTTGGATTCAAACCAACCAAAACAACATGCTGGAGTAAAACTAGCTTTATTACAGTGTAAATAGTGAAAGAAATTATAAAAAAAAACTAATGAATGTGACTTTCTAAGGCAATTGTTTGTATACATTTTCTATAATAGTTTTAGAACAGAGGATCAAATCCAAGTATTGAAAAAAGTTATAGAAAAAACAATAAATATGAATTGTTAAAACATTAGATTTTGGCCGTGAATATGAAAGAAAACCTCGAAAGTACTAGGCTTAAATTAATTTGATTTAATTGTTTGTGGTTACTACTTACAGCTTCTTCTTCAGCGGGTAAATCGCTTTTATATGCTATAACATTAGATTTTGTAAATATTTCTACAGTGATTAATATTTTGGACCATCAAAACAAACAATCAAAATATCATCATATTCTGAAGAATATTTATGAACTATAACAGCAGTGATTAGATAACATAGTGATATGAAGATAATTAACACTGTTAATGAGATGTGACAGAGTAATTACAACAGAAGTTTTATAAAACGTATTTTGTGAATTAAAATGGAAAGCTAAGGCAATCAGTCATACATAAAGATTACTTGAATCAAGTAAATTTTGAGGGTAGTATGGCTGTTTTACAATTAATGCTTCAAAACTTTTGGAAACATGTCTACAGTAATTTTCAGTGGGTTTTTTCAGGCAAAAAAATAATAATAAATAATTGATGGTTTTAAAAAAGTTAATGGGACAATATTAGTCAGGTTATTAACACAGATAGAAACATAGTTAAGTTTAACCATAGACTTATGTTAAATAGAGTGTTTTTGATAAAAAAATGACTTAAAATTAAAAAGAAATATGCTTCCATATTTGAATATATATATATATATATATATTCATATATATATATATATATATATATATATATATAAATGCTCAAGGCTAAATGGGCTTGTAAGTAATCATTAAAAATTAGTCAACACTTAGACAATCCCAATATCAATTTCAGTCAACAATTTCAAACTGTTGTCAAGGCAACACTAAAAGTGGAATCCCACCTTTACTAAATGGTCCAATACATTTATATAAACACTAAAGATTGCAACTTGACCACAGATAATGAAATTATTGATACAAAAAAGTTTAAATAAACCTCTTTAAACAGATAAATATAACCTATTCTGAATGAAGACTAATAAATAGTCAATTATAGCATTACAAATTGCAATTGTCTAAGTGATGACTGGTTTTTAATGATTACTTAGTCTTGAGTATTATTAGCTTATTATTTAAGTAATACTTTAGTTACAATTTAAAAATTATAATTGCAGTTTGTAATGTTATAATTGACTATTTATTAATGCGCATTCAGAACAGATTATATTTACCTGTTGAAAGGGGTGTATTTAAACTTCTTTATATCAATAATTTCAATTTTGTGGTCAACTTGCAATCTTCAGTGTCTATATAAGTATATTAAACCATTAATAAAGGTGGGATTTCACCATTATTATTAAAAAAAGGTTGCCTTGACAACAGTTTGAAATTGTTGGTTGTTATTGATGTTGGGATTGTCTAAGTGTTGACTGGTTTTTAATGATATATACATATGTATTTTACCAGTTCTTACTTATGAATATGAAAACTGGACATTTAATCTTCTGAACATCATGATTGTTCTAAGAAATATAAGCAAAATGTTTCTTAAATATGATTGCATATGTTAAGTGCATATGTTTTGCACCATGACCAGTTGTGAATAATAATAAATCATAATATTTAAGTAATGTGTTTGGTTACGGTATGTATTTTATAGCAATGTGTGATATTTGATTTTAAATTATATCTCATATAATAACATCTGAGTCAGTTTTGCTGAAGTTGTAAAAATAATTTCTATATTGTAACTGAAAACTTATAAGCTATTTATTAACATTACAAACATAAAGCTAAACTAGTCAACAAATAATTCAAAATTACCCCACATCCAAAACTCAATCAGTAAAATCCAAAACACAACCAATGGTTTCACTGCTACAAGCAGACTTCTCGAGTGTAAAGAACTACAAAACAACACCATATTTACATTAAACATTACCCACAATTCCATTTGATTCACATCCACCCTTAATATTAAAAGAACTTTTTAAATAAGTTAATTGTTTCAGAATTATAAATTTTTAATAATAAAGATTCTTTAATTCTTTTTTTTTCATTTCTCTCAAAAAACGCAACCTTAGCTTCATGAAAATTAATTGTGTGGCCTGTATCTTTTTCATGGATATACAAGGCAGAAGTAAAATATTTATTTCTAACCATACTTTTACGTACCTTTATTCTTTCATTTAAGCTCAAACTACTCTGACCTATATATACCTTCTTTCAAAAAAAGAATAATATACATTACTTCAGGAATAGTCTTTTTATCAAAAATTGCTTTGTATTATATAATAAATTATTTAAAGTAATACCCATTTTCCAAGCACTTTTCAGTACTTGAGTATTAGTCCTGCAACACAGAGCATGTATTAGACATGCTGCACCTTTTCAGATTCATAACAAACTGCCAATAACTTTATAATCATGTGATCTAACCAAAATTACATGTACATGAATCTTGTACACAATATTTTTGCAAGTTTTGCAAAAAAGTAATATGTATATGGATCTTGTATATGATACTTCAGAAGATTTACAAAGTTATCAGCAGGTTGAATACATATGTGATAAGGTGCAACATATCTAATATGTCCCCCATGTTGCAGGACTAGAAATACCACTTTACACATAACTAAAAGTATAAAATACAAAGCAGAATAATATACAACTTTCACATGAAAAAGTATAAAATCTATAATAATAGCAAATGGAACAGAATTTAAATTTATAACAATAATAAAGATATATAAATTTGAGCAAGAAATTGATATTAAAAAGAATCTTTTAAAAAAATATTGATTTGCCATATGCAAATATATATGACTTTCACATGAAAAACTGTAAAATTTATAACAATAGTAAATCAAAATTAAAAAGAACACTTTAAAAATAAATATTGATTTGCAATACAGAGATATATATGACTTTCACACTTAAAATTTATAACAACACTAAAGATATGAATTTCACACACAAAAAAAGCTGATTTTAAAAAGTATATTTTCTCAGCCCAAAAATATGTAAAACATGAAATGTCATTACGCTAGTCCCAAAATGTTACTTTAAATATTCATAAAACATCACTAAATTATTATTTTTTTAAATATTATTTACAACAAAAAAAAACATAAAATATACACATATGCTACTTACAGTCTAATGTATAACAGGAATTATCACGGTGAAACAAGCAATTTGGCTTTACATTTTTGACACAAAATTGAGATCTCAACTGAAAAATTTCCTCCCAAAATGGAATTTTACTGAACATGTGATTTCACAATATATCAGCTGAATGGGATTTTCTACAGAAATGCTAATAAATGAATGTATTAAAAAAGAAAAAGATTTGCAAAAATAAAGAAATATATATTACATTTTTATTAACTTTTTTTCCTGGTGGAAATTTTTTTTATGTCATTTAGTATGCAAATGAACACATTGATCATTACCAGCACTAGGAAGTTACAAAAAAAAAATCAAAAGGACAAAAACGAACACTACATTTACTTACACACTTAAAATCAAATGAGATCAAGTAACTCAGATGTAGAAATAACATACAAATACTTGGTTGAAGCAAAAGTGCAATTGAAATGAAAGCTGTTGTCAGAAGCAAATCTGGACAATAACTAAAACGTCAAAATATCACCAAAAAGACTCTGTTTTGATAAAAAGAAACATGTTTTCACAAAAGATCTAACATTGCAAGGTTTACTTCATTTAAATTTGAAGTGATTTCAAGATTACACATTTATTGCAGTTGTGGAAAGGCATACCATCTCCTCTATCTTCAAGGACTAATACCTAATTAACCAATTTTCTTATTTCCAAACAATTTACAATTTAATTGGTAAAAAAATAAAATCATATTTTTCTTTAACCTTCACATCATTACAAATATTACTATTAAATAAAATACTTTTAACAAATTTATCAGAGTAGCCAACACTCAAATAATCTTTATAAAATTGACATTTCTGAAACAAAGCTACGCCACTAGAATGATTTAATTTCTTATTTCTATAACAATAATTTCTTAAAGCAGCTACTTTGTGAGATACAGATTGATAGCTATCAGATTTAATTATAAATCTTAACTTTTTACTTTTGACATAATAACTACATACTAAACAATTAGTCTTTACTTTTCTAATCACCAATAGATTCAAAAATTTTAATTTAACCAAGTCTAACCCTCTTCTTTCTACTATATCAAAACAGTTAAACTGATTAACCAACTCCTTCTATTTATCATTCTCAATTACAAACAAATAATCATTCACACATCTAACAAATAACTTTAAATATAAACAATCATTTTTAGTAATAATTTCCTCTTCCAAATAATTAATATAAATTGGACAAATTAAAGGAGAAGTAATATAACCTGTTATCCACCCTTCCATAATCTATTAATATTAAAAATGGATGGGAAGTAAATGGAATTGTGGATAATTTTTAATATAAATATGTTGTTGTTTTGTAATTCTTTACACTTGGGAAGTCTGCTCGTAGTAGTGAAACCATTGGTTGTGCTTTAGATGTAATTTTCTTGGCTAGTCTGGTTGAGTTTTGGATTTGGGGTAACTTTGATTAAGATATTTATTATATAATAAAGTCAATTTGCATTATTATTAATTTTTATGTAAAAAAAGTTACAGATTGGAGAAACAAGATTAAACTCAGAGAGGCTTTCATTCTGCAGAGATTGATATTGGTTGTAAATAATGATAATTTACTATCTATCCATGATCACAAATTACAAATAAGAGCAATTTAAATCTAAAGATGGCATAGATATTAATTATTACATCTATATATTAAAAAAATATTGTAGTTTTACATCCTTTTGCAGACCCATCTAATTATGGCTTCCATTCTGAAGCTCCTATTATATAATATCTTTTCCACTATGTGAATAAAGCTTTTTCAAAAATACAACTGGCTCCATCTATTGAGTAAAAGTTTAACTATTTTAAGAATAACATAAATATATTCATGTAAATGTGAAGATTTGTAAGTGTTAACTGAGAAACATCAAGGTAACCAACTTTTCACATATGATTAAAATAATATTAATGATAGTAATATTTATTTCCACAATAGAAGGTAAAATTGCCTGTTTAAACATTTGTTTTAAGTTTATTATTATCAGAAGAGCTCTTTTTCATTATCTTTTTCTAGTTTGCTTATCCCATATAAGAAAGACAAGAAAATGCAAATTATTTCTTCTCTACTTTTTACAATTATATTGCATCCATATACAATTTCTTAGCCACAGAAACTTCTGACTTAATAAAACAATGTTTTAACATATCTATGATACTGTAAATTATTTTTTTAATTATTACAAATGTAATGCTATGCAAATGTTATGTCATTAATAGATATAAAATGATGATTCTTCTGTTATATAATATGAAGAGCAATAAATAATAAATAAGATAAAACAAATACTAATATATAATGTATAAAATAATATGTAGTAACTCTAGAGTGCACATATTGTTATTTAGTGAAGAAAAGGCTTTGATTCCTAAGAAATTAAGCAAAATAAAATATAAATTTGGAATATAATTGTGATTTCTAGTAAAGATTAGAAGGGAGTATTACACAGTTGTTTTAGCAATATAATGTATTGAATGAAGTGACACTTAATGATGAATATATACTGAGAAAAGATGATGTAATATTTTACAAATTCAAATAAGTTAGCCCATGTATTCATACTCCAATTTGGGAAAAGATATTAGACAAATAGTAGTTCGTAACCACAATCATCAAATCTTTTCTGCACATTGTCCTGCCATTCAGAATAATCCTGAAAAAAATCAATACAAAGCTAAACCTATTCTAGCAAATACTTTTTTCTTCTTTAAGAAAATGTCCTTATATGCAGAAATCAAATACAAACTTTTATATAAAGATGCCTACCTAAATTTTAAAGTCATTCCTATTTAATTCTAAAGTTGAATAATGGAATAGCATTTATAGTCCATCTTTTTCAATACTTTTGTGAAATTGACACCATGAAACACTTGCCCTGTGTGTTTTAGGCTAGAGATAGAACAGAGGACCATACAGTTAAAAGACAATGGATAGCAGTTTAATTTTGTCACTTCAAATGCTTGAACTTTACAGTGAACTTTTAAATAATAAACTTATTATTTATTTATTTAATATATTACTAGATTATATACCTCTTTTATCCCAAATCCTGTGAACCAGAAAGATTAAAAGCCAACAATAGAAACATACATTAAATTGTAAATTATGTAAAAATCATTAATCTCATGTGTATGGAGTGGGAGAATATAAAGAAAAGAATCAGAGATGCATGGTTCATCACTAACAATAGAAATGTCATGTACAAGAAAGAAAACAAAGGTCTGAACTTAATTTTCAGTCCATATTCATCCTCTATCCCATCTCAAACAACTGATATCCATGACCATACATGTGATAAAGATAAATAATCCCTAATATATGTATTTGAAGCAGAACCAGTGCCCATCAGTTGGATCAGATTAGTATCCACTTATCTAATACATGACATATTTAAATAATTAGTTTGTATAAAAATACATTAGCACTTGACTATATAAATTGAGTTACACACATTAATTTATCCATGAGAGCTGTGAACTTTACGAAAGTGCACTCAGCTAATTAGAGAAGAAAATAAAATTAAAATCTTTTCATTACACAGAAGATAAAACATTTTGGAAAATTCTGAATTATAAATTGAATTAAAGGAAAATCAATATCGCCTAATCTCCAAAATAGTAGTCTTTTTTATCTGATTTGTTTATTTCCTTCATCTATTTCTATAGTTCTGGTTATAGTAGCTATATTTTTATTCAAATTTATCTTAAATCCTATTTATTACAATGTTTAATTTGCTCTTACTGCAATGAGGGCTTTCTTATTCCCAAATCTAAAACAGTTAATCCCTAGTACCACCATCATTTTGTCAAAGCAGAGGGAAACAAAATTATCTTTATATATTTATCATGTGTGTTCCTTCTGTCTGAGTAAATCGTTTGTTCCCATTAATGCTATTTGTCATATGTAAAGTTCTCTAAATCAATTCCTTCTTTATAAGATGAACACTGTATCCAATAAAATAGATGGTCAGTCAACACTTGGAGTAATGACTCAGTTATAACAGAATTATGTTATTACCAACTGGTTTTATAATGAAAACAAAATATATTTGTAAGATTGTATTCTCAAAAAAAATAACCAATAAATGTGCACTAACCAATATATAATAGCCACTTCCTTTCCCATATCCTTAGGGTCAGTCATCCAATGTTTAAGGAAGTATGAAATTTAAAAAATGTCAACGAATTTATTATAACTAAGCTTATTTTTATAAGTGCCATTACAAATCATATTTCATTCAGCCATTTTCCATTTTATGTGATCAGATTCTTGGATATTTTTGCTTTTCCTCTGTAGATTTATTTCTATATTGTCTTTTTCACAGCTGCATCATTCTATGTTTGGTTTTGGACGTCTAATGTAGGTACATTTTAAAATATTGAATTGTGGTTGTTATAGAATTATATTATAGTTTTGTTATTATCCATGGTTTTAAGTATACATGAGAAGATTTGGCAGCAGATGTGGAAGCACAACTGTAAATAATTTTAATAATAATAATAGCAGTAATAATAGTAATAATGATGATGATGATGATAAAAATAGTAATAGTAATGATAATAATAGTAGCAATAATAATAAGAAAAAGAAGCGGAGGAGGAAGAGGAAAAGAAGAAGAAGCAGCAGCAGTGGCAAAAATTCTTGCTTCTGATGGCATTTTTTCGATTTGTGAAATTTTCAGCAACAATAAATCTTTTCAATTTCATTATAAATCCCAGTTCTTTTTGTTTATTATATGACTTAATCTATTAATAACAATAATTGTAACAGCATAAACATTTTAAATAACAGTAATTAGAACAATAACCCGGTATAATAGTTTCCAATTTGGTCAGATATGAAAAAAAAAATTGAATTAATAGTGCTTGGATTATCAATTGTTTATTGGTATTTTAAATTAAAACATAATTCTAATATTTAATAAAACTGTGATTAAAATAAAATTAGCGTGCCCTTCAAATTAATATTAAAATGGTGATGAAAATTATATATGTACAATCATTTTTTCATTTACTGAGAAAATATGTGTAGAGATGGTAATCTGACCAACTGATGATTGTTGGTTTAGCATGAAATACGTATATTGGTGATTATTTATCTTTTCAACATATATGTGTTCAAGTGTGTCAGTGTTATGAGATAGTGTGGAGAGTGGTGGGTCGTGTGAAAGTCTGTGCTCATATACCCTATATATTACATATATAGACACAGGTATATCTTAAGCCTGTGTGTTTCAGTTAAAAAATACTACATGGATAAATAGTTCTAAAATTATCCCAAACTTTTTTTTAAGGCAATGCGGTTATTTAATAAGAAGAAAGTAATTTTCAATATGCTTATCATTTCAAACGATTTCTACTCTTTAATTAAAAAAAATCAATTTAATTAACATGTCACTGCTAAACATTTAAATGATCACAGCTTATTTTTCATTCTCCTAACCAACAACACACGAACCCACGCAATTATATGTGCATATGTTCTTTTTCTAAAGTCATGTAGAATATTTAGATAATAGAAATACTATGACCAAAGGAATAAAACTTTCTCTTTGTCATCACTAGTTTGTCATTATCTGTTTTGGTATACAATTTTACTGTGGCACTTTAATTTTTAACCAAACCCATACCTATAATAAGATTGATATAAAGAAAGGCTGAAAAATATTTATTTTCAGCATTTGCTAGTGTGTTTTCTGTCTGTTTAATGGATAACCTATTGTTAATTTTTATCAGGAGGCTTCAAGTCAAAAATAAATAATTACCTCTCTTGCATTTCTTTTTTTATTGCTGGTTGTCATATTTCATGAACATTTTCAGCTATTATCAATTCACTGCGAGTTGAATGACTCTCCAAGTTTATTACAGTTTTTTTTAATCCCTAGTTTCATTTCTCTATGTCATGAAAGTCAATTACCATATTTCATCCATCCATCTCAAATGTGTTTTTTTTTAGGTTCTTTACAACCACCTGTGAGCCAATTTGAAAATGAAACCATCCATTTATTATGATTTCTTTTAAAAATATATCCAGTCCAGCTCCGTTTTAGTCTCTTAATTCTTTCAGTGATTAAAACATCAGATGATTACCATTTGTCATACTTACACCTAGCCAAAGGATGTTGATGAATAAAGTTATTAAAATACCAAAACCATCAAAATATGTAGATACTGGATTGGACTCCAATCTGCATGATTACAAAGCAAATTAACTTGGATTAAAAAATTTATTGTGTTTTCATTTTGGTTTGGTAGCTTTATAGTTAACAAAAAGATAATTGGATTTTGGAGGGGTGCATTAGAACCAAAGATTTGGGTAAATTGCTCTGAGATACAAGACTCCTCACTGATGAAAATCATAAGTTATAAACTAGTCTGGATATATTGGAAAAGATGATAATGTATTGGTATTAAAGTGCACAATATTCTATCATCAATTGATGACTAGAGTGTGCACAAGGTGGCACTATTGTGTAGCTAAAATTTAGCAACAAGAGAATATATATGTAAATGGAAAAATATGGGTGATTTAGTCTGTAAATTGGGTAAGAAAGGAATAGAAAATACTAGGCATCTGTTAATTGAATGTAAATGCTTGAAAGCAGAAAGGGTACAAATAATGAAGTTGTGGAAGAATAAATATGAAAAAACTGATTATGCAGAAAGTGGGTTATTGGTTTTTATGCTGGGTTTGGGAAAAGATAAGGGAGATTTAGATATAAAGGTCATAGAGTTGACAAAGATTATGTTGTCAGAATGGGATGGAGCAGAATATGGGAAAATTTAGAGTGGGGAATGGAAAGTGGCTAACGGGTTTCTCTGGGCCAATAAACATCACATGACCACCACTTCGTATGCTTGTGTATAACTGTTTTAAAACAGGCAAAACTCTCTACACATATTGCCACACAGCAATCTAGAGTAAGCAATGGATGTCAGAAAGCAATCCTGCCTAATAGGATAGTGGTGTCTATGGTCATTAAAGAACCAAAAACACCGAAATTATGGGTACTGAACTGAGTTCAGACCCATATGACTACATAAGCTGATGGGCTTGAATTGAAAACATTAAGGTGTTTCAGTTTAAGACTCAAAGTTTTGTAGTTAAGCAGAGATAAAAGGTGGCTGCTGGAGGGTTGCATTAGATCCTAAGATCTAGGTGCAGTGCTCTCAAATCCAAGGCTCCTCACTGATGAAGGCCACAAGCCAGAAACTAGTTCTGGCATTCACTGATTACTCTAGCTTGCTGTGTATGGCAATACGTGTAGAGAGTTTTGACTGTTTTAGGTTTCTCTGGGCATAGTTGCTGAGATTCCTGACTCTGTTTAAGGAAAAGCCATAGTACATCACATCACATCATAATGGTTTCAATAATGGCAGTATTACCAGTTTGTTTCCTCACCCATGTATTAATTTTTCAAATTTCTTCTGTTTATTCTTAGCATGCAATTCTTCCTATTTCTTTAAGGGGTTTAAAGTCTTCATATTGCGAAGTGTCCAAGTCTTAAATTCATAAGTAAGAACTATTATAATTATATATATATAATCTTTATATGCTTGTGTGGATTAATAGATCTAAAATTATTTAATTATCTGCTGAATTTATCAATCCTTATCTGATACACATACTTGACATTTGAAAAGTTTCATTTAAGAAAGTTCAATAAAATTTTAAGACATACAATTGCAAAATCATAAATCAATCAATATGTTCTACAACTTGCTATATGTGATAATATATAAATATGACTGTGCTAATGATGCATACACACACAAAGCTGAATTTTTAAATTCTTTATATATTAAAATAATACAAAGTAATACAAAATAAATATGTATAATTGTGGCTGAATGCTTTCAAGTGACATAACCCTCATAGCCATAGCCATATTGTAACTAACAAAACTAGTTAATTGCAATGCAAATTTATGCAAATGACTTGGATGTATTGTAGCATGTGTTTTTTCTGTTGATGGTATAATTGTCTCTAGCAATAAATCAAGCCTCTTTCACTTTTATTTTTATAGTAGTATTTAACCACAAAGTTTAAACATCTCACTTATATGCAATAATATAAAATTACCTTTTCTTTGGATTGGACATATAAAATAAGAGAACAATCAAAATCACCTAAACAAATGTTTATGGTCAATTTAAGCATAGTTTTCATGGGACAAAAAGGCCCCATCTTTGTTATAAGAATTATTTCAAAAGCATTCTAACAAAATGTAGCAATACATGATTACCATTTCTTATGCTTTCCCAAACTGTTAAAACAGGCAAAACTCTCCAATGTATGGAGAGTTTTACCTGTTTTAACAGCTTCAGTAAGCATAAGAAATGGTGATCATGTGATGTTTAGTAATTTAATACCAATCCTGCCTAATAGGATAGTGGTGGCTATGGTTATTAAAAAACCAAAGACACCAAAATGTATGACTGCTGAACTGAGTTCAGACCTATATGACTATAAAATCTAATGAGCTTGGATTAAAAATATTATTATATTTTCAATTTTAGACTCATAGTTTTGTAGTTAAGTAGAGATAAAAGGTGGCTACTGAAGGATTGCATTAGATCCTAAAATATAGGTGCAGTGCTCTCAGATCCAAGGCTCCTTATTGATAAAATCCACAAGCTAGAAACTAGTCTGGGGATATTGGATGAGTAGGCACTAGATAGGGATTTTATGCCCAAACCTTCTTGCATCCATTGATTACTCTGGCTTGCATTGAGTGACACTACTGTGTGGAGGGTTTTGTCTTTTAAAATGCTATGTAAGTTGTTTCCATTGGGATGTTAATGTAGAGAATAAAATAAATTATAGAGCTACAATTCAAGCTAGGCTTGAAGTATTTCAGAAAACGTTTTCTGCTGAAGATCTTTAATTAAAAGAAAATATTATAAAATACCATCTCCGAATCCCCCTCCATCTTTCATCTACGCTTTTTTTTTTTTTTTTTTTGAGTTCGAATAGCTACCCTCATTTACAATTGGCTCTTTATTATTATTGCTTTACATAACTGAAATAATTTATACTGAAAATTTAGCATTTAGATAATTTTTACAATTTTTGAATTCAAGTTGACCAGTACTAATGTAGTATTACTAATAGAATTTTCTATTTACTGTATAACAGAAGAAAAATGTAGATTGATTTTTATTTTAAACATTCAAATTTTTATGAATATTATACCTAAACTCTCGTTATAACTAAAGTACTCTCTATTTCTACTAAATTAAACTTTTTTTTGCCAATTGAATAAAACCAATTCACTTGTTTGGAAAAAGGAAATTAATTCTGTAAACTTATCTCATTTTTTACGATTCAAAAGGAAATAGACTTGTGAGTTATTTCAAGGAAAACAGCTTTGTTTCCACCTAGTTCAATGAAAAAAAAAATGTGTTGATATAAAAATATATTTTCCTTTAAAAACAATTTACATGCATATTGATTATATAATAGATAGCATTATATTGATTTATTACAATCATATATATATATATTTTAAATAAAAGTCTTGTAATGAAGTAGTAGGGCACCTGACTATAATATCTGCAATCTGAAGTTTGAATTTAGGCCAGATAAAAAATTGAAAAGTTTTTAGATTCCAAGCAGCCTTATAATTTTTTTTTGTTTAAATATCTGACCCATAGCCAAGCGAGTTAACCATTTTTACTGGTTGGTAAATGGGTGTCTAAAATTTTTGTGCTAATAGATAAAAACAACTCTAAAAAAATACTAAAAACGTCATCTACCAATGATTTGCAAGTTTTATTATTAAATTCTTATAATTTGCTTCTCTCTTATAGGGTGGGTGGGAAAGATATATTGGAGAGTTCCTAAATTTGATAAGCTAATTAAAAGTTATTTACTTCTTTACTTATTTTTAAAGTATTATATGATTCCCTTAGGTAAAAATTATGCTGTTTTTCTCAATCAGTTTTAAGGTAATCAATAAAAAGCTGTTGATAACAGTGCTATCTAGCGGTAGTGTTAAACTTTAAAAATAGGTTATGGGAATATAGATGACTTTAGTATATATTATAATGTATGTTTATTTGCCAGTTCAGAAAATCGATGCTGATTTATTTTGCACTCATGGCCATTTTGAAATCTAAAGATCAGTCAAAAACATTGCTAACACATACAACCAATAAATGACATAAATATTGAATAAAAGTACTTAAGATCATATTTTAGAAATTATAAGCTAGTAAAAATAATATGCTTTATTTCATATGGGCATATAGCATAAATTTTTAGTATTTGGAAATAATAAGCTTGATTTGCTCAGACTTCTGCAACTTTTGGATGCCACTTCCTATCGATGAAACACCCCTCCCCAAGATAAATTTTAAAAAAATCCCTAATAAAATAAAGCATATTATTTTTACCAGCTTTTAATTTTTAAAATATAAATTTAAAGTATGTTTATTCAATATTTATGTCATTTATCAATTGGATGTATCAGTGGTGGTTTTTAGATTTCAAAATGGCTATGAGCACAAATTAAATCAGGACCAGAAAATCTTCATAAGAATTGAAGTATTAATATAAGGAATAATTATATATAATATTTTATAAAAAATTGGTGAGTAATACACTAAAAATTAAAAAAAAATATTTTTTTTCTTCAAGAACAATTAGTAACTTCAAATGATATGCCATACTTTTGCTTCAAGATGCATATAACATTGCAAAATTGTGCTTGAAGAAAAATATATGTTTTTTTTAGTTTTTAGTATATTATTCATCACATTAAATTAAAGCATTTTCTATACAATATTATATATACATATATAAAAATTATGGTACTTGTGACTTTTGACCCATGTGGCCACCAGAGGTGCTGGTCAAGGTCAACCACAGAAATACTTAGAGTAGGGGCCCCAAATGCAGCATCGCAAATTTCAGCCAAAAGGTGGTGCTGTTCACAATGCGTAAGCACAGGAACATTCCACCAACTGGCTGGCAGCAAAGCTGCCTGCTTGGTGGCACTGATCACAGTGCATAAGCCCATTTAGCTTACATCATCTGCTAACAGCAGATACCAAGAACCTAGGTGGCGCTGATTGCCATAAACACATCTAGCTTATGTGTCATCTGCTAACAATGACTACCAAGATTCTAGCCCACTACATGGCACTGTTTCTCCATGGTTACACATGGAAAAACTATGCACTGATAAAGTTTATGTACACACTACTTAAAATATGAATGGCGTATAATGTACAGGTGTGATTAATTAAGAAGCTACAACTATTTAAATATTCTTTCAAACTTAATAGTATCACATGCTATTTCACAGTTTTATAAATGGATGTATTTTTACATTTTTTCCCCCATACGTTTTTGAGCAAAATCTCCAGTGATTTCCAACAAAGAATCATTCAGTTTAACACTCAACAGAAATTAAGATTTCATAATTAACAGTAAATGTTTTTAATGAATTAATCATGAATTCAATGAAAGCATATTTTTAAAATATAATCTGCCAACTATCATGCAATGTTGAAAGCTTATTGAGCCAATTTTAACATGGTTTGAAATGGTCAGTTGGGCTAGACAAGTGGATGGATGACCATGAAATATTACACCGTCATATTGTATTTTCACCAATCATTAACACATGGACTACATTTGAAGGAAGCCTATTTGATAGAAATATGTTAAAAATTGATTACAAGATTTGATCTAAACACAAAATTTCTAAGTTACATAAAAGTGTTTAAAAATAATAACTAATATTTTGAAATATAAAGACTTCAGTATTTCAATACATATATTCGATTATAATTAACAACATTTATTTTAAATATTAAATTCAGAAAGTTTAGATAAAACTTATACATACCATACACTATACGTTTTAAAATTTGTTTTTCATCTGATAACAAGTAACTGAATGAGCCAATTAAAAGAGGAAAAATGTAGTGATCAAGTTAAAATATATCAAGACAAAAAAAAACCCAAGAGTAAATATAACAAATCCTAATATTTTATTTATTTTTTTCCAATATGTAATTTAATTTTGTTTTTCAAATCTGTTCCTATCTAACTAAATAATATAAAAAATAGTCAGAATAATCATTTAATTTATATACACATACCCTAATTCTTTTGCACATGACATAGTACATAAAAGATTTGTTGATGACTATTTTAAAAAGTATAGGATCTTAATTAATAATCCATTCCAAGATGAATACCTATCAACTTTAATTGAGTTTCTCTGATGCATAGATTTTCTTCTCCACATCACTTCAATAAACTTTATCTCATCATTCATATTACACATGATCTCTTTCTGGGTCTTTTATAAACGTTTAGGATTCAGCCTAAGGCTTCTCTTGCTCTTCTCTTGTCATCTTTTATGAACATTTTATTACAGTATTTTAATTCTTTCAAAAATGTCATTCCTTATTACTTATTTGTTTTCTTGTTCATGCATTTTGCTTTTGGTCCTCATTGTTATACTCACCATGTATTTCTATACTTTATGAGTTCTAATAGTTTCTATATTTATTTTTCATGAAGTATCCAAGTCTTATATGCATAAGATAGCACTGGTAAAATATATTTATTATAATTCTTTTTTATTCCAATACTCAGCTAGTTAGTTCAACAAGTAAATGAATTTAGATACTTGGGTAATTCAGTGAGAAGAAGATGGGGAAAAGCAAATATGAAGTTAAAAGAAGGTTAATATTTGCAAAGATGGATTTATAAAGAGAAATAAAATATTTTATGTATCATTGAAGAAAGAACTAATAAAAAGATCAAGTCCTATGTTTAGAGCATATAAGTATATAGTTGTGCAATGAGTAAAACAAATTACAAACAAACTGAGGCCTTTGAGATGTGGATGTAAAACTGAATGGAGAAAGTTAGTTAAATTAATAAAAGAAGAAGTTTTGGAAAGAGTGAAATTAAAAAAAAAAAATTCATTGATGAAATTGGAAATAGAAAGAGGAATTGAACCGGACATATAATAAGAAGAAAGAATAATTTAATGAAGAATGTTTTGGATGTAATGCTGAATAGAACAAGAAAAAATGATAGAAAAAAAATTGACATTATTGGATGATGTAAGATATAGAAAAAGATATGTGAAAATGAAAATCTGGATAATTAATTGGAGAAATGGATGAGTTGGATGCATGATTACTCTCTGATTCTGTCCATAGTAGAATAAAATTGATAATGAGTCAGTTATTTCTATGCTTTTCTGAATGTTAATTTGTGAAATAGATATTTTGAACTGAAGCACAGTTCACACAGTATTTTATCCCACCTATAAAAATGAATAGGAATCTTTAGGGATACTATTAAAAATATGTAAGAGCAATATTATTTACATTTTTGCTCATAAATATTTATCTGCTCCTCTGATAGTATTTACACTTAATATTTAAATATAGGGGATTTGAACTCAGACTTTCACACAATTTGAACCAACTGATGAGTGCTGATTTAGCATGAAATATGTATATTAGTGTTTATTTACTTTTCTACATGTGTGTGGTCATGTGTATCAGTAGTATGAGATAGTGTGGATATGTGAAGGTTGCTTGAAAGTCTGAGTTCAAATCCCCTATATTTACAATTAAGTTACAGGTATAAGAATGACTATATTTCAAATCTTACATAATACTTAAATATTTTTTTTACAATACATATAAAATTCCCATTTGTGTTTGCTTAATTTGAGAATGATGTATACTTATTTTTTAAATTTTAAATTTATTTAGATGTGTGTTGTTACTAACAAGTTGTTTGTATTTAGAAAACTTAAATAAAGTTTAAATTTGTCTATACATTCAACATTCACTCATAGATGATGGAAATAGTCCAACTTATCACATCTAATAATATACCATCACCACGAACCTTCAGACAAATATTAAATTTATTTGTTCTACATTTACCAACTCATTCTTGAATGACTGAAAGAGTCAAAACTATATTTTTAACCATCATAGCCCAAACATAAAAATGTTGCAGAATCCTGCTGTGAAAATCTTCTTCTTCTTCTTGATATGCTGTGGTAGTTAAGTGCAGTAGTAGTGGGTGAATTTAAAAGCTAAAAAAACTTTATCTTGAGTGGCACATGACTTTTTTAGCAATAAATGATGTTAAAAAAAGTTGCAATTAATGACAATTGTCGACCAATGATAATCAAAACTTGTTCAGATTGCGAACTTAACATACAAACCTACATAGAATAATTTATGAATGTATAATATTTTAATAAAAGTATATACCTAAGGAGAAAAATGTATTTTATTACAGTTAACTTATCTACTTTGATGTTCCCTGCCAGAAGTCAGTTTGGTTTAACAAGACAATGGTGGTAACACTTGACCACTATCGGTAATCATTACTACCAGAGCTTCTATTTTTTTAAATATCTGTTCTTCTATAATTTCAATAGTTAAAGCTACTGCATATCATAAGCTTTCATCAGGGTTTTTATAATAAACAAAGGCAAAACTCTCCATGCAGTAGTGCCACCCAGTGCTGACCAGAGTAATCAATGGATTCCAGAAGCCTTATGCATTAAATCCCTATCTAGTGCCTACTCATACAATATCCAATATCAACCTCTGAGTTTGCATTAGATCCTGAGATCTAGGTGCAGTGCTCTCAGATCCAACGCTCTTCACTGACAAAGGCCACAAGACAAAAACTAGTCTGGGGATATTGGATGAGTAGGCACTAGATGGGAATTTTATGCACAAGCCTTCTGGTATCCATCGATTACTCTTCTTGGCACTGTGTGGAACTACTGTATGGAGAGTTTTGCCTTGTTAATAACAGATGTGCTATCATAAGAAATGGTGATCATGTGATGCTTAGTGGTTTTTATAATACTAAGATCCATATAAAGCATGCAGGCAAAATTTTATAAAAATGTAAGTTTTTAAAATAAATATTGCCCCTGACTGGTTAAGTAATAGGGACATTTAACTCTGATTATATTTCATAATATAATGAAAACTGAATTCTTAAAAACATAAAACAAAATTATACTACTAGCAATGACTTTACTTTACAGCTTGTCATTTGGAATTTTTTTTATTAAAATTATGGTCTACTTTTCTAACTAATATTGAAACCTAAAGTCATTATAAGTGTGATACATTTACATTCTTTTAAATCACTTTTATTTCACTTTTCTGATTTTCAGAAAGCTTCTGAAATATCTTGTAGAAATATATCCTATGTCATCCAGTGTCATTTGTTATAGCATTTGTGTTCAAGGGATATTTTAATTTGGAATTTCTTTTTTTCACAACAATATTATTCAACATTCTAGCCTTAATGGTTAAAATTATTTCCTGCTTAACAAAATAAGTTTTAAAATAAGTCTAATTCCATTGCTAAAGATATAAATAAATACAGTAGTTAAATGAACTAAATTGGTGAAATAACCTTCATAAAACATAACAAAGATGTCTTTGTTACACATTTCCCCTTATTCCACAAGTTTTACTTTAATGAGAGTTCCAAACTTTTGATGTCTTAGTGCCACCAAGTGCAAGCCCTTGTAATCAATGGGTGCAGGAAGTCTTGTGCATAAAATCCCTATCTAATGCCTACCCATCCAATATATCCATACTAGTTTTTTTGCTTAAGGCTTTCATCAGTGAGAAGCCTTGGATTTGAGAATCTGGAGGTGCTAGATGAGTAGTCACTGGATAGTGATTTTATGCATCAGCATTCTTGCATCCATTGATCACAAAGGCTTGTATTTGATGGTACTACTGTATGGAAATTTTGATATTCTTATTAATAGCATGTGTAAGCATATAAAATGGTAATCTTGTGAAGTTTTACTTCAATGAAGAAAAATGGTTTGTTGGCTAATAGGTTCACAGTAGAAACTTTTATTATAACAAATCTCACCAGACACATATTTAAGAAAATTTATAACACATAAACACCAGAAAATTGATGTATAGATCATTTAAATTTGGAAACAATCAACAACTCCTTAATAATATGCGCTAATGATCTTTTTTCCAATATAAGAATGACTACCAACATTATTTTTACACTTTGGTATCTAAGATGCTATATAAGCATTAATTACATACCTCATAATCATAAGCCACTTCTCTAAAAAAAATATTAAATAACATTGTCCAGAGACAAAACCCATTCAACAGCTAATATTTTTGCAGTTACATGGAATCTGATTTACAACAACCCAGTGACTTAGCTACTGCTTACATTAATACATCAGGGACTTAATAAGCATGGGTTTTGATCACAAAACAATAACCAAAAGTATTGCAAGCACAGACAACATCTAATTGTACCCTATATACCTACAGTAGTTAAAAATTTCAGTAAAATATTACAGAAGGAATTCAAACTCGGATTCACCCCTCCAAACACAAATAGGCTCATCAACAATACCAAAGACAAAAGAAATATAGAAGAAACCCCCCACATTGTTTATAAAATTGAGTGCCTGCAGACAGGATGTGATTCGGTATATTATGGGGAAACTCGGGCCACAGTGAGCAATAGACTGGCTCAGCATATATATATATATATAGCTATATATATATATATATATATATATATATATATATACAAAAGCTACAACTAAAGGAGAGAGCAGATCAGTATTTGCTGATCATAAGCAGGAGCAAAGCCATAGATTTGAGCCATCTAAAGCCGACATCGTATGCACAGAGAGGAACGATGTCAAGAGGAAGATCAAAGAGGCATGTTACATCACCAGCAATGCCATGTCAATCAACAGAAAAGTTGGATGTTGTAATTTGCATGCATTTGCATAGAATCAACAGCATGTAAAAAGGACTATGATTATGGAGCTGTAAGGGCTCCGAAAGCGCTAAGTCCATAAAATAGAAGCTTACTAATAATAAACTTATAGTTTCACCTCAGTTATTAATTTTAGCTTATCAGTAATTAATATATATAAATATTGATACAAAGATACACATGGACAGATATTTACATTTACATTCTCATCATCATCCAACTCAGAGAGTTTCTGTAGCCAAAACTTTTTTAAATAGAGCAATTAACCTTTCAGATAAGTCACATCTGAAAGAAGAAATAAATCATATTAATAGTATTTTATTAGCAAATAGTTATAATTATAAATTTATAAAAAAAGCCTTATTTCAAGCCCAAAATTGACAAAATAGGAAATGAAAAGATGGTAAATCAGCTATTAGGATTTGTGTTCCATATGCAAAAGGAACTACAGACAGTATTGGATGTATATTAAAACACTATAATATAGATACAACATTTTCTACTCATCAAAAGATCAGCAATATAATAACCAAGCCTAAGGATTCAATCCCTCTTGAATCTCATGGTGTCTATCAAATCTCATGTAAAAATTGTAAAGCTTCTTACATAGGTATGAGTAATCGTCGCATCAGTGTTAGGAGAGATGAGCATGTGAATGCAGTTAAACATCACTCATCTTCATCAGCACTCTCACTCCATACTATAGATTCAGGTCATAAAATTGCTTTTTCTAGTACCAGGATCATATCCAGATGTGATAATCTCTACCAGTGTAAAATTAGAGAAGCCATTGAGATACTTAAAAGGCCAGATTGTATCAATAAGCAAGATGATACATGCAAACTTTCTCCTATTTGGAAAGATTTTTTTAAAAAAACATTCTTAATTTAACATTTTTGCTATTGATGGAACTTTAACATTTTTTTCAAATCAGTGATTGTAGTGCCTCTACAACCGTCTTTCTATCTTTTATCACCCAGTGGATGACTTGTGTGATCAAGTCAAAACATCAGTATATCAATATTTAATTTTTTTTTAATACAGATGAACCTGCAAAATATGTCTTATATATATATGATTATTGTTCAATTACAATCAATATTTAAAGCTGCTCACATGACAATGGCAAACAATCCCATATATAATCTATGGAAATCACTAATCAACTTTTTTCTTAAGAAGAAAAAGTGGAAAAATCAGGAGGAACCTCATAGATAAGTATGACTCAGTTAGTTGGATCATTACCTTATAATTTAATACTCAAGAATCTAAGAGTCCAGGTTCAATTACCATGCTAGTACTATCACTGGTCAGAACAAAAACACCTAAAGAGAGAGGGTTGTGCATATATTAACCTGTTTGATGTGCTATTACTAACAGTTGAATGTATTTGGAATATTTAAACCAAATTATATTTTTCCAAAGACATTCAGTACTTATATTAGATGATGGAAATAGTCCAAAATATAAATACAATTAAAACACCATCATCACAAACCTTTAGGAAAACAAATATGACCATCTATTTTGCTACTGCCCTACTTGAAATTTCTTTTGTTTTAAGAAGACTTATTTTCTTCAATATCAATGTATATAATAAATCTAATAAAGTTAATTTAAAACTAGATAATCAATTTTTTATTTGCTTTCTCCCAGAAAAATTCATTCTTTTTTACTTTTTTTTTTAAAAAAAAGTCATTTTTATATCAAACTAACAATTAAATGATAAGATACATGTATCGATATCCATCCTAATAATGAAAATTCTTATTGTTGAGTCTAATAAAATATTTTAATTCTACCCCCTTTTTTTTCTCAAAAGTAACCTTTATTAGTAAAAAGATTACAAAAATTTTCGGGTACACTTACCCATTGAGGATTACAAAGTGTTCAATGTTACATGGTAAAACAATTATTGACCAGGTTTATATAAAGAGCATATGCTCGATAACAATTATATCCATAAAAGGGTTACTATAATTTTGATTAATGTGTATCTGTACTTGGATAATAAACTCTTGACCTGCAGCGAGCCATGTCAAGACCACTATAGGTACCTCTTTATCCCAATTAACAGTCCAAATGTGCAGGGACCACATTCGATCTACCTGCCCAAAATTGGAAAGCCAACTAGGGAAAAACTAACAAATAACAAGCACAGATATGCACTGCCCAAAACCAACCTATCAAGGGCACAGCAGCTGACCAGAGCAAAAATGGTGCTGAGACTTTGACCAGGTACCCTCCTGGCAGGTTTTCCAGGTAGTGGCAATAAATTGTCAACAGCCTGCACCAATAAACCAGTCCCCTAACGACTGCCCACCACCCCTGAGGAAGAAAAGTGGAGTGCAGACCCATGCCTGCAAAATTATTGCAGCAAAAGCTCCATCTAAGCTACAAAATATGTCAGTGGCCCAAAGCAGACCAACCACCTTACAAATGCTCTAATTTTAAAGTTAACTAAGAAAACAAAAATAATAATGAGCTCAAATCAACACTGTCCTAATAAACAATCCAATAAGGCAGTGCAGCAGCCCTTCTAACACATATATATTTTTTAAAACGCAACATGAAAGATTTTTATACAGATATAGCAAGTTTTACATGATCATTAAATTCTACTCTCTTAATAAATAATGGATAGGTAGATGGGTGGACAAAATTAAATAAGAATTACTTAATAAGATATTCTACCATTGATATCAAATGTTATTCCAAATCAATAAAACCTTTTCACAATCGCTAAAAAATTTTCTTTTTATTAACAAAACCGTAAGCAGATTGTCGATCATTTCTTTAAGAGTTTTTATATTGACTCCTCATTGTGATGGAAAAAAAAAAAATCTTTTCATTACGTTTTTCGTAATCTTTTTTTAAAAAAATCAAAAATTTATTATTAAAAATATTATGTTTAAAAAAAAATTAATTTCGGTAATTATTAAATCTATTAACTTTTATTCCATATAATTTAAGTAAAATTAAAATACATTGCATATTATATCCTCATTGAATCAATTTGAATACTGAAAGTTTGATGAAGATGAGATAGAATAAGAAAAGATGCATATTCTAAAATGGTAGAAACTTTAGATATGAAATCTTTACACACACACACAAACGTCTCACACGAGTCATAAGTCATTTTTTTACAATGTTTTATTTAATTTATGACAATTTCGTTTAGCTCAAAGTCTTCCTCAGATATAAAAAAGCAATTGAATTATAATTATCTATCTTTTCAACATGTGTGTGATTAGGTGTGTCAGCAATATGAGATGGTACTGAGAGTGGTGGGTCGTGTGAAAGTCTGAGTTCGAACCCCGCATATATTACATATATAAATGCAGGTTTAAGCCTGTACAATGTATTAACTTACATAAATAGTGTGTAAAAGGTCTGCTCATTGCTCGCATATGTATGGATAAATGGATTATTCTCCTGTACATGAGGGGTCAGAATGACTAATATGTCAACATGGGTAGGATGACAACCTTGGCACTAACAAGGGCTTTGAACGTTCCATCATCAGATTTTCAATGAAATGGAAGGCTAAAGAGTTGTGAGTTGGAATAGTTTGAAGCCTGTCCATTAAAGTATATAGATTGGCTATCTTAATATAAAGTTGAATACTGATTATATATATGTGTGAGGATAGTAATCTAGTCCAACTGATGATTGCTGGTTTAGCATGAAATACGTATATTGGTGATTATTTATCTTTTCAACATGAGTGTGATTGGTGGGTCAGCAATATGAGATGGCACTGAGAGTGGTGGGTCATGTGAAAGTCTGAGTTCGAACCCCGCATATATTATATATATAAATGCAGGTTTAAGCCTGTACAATGTATTAATTATCTATTTCATAAATATACAATATCATCATATACAATTTTAATGCACAAATCAGCGCATAACAGCAGAGCTTCTTCAAATTAAATCACAATTTATTATAAACTTAATATAAATTATAATACATAATAAATAATGCCCGAGCGCTTTCAAGAGAACTTAGCTCTCATAATCATGGGTAACAAAGAGTAAGCGTAACAAGGTTGCTATGTGTAAATATATGCAGATATATGTAAATTAATTGAACTATATGTGTAAATCTAATTAACCCATTTCTTAGAAATTTTATAACACGTATCTTTCCTATTCATAGCCTTATCATCCATGGCAATAAAACATGCCTCCTTCACCTTTCTCTTAACATCATTTCTTTCCCTACAAACTATTCTTGTATTTTCCGGTTCACATGAATGACCAGTTAATTTCTGATGCATTGCGAATATTGAGGTGTAAGCTGGGTCTGCTTGGGCCTTTCTGTAAAAATATCTGTGCTGGGACAATCTTGTTGAGAGAGTTGCTTTCGTTTCTCCATAGTATGATGCCATGCAGTTATTTTCTGGGCATGAGATATTATAGACAGCCTGAGAAATGTTGTTGGGTGTTACAATACCTTTTGCATTGTTGATGATTCTATTGGTATTAGGGGGTGTGTGAAAACATAGTTGAAATTCTCTATTAAACACTGAGTAAAGTTTTCTATGGGCGTTTGCAAAGTATGGCAACAATATTCTATTTTTCTGCTGCTTAATTGCATTGTTATTTAATTTACTGTAAAATTGTCTAATTTTCCCATCAATAATACAAATAACTGGGACATAAAATTAGTGCACACTAAGCAATTTTTAGACATTGAACAAATAGTCTGCATGAAGGAAGATAAGGGCCAGAGATTCGTGCTTATGAATAGAGAAAATTTTAATTTAAAAGTTAAACAGCAAATTGAAAAACTGCAATTCAAAAGAATAGCTAGTTTTAATAATAATTTGAACAAAGACAAATTTATTGCCTCAATTCTCAAGACACATTGTAACAAAGCCATATCAAAAGCTGAGTATTATAAACTATATCCTTCTGCCACTACCCAACCGCGGATTTTTGCAAATGCAAAAATGCACAAACCAAATTTGCCTTTACGTTTAATGCTTGATTTTGGGGGTGTGCATTACTTTAAGACAGCAAAGTTAATAAATGGTTGGATGATTGACACTATTGGCTTTGGAAGATATACCATCAGATCTTCTTTTGATTTTGTGGCCAGAATAAAAGACAAAATACTGAAACCAGAAACTAAAATTGCAGTGCTCGATGTCACTGAATTATATGGCTCCATTAATAGAAATAAGTCCATTGACATAATAAAAGAAGAGCTTAAGAACAACAATATGGAACAAAAAAGGATCGACTTCATTATTGATTTTTTAAAGTGGTTAAATAACAACATTGTGGCAACATTTAACAACCAATGGTACCAAATGAATGATGGATGGCCAATGGGCTTACCCATGAGTGACATCATATCAAGTATTGTGCTTAATTATTTTGAAAAAAGTATCATTCCTAAATATGAACAAACACTTCAGTTAATTGTATATACAAGGTATGTTGATGACCTGTTTATTGCTGCTACGGAAGATATTATACATAAAATCAAGCTGGACATTCAAGAATGTACTCATCTGAAGCTAAATACAGAAATGGAAGATTGCCACAAGAAAACTAGATATTTGGATATTCAAGTACAAAGGGAAGGTCAACAACTCAATTATAAGATGATTATAAAACCAATAGAAAAAAGAGGCCATATACAACCCCTTTTGAACACACCACCTATTCATAAATTCGCAGGATTGATGTCTTTCTTACATAGGAATGAGCACCTTTGCAGATTTGAAGCAGACAAAAGGGCAAATTTGATTTTATATAGAAACGATTTATTAAATATCGGTTTCAAACAAAATAGTATTGATGGGAAAATTAGACAATTTTACAGTAAATTAAATAATAATGCAATTAAGCAGCAGAAAAATAGAATATTGTTGCCATACTTTGCAAACACCCATAGAAAACTTTACTCAGTGTTTAATAGAGAATTTCAACTATGTTTTCACACACACCCTAATACCAATAGAATCATCAACAATGCAAAAGATATTGTAACACCCAACAACATTTCTCAGGCTGTCTATAATATCTCATGCCCAGAAAATAACTGCATGGCATCATACTATGGAGAAACGAAAGCAACTCTCTCAACAAGATTGTCCCAGCACAGATATTCTTACAGAAAGGCCCAAGCAGACCCAGCTTACACCTCAATATTCGCAATGCATCAGAAATTAACTGGTCATTCATGTGAACCGGAAAATCCAAGAATAGTTTGTAGGGAAAGAAATGATGTTAAGAGAAAGGTGAAGGAGGCATGTTTTATTGCCATGGATGATAAGGCTATGAATAGGAAAGATACGTGTTATAAAATTTCTAAGAAATGGGTTAATTAGATTTACGCATATAGTTCAATTAATTTACATATATCTGCATATATTTACACATAGCAACCTTGTTACGCTTACTCTTTGTTACCCATGATTATGAGAGCTAAGTTCTCTTGAAAGCGCTCGGGCATTATTTATTATGTATTATAATTTATATTAAGTTTATAATAAATTGTGATTTAATTTGAAGAAGCTCTGCTGTTATGCGCTGATTTGTGCATTAAAATTGTATATATATATATAGTAAGCAGCTGAGTGTGAAATAATTTCTTTTACAATATCATCATCTAATATACAAAATGCATATATATATATATATATATATATATATAATAACATCATTTAATATACAAAATGCATATATATATATATATATATATATATGTTATATATATATATATATATATATATATATTGTAACAATATTTATAAATTAATATAAATATGTATTTGTAATTATTAAATTATTATGAAAGATATGTATTTGTAACTATAATTTGTAACTATTTTAATATGTCACATTTGTAATCATAATAAATATTTAGATAGGGAAATTATTAATTATTAGTTATATGCCTATCCAATCTGTACCATTTGTAACTATATTAATTCATCATAGCATAGATAAAGAAATTATAGAATCACTGTGCCACTTGAAAATATCAGCATTAAAGATTCTTGGTATTTATTTATATATTGGGGCAGTCATCTGAACAATAAAACATACTGGCCATTGTCATCTAATAAAAATAATATTAAATATAGCAACTGAATAAAAGTACCCACTGTGAGATTCCTGGAGTGCCTTATGCTTATCTCCAATACTAGGTTCTTCTAACAAAGAATCCTTCCTATTCTTCTTTCCAAATATATAAGACCATTCATGGTCATATGCACACACGGGTGCTATTCATGACAACTTATAAAAAATATTTTATAAAACTAATATTATGAAGTTGGAAAGGGATGATATCACTCTTTATTCAGTTTAGTTAAGTACATGTGTTTTCCCATGAGCGCCACTAGATTATTTTCAATCTAGATAAGTATCTATTTATAGTGTACTTGAGTTCAAACTCATTCAGTACATATTTATTACACATGACTTGGATGACTATTGAACAAAAATGACATTCTTACATTTTATCTATATTGATAAAATTACAAGATCCCAATATTACCAAAGTTTATACTATAGATCAAAGATTCTTATAGACATTGCTAGCTCATTAGCGTATATTGAGTATATTGATGAACAGACATGTATAATCCAATTAATGGCTTCCAAACAAGCATGTGAAGACCATTATTGATATTGATGGCCATTTAACTAGATTATTTATCACAATAAAGGTAATAATGATGATGATTATAATAATATCATAATAATGATTATAATAGTGATGATGATACCAGCCATGGCTTATCAATAAACTCACAACAATAAATTCATCTTTATAAACTTATAGGCATCTATTAAAATTATCCTATTTCATACTGGGATTTAATAATACTAATGGTGATGATTGATCATCATGAATCTCTTTGCATAATATTCAATTTTCTATAAACCCCTATTTACTAAAATATATTCATTACGCTAAACATTAAATTTAATGTTTATAATTTATTAATGATGATTGATGGCGATCATAACTTTTATATAGTATTATTTGAAACATTTTTAACTAATAACATGATATCCATCTTTGATGAGGATGATCTAAATTCATGGACACAACACAATTTTAGCTTTCTATGTTGAACTATAATTATCAAAATTTGGTTATTCTCAAGCATAATCCTTAAATACTCAAATATCAACATTCTAGTTTACGTATTATTTTGCGGACGCTTAATATTTGCAAGTGATTGCTCAATATATACGAATGGTAATACTTAATAACTGCGAGCAATGATGCTGAATTAAAATGATAGAATTAAGACAAAAAAAAAACAAAAAACACAATATTCTTAATAATTACTCGGAAACCAATTAAGATATATAATTATATTTTATTAACACTACTACTCTTTCTTTCCTTCTTTAAAGTCAAATCGACAATTAAATAAATGGCTTATTAATATAAAAATTTATATAAGTATAAGCAAATAAACTTAATATATAGGTTTGTCATTTCTTGATATCTCAAAATAAGCTGACTTAAATCAATATTAAAAAAAAAATACATATTCTATAAATGCTTATTTAAGAATTTTCTTACTTATCATATCATAAAATAAATTTCAGGTGTAACTTGTATATGTCATTTCATTTCCATTCAAATGTAATGCCCTACTTTTCAATTTACCATTTTAAACTAATCATATATAACCTATTCTTTAATGTGTTTGGATAAGCAGTTACACATTCACGCATTCGGTAATGTTAACATATATGTTTAAAATGTATACCCAAAAATCACATATATAAAAATATCTTTTCTTTTGCAACCTTATAGCGAAAGAAAATAAAATACATATATTAATTTTTAATATGCAACAAGATAAAATAAAAATAAAAAACATTATAAATGCATATATCTATAGGTTGCTCATTATCATTAACATCTGAAGAACAATTAAAAAAAAAACATTTCAACATTACAATATATAATAATAAAAAAATAATAAAAAAAATAATGAAAAATTTAAGTTTAAAGGTTTAAACTATGTTTGTGCTATGTTGTGAGATATTGCAAATAACTATAGATAAACAAGTCTTTAATGTTTCTGTATCAAAAAAAAAATTGCTTTGACCAGTAAATTAAGGTTTACTTTTAATAAGTAAAGGAATAAAATCGGTTAAAGAAAGTTCATATTTACCCGTCTACTTTTTACTTCTTATTAATGTCCTGAATTTGAATTTTCAGACTGCTTTTCTTTGCTCACCAACAACAACAACAACAAAAAAGAAAGTTATTGCAGATACTTTTAAGATAATGCTGAATCAATTGACTTTGCTTGTTTCTTCAATTCCATTATTATTCACTGTTGATTGGCTTCCTTCTACCATTTAAAAATAAAAGTTATTATAAGTACTTTGAATAAGTAGGTACCGGTGGATTTGCTTGTCTCTCTCCTTTAAAAAATAATTGCTGTTGACACTTTAGATGATTGAGGTAAATCAACAAAAATTTGATTTATGGCTTCAAACTTGGTTCTACATGGCTGTTATAGATTTTCTTTTCCTCCTATTTCCTCTTCTCCATTCATTCGAAGGCAATGAGCTTTTAATAACCCAGGAACTAGAAACAAAGCATTCCATATAGCTTGTGTGGTTGGCTTCAAAATCTATCATTTTGTTGGTTATTACTGGATACATGACTTCATAGACAGATCAGCGATTTTGACTCATTCTGTATTAACCAGGAAGCAGAAAAAATGGTTTAGCAATGCAGAGGCATAGTATTATGCATAACCAAATATGTTAATATCATTTTTATATATAATTATTACTAACTTTTAATAAATTCAATCTTGTTCCATTTCTCTCCTCTTCTTTAATATTGCTGGAAATTGCTTTATATATATGCACATTTCATTTGCTCTTTTTTTTTTAACTTTCAAAGAGTGAGAAAAAAAAATTAAAGCGTTCACTCTCTTTTTAAAAAAAAAATCCGAGCTTACATTTCTGCTTAAGAATAATAACAAGGAAGGACCGACTGAGTTGAGTCTCAAAATAATAATAATAATTTGAGTGACTCTCACTCTAAAAAATTTATGACTAACTGATCATTTCTCTAAAAAAATTTATGACTGACTGATCATCTCTCTAAAAAAATTTATGACTGACTGATCATCTCTTTAAAAAATTTAAGACTGACTGATCATCTCTCTAAAAAAATTTAAGACTGACTGATTAAAAAAATTGTTTCAATCATTTATATCGCGAATTTCAATTAAAGAAAAAAAACATCTGGAAATCTTTATCTTAAAAAAAAATCAAGGCTTCACAAGTTTGACATCGGTCACAATCAATAAAGACTTAAAATTGATCGCTATCGTTATCTACATCAAAGCACCTCTTTTGTAAAAATAATCTTAAGATACAGATAACAACAAACCTGGAATCTATAGCCATCAGGAATAAGTGTAAAAGCATCTTTGTGTTTGTACAGATCTATTCATTGTTTCACACGTGTACATTTTTTTATCTCCTTATCTAACAATCTTAATTGCCTTATTTCACACTTTTCTGATTTACTCTATTTTAACAAAATGAAAGTTAAATAAATTTAACACATATTATTTAATAAAAATATTATATAATAAATCACAAAAAAGAACTGCTTATTCATAATAACAAATCTATACATATAAATCTCTGTATGTATAAAAGAATAAAAAAATTTTTTTTTTAAATAATTGAATACTATTTATATATCTACAATATATATATATATATGGATGTGCATACATGTATTAAATAATTGTGGCAACTCTCTCCATACAATAGTATTACTAGTGCAAAATATAGAAATCAATAGATACCAGAAGATTTTTACATTTAATGCCTATGTAGTTCCTACTCATCCAATATCCCCAGGTTAGTTTCTAGCTTATGGCTTGAATCAGCGAGGAACCTTAGATCTGAGAGCAATACATCTACATCTTTGATCTAATGCACCCCATACAGTAACAATCTTTTACCATTTTAAATAACTACAAAGCAAAGAGCTCAAAACGATTTTCAATCTAAACTATTTTTCCTGTATAGTAATACAGATCTGAACTCAGTTTAGTAATTATATATTTTTGGTGTCTAGTTTTTAATAACTGTAATAAACCATTAAAACATTATATGACTATCATTACTTTTCTTTGCACAAGTTATTTAAATAGTAGCAATTTTCTCCATACAGTAGAGTCACCTACCACAAGCTATAGTAATCAATAGCTTCCAGAGGATATTGCATTTAAATCCCTATCTGGTGCCTATTCATCTAATATCTCCCAAATAGTTTCTAACTTATGCCTGCATCAGTGATGAGAGCTGGATTTGAGAGCAATGCACCTAGATTTTTTGGATATATCTTCTAGCACCTTTTCATGAAAGGAAAGAAAATGGTGGTCATGTGATATTTTATTGGTATATTAAATAATGCTATTGTTACCTTATGCAATATGACTGGAAATAGTTTCAGATAACTCTAGGTACACTGAATAATACCACATCTATAGCTAATAATATAAAGATTTCATGTTTTATTAGTAAAGTAACAAAATAGAAAGTGTTCCATCCAAAAAGTTTCACAATGAGGAGGCAAACAAAGTCAATGGTTGACTTCAAAAGTGATATCAAAGAAATACAAGTGATTGGAAATCTTTGGATATATGGATCATCCTGTCATCAACAGCACAAATACTGATAGTCAAGAGCTTCATTACAAACTAACTCTGAACAGAGCTGCAATGTAAAACCTAAAAAAGTTAAAATTAGGAATATAATTTTAAAAGTCATTCAAGTTATGGTTGTGAAAGTTGGACCTTGAATAATTTAGGAAAAGTATGGTTAATTTTGAATTTGTGACATTTTTGAGAAATTTCATAGGCAGCAGAAAATAAAAAATAAACATGTGGACCTTTAATTAGATCAGACCTGAATCCTAGCTTAATCCTTTCAAATTCTGATACTTTCTATTGATACACCTGGTGGAAGTTTTTGAAAATGCTCATTCTTTCACTTCTGCATAAAATCTTTATTATATATTAAAACTCAATAAATTGAACTTCATTTATTTTTCATTTAATTTTATATATGAATAATATTCTAGAAAAACACATTCGAACTTTGTAAATATTTAAAAATTGACTTGTAACAAAGAAAAAAAAACTTGAAAAAAAAGTTATACACTTTTCATAAAATATGTAATACTACAAAACTTGTACTGTTCAAGTTAATCTGCAAAAGTAAGCATAACATGAAAATAAGACTTAAGAGCATTGAGAACAAAGTACATCAATGTGATAAATGATGTTAATGTTAAAACACACATCATGGCATTATTAAATTGGATAAAACTAGAAGGTTTGGTGCCAAAAAAAAAAGAATAATTAGTAATGAGATTTGATTCTATAGTTACAATAACAAATGTTCTTTAAATAGACTCAAAAATTGAAAGGATGATAAATCACTCAATTTTTCATTAGACTTCTGTTTTAACTTTGAGAAAAAATAAAAAGAGAAAAAATAATAAAAAAATTCAAGATGAATTTAGTCCTGACTATGAATTTCATCTATAAATCACAAATCCTATATGTCATTCTGGTCTTTTAGTCCATTAGTTAACTTGCAGTTGTATCTTTTAACTTCTATTGCAGTGAACATTTCTTTCTGGAGGACTACAAAATGATGTCTAATTGTCATTGTATATAGTATTATATTACTCTGCATAATTTACTGTTCTCTAAAGTGATAAAATCTCAAGCTCAAAAAAATGTGAAGCATAGTTCAACTGTCTTATTTGTAGAGCTCATACACCATACAGTTTTCCAACTGACAGTTATAAATGTGATTTGAATAGACTCAAGAATCGACAGATAGTAGATCATTTTATTATTTGCTTAATTTTTAAAGCTATTCGAGCTTTTAGAAAAAAAAGAGGAACAAAGATAAATGAAAGTTCAAGATAATTTTAGAACTGATTATGAATCTTCATTTATAAACCATAAACATCACATAATCATCATTCTTTACACTTACACAAGCTGTTTAAACAGAGGTAAAATTCTCCATGTAGCAGCACCACTCAGTGCAAGCCAGAGTAATCAATGAATGAAGGAAGGTTTGTGCTCTACATAAAGATTTTGTGCATAAACTTTTCTGCATCCATTAATTACTCAGGCTTGCACTGAGTGGCATTACTCTATGGAGAGTTTTGCCTATGAATAAACCTTAAATTATACATTCCATGCCTATCTTTTAGTTAGTTTATTTGGCAACTTGTAGAGGAAGGTATTGTCATTTCTTCTGCAGTGAACATTTTTTTTCTGAAGGGCTACAAAAATTTGCCTAATTGCAATTATACATGATAGTGCAGTCAAAGTAATTAATATCACTTAAAAACCTGAACCCCAGCCGATTTCTGTCATTTTTATGATCAGATATTATATGACTTTCTGAGTAACAATAATGAATGTGCTTTGAATAAACTGGGCAGTAGATCATTCCATTATCCATTTAATTTTTTGAGAATATTTATGTGGACGTGGTCTTATAGTTCCTCACCTTTGTTTCACTTTCCTTCTTTAGTATTATATTTAAATGTTTAGACTCATTTTATGATAAAAAATTAGTATTGGTTCAAAAATAAATATGAAGATGTCAGAAATTCACAGGACATTGCAAGAGAAAACCTTAGATTGAAGGGCCCTGATTGATTGATAAGTCAACAAACTTGAAAGTTCCCATTTTATTGATATTTATAATTTGGAAAAAAATATATTATTTCTATCATTGATTTAAACATCTATGATTATTTTTACTAAATATTTATATAATCACTATTAATGTATATATTATATTTAAATACACATTGTCTATGTTAAACATTGTAATTATAAGGGACTTGAACTCAGACTTTCAAATTCTCCATAGCTATCCAATCCATTTTATACAACTGATACACATTACCACATACATGTGAAAAAGATAAATGATCTCCAATATACATATTTCATGATGAAACAGTACTCATCAATTAGTCCAGATCACCATCTCCCACACATATATAATCACTACTCAGTTTATATTAAGATAGAAAATCTTCAAACTTTAATGGACAGGTGTCAATGTTCTCAACCCTCCAACTCTTCAGCCATCCATATCATTAAAAATCCAAGGACAACATGATCAAAGCCCTTGATGGTGCCAACATTATTATCATGCCCATGTTGACCCTAAGTCAATTTGACCCCTCACACCTAGGACCTTAATATATCCATTTAATTATACTGTAGAAGGATGAATAAAATACAAGCTGAATATGTAATATTTAAATACACATATATTGTCTATACTAAACTTAAGGCAATTATAAGGGACTTGAACTCAGACTTTCAAACTTCCCACAAGTATTCAATCCATCTTACATAACTGATACATATGACTACATACATGTGAAAAAGATAAATGATCTCTAATATAAGTATTTATTGCTGAACTAGTATGCATCAGTTGGTCCAGATCACCATCTCCATAATTGTATACAATCACTGCTCAGCTATGGGGACTTTGAAAATCTGAGTTCAAGTCTCTTATATATATATATATGCTGATGGTTTTTTTTTTTAAAAATATGTTTCAGTTTAAAAATATTAAGGAAATCAAAGCAACTATAAAAAGGAGACTATACTCATTTCATGCTGTAATGTGTCTTGAATGAATATATAGAATTTTTATGATAATCTAATAAATATAAATGAAATTTCAAATTTTATAACAAAATTTTATAACATTATCATGATTTAATAAAAATACATTCAGGTTTTACAAATCAAACTCAGATACCAAGAATTTCATTAAGTTACTTTTAGCAATAATGTTAAACAACCAGTCAATAAACGAAAATGTATTGTTTTAATTATATATTTTTTTTATATATTTACAAAAAAGGTATGTTTTTTTTCATACTTTTCTTCATTTGTAAATTTATATTTCCAACAAATCAAGCCCAGTTAGTAAAAGTCTCATACAAAATAATGGTTTAAGCTAAAATCAAACGTTAAATGATGACAAAAAATGCCACCAGGGAAAACAATTAAAATTCAAGCTGCCAAAAGTTTAAGACTATATTTAATTTTAGGAGAAAAAAAAATAGAAAAACAAAAATAAAAAGTTCATGATGAAATGGAAAATATTTCAATTTTTTTATTTTTAATATTCTATTACCAGCCAATTCCACCCAATGAAAGGAACCAATATTATACCATTCTAGAATGTTGCTAAGATCAATTTTTATGGCATATAAAAGATCTGTCTTTAGCACACAAACCATGCTTAAATTCATTATAAAATAATTTTTTATAAAGTCTGTTATTATTCAATCACTTTTCATGCTCCAAACACTAGCACACATACAATAGTAAACTTTTAACAGGCAAAAGTCACTATACGTATTGCCACACACAGCAAGCTAGAGTAATCAATGGATGCCAGAAGGCTTGTGCATAAAATCCCCATCTAGTGCCTACTCATCCAATATTCCCAGACTAGTTTCTGGTGTGTGGCGCTCGTCAGTGAGGAGCCTTGGATCTGAGAACACTGCACATAGATCTTAGGATCTAATGCAACCTTCCAGCAGCCACCTTTTATCTCCACTTAACTACAAAACTATGAGTCTTAAACTGAAAACACTTTAATGTTTTCAATCCAAGTGCATTAACTTATATAGTGATATGGGTCTGAACCCAGTTCAGTACCAGACATTTTGGTGTCTTTGGTTCTTTAATAACCATAGCCACCACTATCCTATTAGGCAGGATTGGTTTTAAGTCAATGAACATCACATGACCACTTGACAATCTATCAAGTTGAAGTACATGTTCATTAGTCCTGTGATCTTGCCAATAGATTTTCAGAAAAATACTAAGCATTCTTAAATCAAAATTTTCAATGCTCTTGTGTTATAAGAAAGTACAAAAATAACATAAATAAATGGCATTCAACCAACCTCTTTTTACAATTCCTTTTCTCAGAATTTCTACACGAACTATTAAAACATTGGTGGTCGAGAGGTCAGCAGCTGCTTTACAAGCAGTTGTCCCGATTAGTGGGTTCACTTCCCGGCTGATGCTATGACGCATGAGAAAAAAAAACCTCTTAAAATATTTCAACTAATTAGAAAATATAATGAATCATAATTTGATCTGCTTTTGGATCAAACAAATCTGAACGCCATTAATTTTGTTTAATGATGGGTCATAAATGTGTCATTTGTTTTATTACAGATATTTTTCCAATATGACTATTGCTGGATTAAAATAAGTTGCATTATTATATTTTAATTATGTTTTTACTTTTAAAGAATTTTTTTATGGTACCACATAAAATTTTTTGAGATCCCCCCCCCCCCAATTTTTTTTACGACCTCTTGAAGTTTCAGATCCATGGGTCTGGTATCATTGATATAAAGAATACAGAGAATGTCTCAATTTCATGCAATACATTTAGAAGAATAGCATCACTCTATATAGCTAGTTTAATTGATATAGTTATATCCCTATAATGAAATATTGTATCTTTTAATAATTAATAAAGCAAGTCATATATAACGTGACATTACTTTTATAAGCTTGTAGTTACAAAAATGCAATACAGAGAGCGTATCAATAGCTCAAACAAGCTCTTAATTAATAAGTGCAGTATGAGAAAATATTTAAAATGTCTATCCAGAACACTCTCATCTCCAGACCAACTGGCGGACACTAAATCCAGAATATAAACTCAAAGCCCAGCACTTACTTCAAACATATATTTATATGACTTGCTTTATTAATTACTATAATTTTACCTTTAAGGCTTTGGCTATGCTGAGGCTATTAAAATATGGTAGATCTGAATTTAATTCAGTCCCATATAGCTATTTAAGCTAGATAGCTGGATTTAAAGACATTTTCATGTCCGAAAATTTCAGAGTTTCTACTTAAATATACGTTTGAAATAAGTGCTGGGTTTTGAGTTTATATTTTGGATCTAGTGTCCGAATATCCTTGCTCTCCACTGAGGTGAGCCATAAGCTCGAAAACAGTTAGTCTGGAGATGAGAGTGTTCTGGATAGAGATTTTAAATATTTTCTCATACCGCACTTATTAATTAAGAGCTTGTTTGAGCTATTGGTACGCTCTCTATATTGTATATTTTAAGTAATTTATAATAACATTTATAATCAAAGACTAGAACAAAATTACAACGGCTTAAGTCATATCGATAGTGGAAAAACCAGCGACTAAAATTGGAATTATATTTTAATGCATACCAAGTCGTGAAAATTCGCATTTACATAATTTTAAAACATAATACCTCCCCCTCCCCCAAACCAATCTTCATATTTGTGATTTCAGTATTGTGCTATTGCAAATATATATATAAATTATTAAAAAAATAAATTTTAATATACATATTTTAATTTTTACCTCATAATGCATACAAAGTATGCACACACATCTATATATAAATATTAAATACGCATTTCTTATTGTATATGAAATTTAAATAAAAGTAACTACACCCCTGGAAATCATGCATGAGCAACACCCGTTTATACACACATATATAAATATTAAATACGCATTCCTTAATGTATATGAAATTGAAATGAAATAACTACACCCCTGGAAATCATGCATGAACAACACCCGTACAACTATAAATGGAATACAACCCTTTGGTTTTAAGGCATTCATTATAGGCATTGTTGTAAATAAATGGTAAAATTTGTACATTAGCAGACATTCTGAAGTTAGAATTGAATATTTAGAAGATAAAAAATAGCATCTTATTTTTAATAACCTCATAATATTAATAAAAAGACAGTTTTGCAAATGTAAATAAAATACACATACCTTAATGTAGATGAAATTTAAATGGAAAAAAATCACACTTGTGATGCCACGTATAAGCAATGTTCATATGTATATAAATGCCAAGATTAGAATGGAACAGTTGTTGTTAAACCTATGATGGTTTTAAACACTAATTCATTGTTGATGTTGGAAATAGAATGAAAAATTTGTATATTAGAACTGATTTTAAATACGGCTCAAAGCATTCTGAAATTATAAATGAATATTTAGGGGATAAAGACGCACATTTAGAAAATAAAAATAGTATCTTTATATTTAACAATCTCATGGCGTTATTAAAACGCGGTTCTTTTTTTTTTTCAGAATGATTTGTGCCATACGTAAATCAGGCTAATCTACAAATTTTATTCTCTATTTCCAACAATGTCAATAAATAAATTCTTAAAATCATCATAAGTTTAAAGAATAAGTGTTCAATTATATTATATATATATAACTCTGCATTCGTGAATGTATGTCTGTGATTTATACATCGTTCCCAGAAGTATAGTTATTTGCATTTAAACTGTAAATGCTTTAAACTATGCATAAAATTTGACTTTTTTATTAATTAATAATATAGAATTATAAAAGGCATATTTATGTTCTAAATATTCAATCACAATTTCAGAATTATTTGTCAAGCGTTGTTAGCCGAGAGGTCATCGCAGCCGCCTTGCAAGCAAGTAGTTGGTTGCAGACGGTTGTGGGTTCGCCTCCCGGCCGATGCTCTGACATATGGAGAAAAAAAAACATTTCAGTATTATTTGCACCATATTTAAAATTAGTTTAATAAATAAAAATTTCGCTCTCTATTCCCAATGGTAAAGCAATGCTTAAACCATTATAAGTTTAGAGAATGGGTGATGTATTCTAGCCTTTCCATTTATTGATTTATGAGAGTTGTTTATACATGACTTCCAGAGGGTAGTTACTTCCATTTAAAGTATATCTATGTGTGGGTTATACATTTAACATATATATAAACAGACCCATACCCTCTATTATGTATGTGTTTATTAAACAGTCATATTGTAATATAGACTGATAGTATTTGTGACAACACAATTTAGAACTAAATATTGTGGACATCATGAGATTAGAATAGCTATATTAAATAATAAATATAATATTATGCATAATAGCAAAATAAAATACTAAATATGTTTCATTTTTTTATAATTATATGATTTTTCTTAATGTTAAATATCTTTGGAGCTCTGAAGAAGACTTTTAAATAATCAAAACTACATCAAGTGCATAAAAGTATTCAATATTAGTTATTCATAACTATTATGTGAATCATCTAATTAATTTTTTTAGCCATTAGATATTACCCCTTATCTAATGCTCATTGCAAAAGTATAAGCAGTATATAATTTAAGCACGATTTGTTTCAATTGCATTTTATCCTGCCATTTATTTACTACAAATTTTTTAAAGCTGTTTTAACTCATCAAATACTTGGGCATGTAGAGAGGTAAATACATAGATAAACATAACGAGAGAGGTAAGTTTAGAAATAGAAAAATAGCCATTATGTTAACCTTATCATTTAATTACAAAACCTCTCCTAGTGATGAAATTTAGACTCAGGCTTGTTTGTAAATATCAATAAAAATAAACCATATATATAAATTCATGCTTTCAGATTGATAGAAACTTGTTTGATAAGTGCTGACTTTAGAGTTGGTATTTTAAGTTTAGTTTCTAATCTTCCAGCCCTTCACTGACGTGAGCCAATAAGCTCAAAACCAGCTGGTCTGGAAGTGGGTGACAACGATAGAGATTTTGAATTCTATCGCTTTTGGCATTTATGTAAACAAAGCTTGTTTAGAGCTGATTGGTAAGCTCCATCTAGTGATCATAAAATGCAAGCTTAAAGGCAAGTTACGAAATTTATAACTTGTTTTGATTATATATATATATAGATGTGCCAATTATAGTGTAAATTATTTCAACATGTATATACAGAACACATCTCAGAGAAAATGTTCCTAGTGACTAACTCTCTTTAAGCTACTACTTATAGTGTTATCTGTGATTCAGCCCATATATTATGTAGTGACATAATTTAATTAATGACCTTAAACATTTTAAAACAATAGTGCATCTAGTCATAAGTCATGACATGTAATGTGACACTGTGTCTCATGCCTTAACCCATATTGGACCAATATTTTTGTTTTAAAATTGGAAAAAAATACTACTAAAACATTTGATTAAAACTGTATGTGGTAGTAAAACCACAGATCACAAAAGTGTTCTGAAGTAGTTTAAAAGATTGAGTTATTACAGAGAGTTCATTAAAGTTGATCCATAAAGATGCAATACACACTGTCACATTTAATGTCATAATTCATGTTCCAGATGCAGTAATAGTTTAAAAATTTTGTAGTGGATAACTGAACTATATGACTAAATAATACATGTATTGATTCAGATATGGAACTACAGACAATAATTTTCATTGGATGCATTGTATATATACCCATAACTACTATTGCTATATACTAAAAAAGTCACCAAAATAAAGACATCAATAATATAATATATGAATCATTACTAAAAAATTCATTTTTTTCTCTCTCTCTTTAAAAGTTAATTAAAAGAAATAGAAATAGCTAAAATAAAGAATATTTATCCTCGCCTCTTTTTTATTTAAGACAAGAACAATCTTTTTAATTCTTTTTTACAATGAAGTATGAGCATGTATGCTTTAACTGAAAAAAGCTTATATTCTCTACAATTTCTCAATGTCTAACACTTGCCTACAATATTTTATGTCGCTGATAAATAAAACTGCGGATACAGAAATGAGCTGGGGAGGGGGTGTACTTATTTTAAAGTAGTTTCACTATGTAGATGCCAAAATAATCGATATTAACTTAGTATTTAATACTTAAAATAATAATAAATTAAGTTTATTGTCAAGCATTGGTGGTCGAAAGATCAGCACAGGTGCCTTACAAGCAGTTGTCTCGGGTTAGCGAGTTCGCTTCCCGGCCGATGCTATGACACATGAAAAAAAAAATTAAGTTTGTTGTATCTCAGCAATTCTAAATACACATATTGTATATATATATTTCTTCCTAGCAGATATACAAACACTACTTTGTTTTTTATTGTTCTAGAAATATAATTTTTAATTGAACTAATAAATATATTAATAGTGATAGTTCAAATGTAAACGAAATTAAAGCGGAAGTATAAACTAATACAAATCTTCTCATGAAGAATATTAGTAATTTTAAGATTAAAATTGAAGGTAAACACGTTTTTTCATGATCAAAAAAAAACGAGCTGTTATTAAATCTCTAGTATTATTTTTTTTATACACTTATGTAACAAATTATGAGATCACGTGGCATTTGGCTTGGATTGTATACTTGAATTTCATCTACATTTGAACTATCACTTTAATTTTATTTTTTTGCCTCCCCTTTTTCTCGTTGTTTTGGGTGTGGGAGGAACTTCATTGCTTTTTATGGTGTTTGCCTCCTACAACATATTTCCTGCTCTCAGAGGAGGTCCTAGAGCTGGAAGCTCTAAACTTTCTTGTTTGGTTTTCCAAACAGTGCTAGAGTTCCGTCTCACTCCCTGCTTGCTAGGTCTAGTTATGCCAGACATAGCTCAGAAGGCATGAGATTCTCATGAACCAGTGCTATAACTGATGAGTGATGCAATAAAAAAAAAGAATTGATGGTAAATTTATTTTTAGTAAAAAAATTTATTAAATAAAATTAATTTGAATTTTAGAAATTATTTCTATATGATAAAAATTTTTTTTATGAAAGACTAAAGATTTTTTTATCAATAGTTCTTTAAAGTTATTTATGAGAAGGTTGGAAACAGTTAATTAAAATAGTTTTTTTGAATTCTTTATGAGAAGAAGTTGGAAATATTCTAATTCAACAATAGTTATTTTGAATTATTTATGAGAAGAAGTTGGAATATTCTAATTCAAAATAGTTATTTGAATTATTTATGAGAAGAAGTTGGAAATATTTAATTCAAATAGTTATTTGGTTTTTATGAAGGTTGATTATTAGAATATTTTTTGTTTTTATGAGAAGAAGTGGAAATATTTAATTAAAATAGTTTTGAATTATTATGGGGGTATTTAATTATATTTTTGAATTTTTATGGAGAAGGGATATTTAATTAAAATAGTTATTTGAATTATTTACATTTGAACTATCACTTTAATATATATATATATTAACTGTCGTTTTCATTGAATATTCAGGTGTTGTTAAAAATGAGGCTTGACATTTCCCTCTGATGGTTTATGGTGATTTCATAATAGTATATGGTTGTACTGAGATTGCATTACACATCAATAAATTAAATGCTTAAATATGATACAATGCATTGTGGCTTCTCTTTTCTCAGAATTAGGAATCTCTCAGCCACTACACCCAGTAAAATCTGTTAGCTACCTTATCTTCTCTTTCCATTCGCCACCCTATTTTTTTTCCATATTCTTCTCTATTCTGCTCCATCCCATTTTCATAACATTATCTTTGTTCACTCTATGACCATTATATCCAAATCCACCTTATCTTTTTCCAAACCTGGCATAAAAACCAAGGTCCCCTTTCTGTATAGTTAATTTGTTTATATTTATTCTCCCACAACTTCATTACTTGTACACTTTCTTTTTGTAAAAACTAACATTCAATTAACAGATGGCTAACATTTTCCATGCCTTCCTTACATAATTGGCAGATTAAATCATCCACATTTCTCCATTTGTGTGTATCATCCACATTTCTCCCTTTGTGTGTATATTCCCTTGTTGCTAATGATCCTGTTTAAGCCTTAAACTGTAAACCACTTTCTTTGCTATTGTCATAAATTAACTCACACCCAATGTTCTGTTTACTTTTATATATATTTAAACTGATCTAAGCTAAAGTGTATCTGGCTCTTTCTATACTTTTTTTTTGTTTATTGGTGGATCTGCAATAGTTTGTATATATCTCACTGAAGGTTTACAGCAATTTCTGCTTTAATTTTAACTTAACTAATAATAATTCTTTAAAATCTAACATATGGATGGGTATAAAATGGGCAAATTGATATGAAAAATACAGTGATAAAAAACAAAAATGTTTCAAAATATATATCTGAAGTGAACTGAATTATCAATGTTAAAATGGATAGAAATCAGTCTCTACCTTGCATGAGATATTGCAAGAGAAAATATTGTGAAGTCACATGGGCACAGCTATTCCAAATGTTAATACCTCTAACTCACCTGAAGAGCAATGGTTGTTTGTAAAATACATGCATGATAACAGAGAATGGTTTGACATTCTGCAGTGATGGATGGTCATGATATGGTGGAGTTAATATGAGGCATGTTTTGACAAAAACTAAATAGAAAATGCACAGTCATGTCTATAATGTAAGGGTTTATCAACCTTCCACAAGATATTAAAAGTGGATAAAACTTCTCCCTAGCTTCCACAAAATATTAAAAGTGGATGGAACTGCTCTCTAATTATGCATAAATTTTACAGACAACTTTGATTTTGAGATGATCTAGAGTTGTCTGAAAAATTTATGCATAATTAGATAAGAAAGTCTGATTTTTTACACTAGTGGAGGGTTGTGATATGGTAGAGTTGAGATGGGAGATACATTAATAAAAATAAAAAATCCATGTGTACTAATATAAAACATTGTTTCTACCTTGGCAACTAGATCACCATCAATATATTATTTTAAATAAATTTACTAGTGTTAATGAGTATCATTTAGTCAACATTGATTGTCGATGATCATGTAAATAGATATTCCCAAAAAGATTTGCCTTCTATTTGGCATTTGAAGCTATTTAAAGACACATCCATTATTGTTATAATGGAATACATCTACCTTAATGCTGATCCATCCCTTTCTTTTATTAAAACAAACACTTATAAACATTATGCACCTTTCTAATTAGTTACATAATCTTGTGATGTGCTCAAGATAAAAACTTTTCAGACTTATCCTTTGTGTTTAGGGCTAATGTGATAGATTATTCCACTTGCTCATATTTTGCTGTCCACAGAATTTTCAAAAGTCTTTTTAATCATCTTATCCTACTTTCAATGTCCAACATTCACATCAACAGAGAAGATTCACAGAAAAAACCAAAGCTTGAACCATTATGATCTTTATTTTAATTATCATGCATCCTTGCATGTAAACATATCATCTAGATTTTTTACCATAACTTTTCTTCTGTTGGTCCATGATGAATTACTTGAATCATGAAGTATTTATAGTTTATTGATGGTTCATTTCTGTGCCTCATGAGCAATTTTCAACTCAGTATACAAATCTTTCATTGTCATCTCCGTGATTTATATTTATATGAAATTGTTATATTTTTGGTCTGTTGTTTAAACTGTTTTAATTTGGGTCTTCGGGTCTTTTGTTAAATCATCAACATATCTAAAGTTGTTTGTGTTTTATCTGCAAATTTTGAACCCACTAACAACTTTGCCTCATACACTTAATCGGTATACAAATTAAGAATAATAACACACAACATTGACTATTTCACTACTAATCTGAAAGCAGCCTATTTCACTAAACTAACTTTTAATCGCATGTATAATTTCTCATTAGTAATATCCCTCTGCGTTTTGGCGCAGTTAAACATGGTCGGACTTGGGGTCTCGCAAATCTGGCGCACGAACTTCTTATGAACTTACGAGCAATAAGGTCATATATGCCTTTTTTAAAATTAGTATTATGAAAGGTTCTGTTTATCTATTTTTCCTCATTTTTCTACTAACTAAAAAAAAAAACTCAATTTTAAAGTGATAGAAATATTGATAAAAATATAAAAAGACAAAATTTTATAGATAAAAAAAATCTACCATGATTACTTAGAAAAGATTTTGATAAAAAGAGAGAGAGAATGATTGAAGAATATAAAAAATATATAATCCATTTCTCCGCAAAGAAAAAAAAAGGTCATAGATTTAATTCTTAAAAGATTAAAATAAATTTATTTTGTTCTAAAAATAACTTTTATTTCTTCTGGATAATTTCACTAAAAAAGTAAACTTCACAACAATTTTATATTATACATGCATATATAAATATAAAAAGACAATTTTTGCCATTTTATTTTAAAATAAAGTTTATTGCAGAAATGATTAGCTTTAAATATGAAATTTTATTTTTTTGCCATTCACACAAACATATAAGGCTAAAATGTGTTTCTCAGTTTAAATTGTACATAGTACGGTGTAGTGGCAGATTAGTGAAATTCTGAACTCAAGGTCTGTGGATCGCTGCCTAGTTCTGTCACTTCCGGCGCTTGAACTGTTTACGAATGTCTGAGGGACAAACTATTCGATTATTTTATTTATTTAAAGCATTTATATATAGACGAATATGAAACGTCTCAAAATAGAGTGGTAGGACATATGCTTGTCATGCTCATGACCTGAAGTTTAAATCTAAATTGAGGATTTTTTTCCACAGACAGCTAATCTGCAGGCAATTTTGCAAACCATCTAATATTGGTCAGTAAATGGGTATCTAATTATTTTTTTGCTAGACGGTGAGACAAAAAAAAACAGGTTACAGCTCAAGTCTTCATAATTCAGAAAATGTGATAATGTTTTTTTTTTAATTATTTCTATGCAGGAGACACTTAGAGAGGCCTTTGTGTTACAGCAGATTGTAAAAGGCTGTTTTTTTCTTATGTAAATTAAAGAATCTGTCTTTGTTAAAAGAAACTTAACAGAGAAACAAAATAAAAAGGTAATACATTAAAGTAATTTATATATATCGCTTTCTTTTCTTTAATTGCAAGAAAATGTGATGAAATCCACCCATACAAACATATATCTTAATTTTAATTCTCATCATCATCCTGCACACATTTTTTCTGTAGCAAAAAATCTTTTGACTAGAGCTTATAATTTATCTGATAAAGAACATCTTACTCAAGAAATAGAACTTACAAAAAATATTCTACTTTCTAATAATTATAATAAAAACATTATATGTAAGGCTTTACATAACATTAATACTAAAAAAGAAAAAAGAGGATAGAATTGACAATTCCTCTTTTAGTAGAGTAATTTTACCTTATATTAAAGAGGTCATTGATAAAATCAGTAGAATACTATCTTGTTTTAATATAAAGACTACGTTTTCTACTGGCAAAAAAATTGGTGATTTTTTATATAAACCTAAAGACAGAATATTTTTGAAACACCAAGGAGTTTATAAAATTCCATGTTTGCAGTGCTCAAGAATCTATGTGGGTCAGTCTAATAGATGAATAAATGTCAGAATTAAGGAACATAGAAATGCTTTTAATCAAAAAATTAGCACATCAGTTTTTTACTTCCCATTTTTTAGAAATTGGTCACAAACCTGACTTTGACAATACAAAAATAATGGTAATCATCTGAAATCTGGGCACGGCTGCTTGGGGCATTGATGCTATACAAAAATCAATGAAATATAACATTACCAAGTCTCCACAACTATTTTTTTTATAGAAAATGTTTTTTTATTTGATTAAACAAATTTTTTTATTTCATTTACAACATGATTTCTTTTTTATTAAATAAATTTTTATATTCATTTTCATTGTTTTTTTTAACTTGATATTTTTCTTTATCCAACAAATTTTGGTAATTTAATTTTTTGAATTTTAAAACTTTGGACAGTTTCACGATGAAAAAAACTTGTTTTAACCCCACCAAAAAAATATAATGGGATAATTATTTGGGATTTGTTTTGACTTTGCTCTACCTTTTTTTTTTTTTTTTTAGTTGACTAAATTGTTTTTCTTTTTCTTATTAAATAAAAACTAACTTTTGTGTTGTTGGGGGTACAAAAATTGTTTTGAAATCCCCACCCCCACTATCGGATCAATAATTGTAACATAAACTCAATAATTTTATTTTTTGTAAACAACTTTTTTTCACTTTTTACTTTTATTTATATTTCATTTGAATTAGCCTTATTTTTTTCTTCTACAATAAACAGCTTTTTGGGGGGCTTTTGTACTGTTATTATTAACAAAAAGTAAAAAAAAATAGTCATTTATTTGAACCCCACTTGTTTAATCCTGATGAAAAAATATAATGCAATTATTTGGGTATTATTTCAAATTTATTCAACCTTTTTTTTGGGGGATGACCAAATTTGTTTTTCTTCTTATTAAATAAAAAGTAATTTTTGTGTTTTTTTTTGGGGGATAAAAAATTGTTTTAAAGCACCCACCCCCACACTCAGAAAAAGAATTGTAACAAAAAGTCAATAATTTACTTTTTTTTTTTCAACAACTTTTTTTCACTTTTTACTTTTATTTATATTTCGTTTGAATTACCTTTTTTTTTTTTTTTGCCTTCTACAATAAACTGCTTTTTGGGGGGATTTTGTACTTTGTTATTATTAACAAAAAGTCAACAAAAATAGTCATTTATTTTAACCCCACTGCAAAAAATATAATACAAATATTTGTCAATTTCTAATGAAATGAAAAAAAAAAAAAGGAACACAGACTTTTGACTTTTTAAAATTATTTATTATTTTATTGCTGTAATAAAAAATGGACATTATGTGCCTGAAAAAAAAGGACACAATCTCACACACTTTCTGTACTCGGCAATTCTTAAAAGTTGAAAAATTGCACGTTCTTCTCAGACCTTTTATTGATCTCATATATTTTCCATGCTGAAACATGACTTAGCGCATGAGCTTTGTCGAAGCATGTTCGAACATACACTTTACCAATTTTTTACATATTAACATTTTTTTAGGGAAGGGTGAAGACAATATGACAATTATTAGTAATTAACAACATTATTTAAATATAAATGACATTACTCTATTATGGAGATTTGAAATGTTGTACTGACTTGAAATTCAAACACCCTCAAGTGATAAGATAATCATCTATGAATAGAACAAATACGCATAAATAGTTTCAAAGCACAAAACGAGCCATAATATTTTTGTGCAATGTCATGTAAAGCAGCCTGCCAAAATGGGTTAATACAATATTAAAGGTTGCATTAGCTGTAAGGCTGGCTGTAGAAATGGCATTTTTATGTGATTTGACACATAAACAACGTGTCAAGCAGCTGTGCCCGGATTTCAGATGATTACCAAAATAATTGCTAATTTGGAAAGATATGATTTAAGAACCATGAGAGAGTCAATTGAAATATTAAAAAGACCTACTGGTTTAAATAGGGCTGATGGAGCACAACATATTCCAGCTATGTGGAAACCTTTCATTTTATCTAATATTACTTAAAATTAATAGGTGAAAAAACTGAGGGAAATAAACATTTTGATAAGCTTCATATTGTGAATGTTGAACTACTTCAAGTTGAATCTCACTTCTCATCTCGCACTGAGTCATGTTATTGTTTGAGATCTAATTTTTTTTTTTTCAAAAGTTAACCTTGATAATGGCTGTTGAAATATTGGATTGTAATTCAAAATAATACACGGTTTATTTCCAAAATCAGATCCTACACTGTATGATTTGTTTAGTTTGTATTTACAAATATAATATAAAGAGTGTACTAATAGCTCTAAAGAAGCTTATTTTATTTATTTGTTTTACTGATAAATGCAGCAAGAGAATACATTTAAAATCTCTATCTTGACTTATCCCCATCCCCAATCTGGTTTTGAGCTAATGGCTCTCATCAGTGAAAAGCTAGGACCTCCAGACATCAGTCCACAGAATACAAACTCAAGCCTAGCATTTATCTAATATTTAACTGGGTATTCTAGCTTCTCACTAATGAAAGCCATTAGCTCAAAACTGGTTTGGGAATGGGGATAAGTCTAGATAGATATTTCAAATGGGTTGTCTTGTTCCATTTATCAGTAAAATATAAATAAATAAAATGAATTTGTTTAGAGCTCTTAGCACACTCTTTATATTACATATATATATATATATATGACCATGAATATGATGTGAAAATTTCGAAAGTATACTCGGTACAATTATGTTATTAAAATTTTATATTTAAACTCTGTAAAAGTATTATATTAATATCTAAAATGGCAAAATCTGGAAACATAATTATATATATATATATATATATATATTATAATGGTCGGGCAAATAGAGTCTTACCATATTGGCTATACAGGGCTCCACCAGGCTATTTGAACCTGGAAAATTTATATAGTAGGCAGATAGCACTGTTAAAGACAGTCAGCCTTAGTCATTAGCTCAAGGAGATGCAGAAACTTAATATAACTTAAAATATATCAATATTTAAAAAAATGAAATAAGCCACTGCCAATAATTAACACACAAAACAACATTTATTAACGCACATATATAAACATTTAAATTTAAAATTGAGGAATAAATTTAGACTTTACAATTAATTTTAAATTGGTTATTATTATTATTTTTTTAATTTAAATTATTATTTAATAAAGTCCGTACAGATGGACATTTTAATAATATTTTACTTTAGCATGTTGAGTATAGATAGGCTTCATAGATTTCTCACTTAAAAACTTATCAAAACACTCATTCAATCTCAGACTAAAAGTTCATAGCCAATCCAATGCCTGTTTCCAGATAGATATTCGCAATCAATGCAATATGAAGATGCAAGCATAAAACCATGCTGACAGGAATGTGCATCTGACAGCATGATATTATTTGAAGGACATGATCCTCATCCAGTACAGGAATGTGCGTCTGTCTGGTGAAGGAATCATGTATATAAATTAATTAAAGAAGAGTGCTATGTATGGAGGAGAGCAGTCTGTCTGCCAACTTATAATCCTGTCCATAGAGCTAGAAGGGGTCAGTGGTACAGGAAATAGATCTGCATCCATTGCAACACAATGACTACAATATTGGGTCATGCATTCAATTGGGCATGTTGCCCTGTATGCTAAACATGCTTCACATTACATTGATATAAACACCCATATATCCCTCCACAAGCATAAACCTAACTACAAAACAAATAGCCTGAAATTAAAACCCTTTAAAATAAACATAAACAAATTTAAACATAGTTATTAATTTTTATCCATGCAGCTATCTACACCCAACTTTAATTTAATACATTTTAATTAACACATAACACAAAAAAAGAGAGAAATGGAAATGATTGCTTAAACCTATGCATATAAAAAATATTAATAATTGATTTTGAATTCTTTAGATCAGATAATAGTTCTTATTTTCAGCTATTAATTGCAAATTTAGAAAAAGTTCCTATTAGATAAACACAAGAGTTCATACTTTACAGATTGAGCAGATTTAAAGGTCCATCTTCATGATCACTTTCATAGATTGTTTGTCCTTCTTTGAAATGAAACCGCTACTTGACATGCATTTGGTCAAGAACTGTCATTTGGAGGCCTCGGCTGGTTGTCAGGAAATTAAATTTATTGCAGACTTCTACATCATGGAATCTGCAATACAGCTACAGTTATAATGGTATATTAATAGTCAGCTCTAAGACAACAACAATTATATCCCTCTGAATTCAAATATTTGGGGTTTTATATTTTCATTTGCCTCTTATCAGCCTTTTTCCAGATCGATCGAACATGATGTCACTGGCTCTCATGTTTCATTTATGGTCCGTGCTGTGGTTTCGTGCTTCCATTGGTCATTTAATTTCTTTTTATTCTCTTATCTGACCATTTACTTATTCAAGTGCCCCAAGGGCTAGCTAGTGTGCTTTAGAACAATCATTTAATTACTAAAACAATCATTTCCATTTTCTAAGATTATAGAAATCAACATTATTTTCTATTTGTCTTGCATTGGTGGTCGAGAGGTCAGTGCTGTGGGTTCGTGTCCCGGCCGATGCTATGACACTTAAAAAAAAAAACATTATATCTATTTTCAAAAATATCAAATCTTTATATCTTTACTTTTTTACAAAAAAAAAATACTTTCAAATACTTTTATTTTTAAAATAGTTTTTAAAGTTTCCCATCTGTGCGATCACCATTAAACAACTTTTAATTTTCAGTTTTCAAGTTAAGTTTTTTTCTTTTTAATAAATCAGTTTTTATTTATGATCTTTTTATTTTAATTTTAAAATAATGTAACGGCATAATATATATATATATATATCATTATATAAACTATCCTATGGAATTTGGGTTGGGGTAAAATGGCAGGCTCTGAAACTCAGGTGCATAGATTGCATTATTCCATCACTCCAAGTGCTCAGGCATTTTATGAATTCTTGAACAATAGAGCATTCATTTTTTTATAATATAAATTAGATGTTTGTTTATAAGATAGATACAATTTTTTAAGAATTTCTATAAATTATGTTTTACAAAAAGATTTTGTAATGGCAGTAGTGCAGTTGATATAGAGATATAATTAAACAATAGGAGATTCCATGTATACTTTTTGAGTTCAATGATAAATAAAAGTTTGTTGCAGTATAATAAAAAAATAGTATCAATAAATAAATACAAAGTGGATGGAAAACCAAAAAATGTTTAGTATTTAGTGCATTACTGATTTAAATTAAATAAAAATATGTTTTATTAAAATATCTTTTACTATATATACTAAACAAGTTATGATGGTAATCTAATAAAATATCTTTTATGTGATCAATGTGATATAATAAGTGCGCTAATATTTCTAAACAAGCTTCTCCGATAAATTCCACAAGAGAGAGTATTTAAAAATCCATATCTAGAATTATCCCCATCCCCAAACTGGTTTTAAACTCTGACTTTTCCAGAATTTATCAGAAAAGCTTGTTTAGAGCTATTAGCATACTCATTATATTATATTTGTAATACAAGCTTATTAAGTTAAGTCATGTGATGTATGACTTGATTTTTTTTACTAGTAAACAATATGAGTAAATCACCCTTGCCAACCCTATGACTTAACCTTTTAAATGTATAAAAAATTTCCTTAAGTATTAACAATACTTGAATTCAAATTATTAAAATTGTTTGGCATCTATATTTAAAATTTTGTATCATAAATAATGAATTAGTAAATATAAAGTAAATGAGTTTGTATTTATATATCGTCATAATGTATAATAAATATCAAATAAAAATTCTACAATAATGTTCTTGGTGAATGAATATAACCAAAATAAACTATTTTCAAAATGATTTTTTAAATGTTTTTATTTAACTAAGTTTTATATAAGGAAAATTAGAAATTCTTTATGAGTTTTAGCAAAAGCTTGAATGAATGAGTAAGAATGAAATATAAAACATTAATTGAAAGTTTAGTGCAAACTTGCAATTTAAATGTGCATAGTCTATGGAATGAATAATATTTCTATAGTGTAATGAAATACTACACACCACTTATGCAAGCTAAGGATTTTAAAAATACTCTAAATGTTTAACAAAGAATGAATTAAAGAATCCCTTGTTAAATATTTTGAGTGCTTTTAAGTCAAAGCCTGGAAAAGAGTGATTTACCCCTTTGTTTATGTATACTGTGGGCTATGTTTAATTTAAAGTGGAAAATAGCTTATATATATATATATATACATATGATCACTAGATGGAGCTTTACCAATAGCCCACTATCAAGCTTTGTTTACATAAATGCTGAGAAAGATAGAATTCAATATGTCTTTCAAATTGTCTCCAAACTTTAAACCATGGTTTCGAGCTAGTTGCCTCATGTCAGTAAAGGGTAGGAAGTTTCTAGTCTTCCTACCCTTTACTGATGTGAGCCAACTAGCTCGAAACCATGGTTTAAAAGTTGGAGACAATTTGAAAGACATATTGAATTCTATCTCTCTCAGCGTTTATGTAAACAAAGCTTGATAGTGGGATATTGGTAAAGCTCCATCTAGTGGTCATAAAATGCAAGCTATAGCAAGTTACAAAATTTATAACTTGTTTTGTTTATCATATATATATATTACTTATTTTTAGTAGTAAAATATTTTGCAGTGGACATTTTGTATGCAAATTTAAAAACTGATAAAACAATGATGCTATATTTCTCATAATTGCAATGGAATGTGCATATTAATAATCATTTATAAGATTGTGTTTATGAAGGCAGTGTTTTAAAAAAAGTAAGTTTTTGTTTAACAACCAAGAGAAATTACTATTTCATCCTTCATTTCTTTTCTCTTTTAATTTAACTAACCAAATACATTTTAGTGAATTAATCATGAACTTCAATGAAAATGTATTTTTTAAAAATATATACCATTATCTATTGTGCACCACTGAAGACTTACAAAAATGTTATCAATGCATTTTTATATTTGCCCCACCACATTGTTAGACTGGAGAAATGGCTGTGCAATCCTGAAATATTGCATTGCTATTGGTTGCTAATATGTATACAAAATTTGAAGAAATTCTGTTTGATAGTAGTATCTTATACAGTTATAAGATTTTAAATTAAATAAACAAACAAACAACTTGCAAAACTTCTAAGTTACATAAAAGCATTTAAAAAACAATAAAAAAACAAATCAAAAAGTGAAAATAGTTTCTAACACATACATTACATATAAATATCAACATATCTAACAGATTTTCAATCTGTACTTAAAATGGATCATATTTACATAATACAAAGTTGCATATTATGGGCCACCCCTTGGCCATTTTGAATTACTTATCATTGAAGATTACATACAACAGTATTAACATTTACAAGTATTAACAAATGCATAATTAATGTTATTATAAATTTATTTTCCAGATATATCATGTATAGCATTCTCAACCATATTTATATATTCAAGACAATCTAGAGAACCATATAAATCAGTAACATTCAATATAGTCATAGGGTCAGTATTATCCAATTTAATATTTTTAATTTTGTGAATAAATTTGATAGATGAAGCAAGCCACATATTTTCCAAAATACAAAATATCTTCAAACAATATATACCATATTTAGAAGTTTATACATATATGGACATCTTCTTCTTTCTCTTTTGCTTATGTATTTATTTTTATATTTACATATTATACTATTTTCAGTCTTCTTGTGCACGTAACAATACTATTTTTACACCAAAACGTTACTCTTACAGTTTTGACTGTCCTGCAGTCATCATCAGAGCTACAATATCCAAATATATAATCATACAATTAATATATATATATATATATATAATCAAAAACACATCTTAATCTAACCATTATAAAATGAAAAATGATTACTTATAATGGTCAGGTTAAAATGTATGTTTTTGATTATATATATAAGTATAATGTCTTAATTGTATGATTATATTTTTGGATATTGTAGTTCTTATGATGACTGCAGGACAGTCAAAACTGTAAAAATAAAGTTTTGGTGTAAAAAATAGTATTGTTAAGTGTATAAGAAGATAGAAAATGGTATATGTATATATAAACCTCCAATATCTGTCATTAGTCTAAGAGGACTCTTTGTGAGGCATGATGTTAACAAACTTATGTAAGCACACAAAGATACATTAAAGAGTAAAATATATGAAAGTGCTTTCTTATTTTAAAAACAAAAATATCTATCAATTTATTTAATAATCTATTTCTTATTTTTAAATATTGTTTATTAACACTTAAACTATATTTATAAAAATTATATTTACACAAAATCATTCTCAAAAAAATATTGAATAGAAATCTCAAATCTCTTACTATGAAAAAAAAAAAATCAATCTTTGGGCAGTTTTAAACTAAAGCTAATAAAAAATTATTTAGTATTTTAGAGTTCACAAGTCTGGAAACTGAAAGGGACTGTGGATATTGGAAGGGGAAGAATTGTAATTGTAATTCACAGACTTTGATCCTAGAATCTCTCTTCTATCAATGTACTAAAAACTATACAGGTACTAAAGTTAATGTGTACCTCTTAGATTTACTTTCCTGCTAGAATTTTTGTCTTCTACCACTGTCAATAAATTGAATTTTGATAATCCCCATAATGTTTTACAGATTATCTTATATATAAAATCTGTAATTTCTCTGTTGTCTGATTGGTGAATAAATGTTTGTTCAATGATTTGACAACCACTATGTTTATGCAAAGAAAAATCAATATAACTGCTCTTAACTACATCTAGCTACAGAAACATTCACAAATACTGATTTGTAATGTGATGTTAAGGTGTTTTGTGCTTTCATGGTCTGTCAATTTCTTAACTGTATCACAAAAGTAAGCTGTGATAGAGCTATGATACTTGACATTTTAGGTGATGTGATGCACTGTAATCACTACTTTTCTATGTTGTTTTTAAATGTTGTATATGTTACGTTAAGTCTGCAGTGCTTCTTTCTAAGAAGCTTCCTTTTTTAATATACTAATTAAAAAAAATTCCACAAGATGTCATCAGTATAGGGACATTTACAGACTTTTGTTTGTGATTGACAGAATATTCTGTTCTTCTGACAAAGCAATGAAAGGGGTGGAAATTGATTGGCTGATGCTTTAGATCCATTTCCCCTTCAGCTAAATGTTATGAATAATATAATTTTCAGTAATTGTTGATGACTATGACACAATATTTTTGTAAAAGACATTATTAAATGAAAAACTATGTCATTATGGGGAGTTTGTCATTGAAGATATTTTATTTTTTAAACAACAGCTCTTACAAAGTATATGAAGTACATTACAAAAACCAGAAATTATCATAGAAAAGCCATTAGAGATTAAAAAGAAAACTGTTTTTGTGAAAACAGTAAATGAAAGATTTTAAGAACAATTAATAATTTATTAACTTTTGAAATTTCTTTGATGATAACTAATTCTAAATATATAATTTATTAATAACATAAAATTCTAATACCTAATATTTCACTCTTTTAATTTTTTTGAATAGATATTGTGAAGTCAATAATCAATGTTTGGCTTTGTTATCGGTAAGACCTTTAGTTAGATACTTATTTTCACAATTTTAAAATATTAATTTTTTAAGTTTTAGAATTTTAATTATTAGAATGCTTAAATATTTATAATATAACCTATAAATAAATGTTGTAATATATGTAAAAAAAATCTAATTGCACAAAAAAATAAACGAAAGTGTGAATGTGATTTACAGTATATTGGAGAGTCTAGATATGCATTAGAAAAAAAGAATAAAAGAACATATGCATTTATATAAAATAATTCAAAAGATAAAATATTAAGAAAAGATAAAAATAGACCTTCAGCATCTGTTATATTTGATCATAATAAAACTTGTAAATATGGGTTTAAATTTGATTGTAAAAATATAAAAATTATACAAATTGAATGCTGCCACAAAAATAAAAGAAGCTATTTTAATTTTGAAAAATCATCAAGTATTAATTAATTATCAATATTAAAATAACAGAATTATGGGAGAACTGAATAGAATTATGGGAGTTATAAAATAATATCTTGTTTTGATTATTCAATGTTTATATCATTATATAGACTAAAAGGAATATAGCCAAAAGTATTTCTAACAGAATACGTCTTGAATTATATGAATATTACTATATTTGGTATATATCAAATTGAATTTTACAATAGTTTGAAGAAATACAGGTATTAAAATTAATATTTTAATATATATTGTAACCCCTCACACCTATCACCAACACTAACAATTACCCGGGGGTGCCAATTCTATGGATCATAGAATAAATTATCAATCTCACTTTATCCTAAATTTACTCATGAGGCTCTTAATTAAAGTTTCACCTAAAACTAACTCAGTTGAGAGATACAGAGGTGTATGAGGTGTACAATGTACATTAGATGTGGAAGAAAATATTATAATTAATAGGAATAAAACATCTATCAAGTTCTATGCTAAATAAAATTAAATTCGTAAATATCTACCAGCTAAAATTAATTAATTATAATCTATATTTCATCTCCTCTCATCATCCATATGCACTGAACAACCTCTACCATATTATACAATTAAACTAATGACTAAAATAAAAAAAATAATATTTCAGAAACTGTAATGTATAACTAACTGGATCTGAACTCAAACTAAACCTATCATTACTAAATTTTTAATTAAACACTAATCTAATCTAATTAACTGAATTTATTATCTAATCTGAATTAAAATTGAAGATCTCAGGGAATTAACTTATGGTATGGCTTGATCTAACACTTCTATATCTCAATATTATTACTGAACACTATGAAAATAATATTATAAACCAAACAATACCCTAATTAAATACTTGCAGTTAGATAATGAAAGAAATCGGGCACATTTTGATTTCAATTCATCATCTAAACAATTATTAAATAACATAACCCTTTTAAAACGATCTAATTGGCATCTCATATAGTGTTTGAATCAAGGAATTCAATATCATCATATCTAAAGATTTATCATAATTAAATAAAAATGCAATTATATCACATTAAATAAAATAAATGTGTAAGTATGTGTGGAAGTATGGAATACGAATGAATGCTAGAGAAGAAACTCTAAATACAAATTTAAATAACAAAATATTTATTGATCAAATAGAAAAATGGTTAAACAAACATTTACTTTTTCTTTCATTGGTATGAACACAATTCAAAGGGATTTAGTATCATTAGTTACAGTTTACACAAGGATAAATAATACAACATAATCTCTTAACCTTTTACATCTACTACATTTCATTTATCAGAGCATTCTGATAGATTGGTAAAACATTTTTATTTTTAACATTAAATGAACTAAATAAATCCATATCATTTACTATAAAAGAAATGGCTTTTAGATATCAGTGATTTCTGATAGACTTATACAAAAATGAAGGAATATGACCTTACCCTTCTAGTAACTGATTATCAAATTATCTTATATTCAGCATTTTGCTTGATAACATTCATTTACCAATTAAAATTTATGACAACAACATGGATTAATATTCCAATTACACTGAATAACATAAGATTTTGCATTTTACTTTAAAGGTATTTTAACTAAAATTAAAATAAGGGGATTGAAAACTAGAAATAATATTGGATTATCTTACCAAAGAAAATGAAGAATTCTATTAATTAAATGTATTTTTCTTTGTAATTTTGAAGTAAATTATTCTATTGAATAACTAGGTTCTGCTTTGCCAAAATAAAAGTAAATAATTGTATTCATTAACTATGTCTTATCTTTGCTTTATTACTTATTCAAATTAAGATTAAATGATAAAAATAAATGAGATGAAGCCTAAATGATCATTACAAAATGTTTTAAAATGATAAGTAAAGTTATACATTAATAATGATTTTTTTTATATCTCAAAATTAACAATTTGTGCATGAATTTGTATTATGGTGTGTTAAGGAAGATAAATAATTAATGTTAATCAATCTAATCGGTTTGCTTATGATATTTCAATATAATCATAATACAGATGAAGGCAAAGACCAATCAATCTTTATTTATTAACTACAATACAGCTGTTTTATAAGACACTATACTTTCCTTTTATTCTTCTTTTTTATCCATAAACTATCACACACTTGGCTATATCATGATCTGGAAAACATCCAATATACACATGGGATAAAGATTTCTATAATTCAAATCAGATAAATACAACAATAACTCCCAAGTCTATTTTTAAGACTAAATAACTGGTGGAATAACTCATCATCAAATGAAAATCAGGAAGATAACATATCTAGCTTCATACACATTTAATTCATCATATCAAATATAAAAGAAGGACTCAATCCACTTCCATCAAAACACTACAATACATGGATAAGAAAAGGATTACTCAATCCCATACACTACACTACTGGGCAAACTACCCATATTAAATATTCAAATAACAAAGACACTTACTCAATCCCATAAAATATACTATAAAACATTGTGAACTTTATAGCATATAGCCACAAAAATACTTTTCATTCAGGCATAACAAAGAAATAATAATTCTCACTTAAATAACTTTCTAATCCTTCAAAATGATTGATCATCCCTTTTCCTCCATCCGATTGATTTGAAATCATTTTTACTTGCAATCACATATAATTATAAATAAGTTTAATAATGGACACACACACGTATAAGCATAATGATACACAGACCATTTAAAATCGCAGTAACCAAAGAATTACTATTAAAATATTATTTATTACTTCTAGGATTAACAAAGAATAAATATTTCATATCTGACAATATTTAGGATTTGGTAATGTTATAAGAACAATTGGAAAACGAAGTAATAATTACTGTAGACAAAGCAAGACAAAATATTTTTTTTAAATGCATTGATATTGGCACAAATCTATAGTAAAATTGAACCTAGATAAATAATAAAAATTGTATATTATAGATGAAATAATTATTGAAAATAATGGTTTTCTAATTTATATAAAAAAAATATATGCGGTAAGGTTGAATATGATGAAGCTCTTTAAAAATAATGGTTTACCCCTTTTAAACTATAAATGGATTCTTCCATCTGTTTTATAACACACGACCAAATCTATCTTAAAATAATAACAATAATATAAAAATTACCAGCATAATGTATTCTTTCATTATGCTATTTGTGAGACGTTCTGGTAGGACAAAATATAATAATACAAAATAAAACATATTTTAACTAATACTAACTATCTAAACAATACTAAATAAAATAAAGTTCTCTTCTTTTTTCTTCCTTTCAAATGAAATGAAAAGTTTATAAATAGTTTTACATGACTTTCCTTGTCATGTCTCCAAATGAATAATAAGGATACTAAACGATAAACACACAAGGATAAATATTGATACAAAATGACACATTTCCTGCAGGAACATGAAGCAATGGTATTTTCAATTCAGAATAACAGATTCAATGTTCTATCTATTAGCTATGAATTGCTATTGACGTTGTAAATAATGCATCTCCTTAATTAAACAATATATTTCATAACGCAAATAAAATAGAAGTTTGTACTTCATTCCTAGGATATCTTTAAAATTTGATTTCACAATCATAAAGCCATTCAAAAATATACGTAGTTATTCAATTAATAATATTTATAGAAAGGAATTAAGTAGTAATATTAATACAGCAATGTCACACAACTTTCCATTTAAAATTCATTCCTCTTATTAATCTGGAAGAAGTAATTATTAAAGTACATTCAATGACATACTTTATCTGGTATATTTTCTTTTCCAAAGGTAAAAATAGAAATAATACATATGACAATAAAATTATATAATCCTTGTGTATATTTTAAATTTTGAGTTTTCTTTTATACTTAGCATGAAACTTATTTAATAAAGTTCTGGAAATGTTCAATAAAAGTTCACACCTTTTCTACATATAAATGACACACGTTGCAGTTATTCCATTCATAATATGATCAAAACTTAAGAAATTAATTGTTAGAAAATAAACAAACATTCTTCTATTCTTTCCTGTTAAGTTTAAACTTAAATAAAATAATTTTACAATCCTATCATGCATTCCCATTTTCTTAAATAATAATAATTTATCTTGCATAATATAATATAACACTTACATGTACTTTACCATAACGGTGGGGAAAATTTAAACAATCAGCTGAGAGCAAAATTGACGTATCTTTTAGTGGTTTTAAGTACACATTTTCGTAAACAAATACTATATTTTAAATTTTCAACTCGAACTTTGGAAGAGGAAAAACAATTGCACTATTAAACTCTGTTAAACAAAACTTAACTGTAGTCGTCCTTAGTTAGTTATAATTGCCCTCTAAAAGTAATAATAATAATTGCCCTTTTATAGATTTTTTTTAATAATAATTACATCATATTTCTCTTTTCCAATCGTTTACGATATTTGACATAACCACGAAAAGACTGCCAGCGTCTACTCCTCCCACTTCAAACTTACTTAATTTATGCAAAAACTTGTGAAAGTAAAAAAAAAAAAAAAATAGAGAGATAAAAAAAATCATTTCATCTTTTAAATAGATAAAAAAAAATATTGAACTGATAATTAAATATTTTTAAAGCAGTAGAATAAAACTGATGATAATTGTTTTAATAAATAAAATATTTTACAGTATTTGTCATTAAATAATCCACCAGTTCATAATCCATTGATTTATTTAAAATGTAATTAAGCTAGTTTTTTAATACTGTTATTTATAAAATTAAATATTTGAATGTGATGTGGGATATTTAATGATTTAATGAAACATATGAATGAAAAATGAAGTTGGACAATGCATGAATATTCAGTAGTAATATGCTATAGGTATTACACTGATATGACTGAAATGACAATGTGAATGATGATGAGTGAAACATATTTTACTGTTCATGCTATAAATTAAAATGTATAAAACAAATGAACTAGAAAATCATTCTAACAAATCTGAATACTGCTTTATGAACAAATAAAACAAGTAAGCATCAACTTAAACTGTACTGATTATGCATATAATAAACTACTCCCCCTATTCTATCATTGATTATACCCTAAAATAAGATACTAAACATTTAAGAAATCTTTTAATTTCACCTACACTTACTTTTAATTACAGTTTTAAGTCAAGATAATTTTTTTTTTTAAATTTCATGTTATTTCATTTTTTTTAAGAGGATAATATGAGATGTTACTGCTATACTACCACACAACTATAATGAATATTTCTGGTGCCAAACCAGAAGGTCACAATATATATACTATTTAAATATAAGCATATTGTCTATACTGAACTTAATGTTATTAGAAGGGATTTAAACTCATACTTTCAAGCTCTCTACCTCATATAGTTGATACACATGGCCACATACATGTGAAAAAGATAAACGATCACTAATATATGTATTTCATGCTGAACTAGCACTCATCAGTTGGTCCAGATCATTTCACCCACACTTATATAATCAGTGCTCAGTTTATGTTAAAATAGCAAATCATAAAACTTTAATGAATATTATTTTTATATAAATCAAAACTATTTTTATTCATATTTATTTTCTATCACACCATTTCCCCCCTTTAGCCAACTATTAATTCTTTGTTTCTGCATCTCTAATTATATACCTGTAATTCACTTTTTAAACATTATTAGAGTACTGCATTCCACCATGCTCTTTAGGGTAACAAATGATGTGGAGAGTGAAGTTATCTATCGTACTCCCTATACATTGCTTTCATTTGAGATGCAGAAAATATTTACCCAACTTTTATCATTTTGTAGAGTAGTAAACACTGCATTGCAGTGAATTATATTTTTAATAATTATCAGAGTAGGTTAGACAGTGTCTACTGCTATGACTGATAATATGATTTAGTGATACCTTCAAACCAGTAACAGAGGACCATGATCACTGAGGTCTTTTAATTTAAAATTTGATCATTTAGGAAAAATAAAACCTATTGCACAGAACAATTCAACTAATGGTTAAAATAAACAACCCATAAACAGTCCATTTCAATGATAAATAAAAGAACATTGTCAATTGATCCTCAAAGAGGAACAATTAAAGAGAAGTAGTTAAACATTTGGGTTTTCAATTGATAGTTAAGGGGAGTTTGGATGGATTTTCCAATATTATTTCATCCCCTACCTTAAAGAACATAGGCATCAATTTATTGACCAGTATTTTTGGATTGTTGTCCAAATTAATTATGCATTGTCAATCTAAATAAATCTAAATCTTTATTTTAAAAAATCATGTTTAACTTGGCTCAGATTCAAACCCAGGTCATAGGTTGATAGAAAAATGTTCTGCCATTGCAACAATGACATTCTTCAGATTCTTTTGTTAAATTGAATTCATAATACTATTTTGCAAATATATCTTTTTCTGTTAGTAGTAATCACAACAATTATTTCATACTAGTATTAAAGAGTTATTAATATTCGATAAAAAAGGCTTAAACATAAAAACGTATATTTCTGTCTTAATTCAACAGGATGAGATGTCATTGAATGGGAATTTTTTTTATTAAAAATAAGTATAATATCAGGTAGAAAAAGTCTAGATAAAGTGAAAGATTTGTTTGTCAAATATGGTATTTTATTCCATAAATCAACTTTATCTATTTAGAAGAACTCTAGAAATGTGCATTGATTGTGTCTCAGGATCTATGCCACATTTGTCACTTCTAATATAATCATGTGTTTCTTTCACAATCCAAAATTGAATATATGTGATGTGATGCATTACACTATGGTTTCTCCTTTATTGAAGTAAGGAATATCTCAGCTACTATATCCAGAGAAACCTGTTAGCCATCTTATCTTCCCTTTCCATTCCCCACCCTAAGTTTTTCCCATGTTCTTCTTCTTTATCCTGCTCTATTCCATTTCCACAATCATCTTTGTTCACTCTATAGTCTTTTTATCTAGATCCTCTTTATCTTTTTCCAAACCCAGCATAAAAAACAAGAACCCACTTTCTGTATACTCACTTTGTTCATATTTATTTTCATTATTTGTACTCTTTCTGTTTGTAAGTATTTACATTCAATTAACAGATGCCTAATATTTTCCATGCCTTTCTCACATAACATGCAGATTAAATCATCCACATTTCTCCATTTATGTGTATATTCACCCGTTTGAGCCTTAAGCAGTAAACTACTTTCCTTGCTATTTTCATAAATTAACCCACACAATATTTTGATTATTTCTATAAATATTTAAGCTCTCTTTACTCTCTATATTAGTTCTCCATCTCTCCAACTCCCTGTTTATTATAAATGCATATATTCTTCTATCACATTCTTTGCCACTATAACACTCAACAATTCTCCCAACACAATTAACCCACGTTTTGTACAAGTATACTGACGTAAACTCTTTATCCAAATCTTCTACATACTGTACTACCTTTCTCACCCATCTTGTTGCCTGTCCTTTGCTCATATCCCAATTAAATAATATTTTGTCTATTCTCTTATTATCCATAAATTGCAATCTGAATATTTTCATTTTGCTTTTTGCATCTTTCTTATAAAACTTGATAATCCTATTTCTCCTGGAATTATGTCCTTTGCCTTCCACAAATTTCCATGTAATGCATGTCTTTCTACTTCCCTTTGCACTTTTTCTAAGTAATCTAACACCCTTTAATAACACATAACACATCATTACTATATTTTAATCTTGTTACTGCTACTCCCTTCCATACAATTCTTGATAAATCATATTTATTGTATGAAAACACTGTTATTTTTTTTTTATCAGACCCTTTTTTTTCTTTGCTTCATTTATCTTTTTTTTTACCATTCAACTAAGCAATTTCTCCGATTATTTGAAAATTTCAGAATAGTCATACCTATTCACATTTAACTTTATGTCTCCCAATAAAATTTTTTTTTTTCTTTTCCCAGAATTTATCATCATTACATTTGATTTTTTTTACTAAATTTAATCCCCAGATCTTTATCCACCCTTGCACATGTCTTCAGTTTAACTTCCATATCTTCTCTACTTTCTGTGCACAAGAAAAGACCTAATAATTTACTCTTTTGCTATCTATTAATGGTATCTCTACCCATCTTTCTACTCTATCTATTGCTAACTCCAATTCTTTCAAATATAACAAAAACAACATAGATGACATAGGGCATTCTTGCCTTAATCCCATCCCACTTTTAACTCTGATTCTATATTTTCCTAATTGATACATAGTAATGTGATGTGATGTATTGTGGCTTTTTCTTAAACAGTCAAGAGTAACAAACTCTTTATACAGTAGCACCAACTAGTGCAAGCCATAGTAATCAATGGACTCAAGAAGATCTGTGCATAAAATCCCCATCTAGTGTCCACTCATCCAATATCCACAGTCTAGTTTCTACCTTGTGGCTTTAATCAGTGAGAAACCTTGGATCTGACAGCTTATGATTGACTAAATAGGAAAAAAGTGGCAATTGGGGGATTGCATAGATCCTAAGATCTAGGAGCAATGCTCTCAAATCTAAGATTTCTCATTCATAAAAGCCACAACCTAGAAACTAGTCTAGAAATGTTGGATGAGTTTGCACTAAATAGAGATTTTATGCACAAACCTTCTTGCATCCATTGATTACTATGGTTCACACTTAGGTGGCACTATTATATGGAAACTTTGCTAAGCATAGGAAATGGTAATCATGTGATATTTTGCTAGTTTTATCACAATTGAATATACAAGGTTTGTGTAAATCTCATAATAAATGACAGAGAATATATTTTAGCTGCTATTTATTCAACAAATCAGGATGTTATTTGGGATTGACTTTAAACATCATGACATATCTCTCACATTATGCAAATTGAATGTATCACATTTGCATAAAACTCATAATCATACAAAACTTGTATTGTTCAAGTTAATATGAAAAGATAAATATAATAAGACTCAAGAGAGCACCGAGCTAGCTTTTGGCAGGCTGCTTCCAGAATCATAGTGCTAAAATTAACTGTGTTCTTAAAATGTGTATATATAGTGGCAAAGATTAACATGCAAATGAAGTGCAGTATGTAAATTAAATGTTCCATTTTTTGAATAATGGTTTGCAGCAATCTTTTCTATTAATGGAATGAGGATCCCTAGCAATAGTTCATGCTTCTTTGTATTTCCTTTTCCTATCCTCACTCTCTGCATATATTCCTTTTCATATTAACTTGAACAGTACAAGTTTTGGATGATTACATGTTTTGTGAAAAAAGTGTATAATTTTTGAGATTTACATAAATCTTATAATCAATGAGGAGAATATATCTTAGCTATTATAAATTCAATGTAACAGCATCTCAATCAGGAATGACCCCCATCACGATTACTTATTTTTAGTTTAATTTTAACAGACCCTGTTGCTATATTATTATTAGTTTATTTTTTGTTGTTATTAACTCAGTTGCTACTATTACTTATTTGGAATATTATCTCTGTAAATACAGGTAGCTATTTTTTTGTAGGGTTTATTGGTTTCCACATACAATTCTTATTGTCAAGAAAAGAGTAACATTGTAGATTTTAATTAAATAATCATTTATTATTTTCAAATAAAATAAATATTTAAAGATTATACCTTGAGAACAATATCTTTGAAATTTGTGTGAATTTAGTTTCAACTAAATATTCACCTCAATATAACAAAACAGACTTATACTAATTAGCTCACTACAGTGCAAAGGCCTTTTCAACAGTACATACCTAATACAGGAACAAATGATGGAAGATACAATAATTAATTGGTCTTCTCAAAGCCAGGGATAATGTTTCCAAATAGTTTTTCTTTTTGTTTTACCTTTAATATAAGAATATCTAGATACTCACTTAATGTTCAATGCTGTAATGTTATTTGGATGCTCATACACCAATTACTTAAGACAAAAATTCCAAGGAAAAGAACTTTACTTAGCCCAGGTTTGAACCCAAACAAACATTAGGCATGGCAAGTGAATATGCTACTCTGCATCTTTTCACAAATTAGAAAGCAAGTAAAAGAATAAAAGAAATTTGTCATACAGAACATTAGTGAAGCTCACATGATCATATCCATTTAAATAAACACAGTGTATTTGTATCTGCACTAATAAAATATTACTATGGGCTGACCATAAATTGAATAGAAAAATTATGAAAATAAAAAGAAACAACAGTACTCTCTCACATCAATCATCATTATTTCTGACAGATTGAAATTATGCAATCAGCGAGTGCTTAATGCTCCTGTTGACAAACCATTAATATTTGAAAACAGTGATATAATTTAATAATTGTGAATATTTTTATATTCACCTTAAATTCAAGCAAATATCTGTATATATAATTATATGAAAACAAGTATGGATGAATGCTAAGATGCAATGATAATAATTGAAACACTGATATGATCTTATACATTGTTAAAAAACTGTCCATTTTCTCTACAGGGTACATGTATTTTGGCACAACTCTCTCATCAGCTGACTATACTGCCATCATAGTAGATAGCTGATGAGAGAGCTTGTCCTAAAATAAATATATGCACAATTCCTTCCCCAGCTGCCTAAATTGCTATCATACAAGAGATCTGATTGGGTAATTTGTTCTAAAATATATGAATTGTTGAGACTGATTGGTCAGTTTTTACATGGCATAGTGATTGATTAGCAAATGTTTTAAGCATTGTGATTAGATCTTGCTCTCAAAACAGTAAATGGCGCATAAATGCTTATGATGTACTTTCAAATACGAATTACTACTAAATAATATGTATCAGAAGAATGTCATAATAACCAATTACTTCCAATGGTAATCAAATGGTATTAAAGGGTTAGCGCCCTCTATGGTTTATTACAGCATAGAGTGGCAGATGCCAGAGCTTACGGTTTATCGATTCGTTGATCGCAGCTCTCTTCTCTCATCCGCTATTTTAACTGTCTTCAGACATAAAACTTAATGTGCATTCGTAGATATAAATATATAAATTTTTACTTACACAAAAATAATTTATCAATATTTTCTTTTTCTTCTTTTTTAATAGAAAAAATGTCAACACTGAAATTGAATAGCATTTAAGCATTTAACGAAACGGTTATCCAATTTATTTGGTGCAAAAATTTTATGACTTCAGAACAACTTCAACATATAGTTTACTGATCAAATATCAAAACAATTTATTGTTCATTTAAAAAAAATTTTTTTTTCTTAAAAACTTTTTGCAAAGATATCTTATTAAGCATATATATTAACCATCTTTTAAAAAGAAAAAAGAAAACTTTATTATATGCAATATACGTTTTGTTGAAGATAGCTCTATAATAAAAGCCTTACGGTGTGATTGCTAACGCATTTTTCTCATATATCTATAAATTAGAGTTTGGTTTTGGCTATATAAACTTTGGAAATGGTTAGCAGTCCAAGTACTCCCCAACGCATAGTTAACCCAGCTAATCACCATGAATCGATTAGTAAATGGTTACAATTTATTAGTAGCTAAAATGTAATGGTTCCACCTGTGGTGACCCGTGAAATTTTTAAGCAGGAATGCTTTATTACAATATTGCTACCAAAAGAAAGACAAAACAGGCCAAGCACACCAGCAATAGTTTCATGTATTGATAAGAACAAATGAATCTTAAGGAAATTTTCTGAAACTCACCAAATATGATGTTTCTGATACTTCAATAATCAGCAGTGTATTTGAATAGAATTTCAAGAACTGTTTAAAATAATTGTTTCAAAAATGATTTAATTATTTATATTTATTTAATAAATTGGATAAAGTATAGAATAATTATTTTATTATTGATAATTTAAACCACAAATTTAATAATTAAATTTCATATTTTTTCTGGAGGTGCTGATGATATATTGCAGCACTTATGGACCAGTAAGTGCTCTATGCAATTTTGAATACCAGGATAAATCCCAAAATCTCTGCTGATATAACCAAATGATAAAACATATCAGATAATATCACCAAAAGTAATAAGAAAGTGTTTCAGGTATTTTGTTTAGTCCATATAAAATATTGCATTTTTCATCAACAAATAAAAAATAAAAATTTCAGAAAAATAGTGTAATTGAAAAAAAATCAAAATTTTAAAAACAATATTTAGCAAATATTAGTAATTAGCAAATGACAAAAAAAAATTCAAAAGGCCAAAAAAATAAAACAAATTACTATGGAAATCAAATATAAGAAACAATATTTAGGAAATATTAGTAATTAGGAAAAAGCCCCCAAAATTAGCATAATCACATGATGAAACAAAAAATTAAATAACTAGAAATTAAATATTAAAAATATTAGTAGTTAGGAAATGACTAAAAACTTAGCACAATCATATAACCAAAAATAAATCAAATTACTAGCATTATAAAAAACAATACTAAAGTATTTTTCTTTTGAAATATTGTATGCAAATGTTGCAGTCAAAACAAATTGCATAAATTAATACAAGCAATTACTGATAAATGAAAGTATTTAAATATTAGAATTAACAAAAAAAAAAAAAAACAATACATCCACATTATTGAAAGTAGCAAATATTAAAATCAAAATACTGTGGATATAAAAAATAAAAAAATTCAACCAACTTTTATAGTTTAGGTTTAGCATAGTACTTTAATTTCATAATCAACACACACCACATTTTAATTATCAAATATTCAATTACCAGAGATATATTAAAATCTCAAGATATGGGTGCAGAATACAGATAACTAATAAATTCAATTATGAGAAAACTGTGCTAAAATGAAAATATAATTTTACAAATAATAAGCATCACATTTTAAATATCATAAAGATTCAATTTTAGAAAAAACTTTACCAACAAATATAACTGCATATAATAAATATTAAAATTAATAAGTAAAATGATAAAACCATATGATACACTGTTAAAAAATAAAAAGATACTAAACCAACATGAAGATTAAAATAGATTTTATATTATCTCAGTAGCATGCAAGGTAGTGTCCTATTTCACATGGTAGATGGATGAAAAATTACTGGGGTTATCATGTCATCTCAAAGAAGTGACATTTGATCTCTTATTATTTAGAACAGTACAAAAATATCCATCTAAAAAATTAATGTTTATAATTGAACATTTGGTGATGAGTGAAATCTTTACAATAATTACATGGTAAACATTTTATGTTGATTATTTTTGATCAGCATATTACCAATAAATATCTGAATAGGAAGAGAGGCTTAGAAAGATTGTTTTCAAGCTTATCCTTATTACATCAGGCATCTCAAAGATTTGACACTTAAATATAAAATGGGGGGAAATAACAATGCTTTGTCCATCAAACAAAATTAAAGCAGGAGTTTTTTAATTTTTTTTTTTTTTTTTAAATCTATAAATGTTATTTGTTAATTGAATTTTTTAAAATTTTTATGTCGTTGTTGTGTTTGTTAATAGTAATAAACACCTTTTAATGGCTTTTGAAAATTTGCTTTTATTTAATTTAATATTTGCTAATAGTTTTTTTTTTTTTAATTTTTGATGAGATAGCAAAATAGATGTGATGTTGTTTTCTGATCATCTATTATTTAACTATTTATCTACATACCTATCTATTTATCTGTCTTTCTATTTACCTGTCTGTTTTTCTGTTTATCTATATACAAACATCTACCTATAAATAAATAAATAAACAGAGGCCAGCATGAAGGTTATTTTACCATCAGGTCAAAAATAAAAATAGCAAACATTAAAATAACAAAATTAAATTTCCAAAAAAAACATTTATAGATGTTTGCTATTAGTTATAAACGAAATGATGACATTAATTTTTTTTTTAAAAAACCCAATTAACAAGTAAATAAAAAAACATTTATAGAGTTAAAAAAAAATCTCTCTTTAATTTTGTTGATGGACAAAACATTATTTTTTCGCTGCTTTACATTAAGATGTCAAACGTTTGAAATACCTGATGTGATGAGGACAATTCTGAAAACAATATTTATATTGCCCCCATCCTCTCTGCTCATGTATTTACTGGTAATATTTATTTTATATACTGATTAAAAGTAATAAATAAAAAGATTTTCCTATGTAATTATTGTAGGGATTTTCCTCATGTAAACATTTGTATTAATTTAAGATTATAAACATTTTAACAAGTTTATTTTAATTTTTTAATGAGGCATTGTTTTTTTTTTTTTGCCTTTCTACAGTATGAGATCACAGATTATCCCCTTGAAGTGAGAAGGTAACCCTAGTATTTTTTTCTATCTATCATACGAAAGAAGGCACTCACTTGCATGCCATTGAGGCAATATAAAACTTATTTAAACTTCCATGTTGGTTTGGTACTTTTTAATTTTTGAATTGTGGATATGGTTTTATAGTTTTATTTAATAATTTTAATATTTATTAGTAATATTTCTCTTCTAAATGAATATTTGATATCTTGTAAAATGTGATACTTGTTAATTTGTAAAATTAAAATACATTCATGTCAGCCCTTTTTTTTTTGTAAATTGAATTCATTAGTTATACACTTTTTTTCTATATTCTTCCATTATATCTTAAGATTTTAATATGACTCTCATAATTGAAGACATTTAAAATGTGATGTTTATTGATTGTCAACTCTAAAAATTTGTTTTAAATTTTTATATTTTTGTTGAGTTTAATATCGATAGTATTTTGATTTTAATATTTTCTACTTTTAATAATGTGGATTTATTGTTTTATATATATATAATACTTAAATTTAAGTATATTACTGCTTGTGTTAGTTTTTGCAATTGTTTTTATTTCATACTTATGTTAATGTCAGAACGTTTATGTTCTGCTAACTTATTTTAAAAATAAACTAGTTTTGTTTTAATTTCTTGTAGTGCAAATAATTTGATTTTTTTTGATCACGTGATTGTCTTCATTTTTTTCCCCAGCATTTCCTAATTAATATTTTTCATATTTTAATTCTAGAATTATTCGATATTTTTTTGGTGATGTGATTAACACACTAATTTTTTAAAAATTATTACCTAATTAATAACATTTTCTAAATACTGTTTTTTGATTTCAATAGTAATATGCGAGTTATTTGGTCATGTGATTTTTTAAAAAATTTTATCATTTGCTAATTGCTAATATTTGCTAAATACTGCTTTTGAAATTTTGATTTTTTTTCTTGATTTTGCTTATTTCTAAGCGATTTCTATTTTTTTTTTTTTTTATGTTTTAATGAAAAATATATATTTTTTTTACATGGAGTGGACAAAAGTATCTGGAACACTTTCTTAGTACTTTTGGGCACATTATCTGACATTCTTTATTGCTTGTTTGTTTCAGCCATGGTCTTGGGTCTCCTCCTGATGTTCAAAATGGTGTAGAGTGCTTACTAAATTGATAACAATTAATAATATGAATATAATATAATGTGATATTTATCACTCATAGATGTAGTGAATGATTGTCTCATGAGTAATGACAGGTATCATTTATGAGTACTAATCATGTGGTGTATAGTTCTCTTTTATGCAAACAATGTTTTAGTTATGTATATATGTCTTTGCTCATATATATATAAATTCATTTATTAAATTATTAATTTATATGTTAATCTTCATCACTATATGGTACTCCCATTTTTTCAACATCACATCAGATGTTAAACAGGATAAGATAAAATGTGCACAGACTTAAAAAATAGTTTTTGCAAATTTCCTTTCACTCTGTGAGATTGAATCTACAAAATAAACAAAAATCCATATGGTGTTGGTGAAGGCTGCAAATATCTATATGGCTGAAATTTAATATGTAATATATCTCTTATGGGTCTGTTCAAAATGTTTTAAATATACCCTGTAATCTAATATAAGAAAATTTGATTGATTCGAAGTTGAGATGAGGGGAAAAAAATAATAGTAGTGTAAATTACACACAACTTTTAAAACTCAAAATTAAAATATACTTAAAAACTCAATTAAGGATAAATTTAAAAAAATCTTTAGTAGTAATTTTTTTTCTATTTTTGAGGGATATATTTTTAATTTTTTTGACAGTGATTACATGAAAGGTAAAAAATGGAAAAATTTTTTTAGATAGCTGACGGTAGGGTGGACTGAGATTTTTCCTTGCTCACTCGTAGAAAACCAATCAAATATACCATTTATCACATTTCCAATTAATATGTGTTGAACGTTTTTTCATTCTTGGTTTATACTTTAATTAAAAATAGTTATATGTTAATTTATTGATCAATGTGGAATGATTAGCTTATCTGAAGAAAAAAAGTCTAAGTCTTTTGAAAAAGTTTGCGTACATAAAAAAACAACTCTCTACTCTAGCGCCATCTAAATGTTATTATTATCTTATTTTTAAATATTTAAATCCACAACCTGATGAGTTTTTGTCTTTTGTCTTTATCAATTTAGAGAGGAGTGCTACTCTTGGAAGTTTGATAAATTGTCGCAAATATGCTATATACACATATTTCATGTAGACATATATTATATACCTTATAAATAAAAATTCATTGCTATACACGTATTCCAATGGTTACTAGCAAAAATTAAATATGAAGAATTACATTGAATGTCTGAGTACTAGATATATAAATATATCAGCAATAATTATATGTTGGACTATTTCCTTCATCTATATATTAAATATTGAATGTTTTGAGAAAAATTCAAGCTTTATTTAAACTTTTCAAATACATTCGACAATTACTAATAGCACACAGGAATACATATTCCTCCTCCTTCAGATGTTGCTGGTCTCCCTAGTTGCATTACTAGCATGGAAATCAAACATGGATCTTTAGAATCATGAACATCGAATTTAAAATGTTCTAATTCAGCTATTCAGCCAAGTACAACAATCAGTAAAAATTTCCTGATTGCTCTGCTTTTTTTAGAGCAAATTTAATTTGTGGCTTCCACACATTATGAATTATCTTACTAGGTTGACTTATGAGATTATTTGACACTGACATGTGAGCACCTTCTTTGAATTTTATCTTTGGACATTTTCTTATCTTACCAATATTTTTATACTTTCCCCACTTGATATATGTTCATTGGTATTATATCGGTCAATGGAACCTCCCTAACCTAATCTGCCATACCAGGGTGTTACTAGGATATTTGAACCTAGAAAATTTATATAGTAGGCAGATACGCACAGGAGAGGTTACTCTTTTATCAAACCGAAAGCCCCAGCCACTAGCTTAGGGAGAAGCTGAGCTTAGAATATCATACTGTATATTCAAATTTCTAATTCTTAATTTTAAATATTAATAAAATATATAAAATAAATTACTGCCAAAATTTAATTAAAACATTTTATTATTATGCACACACACATTAAAAGGAAATTTTCAGAAAATTAAATTAACTAGTGAATATATTTCATTTAAATTGTATGCACAGATGGAAGCATTTCATAGATTTAATACAATTTTAATATTTTACTAAGCGTGAATATGCTACATAAATTATGTATATAACAAATCCCTATTCTTTTTAACCTTAGGCCAAAATCTCACATTTAAACCAATACTAACTTACTGATATACCGATGTGACCAATGCAAAATGAAATTATTAGCATAACACAATCATGCTAATAGGAATTTACATCTGTAGCATATCATTAGAGAAATAACGACTAATGGTGGGAATAAATGAGCATCTTCCCCATGATCATTAATAAACTTTACCAACAGACAGGAATGATTCACTGCCCAATTGGCGATACAAAAAAGAAATTATTGAAATATATATATGAGATGCTCTGAAAAAAAGGATAACGGTCTTTTCTGGCTTACTGTCCCAACCAGAGAGTAAGAAAATCAATGGCATAGTAAATACATCTATGACCATTGACAACATGATGGCTGCATTTTTGGGTCATATGGTCAGGTGGGTATTATGCCCTATATGCTAACATGATACAAGGAAACGAGTAACCAATGCACCTACTCAGATTATGCTGACATAAAACATCCATATATCTATCTACCAGCACCAACTTAACTACAAAACAATTAGCCCAAAATTAACATACCTTAAACTAACATAATCTTACAAATCATTGCAGCCATTTATGTTTACTTTTAAATTATCAATTTAAAAGAAATTTACCAGAATGGAAATGATATCAAACACCTATATAAAAATATAATAAATAATTTAAAATTTTAATCAGATAAAAGATTTCTTTTAAAATTAAATGTTTAAAATTACTACTTGAAAAAGTTTGTATTATATAATTAGTGTTTATATTTCATTTAAAACAAAAGTTTATACTTTCGAAAGCTGTAGGTAAAGTCCGTCTTTGCAGTCCTTGACACAATTCAAAATTCCTTCCATTTCATATTGTTCTAGGTAGAGACAAGTCTGTTGCCGGCCAGTTTCCCGGAACCATCATACTCTGGAGACCGCCTCAGCTGGTGCAAACACGGGAAACACAAATTATTGCTGATCCCTACATTTTGGAAATCTGCAATGCACTTAAAAATATGTTTAAATAACACGCAATCAACAAGAGCAATCTAAATCTCAACTTCAAAGTTTTCTTTTTATATCTTTGTGAATTCTAATCATCAAATTCCAGGATCGATCTTGCCTGGCTTGATGCTTTTCTCATTGGCGATGATAACTTTTCTCTATGGGCTGTGTGTTTATTTCCATTGTTATTGATCAGCTTTTTTAAAGGGGGAACTCAACATTTTATCACTAGTATTTTTTTTAATTTATCTCTTATTTGATTTTATGTCCAAGGGCCTGTTTGAAATTACGTCAATATAGTAAATCATTTCCATTCTAAGATTAAAAATAACTAATTAACAACTTTTTTTTTTTATTCTTTTACATTAAAACAATCTTGTTTTTAGATTTTAAACTTTAAATAATTATATAATTAGTTTTCCATCTGTGCATTATATATATATAAAATTATTAAATTCTCTTTTTTTACATATATCTACTTGAGGGTGATTATATATTTTTTCCACTTTTATTTGAAAGTGATGTAATGGCATATACTTATACAGTTACAGTATGTCCATGAACTACTATTTTAAATACTTCTATTTTTCTTTTTAAACCATCAGGTTGTGCTTTGATCAACCAATTTTCAATGGGGTAACTGATCTACATCATTGTACATCCGTCCACATTCACATGGTATTTCAGAGATGCGGTTTTTATCTAATAAGAATTTTAAGTTTTTTTTTTTTTTTTTTTGGAGATGTTAGAAGTTCTTAGTGAGACATAGCTTTTGAAAACTGTTCTGGTGTTATATTGTAGATTTTGTTTACTTTGTTATTCCTGGTATGTACAGATATACTGTAATATTAAAAAAATTTTTTTTTCTTTTGATGCTTTTTTGTTGTTGTTTATTTAAGTTTTTTTTTAATGACAGCTGATGGATGGTCATTTTTATAAGAGTTTTTTCTACTTAGATCTTTTCATTTTTCACATCAGCGGCTTCTGAACAAACTTTTGTTCGGTTCCATGATGATAATATAACCCCATATTTCACGTTTCTGATGTAATTGGATGTATAAGTTTTTATTCCTAAACAGTATGTTTTATATTAACCTGTCTGCTATTTCAAACAGCTGGACATATTTGAAAGTTTGAAGACATTCAATATTAGATGACGGAAATAGTCCAGCAAATAATTACTACTAAAATGCTACCATCATAAACCTGCAGAAAAAACAATAAATATATTATATATGTATGTGGATGGGTATCTGACTATATAGTAAAACTTTGCAATAATAACTCTCATTTAATAATGATTATTCATCATAATGGAGCTGTTTTTAAGCTATGCACTCTCGCTAATTTGTTTTTTGTTTTTCAATTCAAATTACAATTCTCACAATAAGTTGATTTTTTATAATATAGAGATAATATTAATATTATATGCTAACATATTGTGAAAAGCAATAAAGTAGAGAAAATATAGTCATTATTATAAAATAAAATAAAAAAACAAAAAACAAACAATTTAAACATTTTTAAAAGGTTATTAATTTTATACTTGTACATAAATTATGAATTTTGATGGAAAAGTTTTAAAATTGATGTTTTTATTAAAAAGTTTTATTTTTTCTTATAAATCATAATTAAAACGATATATAACTTTTTTCAAAAGATAGTTCATTCAGCTATCAATAAAATTAAAATGTTTGCATATTTAATTTTGTTGGCTACACACGCACGTAGTCATTATGATATGTAAGGAATATCACTTTCTTACTGACAAGCAAATTAAATATTAAACCATTATGCTGTGTTTATGTGTAATTGTATTAAACACAAACTCATATGAATAAGTTTAGAATATTTATTTCACGTGTATATTCAATATTTACAAATCCGTTGGCGATATATATATATATTGTGTAATAATGCTCAAAGCTAAATGGGTTTGTAAGTAATCATTAAAATCCAGTCATCATTTAGACAATTCCAATATCAATAACAACCAACAATTTCAAACTGTTGCCAAGGCAATCTCCTTTTAACAATAAAAATAAAACTGACAACAGTTTGAAATGATTGATTGTTATTGATATTGGAATTATTGATTGGTTTTTGATGATATGTATATATACATTTACAAATAAGTATACAGTAATAATACTATTGTTATATATAGAGTTCACAAATAAGCTCTTAACAAACTTTGCAGAATATCCTCAACCCCTGACCGGTTTCTGCTACTGGCTTCCTCAGTGAAGTGCTAGGATATTCAAGCATTAGATTAAAAATAATAGTAATAGCAGTAATAATATAGTATGTCTGATACATTGGCTGATATATACATGCAACTATTAATGAAAGAAATTTCAGGTGTTCTTCTAGTTTTATCTACCACTGCCAGTAGAATTGAATCAGCTACCCTCATGTATAAGTACAGTGACCCTTCCAGCCAATCTGTGACAGCTTGTCTTATGTTTGAGTTAAAGTCTAGCAGCTTCCAGTTCTAACCTAAACTTGCCACTGCTTAAGTCATATAGTGGATAACATGCATATTGCTGCTCAGTTCTGACAGCAATTTGTTGCTGTTTGATTGGTCTGTTATTGCTATTGAATATATCTTATCTGTTCATATATCTATTGTTCTGTGGCAATATATGCTCAATCTGATCAAGATAAGATGGAATCTGGACTAGTCCAATAGTTGAAGGTAAGGTGAGATAAGACACCATGCAATAATTTGTTCTCAAATATTTATTGTAATTATAAGTTTGAAAGTGTGAATCTATATCACTAACTATGTGAATATGTTTAGATGCTCACTTATGAATATATATTGCAAGGAAATCAAGTCATATATCATGTGATTTAATTTAATAAGCTTATATTACAAATGTTATATAATGAGCATGCCAATAGCTCTTAACAAGCTTTTCAGACTACCTCTACCCTCAGACTGGTTTCTAGCTCCAGCATTCATCAGTGAGGTGGTAGGATGTTCAAGCATTAGATTTAAAATACCAGGTCAAGATCAGCACTTTATCTAATGTTTAACTATTAAGTAGAAAATCTGAATTTCAGACATCCATATGTCTTCAAATCCAGCTATCTAGCTTAAATAGCCATATGGGACTTAACTAAGTTCAGATACACTATATACTAATAGCTGTAGCAATATAAAATCACCAAATCCTTAAGAGCAAAAACAATAATTGCAGAAAAATCAAGTCATATATCATGTGACTTAATTTAATAAGCTAGTATTATTGTATTACAAATGTTATACAATGTGCGTGCCAATAGCTGTTAACAAGCTTTTCAGAATATCCTTATCTGCAAACTGGTTTCTAGTTCTGGCTTTTATCAGTTTCATATGACTATTTAAGGTGGATAGCTGGATTTGAAGACATATGGTTGTCTGAAAATTTCAGATTTTCTACTTGATAGTTAAACATTAGATCAAGTGCTGGGCTTGACTTGGTATTTTAAATCTAATGCTTGAATATCCTAGCCTTACTGATAAAAGCCAGAGTTAGTGTGAGGATGGTAGTATTCTGAACAGCTTGTTAAGAGCTATTGCCATGCTCATAATATAATATATATAAAACTAATCCATCATATATCAATAAAAGAATCCTGTTTCACTACTTCACTTATGTTTGCTTAGCATTGTTGAAAAAAAGATAGTCATTTCTAAGAAATTATGAATAAATAATATTGTAGTTAAAGTGCAGTATTTTATTATGTGGGTGTAATAATTCCTTGTTCAATTTAAAAAGTTAGAATTACATATTGAATATTTTACATTTATATAGCCTATGGGCTTTTTTTTTAGACAATTTAACTATTAACCAAATATCACACAGGAACTTGTATAGAGTCCAACCAGGAGATAAATTAACTAATGGCTTTATTAAATTGTTCAATTCTGCCACTATAACCAAACATTCAAGAGTCATTAATTATGTATTCATGGTTTATGTTTCTCCCATGTCTACTTAGATCAGTCATTACTAGTTGCATTTATAAAGCAGATAAGTACAATGAAAATAAATTGAACCAGATTTTTTTAATGAGACTTCATTTGGATGTAGCAAGATCAAATACAATAATCTTTATTGTTGGATCTATAACAAAAAAATATTTAAAATTTCATAACAATTTTTTAATATTTTTTATGTGCCATAATAATTTGATTGTATGCTCTGCTTTGAATATCCAAAAAGAGAACTGATTAGGTAGTGAGACCATATCTTAAGTTATTGGCAAGTCCAAAGTACTTCAAATTTATTCTTGATCTCAGTGCATCTTCATCTTAACTCAATCATACCTCAACTATCCATCATCCCAGAAATCAGACCAGCATCTCTCGCTTTGGATGAACTGTTGCAACACCCAATTCACTTTTTCCCCAAATGACCAGGACATACATAGCTCATATTGTAATTTTAAATTCATATATACCTTTTTGTGTATATATATTTTAACTTCATATATATATTTTTATATTTCAAACTTCTATTTCATCACAAATTTATGTAACATATGACCAAAGATGTAAAAAAAAAATCTCCAAGATGGACATTTCATGACAAACTATCACAATTTCTTTCATAAATTTTTATCATTTATTTAGGATTTTATATAGAGCAATTTATTTTAGTTGGATTACAAGTGTCAAATTTTCTGAACTCACAACTTTTCTATAAACCATTTTATAGAATTATATTAATGATTATTACTAATCATTCATTAAACAAAAGATTATTTCTAGTCCAAATATATTCTTTAATTCTCCATTAATAATATGTGTAGAATGTTTAACATTTCCTGTGAAATTATCTCTCTTCTGATATCTAATAGAGAAATATATGAAAGAATAGAAATATATAATTTCTAGAATGCATCTTCATAAAATACATGTGGAAGTCTACACCAGTGGCTACTATTATTTTCAAAGTAGTCCTTTTGTGCATCTATATGCTGATTAAAATGGTGTTTCCATTTCTGGAAGCACATCTGGAATTCATTTTCAGGAATACTGTTCTGCAGCTGTCTGACATTCTTTTGGATATCAGTTATAGTAAAAAATGTTCATCTTTTCAGTGCAGTTTTTAAGTTTGGAAATAACCAAAAACCACAGGGAGGTAAATCAGGTGAATAGCCAGGTCTAGCTATGCAATTGATTTTTTGGCCAAAATGTCTCACAATGAACGCACTAACTCATTTTTACGTCAAATGGTAGGCATGGATATTTATTATTTTCTCAATAACTAACTTACAACTAGCTCCATCGGCGTGAAAATTAAACGGGTGTTAGCTTGAGCATATTCAAACACGAATGTTCAATACTTGTGTGATTTCGACACAATTAGGTCATAAGTGACAACACACATCAATCCCGGAAATTAAACTGTCACACCTCAGTATATTAAGAATTTACTTGAATAAACTGCCAATAAACTTCGAAATTTTTTTCTAAATAACAATGTAATAATATTGATATGAAGAATAACTTTAAAATAGGAGTTTATTTTCGTTTTACTAAAAAAAAAATTATAAGAAAATGGCGGAGGTCGAGTTTTTCTCCGTTATTGTGACGTAGTAGTAGATTTACGCAGTATACATATATATTATTATTATTATTATTATTATTATTTTTTTTTTTAAAGAATATAGACTTTATTTTATATAAAGTGTTACAAATGAATTTCTCTAGACAACAAAAAAAATCTAGTATAAATTTACATTTTTACTAATAACTTCCTGAATTTCTTGTTTCTACTTTTATTGTACGAAAGTGATCATTTATTCTGTGTTGGAAAATATATTATCAGAGAGAAATTTGTCAACTTACCCCCCCCCCCCCCATTAAATCAAAAGCTTTTATTAGGCACACTTTTCCCTATTTTTTTTTTTTTTATAAAATGTTAAAGTTTTTAACTTTTAAATATTTTTATACAGCTATATCCTTGCTTACAGATTCTGCAAATATCTGTTTATGCATATATGCAAAGATATTTTTATTAAATAGTGAAAATATAAGTTTATTCTTGAAATTGTATAAATACTACATTTGGAGGATTACTTTACATTTTAACCGACAATGCACCTCCATTTCTATCCACTTTATAAATACAATAATAAAAAATACGCATCTACAGATTTTTAATATTGATTAGATGCAGACAGGAGCTTCTCCTTTGAAATCATAAAACATCGGAAAATTCGAAGTCCATTCCTTGCAGATGTTAAATGCTATGTGGTTACTCATGTGATGAATAAAAAAGGATGGTGCTGCTTTCTAACCCACATCAATCAATGTGGTGAGTTTACTGGCATTTGACTTCTTGAGTTGATGATCAAAAATTACTATGGTCTTCGTTCTCACTTTCATGATAGTTTACAATATCAGTTGAATGTTTTTAAAGGCAGATTGAATGTGTTTGTGATAGACAAAACTAAATTATAATCCTTAATTCCAGAAAGTTTTAATTTTATTAACAAGGCAACAGTTAGTGATCAGAGGCAGAAAAAGTTGGAAATTTCCTGATGACAAACTCAGTTGTCATTTGATGATGACCTTTTTATTTAGGCACTTACCACTTTGGATCATTGGATGGACTGGAAGAAAAACTTTCAACATTAAATGGGAGATTTCTAAATTCTGTTAAGTTAGATAAAAATATAAAAAGACAATTAATATATATATATATATATGCTCTGCGCACAGGTAATGAAGCTATTAATAAATTGTCAAAAATTTTTTCTTTACTGCCAAGCACTTTCGGGACAGTCTACAGTCCCATATTCATGGCAAGTTATTCTGTTAATAACTGTAAAACTATGCAAATTTTATGCAAATTTATGTGCAGATGTTACGTGGACCATTTACGAGATAGGGAATAGCAGGCCTCTCTTCTGTTGATTTCCGATGGGTCAGCCGCAATAAAGTAAGCTTCCCTAACTTTACGTTTGGTGTCATTTGTTTCAGAGCAAACGACACTGGCTGTGGTTTTTTTTAAAGAATAAACAGTACCAATTCTTTCCATACTATAATTCCATCCAGTATAAGCCATAGTAATCAATGAATGCTAGAAGGATTGTGAATCAAAATACTTATCTAGTGCCTACTCATCCAATATTCCCAGACTAGTTTTTAGATTGTGCATTAAAGATAAGCTTTGGATCTAGAAACTAGTCTGGGGATTTTTTTCAGTGATTAAAACATTCATTATCTAGATGTAGATTAGGATATTATCACACTCCGAAGATTATTTATAAAAATGCATCAGTAATGATTAGATCATATGGTAATACTAAAAAGATTAACATTAAGAGGTACACAATAAGATGATTTCACATCTTTAAAGATGTTACTGCCATTTTACAAGTAATATTTGGTGGATTAAAATAGAAAACTAAAGGAATAAAGGAAATGGAATCATTTAAGTCATGTAGATGTTGCAAATGATGTAGTTGTTTTTTTTACAGTAGTGCTTCAGAGATTTAGGAAATGTTAACACAGTTATAAAATAAAAGTAAAAAAGTAAAACTAAAGACAAATGCTAAAAAGACTAAAGTAATGATGTAATATTGAATGGATTTCTAAAAAAAAAAAAAGATTGATAATTATTAATTAAAAGAAGTTAATGACTACAAATATCTTTGTCAAGCATTGGTGGTCGAGTTGTTAGCACAGCTTCCTTACAAGCAGTTGTCCCAGGTTAGTGGGTTTGCTTTCCAACCGATGCTATGACACATGAAAGAAAAAATCTTATTCAGATTATTAATACAGATGAATGCAATGATAAAAATAAAAACACAAAATTGTGTTCTAATCATCTGAATAAAAAATGTAATTATATTTTATGTATTGAAGAAAATGATATTAAGATTTAAAAAACAAACACAGCAATTGCAAGGTAAAAGATTGCCCCAATAATTTTTCACTAATAAGCACCAAAGAGAAGGCAGTCACAACAGACTCATCAAATTATGAGTAGTGAAAGTTTGAATGTCTTCCCATCTTTATTTTATCTTTTACCAAAAAATAGCTCAATATCCACTTGATATCAATACAGAATGTTTACATCAACTTGGCATCTAGAATTATTTTCTTTAAAAATAATTGGCCATTCAACCAAACTTTTTTTAGAAATTTACATTTTTTTGACTTACTTGACATAATTTTAAATAAATCATATTTTTTTTCAAAAATAATGTTTTTTTTTCCTTTTTTTGTAATTCCTTCACCATTTTATTTCTTCCACAATGGCCTATCATCAAATATGTTGCATTGATAATTTCAAAAATATCTTCTGTTTGGACATAGTAAAGAATTCTTGTTGATTTGTCAGTTACTGGAAAACTTAACTTCCCCTATTTATTACCTACTTTCACCACGTAATAATGCTTTAAACATTGATAATTTTTAGGATTTTACTTTTTGTTTATTTTCCTTAAATTTCATTAGTAATTCCTTATATTTTTCCATTAATAAAAGTCTATCATCTTAGTTTTTATTTTGCACCGAACTACACAAATTTTCATAAAAACGATCTTTAATGCTAGCTATTATCGTTGTACACATTTATAAAAATGTAAAGGACAAGTTAAAATATTTTAATATATTTATTACAAGTGTATGAGACAAAAAAACAAATTTAAAAAATTTCATTAAGCATTATAATTGATCAGATATTTATCATACTTATCAAAACAAAATGCAAAATTTATTGTTCATAATTGTCAGTAAATATAATAAATTAATCAAATGTAATCATTATTTATCAAACTTATCACACTTGTTGATAAGTATGCATAATTACTGGTAAATATGCATAATTACTGGTAAGTATGCATAATTACCAGTAAATATACATATTTTTTAATATGTTATTTTACAATAGCATATATAATTTAAAATATGTAAAATCAGATAAAGTAAATATAATAATAAAAATACTCTGGAATAAACTTTACAATATTTAATAAATCAATATATGTGGGATTACTTTATATATTTATGAAATTAAAATGCAATACTGCTTTGCTAGCCTGTGGACTGCTTTTCTGGTTTAATGCTGTTCCTAATTATTATATGTTTTAGTCTAATAAAATCCTAGGGATTACTAGGATTTATTGAGTCTATTTTTAAAACATGTCTTGTTCATGTTCAATCATACCAGTCTTTCATTAGGCGACCTCAATTTTATGATAGTTTATTTTACAAAAGACATCAGTTGAGACACATACATAACTTTTATGTTCTTTTAAAACATCTAATAACACTATTTTTATACCATCAAGAGTAAAATATTATATTCAAAACCTAAGATGCAAATTACAGTTGCAATTTTAAAAGATTAACACATATAGTACAAAATATGTTAAGGATAAATTTGTGTTGACAATATTGAGGATACTTTGTAACATACAATACATGTTCAGAATACTTAGCAATTTACCCCTCAGTGGCTTTACCATTTATGCATTTTTACTAATGTCAAGCTGCCCAAAGAAATCCAGCTGTTCAAACTCATGAAGATTTCAGTGGGGCATATTATGCAAAGCAATAAAGAAAATAGCTTATTGGTTGATGTTAGACATTGGATTTGAAACACATACAATCAAATCATCTTTTGAGTGCAAGGATAAAATTTTAAAAAAAAATAAGAAGAAGAAGCACATACTAGCCTCATTACAGATAAAAAAATGTACAGTTCAGTGTCTTATGATTTATCCATTAACATCATTCAAGACACCTTACAGCAAATTACCTACAATCCATACAAAAAAAGTTTATTATAGAAGTCTTAAAATGCCACTAAATGTTACATGATCACCATTTTTTATGTTTAAGCAGAGGCAAAACTGTCTGTGCAATAGCTTCATTGCAAGCCAGAGTAATCAATGAATGCAGGAAATAAAGATACCAAAAAATATAGATGCTGAACTAAGTTCAGATCTATTTGACCATACAAGCTAATGAGTTTGAATTGAAAACATTATTGTGTTTTCATTTTGGATTTAATGCTTTATAGTTAGCTAATAGGGTAGAATATGGCTGCTGGAGGGTTGCATTAGATTCTAAGATCTAGGTGTAATGCTCTCAGATTTAAGGCTCCTCACTGATGAAAACCACAAGCTAGAAACTAGTCTGGGGTTATTGGATGAGTCAGCACTAGACAGGGATGCATAAACCTTCCTGCATCCATTGATTACTCTGGCTTGCAGTGAGTATTGCTACTATATGGAGAGATTGGCTTCTGTGTAAGTCTTAGAATAGATTGGTAGCAAATTGTGGCAGTAGCCAAGAATTAATTTTATAAAATGGAGAGCAGTTGACCAATGGAGCTACCCCAAAATGATATTGTTTATAAGATTGTTCTGTCTAAGTTTGAAAATAATGTCTTGCCGAAATATATAGGCCCTTCATTTAACAATATTTATATGCATGTAGATCACATTTTTGCTATCGAGGATCAGATCAGCTATGAATGGCTTGAACTTGAAAATATATTGCCTCTTAAATGGACCATTGAAGTAGAAGACAGCAATCATGGGACCAATTTTCTGGACATATATATCCAAAAAAATAAAAATGAACTCAACTTTAAAATGAAGATAAAACTTTTGCACATTAAGGAAGCCATTCATCCTATGTCAAAAGTCCCAGTAAAACACAAACTGACCAACTTCAAATGTTTCTTATATAGAAACAAAAATTTAAGAAAATATGAGGCAGATAGAAAAAACAAACCTAGATACAACAGTTGGGAAATTTTACATCAATGTAAATAAAAGTAATACCTAAAGTATGGATAAGCCTTCCTTATGTCTCTCATATTTCAAATAACTTTAGGAACATTTGTGCTTGTGGATCACAGTCTTCTCTTAACAATTTGTTGAATAATACTAAAGACAAGATATTTGTGAAACATGCTTTTCAGGTAGGCTATAAAATTGATTGTTCTTATTTGGGTTGTAGCTGTGTATTATGGGAAATATCATGCAAATAGATTCATGAGAATTGACCAACACAATATTCGTACAATAATTCTAAGCAAAAGTTTGAATACAAATTGATCTTTCTTGATCAAAAATGTCCATGGGTCACATGTTTTGTCCATCAAATGTTAGAACAATTTGCTCGGAAAGGATGCATGTATTTCATTGCTCAAAAAATAGAATATCTAATTGCCTTATTTGAACATTGTGCCTCATTTGCATATTACATCATTTTAATTATATAAACTCACCTATACTGCGTAACTTTATTCAGCATTATAATTCTGGTAATGTTTTGCCAAAAATTGGCTCAGTGCAATTAATTAATTTATATTTATTAATGTGTACCTTTTCATCCGAATTCGAAGTCAACGTGTGTTTAAGAAGTATATCAATATAAAAAATCAATAATAGATATAGCCAGCTTAGGGCTGTGTACGCCATATGCTATCCTAACTTAAAATATGTATATACGATTTCTTTATATTTATAACAATATATATATATATATTTTCAATTTTTTTTTTAGAATTAAAAAACCACTAGTCACATTAAAAAGAAAATCATTATCAATTTTAATTTTATAATGCTTTTAAAAAAAATTAATAAACAACCTAGAAATGAAAAAACAGCGTCTATTTTTTTTTTTATCAAGAAAAAAACAATGAAATACATTTAAGGCTTTATTTTCTTGTTGAAATAATGATAAAAAGTTCAAAATAAGATAATCATAAATAAAATTAAAAATCGCTTTCAAAAAATTTGTACTGTCAAATACAGACTTTTTCATATAATTAAAGCGTTTATGAAAATTATAAAAGAAAATCTTTTTTTTTTTTTCATATAATATAATGCACAAATTTTAACAAGCAATTTTAAAGTTTGTTTAGATTCATTACTTACCACGCGATCCTAAAACGGCTTGTGCTCGTTAATAAGCTTTTACATCAACGTTCGTCCCAACTAAACTGTATAAATTATCCTACTAATGAAGATATGAATTCATTAATTGAAGAATGTTAAAAAATAATGCCCACCAATTCGCTTCTAAGTCACATGACCCCTAAACAATTAATCACGTGCTTATATATATTTTTTATGTCTGTTCTGATAAATAATTGAATGGGTTGTTGCTGGGGTTTATAAGAGATCCAAACTCCGCAAATGACAGGCATAATCTATAAATTTTGAACTCTAGAATCTACCTCATTACCAGTGCACTATACATAGTGAAATTTTAAACTGGATTTCAAGAGATTGTAAAAGATCTAGAAAGAGACCACATGTGAGATGGATAGATGAAATAAGGAAGTGGTGATGTGGAGAAGAAGAGACTATATAGATCAGAAAAGATGGACTGAACATAGAAAGACCTTCATTCTGCACTGGATCAATAATTGTCAAAAATAATGATGTTGATGATGATATGAACCTGGATTCATTAATAAATGCAATCCAAACAAACAATAATCATTTCCCAATAAGTAAACTATTCTGACTTTGACTTTTGATTAAATAAACAAATTTTTGACAGTACAGGATTATATTTGGGCTGACAGTTGTTCAAACAAGGACTTGCCATATAGTTGATAATACTTCTAACTGCAATATCATGAACTAGAATTCATAATGAATCTTGAATTTTTTTTTTAATCAACTGGTAGAATGAAGATGTGTTTTTTCTGGCTAGTCAGGTTACAACAAATTAATTAGCCATCTGTTTAGGTATCAACTTATTAGTAGCTTAAATAAAGTTCCAATGTTAATCTGAGTTTATAAGATATATTGATGCACTGATTATAAAAATTAAAAGTACAAATAATATAATAGAATATCCAAAAGAAGATATAGCAGAGTTGGATTAAGTTTTGACTAATAGAAAAAATATATTTCTGGATTGTAATGTTTTTAGTAAATTTAAGATAGGAAGTGATCACTAATTAATGAAATATATGATGACTATTAATACAAAACTAGAGATGAAATTTTAAAATATTATTTACTCGATATTCCTAATCTTCAAAAACACTCTAATAAATTTAAATTAGAACTTAAAAATTACTGAGAAAACTCTATAGTGATTGGGAAACTCATTTCAATCAACGTCTGAGATACTTGCCAAAAAAGATGATGAATTGAATATGTGGTGGTCCTGGAATAATTCTATGTGAGATGATCAGATAAACATTTGTCTTGAATAAAAGTTTAATTCTTATGGGTGGCTTATTCCTTGGGCTAATCAGTCATTTTGTTACATGCTTTGCTCATTTGAGTTTAATGTCTTAGAGTCTTCTTCTATTACAGTGATACAAGTCAATCTTCTTGAGTTGAAGATAACTAGTTAATTGACTGCAGCCTTTTTGTCTTAATAGTTGAATATATCAAATTCTTTGGGTTTTGGTATACAAAACTGTAGTATATTTATCGTTTGTTTAATTACTTGTATAAATTGTAAATAGTTAGTGTTAATAAAGGTTTTTTTATTTTAAAAAAAATATTAATAGATTTTGAAAATGGTTCAGACTTTAATAAAATCAACAATAAAATAACAGATACTATGATAAAAATAGCTCATATTAAAATTAAAAAAAAAAAAAAACCATTTACTGTAAGTTTTTTATTGAAACAAGATGATCTATGAAAAAAGAGGGAATGTGAAATTTTTTTAAAGTGATTTATTAAGAAGAATTAAATATAATAACTCTTCATATAGTAGTGCCACTCAGTACAAGTCAGAATAATCAATGGATTCAGAAAGATTTGTGCATAGAGTCCCTATCTAGTGCTTACTCGTCCAATATTCCCAGACTAGTTTCTGGCTTGTGGACTTCATCAATCAGGAGCCTTGGATCTGAGAGCACTGCATCTAGATCTTAGGATCTAATGCAACCCTCCATCAGCCACCTTTTACATTATTAGCTAACTATAAAGCTTTGAGTTCAAAATAAAAACACTATAATGTTTCCAATTCAAGATCATCAGCTTGTATATTCATATAGATCGGAACTCAGTTCAACAATCATACTTTTTGGACTTAATGCTTTATCGTTAGCTGATAAGATAAAAGATGGCGGCTGGAGAGTTGCATTAGATCCTAAGATCTAGGTGCAGTGCTCTCAGATCCAAGGCTCTTAACTGATGAAAACCACAAGCTGGAAACAAATCTGGGGATATTAGATAAGTAGGCACTGGATACAGATTTTATGCACAAATCCTCCTGCATCCATTGACTACTTTGCCTTGCCCTGAATGGTGCAGTTGTGTAAGAATAAAGAATGGTGATCATGTGATATTTAGTGATTTAATAAGAAGTGAGTTAGAGTTTTATAAAATGGGGCAGAAAAGAGTTTATAATGATATATGAAAATATAATTGTGAATTAAGGAAAGCTATAATATCAATGATAAAAATCTCAAAAATGTAACAAGATAATTTTGTTTTGGAAGAAATTTTTTTATACAACAACAAAAAAGATGGAACTATTAATAAAAAGAGATGACATCATAAAATGTATCGAAGAGCTCTATAAAGAATTATATAGTAATAAAGACCATGAAAGCAAAGTATCCCCTGCAGATTTGATATTAAAATTGTCCAAGATTTTAAATAAAAAAATGAGACATGCAATTAGATGTATAAAAAGAGGAAAGCTCCAGGAAATGATGGAATTATAAATGATATCTTAAAAGAAGCAGATGAAAAAATTGAAAAATTGTTTTCAAAGTTATCAAATGAAATTAAGCAAGTAAAACTACAGATAAATGCTAAAAAGATTAAAGTAATATTCAATTGATTTTATCAGAAAAAGAAAATAAAAGACTGATAATGATGAGCAGCCAAAATACCTTGGCCAGACTGTAAATACACACAAAAACATAATGCATAAAATTAATCATAGAATTAAACTTGAATATAGTGCTATTGGAAGAAACAATTTAATAGTAAAAGAAAATATGTCTATATATTTAAAAAAGATGTTGTTTAATAGATGCATTTTACCAGTTCTTATTTATGGATCTGAAATTGTAACACTTAATAGCAGAGTAATACAGAGATGTCAGATCTCTCAACAAGTATAGAAGCATGTATGTTATTAATAACAAGAAGATAATAAAAATGAAATACATGGGTTATAGGACAAACAGATATTACTGAGCTGGTTGACAGAATTAAGAGACTGAAATGGAGAAGGGATGGATGTATTATTAAAAATAATAATAATAATAATAATAATAATAATAATAATAATAATAATAATAACAATAACAATAATAATAATAATAATAATAATAATAATAATAATAATAATAATAATAATAATAATAATAATAATAATAATAATAATAATAATAATAATAATAATAATAATAATAATAATAATAATAATAATAATAATAATAATAATAATAATAATAATAATAATAATAATAATAATAATAATAATAATAATAATAATAATAATAATAATAATAATAATAATAATAGGTGGACTGTTCATACTTTGAATTGGATCCTAAAAGAATGTAAAATATTTAGAAAGCAACCATATGTGAGAAGGATGAATAAAATAAGAACATTTGTTGGTAACTGTGGAGAAGGAAGGCTAGATATTAGACAAACTGGACTTAACTTGGAGAGATCTTTATTCAGCAGTAAATTAATAATAGTTGAAAATAAACAGATATGAATGTCATCATGCGTAGCCTACTGTTTATAGTTTGTTTTACTTCTAAGGATTGATAATTATGGGGGTAAGCATATGAAAATCTACTTTCTTTAGAATGCAATCTACTTATTCTCATTTCTGTCAGAAGTTAGTTCTTAGTTACTATCATCAGGGTAATACACATATGCGAGTAAAGTAGGTAAATCACATCCACATTTTGGTTCAAAGCTTTGAATGGATACTAAAATCCATAGCTAAAAATGAAAAGGTACAATAGCTAAAGCATGTTAAGTTTGTGGATTTTTTTCTGCATTAGTGTCTATATTAGGAAGAGTCATTATTAGTGGTGTTGTGATCACAATGACAACATTAGTGCTTTGGATTAGAAATTTGAAATAATCACTAAATACAAAATTAATGATGATAGTAATTTTGCCAAGTTAAAAAAAAATCTACAGTGATGTTGCATTTCTATTATAAATGATTTGATTCCTCTCTATCCAATGTATCATTTGTTTCTTGATGCAATAGATTGTTGTTTATTGAAATGTTTTTTCCCCCAATCACATCTTCTATTCAATGCGTTTTAGTCTTTTCTAAATACTTATCACATAATACACATATATCAATTGTAAATATTTACAATATTTACAGTTGATATTCCTAATCTTCAGAAACATTCTAATGAAATTAAATTAGAACTTACAAATAGGTTTCAAGTGTTAGGAGATTTTGAACATGATTCAGATTTGAATGAAATTAATATGAAAATAACTGATACACTTTTAAAAACTGCAACAATCATAGCTGGTAGAAAAAAGCAGCAATTGACTAATAAAATTTCTACTGAGACTAGAGAATTTATGAAGAAAAGAAGGAATATGAAGATATACAAAAATGATGTATTAAAAAGAATTGAATATCTCGAATTTTGTAAAATGGTATGGAAAAGAGTTGAAAATGATATAAGAAAGTATAACTGTGAAATAGCAAGGAAAGCTGTAGAAGAAAATAAAAGTCTCAAAAATGTTAAACAACATTTTGATATTGGTAGGAAATTTATATCTGCAATAAGAAAAAAAGATGGAATTATTACTAAAAAGAGAGATGACATTATGAAATTGGTAGAAGATTTTTATCAAGAATTATATAGTAATAAAGAACAAGTACCTCCTATATCTATTACATCTTCTGAATTGCCCAGAATTTTAAATGAAGAAGTGAGACATGCAATTAAGTGTATGAAGAAAGGAAAGGCTCCAGGAAATGATGGAATTATAATTGATATATTAAAAGAAGCAGGTGAAGAAATAGAAACAATTTTAGCAAAGTTATATACCAAATGTCTAAATGATAAAGATGTACCGGAAGATTGGAAGAATGCAGTAATAATATTAATATTTAAAAAAGGTGATAAAGATGATATTAGAAATTACAGACCTATCAGCCTTTTATCAGTTTTATATAAAATATTTACCAAGATAATTACAACTCGTCTACAGAGAAATTTGGATTTCCACCAACCAAGAGAACAAGCTGGATTTAAAAGTGGTTTTAGTACAATAGATCATATCCAGGTATTGAGAGAAGTCATAGAAAGGACAAATGAATATGAGCTGTCATTATGTTTTGGATTTGTAGATTATGAAAAGGCATTTGATTCTATACACATTTCTTCAGTGATTAAAGCATTGGATCATCAAGGTATAGATCCAGGATATTGTCATATTTTAAAGAATATTTATAAAAATGCAACAGCAACAATTAGATTACATAATGATACTGGAAAAATCAACATTGAGAAAGGTGTAAGACAAGGTGACTCCATATCTCCAAAACTCTTTACAGCAGTGCTGCAAGAAGTATTTTGTGGATTAAAATGGGAAATTAAAGGAGTGAAAGTAAATGGAGAGTATTTAAGTCATTTAGATTTTGCAGATGATGTAGTTGTTTTTGCAAATAATGCTTCAGAGCTGCAGGAAATGTTGCAGGAGTTAGCAGATGAAAGTAGAAAAGTAGGACTAAAGATAAATGTTAAAAAGACTAAAGTAATGTTTAATCGATTTGCTCAAAATATGAAAATAAAGATTGATTATGAAGAATTAGAAGAAGTTAACAGTTACAAATACCTTGGTCAGATTATTAATACAGATGGAAACATAATGGAGAAAATTAATCATAGAAATTAAACTTGGTTGGAGTGCTTTTGGTAGAAATAACTTGATACTAAAAGGAAATATGCCTATGTGTTTGAAAAGGATGGTTTTTAACAAATGTGTTTTACCAGTTCTTACTTATGGATCTGAGACTTGGACACTTAATATAAGAGCAATACAGAGACTTCAGACCACTCAAAGGAGTATGGAGAGATGTATGTTGGGAGTAACAAGAAGAGATCGAAAACGCAATGTATGGGTACGACAACAAACAGGTGTTATTGACCTTATTGAAAAAAATTAAAAGATTGAAATGGAGTTGGTCTGGACATATTGCTAGAAGAGATGATAATAGATGGACAATTGAAATTTTAAACTGGATTCCAAGAGATTGCAAAAGACCCAGAAAGAGACCACATGTGAGATGGATGGATGAAATAAGAAAATGTGCAGGGGTGTTGTGGAGAAGAGAAGCTAAAGATTGGAGAAGATGGATTAAACTTGGAGAGACCTTCATCCTGAAGTAGATTGATAATGGTTGATAATGATGATGATGATGACACATATATCTTTAGAAACTTCAAGAGAACATGTAATCCTAACACAAACTTTTTAAAGCTGTGATTCATAAATTGATGATTTGTTTTGTACTGAATACCCATCAGAATCAGCACCTAGCTTTTCAAACAATCACATATATTTGTTTAATCTCACCAACGAAACCCTTTATGATCTTTTAAGCTTGGCAGAATTACAATCGTTATTTGATTTTAAGGTTCAAATTCACAGAAGAAAGATAAAGAGTGTGACTTCACTGCTATCACGTTAGTGAGATAAACTACATATTTGAAACTCAGCCCATAAGATTTGACATATGAAAAATATGACTGTTTTTATACTGTGTAAACAAGTATGTATAAAATTTATATAGTTTTTACTTTTTTATTTGTTTTTATTAAATATTTTTTACACGCAATGAAGTAGGAAGAGATTATATTAGGAGTAAGAAGAAGTGATTGAAAACAAAATACATGGGTGAGAGAACCAACAAGTGTTACTGACATCATTGAAAGAATTGAAAGACTGATGTGGAGTTGGGCTGGACATATTGCTAGAAGAAATAATATTAGATGGATAATTGAAATCTTAAACTGGATTCCAAGAGATTATAAAAGAGGCAAAACTCACTATATATATTGCCACACACATAGTGAGTTTTGCCTGTTTTAACAACAGTTATACGCAAGCATAAGAGGAGGTGGACATGTGATGTTTATTGGCTTAGATTATAAAAGACCTAGAAAGAGATCATGTGTGAGATCGATGGATGAAATAAGGAAGTGTTTTGTGGTGATGTGGAGAAGAGCGGTTAAAGATCAGAGATGTTGGACTGAACAGAGTTCTTTATCCTGCAATGGATCCATAATGTTTGAAAATAATGATGATAATATTAAATCCATTGGTTTTGAGAAAGTGTCCATGGTAGTCCTGTCTATATTTCCTTCAAATTGTTGTCTAATAAGAGATTCGTGTTTAACAGTGTTACTATTGTTTTCTACCTAAATGCTTAAAATTTATTGTTTCAAAGATTAAAATGCATTATACTTAATGTTTTTTTAAAAAAAGAAAATTCAAGCTTTCATATCTATTTCCTAAATATCCATTAATTCAGTTTAGATGCCACCCCAACCCCCCAACCCCCACCCCCAATAACGAACATAAAAAATAGCAATTTGTAAAACAATTTTTTATTGTTTCATTCACACTGTGCATTTGTTATGAATAGCTTCCTTCTGTCAATAAAACATAGTTAAAATTACAAATAATAAATTTAATATTACATACATATTTTATCTTTTGTATTTTATCAAGATCAATTTTAATTCCAAGCAAGAAAAAATTAAAAAAAGTTTAGTAAATTTATTATTTTTTTATTAGTGTAGGTGAGTTCATTCTACGTTTTATGTTTACTGACAGTTAGTTTACACATAGCTAACAGCGGTTTTCAACACTTCTTCATTACTTTATTTATAATATTAAGCTTGCATTTTATGCACAATTGATGAAGCTATGCATAACAATTGATAAGCTAGGTGCTTTCAGGAATTATATGTCACTATATTCATAGCTCTTATTACTAATAGTGATTTCCACAGTAATGCATGCAAATTTATTCAATAATGTTTAACCTGCCCACTTTTTAGAGATAGTAAAGCAGACGTCTCTTCAATTGATTGCTTTGGAATCATCTGTGATAAAAGAAAGCTCCGTCACTTTGCGTTTCACATTGTTGCACTCTGTGCACATTATCTCAGCTGAAGTCAGTTGGAAAGTGTGACCAATGATCCTTTCAAGCTCTACAAATATTGAGCTGCTTTTGGCCTTAGTTCATGTTTTGTGGTATATGTATCAATGTTGTGATATTCTAGTGGCAATATTTGCTTTAGTTTCACTATAGTATGTTTCTTGGCACCCTCATTGGGGCAAGTCATCTTGTACATAAGGTGGGAGGTTAGTTCAGGTATAATTATGGCTTTTGCATTGTTGATTAAGCTATTAGTAGTTGGTGGCAAATGAAAACCTACTTCGAAGTCATTAGAAAGTTTTTTGCTTAAAAGTTTAGCTATGGGGGGTATATAATTTTTTTATTGTCATTACATTCATTTTTTTAAAAAAAAAAAACACTATTAGTGTTAATATATTAAAAGATAATAACAAGAAACTTTTGGGGTTGAAAACTTTTAGCCATTATCCTTAAAATTTAAATTATTTTTATTAATCTTAAATAGCATACTTTTTATCTATCTTGAAATAATTAATTTCCCCCTTACTTAGTATTGTTTGCATCTTAGTTTGTATACAAAAATGTTTAAATATTTATATAATTCTTTATAAAGTATTATAACTTTATCTTTCTTATTGCATTGCCAAATCCATGTAATATTAATATCATCTACATGTTCTATTACTTTTTACAATGCTTTTTTTACAATTCGCTATTGATATTTTGATTGCCCCAGCAATCTTCTTCAACACTTTTACATATATCTCCAAATCTTATTTCCTTTTTTACAACTCTCTATTGACAGTTTCTATTGCCCCAGAAATCTTTTTCAGAACTTCTACTTATATATATATATATATATATATAAGTATATATATATATATATATATATATATATTCAAATTTTATATATATATATATATATATATATATTAAAATTTGAAAATGTAAGTAGAAGTTCTGAAAAAGATTTCTGGGGCAATCGAAACCATCAATAGTAGGTTGTAAAAAAGCAATGTAAAAAGTAATAAAGAACATTGATGATATTAATATTATATTTATATAATTATTAGTTGCCCAATCCATATCTGTTTCATAAATCATATTTTTTTATTTTTTTAAATATCTAATTAATATAAATGCTAACTAATGGTAAATACATAAATTAAATGACAAGTCAATATTATACAGAGAAGTTTTATTGTGATTTAGTCATTTCTAACCACTAGAAAAAATTTGGATGAGATTGATGTAAATTTTGAATGTACTTGTTTGACTGATATTAGCTTCAATATATGAATATCAAGTGCTTTCAGATCCAAGACTTCTTACTGACAAAGGCCACATGCCAGAAACTAGTCTGGGGATATTAGATGAGTAGGCACTAGATAGGGATTTTATCCACAAACCTTCCTGCATCCATTGATTATTCTGGTTTGCACTGAGTAGTGCTATTGTCTGGAGAGTTTTACCTTTGTGAAAAACAGATTGTATAAGCTTAAAGAATAGTAATATATGAATATTTTTAAATTATATTTGACATTATGTTAATGTTTTTTTGTTTAATTTCTGAATGTTTTTTAAAATTGTACCATTATATGGTTTGTAAAATCATACTTTTAATATTGATATGGTTTAAGAAAACACATTCAAATTTTATGTAATAAATATCATCTCCTTATTTGTTGCAAAAACTATTCTTTTCGGTCATAGCATAGAAAAAAGAAAATATTGCCATGGACTCAAAAAAGTATGGATAAGGCAACATAAGCATATCGGAATAAAAAGTATAAATTCAATGACTGTTACAGACAATATAAGAGACCAAAGCCAATATTTAATAGGCATTTTAATGGACAAAATGAAAATAACATAAAGCAATTTTTTTCACAATAATGTTTTAAAACAAGAACACATTCTCTAATTACAGTTTTGAAAACAGACTAGTACAATTTAGGAGATAAGTTTCCTAAATGGTACTAATTACAGAATTTTAAAATTATTTTAAAGCATATTTTTTTAAAAAAAAAAAACCTAAATATGCAGATGACAAATGCATAAGACATCTATCTACTACAGGTATGAACATTAATTTCCATTCAAAGATATACCAATTAATTAATAAATAAAACAATTGTTCAGTGGTATGACTTGTGAAACACTCCCTACATATTAATTTTTTTTTTATTACATAAGCAGACATATAAATTTATGTTATATGCTTCTATTTTATTTTTGCTAATGTCATAATATGTTTATGAATTTTAAAATGAAAATGTATTACAGTTTATGCATATACTACTGAAAACATTATATATATATATATATAAAACCAAAACTGTCTAACATATATGGTTTTGCATTTATATATATATATATATATAGCATTTAGTATTGTCTGCTAATCTAAATCATCCAATAAGGCTTTGCAAACAAATATAGTAAATATATTTCAATGTCAAATTTATTATTACGCTGGCAACATCAGACTTGTAGCTTGTAACAACAGACTCGTAACAATCCAATTATAGTATAGTTTTCACAACAAGCATTAGTTTACTTTGATTTTAGAAATCAAGGAAAATTAAAATAAAATATATCAACATGCAAAAATATCTTATTATACAATAACAGCATTCTAATCATCACAGCTGTTCTATAACAATTATGATTATACGTTTTAGTATAAATTAAATCATTTCTCACTACCATATTTTCCAGCATATAGGACCCACTTTTTTGCTCTCAAAATATGCCTTAAATATGCGGAGTGTCTTATGCACTAATAATCAAAATTATGAGTTGAATTTTCCGTCTATCTAAACTTCTGGTTTATATATTGTACCCTCACTTCTCGATATATATACAAAATGCAAGACCCATATATATATATATATATATATATTCTTTTGCATTTTGTCCTGTTGTGAAATTATTTCCCTAATTTTTTTCTGTTCTGTAACGATAATAAGTTCATATTAAATTTTATGCTTTGTTACTGAAAGAAGAAGAATTCCAGTAAAATAGAGTTCAGACCCATTGACATCTCAAGTTTACAATTTATACAATGTGTGGATACATGATCACACTTCAACAATGCACTATAACATTGAAATTTTAAACTCTGTAGATTTGCCCAGAACATTACTGGTGTTCGGTGATATTTTACATTGAGATTTTTTGCCAAAACATGGTTCAAAAACAATACAGATTCTGCTATGCTGTGAAACATGAGACAGCTGTAAAGTCACTTAAGAAATGTGAAATTAGTAACACCCTTGACGTCACAGATGATAACTTGTTATATAACGACTCAATTTCTGAAGAAGAGGCTTCAAATGATTTTTCATTTAGTTCTGGAGATGAACTTTTGAGTTTTGAGGATACAGATTAAAATGTACTTAACTATAGTGTTTCCTAGTTACATTTTTTTTTGTAGACATAAATAACTATAAAATTAGTATGGTAAATCATTATGGAAATGCATGAAAAAATGTAGAAAATTATTTTTTTTCTTAAAAATGTGTATAAAAAGGAAGGTGTATCTTATATGCTGCTGCACCCTATATGCCAGTAAATATTATATATTAGAAACTCTATAATTTATATTACAAATAAATTCTTATAAATCATATTTACATAAAACATTTTTTTCTTAAAAACCCTACTTCATTCAACTTTCTTTTTTCGTAAGATATGTTTCATAACCCTCAGGTAATTGTAAATCTATATATTTAAAGTACTTTTTCATTACATTCTGCAGTCGTTTCTCATAATATTTTGAGTTAGGATTTCAAACAACAGAATAATAATTAATTGTAATAACAAATATTACATAAAATAAATAAATAAATGTTGCTTATGTAAAATGTTTTGGCCATGCTACAATCCCAGTAATTCTATTACATTTAAAAATAATTTCATTGATATGTGTAATTAAAGCCCTTACTATTAAACTAGACATCTAAATCTTTTATCTTATCCTTTTTAGGAATAACAATATAATTAACAGAATAGTGAAAAAATTGGGTAATATTTTATTACAAAATGGGACAGCAAATGTTATCTCAATGTTCACATTCATTTGATTTTTTCTATGTCAAATCACAAAGCTATTTACAGAACTCTTAAATGGTCAGCTAAATTATCAATTTAAAGAAATAGTTTTATATCATCAGCAAAATGTAAAATATTACAATTGCTAACAATTTGAAATATTGTTACATTTTCATTTACCATTGTCAAACTCCCTCCACTCACAACTCTGACGCCATCCATTTCAGATAAATACACTAATGATTATTACTAATCATTTTCGAAACTAGAGATTATCTCTAGCACAGATATAAACTTTAAACCTCAGTTAAAGATTAATATATCTGATTTTTTTTAAAATTTACACACACGGAGTTATTAAATTTGAAATATATCATAAGTATATAAGGAAAATAAAATTGGTTCAAGAATTCTTCCTTGAGGGACTTCACTTTTATAGTAATAAATGTCAGATTCTTTGAATTTGTAATAAACATAATTTGGATCAGTTAAATAAGATTTAAAGCATAGTAATAAAAGAGAAAAAAACCCAATCTAATTTAGATAATAAAATACTATGATTCACCATATCAAAAGCCTTACTAAGATCAAAATAATATTACATCCAAACTATCATGTTCATTTATAGCATTAGTTATGTAATCAAACATTATTATCAGATTTATCTCTACTGATCTGTTCGAAATAAATCTATTCTGAAAAATGGATGTACATCTCAACTTGAAATAATACAGAATTATGCACACATCTTTCAAAAATTTTTGATATACTATCTAATAATGATATAGGCCTGTAGTTTTTTCAGATAATTTGTACACCCCTTTCTCCACATTGGTACAATTTTAGATAATTTATATATATCAGAAGAAACATTCTAGATATTTTATATATACCAGGACAAACAGATTTTTGTGAAGATAGTGTGAAAATATGGCTTGGAAATAGAAATGACACACTCTTCTCAAGAATATCATCAATAGAGACAGATTTATAAACTTTTACACCTTTAATAGCACTGATTATCTCATCATGTGATATCATGTCTATCTGAAAAATATCTGTAAACCTACTATGACTAGCAACAGAAGAAGTTATACATATAACTATAAAATTGTCTTCAGCATTTAAAGAGTTACTTGAAATATTATTTATTGATAATTTAATGCCAGTAAAATCATTAACATATGATGAAAATTGCATATCATCAATATTGTTAGATCGGAAGTCGACAAATCTCTGCGCACTCACACAATATTTAAAGTAATAGAGCATTATCGGAGTTTGACTTCCGGACTAACAATTTCAAGATTTTCAGCGCTTTATAATAATAGATTTATATCATCAATATACAAATGATGACAGATTTTTTCTTAACATTGAAACAATTTTCTAAAATGAGCGAAACTGTTCCAATAAAATATTGATTTTTTTAAATATATAATTTAAGATAATTATTTTTTCGCTTTACAATTAATATAATTTTACTAAAAAAATGGGATATTTATTCCTACAACTTTTAGTGTGAAACAGATATCCATTTATTATTAAAGGTTACTACTGCTTTATTAATACTGGCCTCACTGATAAGATAATATTATGATGAAGCATTATGTTTCATGAAGAATCCTTCATATAATTAGAAAAAAATCTTTCATATGAGGAAATTATAAAAATATTATATTTACTAAGGCAATAAATCTCAAGAGTTGTGTGCTTAAAAATGCAAAGGTAGGGACCTCTTCAGGTCTTAACTACAAGCTTATGCTTTGGAAGAAAAGAGGGGAATCCTTCTTTACTTTAACCTACTTTCTATATAAATAGATGAAGCTGAAGCGGTTAGATCTGAGAGTGTGAAGCTATTCAATACTTCACTGATTAAGTCCACAATTCCTATTACACATTAGTACTTCTTTCGATTTACAACAAGTCAATGCAACGATCTTATAATGAGGTGTATTGCCTTAGTAAATATTACTTACATAATCAATGTGCGTTAAATAAATTTATAAAAAATATTACATTAACATGCAGAAGTTTATATATGTAAAATCGTAACTGTAAGTATAGGAGAGAGAGAAAGAGAAGCTTTGCTATTTGGTATGCCCCACAAATTGAGACTTCAAAAAATTGTAACTGCAAATAAATGAGGGATAGGCTAGCTCAGCAGTCAGCAACCAGTGGTCCGTGAATCACTGGTGGTCCATGGACCACTTGTGATCCATGATGTAATTTTAATGGTCTGCAAAGAAATTCAGATATTATTTAAATTTGCAAAGTTCATTTTAAAAAAAAAATTAAATAAAAAATAAATTTTGTTTAAGCTGTATTATTATATGTAAAATAGAACAAGAAAATTATATTGCTAATTGATTTGTTACAAAATATTACTGTGAATTGCAAAACATCTATCTCAAAGGTGTTTAATTGACCCCTACTCGGTCAGCAGCATAGAAAAAGTAACAAAATAAGAATACCGAATTCTATACATTTAACTAGGCATCAAATTTGACTATGGCACACCCTTGGTAATTGGATGAACTAAAACTCAAAAATTTTATTAAGAATTTTGAAGGAAAACATATCTATAAAAATTATTAAAGCATAGAATACTATTCATTATTAATCTTAAATAATTTTTGTAGACACAAATTAGAAAATTACCCATATAAATTATAACAAATACGTATTTATACATTCATTTATTTTTAGGAAATAAAATGAACATTATATTGACAAAAAACAAAATAAAACATAAATTATAAAACAGATAAATACAAACTTAGTTTTACTTTCATATAACTCAAAATGAAAACAAATAATTACAAAAAACTTACACAAAAATTATATTGATATAATATTCTAATTTATTTTGTACTTTAAATTCAATATTACAATAATTTAAGTATTTATTTATATTTATATAACAGAGTTCTAATGCTGAATAGAAGTAAACCATTTAAAACTTACTTCCATTTAGAAGTAATATTTTTATGTAATGCATAAGCTTGTGGTTACACCTGTAGAGGTCCCTACCTCCACAATTTCAACCGCACATGCTTTAGGTTTATTGCCTTAGTAAATAATACGGCAAATAGATAACACATTTATATAATTACAAAAACAAAGTGCTATTACCTCTTGCGTAAAATGAATATTGAATTTATATTGCAGGTTATATGGATATAAAAACTTTGTATTATAGACTTGTAAACAAAAAATATCAGAAGCTTAAATGTGTATTTTAACATAAATATGTATCTGAAATTATATTATCTTTTTTGAAATGTGTAGATAATTAAATTGATGAAATAAAATGAATAAAAAATATAATTAAAGCTAGTCACAAAAAACATACTACCAAAATATTTTTTTTTAGTATTTCATAGTTACAGTAGCATGGTGCATGACTGAGTTGTGTATGCTGATGGAAACAAGTATATATTTCAAATTGGCTTACTTTATTTCTTTGTCTATGCTCTCCACCCCACTACATCTGGCAATGGCATCAAACACAACGATGATTAAAATTGTTACTTCAATATTAAATCCATTCAAATATCTGTGGATGCATATCATTATCTTTTGCATGTGTTTCATTGTTAGTTTTTTATGCAGTCATATGCATCATCTTATGGTATAAACATGCAATTAAGATAAAATACTTAATAATTCATAACCATGGTTCTTTCAATATTTCCAATATATGTATACATACTTCTTTAAACATCAGTGGCATCTCAGTGTTGACATTAAACAAATAATTTTTACTTTATACTTACACTCCTATAAATATGGAGTATATGCGTTTGAATTCTTGCACTTATCAGTAGCCAAAGATTTTTTGCATTTTTTAAAGCTAAGTTTAATATTATACATAATATTTTAAATATATTTAAGCAATCAAATTTATTAGAAATATATTATTGTTGTTTGGTTCTAGGATAAAAAATAAATAATAATAATAATAAATTAAAATGGGAAAAAGAAGCAACCGACAATTTTAAATTTTTTTGGCAACATTTCACATAAACATGAATTAGTTGAAGAATCAACAGGGCCATCACAGATTCCATCATCATCAATCATCAGTAGGGAAGAAGATAAAACTGAAGATCAAGAGAAGAAAAATTTAAATTTTTAAGACAATATGATAATGATTATTTGAAATATGGTTTTATACAAGAACCTAGAATTGAACTTAATCCATGACCATTTTGTGTCATATGTTCTGTGAGTTTATCCAATGATGCCATGAAACCATCAAAACTTATCAGATATTTGCTGACTAAATATCCAGATTTAACTAATAAGCCAGTCAAATATTTTCAAAGATTGCATGACAATTTACAAAGGCAAATAAATTCTTTAAAAGAACTGACAATTTCAAGATAAGTTTGTATTAAAAGCCTTTTATTTGATGGCATTTCAAATAGAGAAATCAAAAAAATCTTACACAATTGGAGAGGAATTAATTAAACCTTGCTTATTACAAGCTTGTGAGAAGATTTTGGGAAATCAAGCCACCCAAAAAATGAAGGCAATTCCTATGTCTTCTAGTGAAATGCAGATTGACGATATGGCTGAAGATGGTGAAGTTCATGGTAGGTCAAAATGCAACATTTTATGCAATTCAATTTGATGAATCAACTGACATATGAAACAATACTATTTTGTGAGATTTAAAGTCAAAGGATATTTAAAAGAAGAATTTCTATGATCACTCGACTTGCCAGGTAAAAGAACTGGATTTGAAATTGTTGATGTATTGAATGATTATTTTCTGAAACATGACATGGATTGGGGAAAATGTATAGGAATGTGTACAGACAATGCTGCAAGTATGACCGAGATCTGGAGTTGTAAAAAAAAAAGATGTTGGACACATAGATGTAATTTTTACTCATTGTATTTTACACTATAAACAACTTGCTGCAAAAAGATTATCTCCAGAATTACATGAAATACTATCTAATGTAATTAAAATTATAAATAAAATTTAACATAAAGCTCTGAACTCTCTATTATTTGAATCACTTTATGATGAAATGGGCTCACAACATAATCTTCTTCTTCATGCTGATATACATTGGTTGTCAAGGAATAAAGCTTTAACTCGCTTCTTTAATATGCAATAAGAAGTAAAATTATTCTTTCAACAACAAAAATTCCAAAATTTCTTCTTCAATGATGACTGGGTAGCAAAGCGACATTTTTTCTTTGTTAAATGAATTGACCATATCTATTCAATGACAATTTTCAGACATTTTCCCCTTGCGAAGTAAAATAGATGCATTTCAAAAAAAAATATTGTTATGGAAAACACTATTAATCAATGAAGATTTGCAAATGTTTCTAAATCTGGATGAATATATGAAAGAAGAAGACATCAACTGACATAATAGGCATTGCTCAACAGCACTTACAGTCATTCAAAGAGTCTTTTGAACATTATTATCCGAAAGAAAAGGATCCCAGAAATGGAAATATGTTGATAATAAATCCATTTTATTTTAATATTGAGGAAAGCAATTTAAATGTGAAAGAAAAAGAAAGTTTAATCAAATTATCATCGGTTGATAATCTCAAACTTCAATTCAACTCATCTTCAAGGAGTCATTTTTGGACTTCTGTAAAAAGCGAATATCCTATATTGAGTGCAAAAGCCTTAAAAACTTTGACTATATTCACAACGATCTACTTATATGAAAAAACGTTCTCAACTGTAACAGTTATTAAAAACAAGTATCGCTCTTGGCTTGAAATAGAAGCTGCTTTATGTGTTGCCATGACATAATTGGAGCCAAGGATTAGTAAAAATAATTTTAAAGCAAGAGCAGCAAATGTCGCACTAATTTTTTAATATATATATTACTATTATTTAATATTATTTTTATGTTCAAATTAAAATTATATATATATCATACTCAATTCTCTACTAATTCATACATTTAAATATTATGTTAGTAGTTCACAATATCTAAAAGGTTGCCGACTACTGGGCTAGCTCTTATATATTATACCAAGTGAACTGAGTAAGCAAAAATTTGAATGATAATGAATGAAATGAGTTTCAGCTTAATAATTCTAAGTTATGAATTTCTAACTTTGAAACTAAATTTTATAAATATATTAATGAGACTCGAAATACGAACTAAATATAATTCAGAAACAAAGAGGCATTTTATTGAATATCAACTATATTTTGGATGACAAAATAAAATATAAATGATCGATTCTAATAACTTAATCATTTTAATGTTCAGTAATACAATTATTCATTAAAATTCAAACAAACATCTAAAGATTGTTCCAATACTCTCAGAGTAAAGCAAATAGAATAATAAAATTAAGGACTATAATATGACCCAAAATTTTATATAAGATGTAGTCTTTAAAACAGATAAAACGAAGTCGATCTTTACAAGTAAATAATTAGATCAAATTTTATTATTATTATTATTATTATTATTATTATTATTATTATTATTATTATTATTATTATTATTATTATTATTATTATTATTATTATTATTATTATTATTATTATTATTATTATTATTATTATTATTATTATTATTATTATCAAATTTTATTATTATTATTATTATTATTATTATTATTATTATTATTATTATTATTATTATTATTATTATTATTATTATTATTATTATTATTATTATTATTATTATTATAAGAAGAAGAAGAAGAGGAGGAGGAGGAGAAGAAGAGCAGCTTTCAAAATAATTTGTGAACATTGTGTTCGAATAATAAATGTTATCAGATATTTATATAGTTTGATAAAGACTCTCTAATATGTGAATAAATAATATGGTTAAATAATTGGAAATAATAGGAAATTTGTTTCTTTGTTGAATAATCACCAATTCTCCAACTACATGACATTCTATCTAGTCTAAATACACATATTCTTCTTAAATAATATTTTCATAAATAAGTAAGTATAAAATATGTACCAAGAAAATCCCTTTTTTAAAGTAGCAAAATGCTGAAAAAAGACAATAGCATTATTATATACATATAAACCTTTATGTTGCTTCAATTTCATTAATACTTACCAGACCTCAAATAAATAAATAAATACTACAATAATTCTAAGAGTTACTAATTCTCAAATGCATAATAATTTTCTCTAAGTCTATGGGATCCTACATATATTACTCTAACTCATGGAAAAAGCTATTACAAAACTATTTTATCTTTAAATCTATTTATCATAAGCTATATATAAATACATATTTTACTTGTAATAATAATTTAATAACTTACATAGTCCTTATACACAGGAAGTTCTAATACGTATTTAAATGTGATATATCTATGCTACAAGTATGTGTGTACTATAAATCATATATAAACAAGCACACTACAATAACTCTATTGAAGAGTAGTAATTAATTTATTGAGTGCACAGAAAGCATATGTAAATATTTTAAACAGGCTTTAACCTGTATCCAATGCACTTTAAAATTCGTAATAATCAAGCATATTTTGCCGATAGAGGGAACCTTCCAAACCACAACACAAGGTAATTTTTATAAAAATAAAAGTGACCATCTTATCTTTAACTTAAGTGTCCATTTATTTAGGCAAATCTGAAACATCTTGATTTGGAAGCATGAAGTAGTTGTTTTCTTCACTGTTTAAGTTCACTATTTCCTTTACAAATTAACTTATGCGAAATTTTGCTATTTACAAAGAGTTAATATTATGATCTTAATATTGGAAATTCTATAAACTATTGAAGAGTAGTAATTAATTTATTGAGCACACAGAAATCATATGTAAATACTTTAAACAGGCTTTAACCTGTATCCAATGCACTTTAAAATTCGTAATAATCAAGCATATTTTGGTGATAGAGGGAACCTTCCAAACCACGACACAAGATAATGACTTTTATAAAGATAAGAGTGACCATCTTATCTTTAACCTAAATGTCCATTTATATAGGTGAATCTGAATCATCTTGATTTGGAAGCATGAAGTAGTTGTTTTCTTCACTGCTTAAGTTCACTATTTCCTTTACAAATTTATATGTGAAATCTTGTGATTTACAGCAAGATATTACTATGATCTTACTATCAGAAATTCTATAAACTATTGAAGAGTAATAATTAATTTATTAAGTGCACAGAAAGCATATGTAAATATTTTAAACAGGCTTTAACCTGTATTTAATGCGCTATAAAATTTTGTAATAATCAAGCATATTTTGCCAATAAAGGTATAAATGGACATTTAGGTTAAGGATAAGATGGCCGCTCTTATTTTTATAAAAGTCTTTATCTTGTGTCATGGTTTGGAAGGTTCCCTCTATTGGCAAAATATGCTTGATTATTATGAATTTTAAAGCGCATTGAATACAGGTTAAAGCCTGTTTAAACTATTTACATATGCTTTCTGTGCACTCAATAAATTAATTACTACTCTTCAATAGTTTATAGAATTTCCTATATTAAGATCATAATATTAACTCACTATAAATTGCAAGATTTCATGTAAGTTAATTTGTAAAAGAAATAGTGAACTTAAACAGTGAAAAAAACAACTATTTCATGCTTCCAAATCAAGATGCTTCAGATTCGCCTATGTAAATGGATATTTGGGTTAAAGATAAGATGGCTGCTTTTATCTTTATAAAAGTCACTATCTTGTGTCATGGTTTGGAAGGTTCCCTCTATCGGCAAAATGTGCTTGATTATTATGAATTTTAAAGCACATTGAATACAGGTTAAAGTCTGTTTAAAGTACTTAGAATAACTTTACAAAATTTAAAAATGCCAGTATAAAACTAAACAATAATTTCTTTATCATAGACAGCTTATAGTTTCTTCTGCCATCTTGAGTAGCAATACAATGTTAATATTTAAATCTTGTTAAAATCACACAACAGTAACATTCCCATGTGAATGAACAAATTTCTATAAATTATAAATACTAACACAATTAATTACACTGTTTAAGATTTAAATATTAACATTAAAGTAGCAAAGAAATTGTTTAGTTTTATATAGACATTTCTACTGTTGTGGAGTTATTCTAGTGTGTTTTGTTTATTATATTAATTGATATTATATATATAAATTCAGTACCTTTTCTTTAATTTACAGTTTTTTAATGGAGAATGTTAAAAGAAATCAGAACATATACAACAATGTTTATTTAAATAAGAAAACATAACTAATTTTGACTTTTCTCTTATTTACTCCTAAATAATTTTGAAAGTCTATGTTTCATCTTCAAACTTGGAATACCAGGTGTTAAGATAGCTGGATGGAGTCTTGATTCCCTGATGTATAGTTATAAATTGCATCAAAAAGCAGTTAAATGTTTATTTCTGTAAAATAATAATTAGGTCAAACAGGTGAAGCCGACTAAGAGTTCTCGGAAATGCATTACAAATTGTGATGCTTATATTCTTCTTAAGAGAGAGTCAAACAGATAGCTATTTATTATAATTGTTCCTTTATTCATACATTTTTTTTAAAATGCAACTCCCTTAAGAATTCAGCTGGCTAATTCTTACAATTGCCCCTTCCCCAACACAAAAAATATCATAATTACTAATAACTTAATGCTACAACAACAAACTATAACTAATTTATTATACACACAACAAAAAATGAATTCCTTAAGTAAACTATTCTTTCTTTGGTTTGTATTTTATAGGTACAGTCTTTGGAAATAACTCAAGCAATATAGGGATGGTTTTTATTTTTCCAGTTCCCATTGAACATTTTAGGAAATTTTCCCCTTCTTTTCTTCTCAATCATTTTAACCCGCATAATTTTAATGCCCAATCTTAAACCAATCACAAACAATTAGTGGGTTTATTGAAGCATTTTACCATTCATTTTACTAATAGGAGCTTTAATTACTCCTTTGATTTCAATTACATTACCATTACCATCTAAATCCTTTAATTCAGTTTCTTGATTATCTTATCAGCAGCTTTTTACAGTAACTGTTTATAGAACTCCATTTAAGTGCCGAAATTAACAGTACACCACTTTTTCTATTGATCTCCATAGATATGGTCTTGCTATTTACTCTTAACTGAATCATAATTTTATCAGATTCGGTCTATAATATATTCTGTATACTGGTTGACTGATTTAATTTTCTATTAAGTATACCTTTCTTTACCACTGAGTTTACTTTTCTGGTTCATCTACTCTTTTTTTTACACCTTATTTCCAAGTCTTCTTTTTTGTTACTACTATCATTATTTTATCTCCATGAATTCTCTTGATTGTTCAAAAAACAACTCATGAGCTATGCTTTATTTTATAACTGCACTATATTTAACTGTTCCCTTAAACTGTTACTGCTCATCCCCCGCAGGCATTGCTCAAGAAATGCCTCATCTAAAAATAAGCCATAGAAGCAATTTTTTGCAAGACCACAAAAAGCTAAGTCATAATCTTTATTTTTCCATTTCCACCCTGATGGCAATTCCTGAAATGAAATCTGATTCTATGTCTAGAATGATGTGGACTAAAATAATTTACCAAACTCTTTTATTTGATTGAAAAGATAATCCTCAGGAGTATCAGATTCACAAGCCTATTAGCAATCTCTATTATTCCTTTTCCTGCAAAACACAGCAATGCTGCTACTTTAATTTTATTGGCTTCAACTCTATTAACGGAGAGATGATTCTCTACATGTTGATCATAAAGAGGCTATTTGCTGGTATCACTGACTTTAATCTGCTAATTGACGATTACATTATAGCAGATCATTTGATACTTATTACTCTAATGGTTTAGCCCTTTTAGCTTATTTCTGTTACAACTTATGACTATGCCAATTGCTATATCCAGGAGCAATCCCTTCTACTAACAGACATAGATATATTTAAATTTCACCTGGTAACAATAATAATACTGCAGCGACTTGGGATTACAACCATTGTAAGAATATTAATTACAAATATATTATCAATTTATATACAGCATATATACAAACATACCCAAAGATATACTGAAATAATAGCAAAAGCCAGGGTGACCTTAAGTCTCTAGATTTGTTTTCACACATCCGGAGACAAATCTCCCCATAATAGGAGCTATCTAAGCCAACACGTGATGATGTCCAGTATCATGATCTTGCAAGCAATCTGCATGCATGGAGCTTTAATGAGCATGTGTCCCTTGGTTTTTATTTCAGACCATTTTTTCACTTATAATTAATGCCTGATGTAATTGATTGTTCAACTTAGATCCCGCTGACATTGTCTAATTTATTTATCTGTAGATGCACCCAGTTACTAGTAAAATCTTTTTAATTGTCGCTAATTAATAAGTTAGATTATTTTCTGATGGAATTTTATCTCTTTTCCTCTTTAAGAATTTAATTAAGGTCACTTCCTGGATTTATAGTTAATCCTTGAAATGGATGGCTGAAGAGTTGTGGAGTGGAGTGATTTGAACCCTATCTATTAAAGTATGAAGATTGGCTATCTTAATATAAGCTGAGCTTTGATTGTATATATGTGTGGAGATGATAATCTGGACCAACTGACGAGTGCTGGTTTAGCACGAAATACGTCTATTGTAATTATTTATCTTTTCGATATGTGTGTGATCAAGTGTATCAGCGGTATTAGTTAGCATGGATGGTTGAGGGTCGTGTGAAAGTCTGAGTTCAAACCCCCTATATACTATATATAAATAAGTGCAGGTATGAAAAAGCCTGTACTGTAGGAAAAAAAATATTTTCAAAATTAATCTTTGAGTAAGGCTTAATTCTTTTATTTACTGCTTAGATCAGTTTTAATTTTACTTAAAGTGATTACGTTACTTTTTATAACTTTAAATGTGTATGTATTACGCATATGCTCATATATATATATATAACACAATTGTTTATAACTGTTTTCTAGCTATATATGCGTATGTATTTTTAACCTACACATATAAACATAACAAACGTGTTTCCTAATTTCTAACTACACATCTTACAATTTTAAATACTCTTTCAGAAAAAAAATGGTTAGTATTTAAAAGAAGAGACCAAACCCATGCATCAGCCGCTATATATACAGCTGGTTGGAGTCTGATCTCATTCACAATATCGCATTGACTTAGCAATTTATTTTTATGACTTAGTTATACCTACTGTTAAAATACTGGAAATATTTGGTTCATAACAGTTATTTTCCCATTCCCTTGTTCTATATCAGACCCTTTTGTTTTAAACAAGAGATGAACAACTTTTAGATTTAATGTAAGTTTTCCTATACCTCCTAAAATTAAGCTAAAACAAATAATATACAGATATACAGTTTAAAGTATTAACAATATGAAATTACATAAATATTTATATTATTATAATTTGATTTACAGATATCAAACTTTTGGCATTCATTACTTTAAAATATCCGTTTCAAGTAAATATATTAATGATTATTATTAATCGTTTACAAAATTAAAAATTTATCATTCATAAGCTAGATGTAAACTTTAGCTCCCGTTAAAAATTATATCTGCTTATTAATCAAACATATTCACGTGGCATTTTTTTTAAAAAATACGTATTTCTATAAATGTATTCATATAACTTTAAAAATGTCCCTCGAATTTTATGATATAATTTGACTAATTGCATGATTACTGTAAAGGCTTTTCTCAAAATTTCTAAAGCCACTAATTTAAAATGCAAAAACTTTAGAACTTTTTTTTTGTCAAAAATTCATCGGGTGCTGAAAACAGTAATACAAAAAGAGAGGTAGTTTAATTTTCCAATCCAATGGCTTCAGTGATTGGCAACCATTACTTTTGTTATTCTTCTAATCATATTCTGATTCAATTCAATGTTTTAAATTTACATTTAAATTGTAAAATAGAAAGTATTTTTTAGTTCCATTGTCCTTACACCTGAGTTCACTGCAAAAATAAAACCAATTAAATTGGGTTTCTTTTCTTTGATTGTAAAATATATTAAAAATTTCAAACTAAGATAGGGGGAGGGAGAGAAAGAATAACAAAGAATTATGAAAAATGTAGTTATTTCATTGTCCCTTTTTAAAGCTAACTAATTAAGAAATTTTATTACAAAATAAAAAAAAAACAAAAGCCAATTTTCTTTTGTTGTTTCATTTTTGATTTTTCTAAAATACATCTTGTAGTTACAATCTCAACGAGTTTTGTATCACTTTTTGTTATTTTTATCAACGTGAATTTAAAAAAAAAAAGTATAAAATATATTGTTAATTTTAAATTTAAAAATGATGAGTTTATTTTAATAAAATATATATAAAAGTACAAAAAAATTAAAATATATGTTTAAGAATTGAGAATATCCCCAACTCCAGACTGGTTTCTGCCACTGGCGTAGTCAGTAAGGATATTCAAGCATTAGATTAAAAATACCAAAACAAGTCCAGCACTTTTATCTAATGTATAACTAACTATTAAGTAGAAAATCTGAAATTTTCAGACATCCATTTTGCGAGTTCTATATATAACATTTGTAAATAAAAGCTTATTAAATTAGGTCATGTGGCATCTGACTTGATTTTTTTTTTGTAAGTTTAAGATTTCAATATATAAAAAAAACAAATCCCCTTGATTCGAACTTCTACATTCAAATAATACTTAACATATTTGCTGTCGCATAGAATACACTTTGTCCACTTCATATCACGCTTAAAATATGGGATGCGTCTTATTCGGTGATAGTCATACTTATGAGTTGAAATTTCACTCAGTCTAAAGTTTCTACTTTATATTAATATACAAATACAAGTATTCTATAGCATTGTGTCCTTTTGCGAAACAAAAAATAATTACAAATTCACACACATATATATATAACCATGCTTGTAATATATATATATATATATATATGATCAATAGATGGAGCTTTACCAAGACCTCCAAACAAGCGTATTCTGTTTACATAAAGTCAGAGTCAATATTCACTGTCTCTTTCATTTTGCTCCACCCTCAGATCAGCTGATTTCAAGCTGATTTGCTCTCATCAGTGAAGGGATAGGAGTTATAAAACTAGACCTAAAAACTGACTCCAAGCATTTATGCAAAACGTTTCTATCAGTTTGCAAGCATGAATTTTTTTAGACAAGTTAATGTCTTCAAACTCAGCCTATCAAACAAGATAGTTATATGGGTCTGATTTCAGTTCAGTTTCTCCACATAGTAAAAGTTTCTGCAATCTATATCATTGCAAGAAAACTTTAAAGGTACATTTATGAAAAAGAAAAACAAGTTTTATATACGTAAAAACCTGCTAACGCTTGTATTAATGATCAATAGATGGAGCTTTACCAAGACCTCCAAACAAGCGTATTCTGTTTACATAAATGTCAGAGTCAATATTCACTGTCTCTTTCATTTTGCTCCACCCTCAGATCAGCTGATTTCATGCTGATTTGCTCTCATCAGTGAAGGGATAGGAGTTATAAAACAAGACCTAAAAACTGACTCCAAGTGTTTATGCAAAATGTTTCTATCAGTTTGCAAGCATGAATTTTTTAGACACGTTAATGTCTTCAAACTCAGCCTATCAAACAAGATAGCTATATGGGTCTGATTTCAGTTCAGTTTCTCCACATAGGTCTAGTTTTATAACTCCTATCCCTTCACTGATGAGAGCAAATCAGCTTGAAATCAGCTGATCTGAGGGTGGAACAAAATGAAAGAGACAGTGAATATTGACACTGACATTTATGTAAACAGAATACACTCATTTGGAGGTTTTAGTAAATCTCCATCTATTGATATAAATACAAGCGATAGCAGGTTTTTATGTATATAAAACTTGTTTTTCTTTTTCATAAATGTACCTTTAAAGTTTTCTTGCAGTGATATAGATTGCAGAAACTTTTACTATGTGGAGAAACTGAACTGAAATCAGACCCATATAGCTACCTTGTTTGATAGGCTGAGTTTGAAGACATTAATGTGTCTAAAAAATTCATGCTTGCAAACTGATAGAAACGTTTTGCATAAACGCTTGGAGTCAGTTTTTAGGTCTAGTTTTATAATTCCTATCCCTTCACTGATGAGAGCAAATCAGCTTGAAATCAGCTGATGTGAGGGTGGAGCAAAATGAAAGAGACAGTGAATATTGACTCTGACATTTATGTAAACAGAATACGCTTGTTTGGAGGTGGTAAAGCTCCATCTATTGATCATTAATACAAGTGATAGCAGATTTTTACGTATATAAAACTTGTTTTTCTTTTCATATATATATATATACTCTCAATCATATCAATATCAGAGCTAAACATTCAACCTTAATTTTCTCATAATTTTTAAAAAAATATTTTAAAATTAAATGGTTAAAATATATAAATCTCTCAAAAGTATAAATTCATCCACAAGATAAGTAATGTATAGTTAAGAAAAGAGACAGACTTCAAAATGTTTAGCCCTGGAGATAAATTTCTAGGTTTTGAGGATAAAAATTAAAAGGTACCTAACCCCAGTGTTCCCCAGTTATATTTTTTGTAGACATAAACAAGTATAAAATTAGTACAGTAAATCATTATGGAAATTTATGAAAAAATGTAATAACTGAAATGCAGGCTTATTACATACCTGTCTCTATATATGTAATATAGGGTATATGAGCACAGACTTTCAGATGACCCATCACTCTCCACTCTATCTAATAACACTGATACACTCAAGCACATATATGCTGAATAGATAAATAATCACCAATATATAATGTAAAATTTTTTTAATGTCTAATAAGGGGGAGGGTCTTATATGCCACTGCGTCCTATTCATCGGTAAATACGGTAACTGTTCGAACAACATCATATATCCTCAAAATAAACTACCTCACACTATTTAGGCATTTAAACTATTTTGTAATAGATAACAGTCATACATTTTTATATGGTATGTAAGTGATTAAAGACATATGTAGTTGAAAGAAATTTACTAAATAGTGGATTTATTCATTGGTACATTAAAATGCTTACATTTAAAAAATAATTTATTTCAGACCTACAGCTACCTACACCCACAAACATTTAAGTAATAAAAATATAAATTTAAAAATGGATTTTTAAAACAACGTTACTGTTTTGTGATGATAGTATTTTAGTTGTATTTATATATTGTACCATTTCTGCCATCTAATATAAGTATTGAATGTCTCTAGAAAAAAAATAACTTTATTTTAATATTCCAAATACATTCAACTGTTAGTAATAGCACAAAATCTAGTATATATATATATATAACGTTTTGAGAAATATTCTTCTTCTCTCTTCTTCAGGTGTTGCTAGCCTGATCAAGTTACAGTACTAGCATGGAAATCGAATTTGGATTCTTATATTAAGTTAATGTTCTAACCAACTGAGTCATCTTGCTAAAGGCAGATGACAGTAGAAATGTCATATATTTATCTATGAGGTTTCTCCTGAGTGCTTCACTTTTTTCCTAAAAGCAAAGTTAAGTAGTGGTTTCTATACATTATGTATTTCCACACTAGGTTGACTTATGGACTTTCACAATAGAATCAGAACAAGGACAAAAATTAGCATTCTTATATGTTCTTGTGACAAGACTCCCTCATGGCAAAATCAAAACTACAGTTTACAGAAAACCCATACATACAGCAAAATACTTAGTATATACATTCATTCACACCAGAAACACAAAACATGGAGTTGTACTATCACTATGGAATAGAGCAAAAGAAGTTTGTTCTGAAACTAATGAATAGAAAAACAACAAGACCTATATAGAACAAACTCTTATGAAAAATGGTTATCCATCAGCTGTCATTAAGAAAAGCTTAAATAGACAACAAAAATAACCATCAAAAGAAAAAAACAATTATTGGTACTGTAGTGTACCCTTACATACCAAAAATAGCAGACAAATTAAAGAAAATTTGCAATCAATATAAAATAAGAATAGCTTTCCAGAGCCATACAACACCACAAGGAATTACAGCATATACAAAGACCTAAATTAGAAATTCTGAAAAGCAAAAACTGCTTTTATGAAATACCATGTGAAGGTGGAAGAATGTATGTTGGTGAGACTAATTGTACCATTGAAAAGCAATTGTAAGAACACAAACTGATGATTAAAAAAGAAAAAAACAGGTGTATCTAAGGTAGAAAACAATATTCAATTGGAAAAATACAAAAATATTGGATAGAGAAGAAAAGTTATAAAGAAGAAAATTTTAAAAAGCTGCTTATATGACAATGGTAGATAACCCCATAAATCAGTCTAGTGTGACAATACATAATGCATGGAAACCACTAATCAACTTTGCTTTTAGAAAAAAGTAGAGAAATCAAAAAGAACCTCATAGATAAGTATATGAAATTTTCTACTAACTGTTGTCATTGGAATGATGGCTCAGTTGGTTAGAGTCTTACCTTAAAATTCAATATTCAAAAAGCTAAGAGTCCAGATTCAATTCCAATGCTAGAACTGTCACTGGTCAGGCCAGCTACACCTGAAGAAGAGAGAAGAAGAATATCTTTTAAAACACAGCTATACTTTTCTGTGTGCTATTGCAAACAGTTGATGTATCTGGAATATTTAAATAAAGTTAAATTTTTCTAGACATTCAATACTTACATTAGATGATGGAAATAGACAAATATATAAATACAATATAAAAGTAAATTTGCAATATCCAAATTTTATATATTTCACTGATAGCTAAAATTAAACTTTTAAAAATATAAAAAATATTAAACTCATTCTATCACCTACCATTCAATAATTTTATTGGTAAGTTTTTATCTGGTCTGTGATATTGCAAGACAAAAGGTTTATTATGAAAATTTCTTTCTTACCTTGTGCATTTTTTATTTCATTTTCAACTTTTAAAGAGGTATTCCATTTTCAGAATTTAGATTTCTATTAATTGCATCATTTTCCAGTTTGAAAAATCATTTCTGTTTAAATTTTACATTAATTTTTAAATTTTCATAGTTACAATTATTATCCAATGTGTTAGTAAAATAATTTTTAAAAATCAACATTTCTACTTTAGAAGTAAATGAACAGATAAAAAAACTAAATTTCTAACAAAAATCTTACAAAATGCTAGGAAAATGTCAAATGAATAATTAAAAAGTACTTTATACTCATGTATGCTAATTAGCCAATGATATTAATTGTGACATTTGTGTTCATTGACCTAATCATTTCTTTTTAAATATTATACCAGTAAATATTAAGCTTATTTTTTTTAATTTTAAAATTATTTCATTGTTTTAATACATTTTTGTCATTTCTAATATAATTTAGCTAAAAATAGTTTTGTTTTTTCAAAAACTTTATTTACATTCATTAATTTAGCTATTTTATTTTTTGTATTAACTCTCATAAATTCTGCCATTTTCTTTGGTTCCACCTGGTGGAAATTTTTTAAAATGCTCAACCTTTCACTTCTTTATAAAATCTTTATTTTATACTAAAACTCAACAAATAGGACTTGCCTTTTTAAATTTAATTTCATAAATAAATAGTATTCTAAAACAATCATATGTGACCTGTTTAAATATCTCAAAACTGACTTATAAATATGAACAATCAATTTTTAATTATATCAGACAATGATTATACATTGATGTGAAATTAAACTCAAAGAATGTAATTAAGTTTTTTTCCTTTAAATGTAAACAAACAAATATGTATTTATGATAAGTCTATCATATTTTCCTTTAAAATTTCATATTTCTTTTATAATTATTGCAATGTTTGAAAAGATTTCAACACCATATCAATTCTGACAGATAATGACATTACACATGCCATAATTTTCTTTCTTTATATTACTGTCAAGTTTATTAACTTGTACTTTTAAAAATAAAAAATAAATGAGTAAATTAAAAGTGCATATGTATACTTCATTTTAAAAAAAATAACAGTCAGTCAATTAGAGTGTAAAAATAATCAAATATATTTTATAAATAACCAAAAAAATCAAATTTTTTTATTCCATGAACTTTGCATGAAGACTAGATCAAAATAAGGTGAACTTCATCTGGGAATTTTTTTCTATCACAAACAATAGAGTAAAGACTTAGATCTTACTTGCCTATCCATAAGATACTGATCTCTTCAGAATTTTTTTCAATTAAAAAATCAATAAAATCAGTATGGCAGAATCTATGCTATTAAAAAAAATCCTATACCAAAATAAGTTGCAATAATGGTAAAACAAACTAAAGCAGTAGAAACAACCAGGTTGTCTCTGAGGGAAACATCCAATGATTCTAAATAAATATGAGTTATCAAGTTAATGCAGAAAATATTTAAATTACTCTAAGAAACAAAGTAATATTTACTAAGGCTGTGATCTCAAGAATGTGCATGTAAATGTGCAATAGTAGGGATTTCTACAGGTTTTAACCACAAGCTTACGTTTTGGAAGAAAAGAGGGGAACCTTCTTTACTTCAACCTACTTTCTATATAAATAGGTGAAGCTGAAGCGGTTAGATCTGAGAGCGTGAAGCTATTTAATACTTCACTGATTAAGTCCACATTTCTTATTACACATTAATACTCACGAAATCTTTCGATTTACAACGAGGCAATGTAAAGATCTTATAGTTAGAAATCTATTACGATAATTTAAAGTTGTAATTTACTATTTCAAAGTTTTAATATATTTTTATTATTTATAATGATGTTTTAATAATAATTAAGATAAAACAATTTTAGTTTATCACACACTTTATTTAAATGGAAAGTTGCTTATATAAAAATTAATTGCATAATTTAAACGCTAATCCTTCAATGCTTGAAACTATTTCTGATGTTTGCTCTGGTGGCTATTTTTATAATCATTCAACATTTGATCTAATATTAGACTTTATTCAGTATTAGAATTTAAAAATTGAACGTGGTTTATTAGAAATGTAAGATTACGAATTAATAAATCATAGTTGAGTTTTGCAAATATAAGAAATTAAGAATAATGATAATAATAATGACAAAAATGAGCTTTTTTTTTAATTGGAGGATCTAGAGGAAAGTCAGTTCAGTTGGTAAAAAAAAAAGTTATTAAAGTATTGATTGATTTGACATTGTTTTAAAATGATAATAAATAAATACTAAGCGGCCATAAATCTACAAAATTTTGTTCTCTTTTATAGTTTTTAAAATTTTATAAACATCGTAATTTGTTAATTTATATTTTTTTAAATAAAAAAATATATTTAAATAAAATCAAATTGTAATAATATATACTTTTGTTTTGAAACAATTAGTATACAAATAGCATGTAAAAACAACCATCAATATTGGGCTTTGAACATTCCATCATCAGATTTTCAATGAAATGGATGGCTGAAGAGTTGTGGGTTGGAGTAGTTTGAAGCCTGTCCATTAAAATATGAAGATTGGCTATCTTAATATAAAGCTGAGCACTGATTGTATTTTTGTATGGAGATAGTAATCTGGACCAACTGATGATTGCTGGTTTAGCATGAAATATGTATATTGGTGATTATCTTTTCAACATGTGTGTGATCAGGTGGGTCTGCAATATAAGATGGCATGGAGAGTTGAGGGTTGTGTGAATGTCCTGAGTTTGAATCCCCTATATATTGCATTATATATGTGCATGTGTGTAGGCCTGTACAGTGTATTAAATTAAATGAACTATGAAAATGAGTCAATTTTTGCATGCTGCTAACAACAAAAGAATCTAGTAAACAATTATTTTTCCAAATATTCTCTACCAATCAATACTCTAAAGACATGGTAATGAGTCATATTTTAAATCATTGTAATATGTTTGTAAAGTTATAATTATTTATTAAGTGCACAAAAAGTATATGTAAATACTTTTAAGACAGGCTATAACCTGTATCAAATGCACCTTGAAATTTATAATAGTCAAGCAATATCTTTATTTTGCCAATAGAGGGAAATTTCAAAGCATGACACAAGATAGCAACTTTTATAAAGATAAGAGTGACCATCTTATCTGTAATCTAACTTTTCACTTATACAGGCCAATCTGAAGCATCTTGGTGTGTAAGCGTGAATCTGTTGTTCTCTCCACTAGTTTAAGTCTACTATTTTATATACAAATTACATTCATGAAATCTTGTGATTTACGAGTTAATATTATGATCTTTATACTAGAAATATATTGAGTTAATATTGTGATCTTTATATTGGAAATATATAAACTATTGTAGAGTTTGGTAAATTTTTGATCTTGTACTATAGATGCTGTCCTATTTTTTAAAAAGGTTTTCTATTTAATTTCAAATTTTTTTAGAAATGTTTGCAGTTAATTAAATAATAATAATAATAATAACAACAACAACAACAACAACAATAATAATAATAATAATAATAATAATAATAATAATAATAATAATAATAATAATAATAATAATAATAATAATAATAATAATAATAATAATAATAATAATAATAATAATAATAATAATAATAATAATAATAATAATAATAATAATAATAATAATAATAATAATAATAATAATAATAATAATAATAATAATAATAATAATAATAATAATAATAATAATAATAATAATAATAATAATAATAATAATAATAATAATAATAATAATAATAATAATAATAATAATAATAATAATAATAATAATAATAATAATAATAATAATAATAATAATAATAATAATAATAATAATAATAATAATAATAATAAAGGATGGAACCATAATTTCTCTTTGAATTGTTAACATAAAATTTGCTTTTTTAAACACTGTCTTTGTAAAAATAAAAATCTTGTACAAAATTTTAAACAATTTGATTAGACATGTTCAAACACTAAAAAGTGAAAAATATTATATATAAATTGTAAGGATTGGATTGGCTCCATTCTCAAGGTTGATTATGATATCAAAAAAAAAAGAGGGATAAAAAAAAGCTGATATTTTTCTTTTCATGTTTGTAAAGTTCTAAATTATTTATTAGTAAAGTGTAATAAACAATTTAATCAGGTCAGGCATATATATTTATTTACATAATTATTTATTTCATGTGCCTTGTGATATCTTTTAAAACATAACATATATTAATTAGAAGACGGAAATAGTCCAATATAAAAATACAAGCAGTAGAAAATGTTTCAATCTCTTTTTTTATTATTTTTGCTCATATTTGTATTTATTTTATTATTTACTCTTGTTTTTTTTTTCATATCTCCAATGTTAAGATTTATTTATCATTATTAGGATAGCAATGATAATAATAAATACAAAATAGATAAAGAAATTATATGAAGATTACATTAAAAATAATGTTAGTAACACAACAGGTTAAAATTTATAAATGTGAATTTATTCATTTGCAAAAAATGAGAAAAAATAGATTAGTGATTTACATATATGTAATTTCCTTTTGTATTTTTAACTGTTTATATTTTTTGATTATACATTGTTGTTGTTGTTGTTGTTGTTATTATTATTATTATTATTATTATTATTATTATTATTATTATTATTATCCTCATCATTATTATTATTAATATTATTATTATTGTTGTTGTTGTTGTTGCTACTACTACTACTACTACTACTACTACCACTACTACTACTACCACTACTACTACTACTATTATTTATAAAATGATTGTAAAATGTTTGAAGAAAAAGTTTTAAAAAATGACACACACTTGACTTAACAATAGAGTTGAACTGAATATTTGTTGAGCGAATATAAAACTAAAAATATTAAAGAGATCAATGATGTAATAGAGGAAAAGGATATACAAGGATTGTGATTTTGATTTTTTTCTTATTTTTACTTTTTCTGCATATAAAAGACTAGCAAAATTCTATTCTTGTTAATTTGCCTTATTCATCAAAAAATAAAAGAATTATATTTGAACTGAACATAGATAAAAAATCTGCATGAGTAGAGAATACTGATTAGCCAAGGTCTTAATACCACCTGGTCTATATCTACCCATTTTCACAAATAAAAGATCAATAAAGACATGCATTTGTAAAAGAAAAAAACGTATTAATCAGCTACCGATCTTTGCCCAGAGAAAGAAAAGGTAATATTGTGATAGGAAAAGCACTTCAAATAATTCTGATCACTTTTATCAATCCATCTCAACCTGATGTGCAGAAATAATATTTTAAAAGCAGCTCAAACTATTCAAAAAAATAATGTGTTCATGAATGGAAGGTTTCATTAGCATGCTAATAGTGTCAAGACAATGTCAAATAGAGACTCTTCAAATAACTCTAATCATATTAAATTAAAGATCAGCATTTCAAGCTAATGTACATGCGCTTTTTTATGAATGTTAATAATAAATGAATACTTTCATTTCCAACACAAGATAAAGTCTTTGCAAAAGAATAGAATGAATCCACCTATTCTTTCAACCCAAATGCTTAAGTATGGGCAAATCTTAAGTACAGGAAATGAAAGTGTGAAATAAACCAATCACTTTAAATTACTCTTTACCATGTCTGAATGAATGATGCCTATGAAATTTTTTAGAATTTATGACACATCATTCTTAAATGTAACTAAATTGGGTAGAAAGAATAGGTAGATTCATTCTATTCTTTAGCAAAGACTTTATTTTGTGTTGGAAATGAAAGTATTAATTTATTATTAACATTCATAAAAAAGCGCATGTACATTAGCTCGAAATGTTGATCTTTAATTTATTACAATTTATATACATCGCACTATATAAATAAATATCTCAATTTATATAATCATATTAATAAAAATAAGAAGTTGATTGAGTATAATTAATGTATAAAATTGAAGTAAATACACATTTGTTATTTTTGAGTTGTTTTAGAAATTTATTAAAGATCAGAGCTCCTTGCTAGCTATTGTTATTTTTTTAAATTTTAACACACATACACCTAACATAGCATACATATATAATGTAATATAAATACATTAGATAACATTTAACCATTCTTTATGTTAGCAAAAGTCTATTTTAAATGTTCAAAAAAGTTGTGATATGTTTATTAATGCAAACGTATATACATATTTGCCTTACATATGACTTGCAGTCATTCAGCAATCATGTGATACATTTAAAGAATAGAGTCACAATTATCATATTTTATATCTTATCTAGTGACTTGTCTCCCAATATCCTCAGACTAGTTTCTAGCTAATGGCTGTCATCAATGAGTAGCCTTCAATCTGAGAGTCAGAAAACAATTCATCTAAACCTTTGCGGCTAATGCATCTCCCCAGAAAGTACCTATTACCTATTCAGTCAACTGAGCCAAACTGAACACACATTGTTTTTAATACTAGCTAATTAGCTGTTTTCAAAACTGTGTGATTATACAGGAAAATTATCTTTAATTAAATATATTATAGTATTTTCAGTTTGGCCTCATTGCCCTATAGCTGACTAAATAGATCACAGATTATTGATGGAGTGATGTATTTGATCCAAAGGTCTAGATGCATTGCTCTCAGATCCAAGGCTCGTCATTGATGACAACCATAAGATACAAACGAGCCTGGGAATATTGAATGAGTAGGCATTACATAGGGATTTAAATGCATAAAATTTCTGAAACCTATTAATTACTATAATTTGCCTTAGGTGACGCCATTTTGCTGAATGAGTTGCAGTATTTTAAAATCTTTGTTCAAAATTAAAAAAACGATGATGTGATATCTTAATTTTCAATATACCAACATAAAAATAAGTATAAGGAATTTGAACTCAGATTTTCAAGCATTCTTCAACTATCCACACTATCTCATACATAAAACTAAATGAATAACGTCTGTCTAAAGTCTACCTTTCCTTACATGGTAAGGTAATGCTTCTCAATATGAAGATCATGGCCAAGCTCAACTATTACATGCCCATCATGAGGATCACTAAGACTTTTATCAATAGAATGAATTCTCTTGCATCTCGACTTTTCTGGGGAGGTAAAGTTGTTGCAATTAGCATTAACAGAATGCAACTTCACCGGAAGTATAATGGACTTTCTTATCATGCTATTCAAGCCATTCGTATTCAAAAGATATTTAATTTTATCACCATGCTTATCAAATCATTTGAATATGAGCAAGTCATTTTGCCAGTTATCCCGAATGATAGACCCCCTTCTAGAGTAAAGAATTTCCTTGATGCTGTGATTGATTTGATCAAAAGTTACATGGTAATTATGAATGATATGTTTGATAACAGGATTAATATTTGGCAAGCACATAGTCTCATTCACCCTGTCACAACTCCCATAACACCTCTACTTGCCCTGACCAATAATAAGATCATCTCCCTCTTCAGGTGCTGGGCTATGGAACCAAAACTCTTTGATTTTATTATTAAGATAAATTTAAATGCCATTAGCACTAATTGGTTTCTCTTCCATAGGCGAGGCATCAACAAAATTGACCCAATCTGCCCCCTCTTTCAGACTCATGATGAAACATTTGACCATCTGATTTACTCATGCCATGGACTCTGGAGGTCTAGAAGGATTATTGCTGATAACCTTAAAACTAATTTTTACCTTGTTACCTCTCTTAAGGACAGTATTAAGACAAGATCCATTCCTACTATTAGGCTGTCATTATTTATCAACTATGCTTTGTGGTCTACTCATTGTAAAATGGTTTTCAATCCCGGTGCAATTCATGAGGGAAAATTCTTTCTAAATAAACTTATAAAATTTAAAAACCGTGACATGCTCCTAGCTCCAAAAGTATTATTCGAGGAAACATGGACTCTGATTGCATTGTAAGGATTATTGCTGGTAAAATGCTTTGTTTCTTCTGTCTAATATATTGCTGAAAGTGATTTTGTTAATAATAAGAGGTTCAGATCCTTATGTTATCAAAATGGATAATATTTAACTGAATACATCAGATTTAGCATAAATACCTAAGCCTTCATAGTTGTAGTGATTTTTCCAATGGTGATCTGATCAAACTCTAGATTGACTATGTGACTCTTGGTAGTGTGAGGCAATTTGTCTAGGTGAGTTGGTGAGCTTAATTGGTCTACTTGTGTGTTAACAGTAGACCAGGTATTCGGGTTTACCTCTTGCCCAGAATAATACTATCTTTTATTTATTTATAATCATGTAATTCGTTTTTATGTTTGTAATTCTAGCTTTCCTTTTAATTTACCATGTATACATAATTGTCACTGTAAACATACTTATTTAATAAAATTTTTGAAAAAAAAAAAAAGCTTGGTTGTCATTCAAAATAATATTTACAATTAAAACTTAATAATTAAAATTGTACAATATAAATTTTTCAACATGAATGGCCAATTTTCTATAATTTTATTGTATAATTTTACCCTAATATTTTGATTTTTAAATTTTAACTGGAAACAGTAATGAATATGGATGCCATGCTGTAAACTAGCTATAGCTTTTTTTTTATAAGTTGATATATTAAAAAAAATATATAATTCCAATGTTTGTTTTATTAACATATATATTTAAAATAATAAAGCTGTTTTTGCTCAAGTTAGATGATTCATAAATGTAAATCATATGAAGTCTTCCATGTTTATCAACATGAAGCATCTTCAATCTGATTTCAGCTTGTTTAATATGGTTTATTTAAACTTCTGTAATTTACAAATTGCAATCTGTCATAATCCAAGTGGCAACATCATCTTAGACCAAAATAAAAGATGATCCACTTTTTTATGAAGGTAGTCTTGAGAGCAGATTAAATATTTTTGATGTTGTGTGGGTTTCTTTCATGTAACAGAAATTTAATGAGAATTCTCATGTATTTTCAAAAACTTTTCCATTTATGATGTAATGAATCAATGCACCAATCAAAAACAGGTATTGCAATGATTTACATTAAATCATTGTCAATTTTCAAATGTTTTTGTATATTGAAATGAAATATTTAATATAAGGGTTAAAATACTAAATTAAAAATTCAGCAAACTTGATCCTAAAGTTTAAAAATTAGATATACTTAGGCAAGTACTTAATAAAATAATGTTTTAATAATAATAAATATCAAAATCTCTGTCTCGTGTCTAAACTTGATTATTTATTATATCTGTTTTAAAATCTGATTGGTTTTCTCTGTTATAATTGCATATGTGAGAAAGGCTAGCATACTTTCAATTTATTAATAATAAATATAATAAATAATGATATACTATAATAACATAGTTGGTGGAATAGATTTTACATTGCAATACTACAGGAAGTAACATAAAGAGATCAAATGTCTTCTATCAAGTGGAAGATAGATACTTAAATGTGTGTCTCCATTTATAATATGTAAATTTGCCACTGTGTTTCACAAATAGGTTACAACCCAATAGTAATGTCTTATGTGAGGCAATCGTAAAGTGCAATTTTCTGAAAATCAATGTGTTTTTATTTAATTCTCTCTTTTAACATTTTGTGTAACTTTTAATAATCAACAGATTCTAGATGGTAGAGCTTATTAAAATCTTATCTAATGCAGTCTTATCCAAATATCCCAATACTAGTATATAGTATGTGCTTTCATCAATGAAAAACATTTTGGATTTTTGGATCTATGCACTTGGACCTTTTGGATATATTACAACTTTCCTCTAGCAGACATGATTTACTTTCTGTTATACTATCAAACTATCAGCACATAGACTTGGACTAAATAAAAATTAAAGTTTTTCAATTTGGGATGGGAGCTTGATAGAATATTAAAAGTAAAAAAAAAATGAATACTGAAGAAAAAGTGTGTTTCAAGTGCCATATTTCAAAAAAATCCAAAAAGGTCCTTACTGATGAAACCCATAAGCTAGAAGTTAGTCCACAGATATTTGGATAGGACAGCATAACTACCATCTAGTATCTATTAATTACTAAAATTTATCTAAGATGGTAAAAGAATAAGGGAAATAAAAGAATGTCCTGGTAAATAGCATATTCCTAAGTTAAGGTCATATGATGTTTTGTTGATCATATGACATATTATTGTTTTTTTTGCTCCATACTAATAAATCATGGCCTAGTCTATCACTTATACTGCTCAAATACTTTTAAAATTCCAAATCATTAGATTTTTTTTATAACTAATAATAATGTAATTCCAATCTTTTTAAACTTTTCTCAGAAAAATGTAATTTAATACATACAAGTATACTAAGAACAGCTTATTTAATACTTTAAAATAAAAATATAAAATATATCAATGTAGTATGCTGAGGATGCTTTCGATTAACTGGTACTCATAGCTGTGGTTTTTGCAATTCTCTTGGACAATTATAACTATGAGTATAACTACAAGTTATTTGAAAGGACTATGAATATTACTACCAGTTACTCAAAAAGATAGTCAGAATACTATGTTGATGTATTTAACATGTTTATGTTAAAGTATTAAATAAGTTTTTTTTTATTGTACATGTTGTATGTATTATTTTTATTGAATTAATAATAATGTTATTTATGGATTTTTGAGTTTCTATTCACTACAGTGACTAATTATGCTTTGGAAATTAATTTAGCTTAGGAGACTGAGAAACGAAAGCCTCTTGATATCATAGTTATGATAAATGTTAAAATTTAGAGATTCTATATTAAAAAGAATATCAAAGATTTTTCTTTTTGTTAAATAGAAGAGAATTAAGAGACTTTCTTTCTAGCAGCTCTGCGAAACTGCTTACATTTGCATCCAATACATGAAAGCAATATTCAACAGCTCGGAAAAATTACCCACCCTCATATACAAATACATTAAGACAATCAATATTTAATGATGTTTATAAAAGACATATCTAAATGAAGAAATTTAATTACAGATATAACTTTGATAAAATCAATTAAAAAAAAATAAAAGTAATAAACCTTACTTTTTAATTTAACATTTAATTTCAAATTTATCAGTATGAAAAAATTATTTGGAATACATTTATCATTTTCTTGTACTAAATTCAGAAAATAGATTTTTTACATCAAGTAAAAATATATTTCAGATTAGTCTAAATCAGGGTTTCCCAACCTGGTTATATGTATCTTCAGGGTGCTTGTTCAAGAAATTAATAACAGGTAAATAAGTATATTATGACATTAATATATTCCACAGCTATATGTTATCAATATTTCTGGACTATTCCATATTGGTTCTGTCTGCCAGCCACACCAGAAACATTTCAGGTCTTTTTTGAGATATGGTCACTAAAGTTGCATAGACTTTTTTTTACTGGAAGGTCCAAAAACTCATAATGCCCAGTTAAGATTCAAGATAGATATTGAAAATTTCCAGATCTGTGTTCTGTCAAGTCTTTCTTCCATGGCATCTACATCTACTGCACATTCACATGATGCATTGCATAGTACACACTCCAACTGCTTATTTCTTATTATAATGAGTAGGAGGTATCACATTAGAAGCAACAAAAATTAAGGGATTCTATTTATAAATATAGGGGATTTGAATCAGACTTTCAAGCCCCTTTACTACCACCCTATCTCATACTACTGACACACATGACCACACAAATGCAGAAAAAATAAATAATTACTAATATACATATTTTATGCTAAACCAGCACTCATCAGTTGGTCCAGATTACAATCTCCCATACACACACACACACACATATATATATATATATATATATATTCAGTGCTCAATTTATATTAAGATAGCAAATCCTTATACTTTAATGGACAGGCTTCAACCCACTGCAACCTCCAACTCTTCAGCCATCCGTGCCATTTTAAATCTGATGATAGAATTCCCAAATCCCATGCTAATGTCAATATTGTTGTCATGCCCATGTTGACCTCAAGTCACTCTTATCTCTAATGTATAGGGCAATATCCATTTAAATACATAGAAGAGGGATCGGCAGAATGCAGGCTTAATATGTAAGATTTGAAATACCAGGCACTCTTATACCTGGAGTTTAATTGTAGATATAGCAGATTTGAACTCAGACTTTTAAGTCCCTTCACAATTCACACTATTTCAAACTACTGACACACATGCTGCAGAAAAGATAAATAATCAGCAATATACATATTTTGTGCTAAACCAGCACTCATCAGTTTGTCCAGATTACCATCTCCCATACATATATATATATATATATATATATAATCAGTGTTCAGTTTATATTAAGATAGCAAATCATTAATGCTATTTATTTAATTATATTTATGTAAACAACCAGAGATAACTATTATCTTTGCTGTTGCCAGGAAATTATCAATTACTAATTGACACTCCAAAGGTTAAACACATTTTCTATCTTAACCTATAATAGCCCTTTTTTCTTGAGTTCAATTAATATCTTTTACTTATAAATTAAACTCAGGACTTGTTTAGCTTCAAGATTGTCAATTAGTAATTGATGGTTTCCTAGTCAACATCATAGGTACATGGTATTTCTGGCTAATTACATGGATATAATCTCTTAATTTCCTTTTGCTTTGCTTTTCATAAGTGTAAACATTCTTTAATATTACTAATCAGTTTATATTATTAGCAATCACTTTATAAACAAACATATTCATTTCAACTTTGGAACGGAAATAATAATATAAAAAAGGCAACAAAAAGTTTTGAAAATTAGTTATATAATTGTTGTCTAAACCAAGATGCTCAATACATTTTCATTCTTTTTGCTGTATTAAATGAATATTTTACAATTCATATTTATAATCTGAAGAAGACCGTTAGGCTGTCAAAATTATATGGTAACTTTTGAATCAAATAAAGCATAATGAAGGATGGGAAGAAAGAGTACTAATTTTTAAGATTTATTTTATATAAATTAACATGCCAACCACAAATATGTCCATACAATCACATGCAGGTATATTGATCTGCTTATTTCCATATTGGAGTGCTACCTCTTAAGTTTTTAGTAACAAGCTTATCATTTAGATATACTTCACTACATCATATAATTGTAGCTCCTTACTGTATACTATCATTCATTATACAGCAGAGCAAATGGGTTCAAGTATTAATTTATGTATTAATAAGATAAATCATACGTAACAATAAAAACAGGCAATTAGTTTCTCATGGCATCATGTGATATTTGATCACTAGACATGTGCCACTGAGATTGAATTTAAAACTTTTTAATTTAATAATAACAAACCTTAAAGATTTACAATAAGACTAGAGCAGTTCTTTAGTCTAGTGCTACCTAGTGTAAGTTTGAATACTGATAACCAAATTGATACACAAATCCCCTATCCTTAGCATTTAAATCCCCATTTTCAAAATGGTGTTTGGATTTTACATTTGTTAATGAGACCTGGGATTCAAAATGAAAAAATAAAGACATGGCTCTGAGAACAGTGATTTAAATAACAATGATCTATTTTATATGTATTTGCCAATCATTGATTTACTCAAGATTATTCTCAGCTGTATGATGAAGCTGCTATCATTTTCAGCTTCTTTTTCATTATCTCACAGCCACTAATTTGATGATTATGCACTCATTTGATAGTGGAAACAAACTAAAACAAATATTGATTTGTAGTGTTAAAAAACCTGAAGATGTCAGTAATCTACAGAGAAAGTACTACAATTGAGGCAACAATGCTGTTGTTAGTAGATTCTTTGATTTCAAGTATCAAAGACTATTTTTAAAGTCTCTTTCTAGCGTTGAATTCAATGGGCAAAAATGTATAATATCCATAGTTTATTTAAATATTTATGATTATTTTTATAAAATGTTTATATAACTTTTAACATATGTACACATGTATAATGAAATGGTTTCTTTTTTATCTTTGTATAAAAAAGGTGAGTGTACTTTTGGGGATGAACACCATAATTTTGCAGTCATGATCACTATTGTTGTTATAGTATTTATACTTTAACCTCATTATATATGTTATGTAAATGCATGTTATGTAAATTAAGTTATAATTATTAAAAAAAATGTTTGTGTGATTACATTTAGATTTTAATTGCATATATTTTATTTTACAAAAATTTCATAGTAGCAGTAATAATGATTCAAAGAACATAATATTCTACCCAAGATCATACTGCAGAACGTTTGAGATATTTTCGTAATTATAAATGAGGTTTTAAATTTTAGAACAGAAATTCATAACCTTATGATAACTTTATAATTAGATTTTAATATTAAAATACAAAAGTTGCAACAATAACTCAAACAGCACGGTAAAGAATGATGCATAAAATGTTAAATGTGGAAGGATTACCTTGTTTTTAAACCCATCACTTCATATTGCGTTAAACCATACAAAATAGCCACAATAGTAATAATAAACTCTTAAGTTATCTCAACCTGTAGTCGAGGCAGCCTCCTTTAACTTTAAAGATGGCTGTAACTATTATAAAAAATTAAATAATTTATAATAGCTTAATATTTGATAATAAAAATAATACAATAAATAAAATTGAAAAAAAAAAAAAAACGTTCTCATATTCCATCTTCCAAAATTTTCTTAATACCCTTCATAACAATTTGGTGTTACGTTTATATATATATTATTTCTATGCATTTCATTTATTTACTTAACTCTACAATTGTGCTTTACGCATATATAATGAAGCTATATAGTGCAGTAATTAATAATCTTAATTAATCATCTGAGCGCTTTCGGGAAGTCGGAGTTCCCATAATCACAGCTCGTTACCAATTGAGAAATGTTTGTAATAAAGTCTTATGCAAATTTATGCAAAGTGACTCTAGCGTCCATTTTTTGGAAATGCAGAAGCAAGCTTCTCTTCTGATTATAGCTGTGGGGTCGCTTAAAAAGTAGCAGGCTTCTTTGACCTTGCGTTTAGCATCATTTCTTTAGGTGCATATAATCTTGGCAGTTGTTGGTTGAGAGGCGTGGTTAGCAGTCCTTTCGTGCTCAGCAAATATTGACCCCCCTTCTGTCTTTTAGTTTTATCCATTTCTTTATCTTTATTTTAAAACTACTTCGATTATATATACAATTCAAGTCTGTGTATATGGAAAACCGAATCCCCCTCCCGTGACTTTGCTTTTGTTGTTTTATTTATTTCTTTTTTGTTCAGAACATGTTTTTTCATAAAATTTGATAGGTTTATTTCTTGTACAATATTTGTATAAACAATCCATTAGTTTATAATGAAATTTAAAACACTAGTTTAAATGTCAAAAATCAATAGCAAATTCTACTGACATGAAACTTTTTTTTGAGAACTAATTCATATTAGATTTTTTATCAATCACTAAATTTGTCTGAAAGCAGACGTTTAACCGTATATACATCAAACTTATTAACATATATTCAAAATATTTTTTTTACTTTAAGATATTGAAAATAGCAAGTATTTCATGCAACATCAAAATTTCTTAGTAAACTAAATGTCAATCAAAACGTTTTAAAAATGGATGAAAGTAACTTCCCGGTAAAATTTTTAAATGTCGTCTGCTTCACATCAACATCAATTGCTATTTTCTAAGTTTTTTTTCTGAAATGCACAACATTTGTTGTAATATAAAAATAAAATGTTGAACAAGCATTGACCAATTATTATCAATAATGATTGTGGTCTGTTGATTAATCAGTAAAACTTATTGCAACATATTTATAATACTGTCTTTGGATAATAAAATGTGTGAAGCAATGGTCACCCACTACAAGCCTCAATAATGAATGGATGCAAGAAGATTTGTGCATAAAATCCCTATCTAGTGCCTATCCATCCACTATCCCCAGACTAGTTCCTGGCAAGTGGCATTCATCAGAGAGAAAGCCATGGATCTAGTGATATTGAATGAGTATACACTAGATAAGGATTTTATGCAAAAATCTACTCACATCATTGATTACTGAGGCTTGCACTAGGTGGCACTTCTGTACAGAAAGTTTGCTATTGTTTAACCAGTTTGTGCAAGCATAAAAAATAGTGATCATCTGATATTTTAGTGGAATTAAATGTTGATAGATACCATGTCTAAGGAGATATTAAAAGATTAGGTAACTTGTATCACATTACATCATTTTAATATACCTCAGTGATCACCAAAACACATATTCACTGTTTATCCCACTGACTAGATGACTGGTGACTGTTTCTGCCACTAATCTACCTGCAGCACCATCTCTGAATCAAGCCATTTTACATAACAATATAGTTTAGCCATCGACCACAAATTTTTAAAATGCTATGATGTTACATCACACATTACAGTATAAAATATGCCAATAGGTTTCATACTTTGAATCATGATTAATATTAAATTTTATTTTAAATTGGGCAAAACTGCTATGAAGTCACAACTTATAAGACATTGCCAAATGGTTTTCAAAATTTCATAATGGTAAGGTAAACACACTCTCATATATCATGTCATAGTTCATGATTCTGACATGATAGCTTCTTAAAATTTTTGTGATAAAGAGAAAAATATTCTATGTAAAATATTCATTGATTCAGTTTGAACTGAGAAGTAGTTTTCTTTTCTTTTAGATACACTGTGTACCGGTTACCTAATATTAACTGGTATTCTTAAATAGACAATTATAATTGTTAAAATACTTGATAGTTTGTAATTAATGGATATTTTATTTGTATTATATATACATATATGGAAATATTTAATGTGTGGAGTTATCCATTTATAATTACTTAATTACAAAACACTTAGCATAGAACAGTAGCTAATGACAACCAACTGCCCCGGGTAAAAAGTTAATGTAAAGCTGACAGGCTTGATTGCATTCAAAAGGAGAATCTCCCTTTTAAATGCCACTATAGACGTAATATCAAGAACAAAGCACTGTAATTCACATTTATAGATGTAAGAAATCAAAGTATAGCAAACTTTTAAATTTTCTTATACCCCTCCAATGATATGTAATAGAATGTAGTATATATTTCATGTATGTTTTAGATGGAAATATTTAACATGTAGAGTTATCCATTTATAATTATTTAATTAGAGAGAACCTTAGAACAGTGGCTAATGATAATCAACTGCCTCAGGCAAAGAGTTGGGGTAAAACTAACACACATACACACACACATATATATATATATATATATATATATATATTGTACCGGTCAGAATTGTATGTTCATTTAACAAGGTTTAGAATCTAAGCAAAAGTACCCTAAATCCACTCATGCCCGAGATACACAGGTCAGGAGCAATCATGAATTCTGCCCTATTTGCTCTTCTCTAAAACTATAACATTATAAACAACACTTCTGATGATAACATGAAATTTTATTCATTCTGGTCCCAGAGACACAGCAGAGAAACATGAGATCTACAGGGTAATTAGCATAAATAAATAATGTTAAAACTTGGCTCAATCAATACCTTATGTGAAGGGACAATTTATAAATTTTAAATGAATTGCACACAGCTAGCATTGCAAAAGAAACATGAATTATAAAATAGTATCCATCCAGAATGAGCAAGAACAGAATAACCCAGAGATAAATATCTATTTGAAGTAATCAGTTATAACTTCTAAATATTACTAACACTATTATAAATATTTAATGGAATTCAATGAGTGAGAGTCAGTAAGACACAATGCATGAGTAATTATTAAAACATAATAATTTAATAAATATAAACAATTTAATTTACATTAGAAAACATAGCACAGATTTAATGCGGTTATTACTTTGCATATAAGCAACTGATTTAGTATGCTAATGAGTTATAGTATAATAATAAATTAATGTTATCAATGCGGTGATCATTACTTTAAGTAATGATAAGGACGTTTACAAATTCATCTCTAAAGAGAGGTTTACTCTTGATATGATAGTTAATAATTTATCGTTTATGAGCATATTTGGGCCTGTACAAATGAGGAATGGGTTAGCCTAAATTAGCTTTACTGTGACAATCCTAAAATATTTGACTAATTATAAAATGAGTGGTTTACAAACATCACTGCACCACGTCTTATAAATAAAATGAGAACTACATATAAAAGAACTCGCAGTGCTAACTATAATGACAGCGTTTAAAATGGAGAAGATGTCCGTCTTTGGACTGGAAGGCTTTATCACATATATGATTCTGCTTGTATTTATCACAAGGCAATATTCGAAAATATGAGTGGTAAGGATTCCATGGTATGCCCTCCGACGTTTCACATGCAGAGCCTTAATACTCTAATGTTTATCCTGAGATCGGTTATACCAAACCTCATTCCTATACGAGTTACGTGAAGAAAATCCGGAGTTCGGATGAGTAAATATGATAAAGCAAAATATAATTCTTTAAAATGCTATCATAAGTAAGCAACATGAATATGGCTTAAGTCTTAAATGACTAATGAAATAATTTAAGCTTAAATAAAGCAATAATAGCATGCGTAATGCCATGATAAAATAATAACCCACTCAGCATCGTACGTATAACTTTAATAAATTTAGGATGTCGAATATAGAAGAGGGAAAATATTATTTTTCCTATTTAACAAGCCCAAGTATTCCTAAACGACAATATATTATAAGTAATTTAACTCTTAATGGCGTATAAATAATAAATAGTTATTAAAATATATTAATAATCAAATTTATTTTAAGAAGATAAAATGCATTTAAATATCGATAGTGATGACAACAAAAGGTTTATCTTATGCCATAATATAATTTTTAAACCATCCGCCATTAAGCATATATTTCAAATATTTAACCGAGCGAACAGCGTTCAGTAAGAAATTTTACGTTTAACTATTTAAATATTCCAAAATATCGGAATGATGATTGAAATAATATAAGTTCGCTAGATTAAAACATTAGCATACTAAAACTAATTTAATAAGATATATATTTAAAATAAGTTTTGCCGCATGAAATAAAATAATTAGAGTGTGAAACTTAAAAAGCTAATGATAGATTTAAAGTAAATAATTCTGTGCTTAGCATTTCAAAGAACTAGTTTAAAAACTTAAGAGAGAAAATCACAAATTTAATGATAATTAAGTTTATAATCAGTTATAAAATAAATAAAGATTTCATTCTGATTACAATTAAGATTTAGGAAAGAAATGAAGTGAGGAGAATTAAGAGTTCATTCTTCGGCAAAACGGATTACCTTTAGAAGTTATGGTGGTCACTTATAATAACGTATACGAAGTTTAGCAAGGCACAATATTAATAAAATAATGGTAGGCATCTTCCAATATTCTTTACAATTAAACATAACAGTTCTCAAGTAGCGATGGCATAGCAGGGAGGCAGAACAAAGGTGATTTAAGATCAGGGAGGCAAATTCCTTTTACTCACAGTCCATTTTGTTTCCACTCTCTACACAAATACCAGAGAGAAGAGTGATTTGAACTCCTTCTGTGCATTCCTAGAACTTCTGCTCCTCCTATACTTGAAATTTAGCAATATTGGAAGATGTAAACAATACGTTCCAGAAAGCAGATTATTTAAACGTATTTTTAAAATTGCAAATAACTTTAAAATATGATTTTTGGTTTGACTTGAAATGAGAATGACATTTTTAAATTGTAATAATACTTTTTAGAATTTCTGGCATTGCTTTAGCTCTACATTAATTGTATTTATTTTTATATCTGTAATACATATACGCACATACACAATTATCTAAGTGAAGGGAATTTACAAGCTTGAAAATAAAATATACTTAAGCTAAAATAATAATTCAACTGGTTACACATAACCTTTTCTTAAATAAACAGGGTGGAAGTGATATGTGTATATGTGTGTGCTTAACATTCCTGTATGACCAAATAAACATATAAACAGGTTCAAACCCTACTTTAAAGGTATGTAATGTCATCAGGCAGTGAAGTTAAATATGTACTACAGATTTATCACTTCAATATATATATATATATATATCTGTTATACAAGATTAAAACAAGTCATGCAACATATGACTCGCTTTATTGATTATTCTAGTCCGTTTATGTGCGTAGCACTATTGTCATTAAAGCAAACAGGAAAAAAATCATTGTCACTATGTCATGGTCATCAAACCTTTGGAGATCAGGTGCCATATACACCCCCCCCCCCAATCTAATGCACTCATGGAACACAAACTATCTGGATTAGCATTGTTTTTACACAGAAACAAGCTATTATGCAGAATTGAAGTAGACACCAAAGCAAATTTAACAAAATACAGGGATAACTTACTGAATCTGAGATTCAGGAAAACCATCATCAATAAAAAAAATCTTACATTTCCAGAATAAACATTTCAATGCTCCCAGCAAACAGGATAAACCTAGATTGCTGCTTTCATATATCTCCAATTTACATAGTATATTACATAAGCTTTGCTTCTGCACCCCCCCCCCCAAATTCCAACAACTTAATCAATAACACTAAAGATCAAATACTATTTTTACAGACCCCCCCCACAGTATACAATATTGCTTGACCTAATAGCAACTGCAAAGGATCATATTATGGAGAAAGCAGAGCATGTTTATCTACTCAGTTGGCACAGCATAGATATTCATATAATAGAGCTCTGCAACAACCCTCCATTTATTCGGTTTTCATCCAGCACCAAAACATATGCCATCATGAGTGTGTACCAGATAATCCCACAATCATGTGCAGAGAAGGCACAATCTCAAAAGAAAAGTCAAGGAAGCCTTCATCTCCAGAAACAAAGAGCCATCCACAGGAAAGACACTTGCTATGCTTTATCAAGGAAATAGAATGTCTAGCATAATCAACACAAATTTTCGTATTATTAACCTCATTAGCAGTCAAACTATAATTATGAAGACTGGACCCTTCAAAAGCACTAAGCATATTTCTTCATGCTTATTTATCTATTAAAAATTTACAGCTTTGAGAACAATTGCACTACACATGCAAATGGACTAAAAAAATGTATTGATATAATAATTTTGCTCTTGAGGCTTTGACAATATTATATTGCTCAGGCTAATAATTTATGGTGAGTCTAATGTGTTTTCAGACCCATATTGCTATTTAAGTTAGGTAGCTGGATTTAAAGACATTTACATGTCTAAATATTTCAGATTTTCTATTTAATAGCTACATATTAGATAAGTGCTTTCTTTGAGATGGGTATTTAAGATCTAGTATCTGAAGGTCCTAGCACTTCACTGAGGTGAGCCAAAAGCTTGAAACAGGTCTAACGATAGGGATTTTTCTAGATAAAGATTTTGAATGCTTTCTCTTGTGACATTTATCAATACTCCCTATATTACATATCTGTAATACAAGCTTAAAACAAGTCACATGATAGAGAACTTGCTTTATTGATTATATATATATATATATATATATATATATATATTGAAACAGATATTGTGTTCCTCATATAAATATTCAAAAGACCCCCCTTCATTTAAAAACATCTAGCGTGATTCAGTCTAATTGGGAACGCAATAAATTTTGATTTGTTTAAAAAAAAATCATATTTTTAATTTTGAGATTGATGAATTTGAATAAAATGTTATATCGTCTTATTTTACTTTTTTTTTTATCTGTCTCAATAAAAAAAAAAGAAATTAATTATCCAATCATTAAAAAGAAAGAAAAAAGATACTTGAGTTAAACTGAGGCAGTATTCAAATTAGGCACGTCGTCGGAAGAAAAGAACTTTTTTTTTCTCTCTCTCGTCTTACACAGAGAGGCAGAACGTATTAAATCCTTTTTTTTAAAAAAAAGTGTATTATTTAATTCTTTTGACATATTAAAATATAGCTTTAGCAAAACGTGAAAATGGAAAAAGAAAACTTTGCTAGAGGAATGATAATAATAATGGGGTAATTTAGCGGCTTCACTCTCTCCACGCTGTGCCATGACTTTCCATAAATGAAATAACCCGCCTTCTTTTGAATAAACTAGACTGCAAAACTGGAAGGTAATTATGTTATAAAATATTAAAACATCTTTATCATACGTTATAAAGTGAAGTTATGAAATAATTACATAGAATTTGTTTTTGTAAAATATTAAAACATGTTTATCATACGTTATAAAATGAAGTTATGAAATAGTTATATGCAAATTTATTTATAAAAATATTTGAACGTATTTACTATATGGATTAGAAATGATTTAATTGCATAGTACTTGTATATGAGTAATGTAACAGAACTTATACGTATGAAATAATACTGTTGTATTTGATTTAAATTAGGAAATGCGTCAATTACTAAAGTGATAAATGCTCCACAAGCCAAAAGAGTTTATGTATATGAATATAGTTTTACTATTTGGCTAAATTAGAAATGCTTCAATTACTAAATGATAAATGCTCTACAAACCAAGAATTGCTGAGTTCAAATGTCTACCAATCGGTAATAATTAATAAAATGATGAAATGCTGTATAAATCATAAATACTTGACTGCTTCTAAGCTTCTTATAATGTAACAGAGTTTATGTATAAGAATATACTTTTATATTTGGCTAAATTATAAATGCCTCAATTATCAAATGATAAATGCTCTACAAACCAAGAATTGCTGAGTTCAAATGTCTACCAATCGGTAATAATTAATAAAATGATGAAATGCTGTATAAATCATAAATACTTGACTGCTTCTAAGCTTCTTATAATGTAACAGAGTTTATGTGTAAGAATATACTTCTATATTTGGCTAAATTATAAATGCCTCAATTATCAAATGATAAATGCTCTACAAACCAAGAATTGCTGAGTTCAAATGTCTACCAATCGGTAATAATTAATAAAATGATGAAATGCTGTATAAATCATAAATACTTGACTGCTTCTAAGCTTCTTATAATGTAACAGAGTTTATGTATAAGAATATACTTTTATATTTGACTAAATTATAAATGCTTTAATTACCAAATGATGAATACTCCACAAACCAAGAATTGCTGAATTTAAATGTTTACCAATCAGTAATAACTCATAAGATAACGAAATGTTATATAAATCATAAATGCTTAACTGCTACCAGGCTTCTTCTCATAAAGGAATACAAAAATAAACTATTGTTGAATTAGAATATTTCCAAGCTTCTTCTCATAAATGGATTCAAAATGAATTATTGTTGAATTAGAATATTTCCAAGCTTCTTCTCATAAATGGATTCAAAATGAATTATTGTTAAATTAGAATAATTCCAAGCTTCTTCTCATAAATGGATTCAAAATGAATTATTGTTGAATTATTCTAATTCAACCTTTTCTCATAAAGGATTAAAAGTAAATATTTCCAAGCTTCTTCTCATAAATGGATTCAAAATGAATTATTGTTGAATTAGAATATTTCCAAGCTTCTTCTCATAAATGGATTCAAAATGAATTATTGTTAAATTAGAATAATTCCAAGCTTCTTCTCATAAATGGATTCAAAATGAATTATTGTTAAATTAGAATAATTCCAAGCTTCTTCTCATAAATGGATTCAAAATGAATTATTGTTGAATTAGAATATTTCCAAGCTTCTTCTCATAAATGGATTCAAAATGAATTATTGTTAAATTAGAATATTTCCAAGCTTCTTCTCATAAATGGATTCAAAATGAATTATTGTTGAATTAGAATAATTCCAAGCTTCTTCTCATAAATGGATTCAAAATGAATTATTGTTGAATTAGAATAATTCCAAGCTTCTTCTCATAAATGGATTCAAAATGAATTATTGTTAAATTAGAATATTTCCAAGCTTCTTCTCATAAATGAATTCAAAATGAATTATTGTTGAATTAGAATATTTCCAAGCTTCTTCTCATAAATGGATTCAAAATGAATTATTGTTAAATTAGAATATTTCCAAGCTTCTTCTCATAAATGGATTCAAAATGAATTATTGTTGAATTAGAATATTTCCAAGCTTCTTCTCATAAATGGATTCAAAATGAATTATTGTTAAATTAGAATATTTCCAAGCTTCTTCTCATAAATGGATTCAAAATGAATTATTGTTAAATTAGAATAATTCCAAGCTTCTTCTCATAAATGGATTCAAAATGAATTATTGTTAAATTAGAATAATTCCAAGCTTCTTCTCATAAATGGATTCAAAATGAATTATTGTTGAATTAGAATATTTCCAAGCTTCTTCTCATAAATGGATTCAAAATGAATTATTGTTGAATTAGAATATTTCCAAGCTTTTTCTCATAAATGAATTCAAAATGAACTATTGTTGAATTAGAACGTTTCCAAGCTTCTTCTAATAAATGGATTCAAAATGAACTATTATTGAATTGACTATTTCCAAGCTTTTTCTCATAATTGAATTTGTAAATGAACTATTGATAAAAAAAAAAGGAACTGCTTCTAACTCTTTTATAAGTAAAATAAAAATGAGTTATCATGTGGATAGAAATGAATTTCGTTAGAAATTGCAAATTAATTGTTATTTAATAAATTTTTTTTTGTTACTAAAAATTAAATTGGTTATCCAGTTGTTCAGTTTTGTTTGTTTTATCGCATCACTCACCAATTATAGCACTGGTTCATGAGAATCTCATGCATTCCTGAGCTACGTCTGACATAACTAGACCCAGGCCAGTCAGGTTGTAGTAAGACGGAACTCTAATGGCGCTGTTTGGAAAACCAAACATATAAATGTTTAGATGTTCACAGTCTCTATGGTACTACATCCTCTGATGAGCAGGAAATATTGTTGTAGGAGGCATTAACATCTGCATTAGGAATGTCAATTGATAGTTCCTTCCTACAGCATGCTCATCAGAAAATTGTTACAACTGATGTGATAAAAGGGTTGTACGCGGGTCCGGTTACATTTGGCTTCCAACTGTGAGGCTTTATCCAGCTAGCCTAACCATAGGCACCTATTACATTGTCATCCTTACTGTGAGGCCTTATCTGGCATAGGCCGGTTAATTTGCCACCCTATTGTGAGGTCCGATCTAGTTAGCCTACTCATAGGTATAAGCAGATCACGATTCTGTGATATGAACAGTGCATATGATGTAGTGATGTAATTTGTTCAGGAAGGTTAAAAAAATAAAAGTTTAAAAGAAAAACAAAACAAAAATGAATGGCATAAAGAATGAAACAGGCATTTCAAAGAAGATGGAGTAAGGTCATGGTGTGGATGGAGAGAGAAGCTTACTGATTCAGAAAACAAAGGAAAAATGGTAAACATGGAGGCTCAGAAAACAGAAAAGATAGCTATGATAGCTCAGATAATAGAAATTATAAAAGCAGACCAAAAGAAAAGAGACAAACAAAGAGAAGAAGATATCAAACAAAGAGAAGAATATAACCAAAAATGGGATAAACAAAGAGAAGAAGATATCAAACAAAGAGAAGAAGATATCAAACAAAGAGAAGAATATAACCAAAAATGGGATAAACAAAGAGAAGAAGATATCAAACAAAGAGAAGAAGATATCAAACAAAGAGAAGAATATAACCAAAAATGGGATAAACAAAGAGAAGAAGATATCAAACAAAGAGAAGAATATAACCAAAAATGGGATAAACAAAGAGAAGAAGATATCAAACAAAGAGAAGAATATAACAAGCAAGCAATAGAAGCAAACCAAAGAATAGAAAAACGAATTAAAGAAGCATTCAAAAATCAGAATGAAAAGTTAAACCAGTTGATAAAGGAAATAATTCAACCTAAAAAATTGGATGAGGAGGAGACTTTGGAATTTCCAACCAAAGATATTTTAAAGGAATCACAAATTGAATATCCTATTACTGATGAAGCAAAATTTGAGATTGTTAAAAAGGAAGAAATTGAAATTACAAAGAGTGATATTGAAATTGTCAGTCTACCTTCAGGAAAACTTCTGATTGTGGAATGTACCTCTAAAATTGAAAATAAAGAAACAGTATATACAGAAGCTGAGAATGAAATTGTATCAAATACAGTAAAAGAGTTTCAAATGGATGAAAATGAATCTAATAAAGCAAAATTAAAATCTTCTGATCTTCAAGAAGATGAAAAACGTGAAAATGAACATAATCAAAATATAACAAAGGGACTATCCAATATAGAAGAAAATGTTTCAGAAAAATTGTCTGATATATGCTATGAAATAGTAACAAAGATAGAGAAAGGAATCATAAAATGGAAAGAAAAGTGTGTTAGTCCTCAGCCATATATAAAAATTATAAACAAAAGCTTAATAAACTCAAATCAAAAATTGAGTATAGAAAAAAAATATATAAAGACAGTTATTAAAAATATAGTTGCTTACGCAGGAAAAGACACCAAAAAGGAATCTGAAAACTCGGGATTTATCAGTGTGAAAGAAATTAAACAACAAGAAACCTTTGCAAATACCAAAAAAATAATTACTATGGCAGAAGAACCATTTAAAAAGAAACTTTTATATAAAAATGAAGTACCACCATGGAAGAGGAACAGGAGAAAATTCACAGATGGTGTTCATGGTCCATATCGGACGCGTATAATTAGAAGATCAAACAGTAACAATGATCTCCAAAGAAAATACAGAAGTGAAGAAGCAAGACATCACAGTAATGTTAAACATGATAAATTTTCAACAAAGAGACGATCCAGAAGTATGTCACCTCATAATACAAAAGAGGACTATAGGAGAACTGATCATGATCCTCAGTCTCCCAAACCAGGTTGCAGTTATGATTCAGAATAAAATAGAGATAGCTGATGGAAAAAGTTTGTGAGTGTGGTGTAGTGATGCATGAACTTGTGTTTTTCATGTTGAGATGGTGGATGATTGAGCGGAGCTGCTTGGATGCATTGTGTTATGATGCTCCGAAGTATATGCTCGGCACTATCCCGACCTGGATGTTGTGCTCCAAGAGTAGTCCAGCAGTGCGTATATATAGGTCTCATGTATAGGCCTTGGTCTCATGGATAGGCCAAATGATAGCCCCTAAGACTCACCGAAGCTGAGCAGGGTTGGCTGAGTGCCAAATTGATTTTTTTTCTCTGGCTCCTATTCTTGGTTGGATGATACTTCTAGGTACAAGAGAGGTAGTGCTTAAAAATGAGATATTTTCTCGTGACGTCATGAGGCGGTGTGTACTGGTAGTTTGTGCTTGGCCATCTATTTGTCCCAGCATTGGAGGCTATGGTTCATGTATTCACTTTTCCAGCTCATCTTACCCATTCATCAGCATATCTAAAACCAGGCAGTACTGAGAAATAATGTGTATAGTATGTGGAATGAAATCGTATTTCCAGGCGATTTCATCCCAAAATTTGGTGAGGGGTAATGAAACAGATATTCTGTTCCTCATATAAATATTCAAAAGACCCCCCCCCATTTAAAAACGTCTAGCGTGATTCAGTCTAATTGGGAACGCAATAAATTTTGATTTGTTTAAAAAAAAAATCATATTTTTAATTTTGAGATTGATGAATTTGAATAAAATGTTATATCGTCTTATTTTACTTTTTTTTTTATCTGTCTCAATAAAAAAAAAAAAAAGAAATTAATTATCCAATCATTAAAAAGAAAGAAAAAAGATACTTGAGTTAAACTGAGGCAGTATTCAAATTAGGCACGTCGTCGGAAGAAAAGAACTTTTTTTTTTCTCTCTCTCGTCTTACACAGAGAGGCAGAACGTATTAAATCCTTTTTTTTAAAAAAAAAGTGTATTATTTAATTCTTTTGACATATTAAAATATAGCTTTAGCAAAACGTGAAAATGGAAAAAGAAAACTTTGCTAGAGGAATGATAATAATAATGGGGTAATTTAGCGGCTTCACTCTCTCCACGCTGTGCCATGACTTTCCATCGATGAAATAACCCGCCTTCTTTTGAATAAACTGGACTGCAAAACTGGAAGGTAATTATGTTATAAAATATTAAAACATCTTTATCATACGTTATAAAGTGAAGTTATGAAATAATTACATAGAATTTGTTTTGTAAAATATTAAAACATGTTTATCATACGTTATAAAATGAAGTTATGAAATAGTTATACGCAAATTTATTTATAAAAATATTTGAACATATTTACTATATGTTAAAAAGATAATTGCACTTTCTAGAAGTAAACACTTGTATGAATATATTTATTTTGTTAAATTAGAAATGCTTTAATTACTAAAGTGAAATAAATGCTCCACAAGCCAAACAGAGTTTATGTATATGAATATAGTTTTATATTTGGCTAAATTATAAATGCCTCAATTATCAAATGATAAATGCTCTACAAACCAAGAATTGCTGAGTTCAAATGTCTACCAATCGGTAATAATTAATAAAATGATGAAATGCTGTATAAATCATAAATACTTGACTGCTTCTAAGCTTCTTATAATGTAACAGAGTTTATGTATAAGAATATACTTCTATATTTGGCTAAATTATAAATGCCTCAATTATCAAATGATAAATGCTCTACAAACCAAGAATTGCTGAGTTCAAATGTCTACCAATCGGTAATAATTAATAAAATGATGAAATGCTGTATAAATCATAAATACTTGACTGCTTCTAAGCTTCTTATAATGTAACAGAGTTTATGTGTAAGAATATACTTCTATATTTGGCTAAATTATAAATGCCTCAATTATCAAATGATAAATGCTCTACAAACCAAGAATTGCTGAGTTCAAATGTCTACCAATCGGTAATAATTAATAAAATGATGAAATGCTGTATAAATCATAAATACTTGACTGCTTCTAAGCTTCTTATAATGTAACAGAGTTTATGTATAAGAATATACTTTTATATTTGACTAAATTATAAATGCTTTAATTACCAAATGATGAATACTCCACAAACCAAGAATTGCTGAATTTAAATGTTTACCAATCAGTAATAATTCATAAGATAACGAAATGTTATATAAATCATAAATGCTTAACTGCTACCAGGCTTCTTCTCATAAAGGAATACAAAAATAAACTATTGTTGAATTGGAATATTTCCAAGCTTCTTCTCATAAATGGATTCAAAATGAATTATTGTTGAATTAGAATATTTCCAAGTTTCTTCTCATAAATGGATTCAAAATGAATTATTGTTAAATTAGAATATTTCCAAGCTTCTTCTCATAAATGGATTCAAAATGAATTATTGTTAAATTAGAATATTTCCAAGCTTCTTCTCATAAATGAATTCAAAATGAATTATTGTTAAATTAGAATAATTCCAAGCTTCTTCTCATAAATGGATTCAAAATGAATTATTGTTGAATTAGAATAATTCCAAGCTTCTTCTCATAAATGGATTCAAAATGAATTATTGTTAAATTAGAATATTTCCAAGTTTCTTCTCATAAATGAATTCAAAATGAATTATTGTTGAATTAGAATATTTCCAAGCTTCTTCTCATAAATGGATTCAAAATGAATTATTGTTAAATTAGAATATTTCCAAGCTTCTTCTCATAAATGGATTCAAAATGAATTATTGTTAAATTAGAATAATTCCAAGCTTCTTCTCATAAATGGATTCAAAATGAATTATTGTTAAATTAGAATAATTCCAAGCTTCTTCTCATAAATGGATTCAAAATGAATTATTGTTAAATTAGAATAATTCCAAGCTTCTTCTCATAAATGGATTCAAAATGAATTATTGTTGAATTAGAATATTTCCAAGCTTCTTCTCATAAATGGATTCAAAATGAATTATTGTTAAATTAGAATATTTCCAAGCTTCTTCTCATAAATGGATTCAAAATGAATTATTGTTAAATTAGAATAATTCCAAGCTTCTTCTCATAAATGGATTCAAAATGAATTATTGTTAAATTAGAATAATTCCAAGCTTCTTCTCATAAATGGATTCAAAATGAATTATTGTTGAATTAGAATATTTCCAAGCTTCTTCTCATAAATGGATTCAAAATGAATTATTGTTGAATTAGAATATTTCCAAGCTTTTTCTCATAAATGAATTCAAAATGAACTATTGTTGAATTAGAATGTTTCCAAGCTTCTTCTAATAAATGAATTCAAAATGAACTATTATTGAATTGACTATTTCCAAGCTTTTTCTCATAATTGAATTTGTAAATGAACTATTGATAAAAAAAAGGAACTGCTTCTAACTCTTTTATAAGTAAAATAAAAATGAGTTATCATGTGGATAGAAATGAATTTCGTTAGAAATTGCAAATTAATTGTTATTTAATAAATTTTTTTTGTTACTAAAAATTAAATTGGTTATCCAGTTGTTCAGTTTTGTTTGTTTTATCGCATCACTCACCAATTATAGCACTGGTTCATGAGAATCTCATGCATTCCTGAGCTACGTCTGACATAACTAGACCCAGGCCAGTCAGGTTGTAGTAAGACGGAACTCTAATGGTGCTGTTTGGAAAACCAAACATATAAATGTTTAGATGTTCACAGTCTCTATGGTACTACATCCTCTGATGAGCAGGAAATATTGTTGTAGGAGGCATTAACATCTGCATTAGGAATGTCAATTGATAGTTCCTTCCTACAGCATGCTCATCAGAAAATTGTTACAACTGATGTGATAAAAGTGTTGTACGCGGGTCCGGTTACAATATATATATAATTAAAAATAATCATATTCATTATTTCCTTCTTTATTTGAATTTGTCTTTGCAATTCTTTTATCATATACATATAGTGTCTTAAAATACTCTCTTTACAGACTATATTAGACGGATAAATAAACTTGATTTGAATTAGAAAATAAAAATACTCATTGATAAAATTTGTAGCCAATAACGTAGGTTTGTCTAAAATAAAAAGACATAGCTAGTTTTGGTCATTTAAAATATTTAAAGCATGAATTTGCAATTTTTTGAATCTAAAATTAATTTACTAATTTTTTTTCTTCTCATGTGTCATAGCATCGGCCGTGGAAGTGAACCCGCTAACCCGGGACAACTACTTGTAAGGCAGCTAACTTCTCGACCACCAACGCTTGACATTTACTGATTAATTACATACTCATTTTACTACATGTCTTATTTTTGTAAGTTAAATTCATAATCAAATGGTTAGAGGATTATTTGTTAATAGAGTCGTTATATTTATTGTTTCAAAGAAAATTGGTTGCAGATTAAGTCAGCTGAAAATTAATTTTAGTTTGTTTATATACATACATTTGAGAATAAAAACAAACAATCCACAAAGCGAGTTATTTGACAGGTCATATGAGGTCAAATAGCTGGTTGAAGCCAATAATTTCATTCAAATTAATGTTGTTTTCTTTTTTTCAATTGAGAAACTGATAAAAACTATTTCTATGAGACTGCCCTCTGTCATTATAGGGGTCGCATGGTGTAGTGATTAGCACGATTCTGGTCATTAAGATGAGTTCGAATTTGAGTCTAGACTAGCTGTAACTTGAAATATTTTCAATCAGAAATGATTTTATATATTTTTTTATTTAGACAATCCACGTATAATCAAATGATTCAAAGATAGTCAGTAAATGAGTACATAGCTATTCTTAACTTTATATTCAGCTTGATTTTATTGGATATCTGCTGGGTTAAAGTACCAGGTTGATCTTTTCAAATTAGTATCAGTATTCAAAGTTTAAAAATAAAAATTTTGATTGTGGCATGATTTGATCTACATCACAGATGAGAGTGGGATAAATTGCAGTGTGTTTTAAAAATAAATTTTTCATTAACCTTCTACGAATGATAAAGTAACAACTCATTGGTCACAAGCAGTAGTAGAGAGACAGACAGAAATCTAATGTCTGTGTATTGCTGCCCAGCTCTGTCATTTCCTGGGTTAGAAATTCTTGTAATTTCCTGAATAACATCCAATCAATTATTTTACTTATTACACAGAGGCAAAACTCTCCATACAGTAGTACTATTCAGTGCAAGCCAGAGTAGTAAATGAATGCAGAAAGGTTTCTGGATAAAATTACCATTACTCATCCAATATCCCCAGACTACTTTCTAGCTTGTGGCTTTCATTAGTGAAGAGCATCAAATCTGAGAGCACTGCACTTCGATCTTAGGAACCAATGCAACCCTCCAGCATCCACTTTTGATCTTATTATTAGCTAATGTTAAAACTCTGAGGCTAAAATGAAAGCACAATAATCATTTCAAACTCATTAGATTATAAAGTTGCATAAATTTGAACTCAGTTTAGTATCCATACTTTTTGGTGTCTTTGGTTCTTTGATAACCACAGTCACCACAATCCTATAATCCTATAGTTATCTAATAAGATAAAAGGTGGCTGCTGGAATGTTACATTGGATTCTAAAATCTAGGTGCAGTGCGATCCAAGGCTCCTCACTAATGAAAGTCAGGAGCTAGAAACTGGGATATTGTATGAGTAGGCACTAGATAGAGCTTTTATACATAAAATTTCCTGCATCCATTGATTACTCTGGCTTACACTGAGTAGCTCTATAGTCTGGAGAGTTTAGCCTCTGTGTAGATAGCTTGTGTAAGCATAAAGAATGGTGATCAGGTGATGTTTAGTGGTTTATTTTACTTATTAATGGAGAATCATTCTACAAAATAATTCCAATGCCTGTTACAAGGTGAGTCATTTAAGATAAAAAAAAAAGTAACACCACCAAATGTTATCAGAATTATGCTTGAATAAAGTATCTACATTCTAGAGAGTTGTTTCTGCCCTTGAAGAAGACAACTTATTATATGTCTGCAGCATTTATTTAAATAACAAATATTTTGTTTAATATATAATCTTTCTTCATCATAAAGTGATAAAATGATCTCTAAAAAATTAGTTTCATAGAGTTATTGTTCTACCAAATTTATTGTACATAAGTGAGATATGGACCATCTATCAAAATAATATTAAACTCTGCTTGTTCTTATTTTACAAATGCTCTGTAAAAATTTGAAAATACCTAAGTAAGATCAAAAGAATCTTCAGTTAACTCTTTAACTTATTGAATGCGATGTTTTCAAATGGCATATTTTCATTACAATAGGTATGTGCAGCAAATAAATAGTAAAAGACCACCATGGCTTTGAACAATGAAGAGGCAAATCTCATTTACATTGAAAGGTATATCTGTAAGGTAATTGAAAGGATTCAATATTGATTACTTTCAGGGGAAAGATATCACTGAAAATAGAATACAATGGAAAACTAAATTGAGACAAGACATTGAAGTCTGTAGAATGAAATCAAATTTAAAAATAAAATGTTCCAAAATTTCATGTAAACAACTTAAAAGAAGAGAATGTGATATATGTGGATATGTGGCAAAGTCTTTCTCTCGCCATGATTATTCTACCTAGTGGAAACTTTATTAATCATTAAATGTTAGATGGTAGTGTTTATAAATCATTATCCAGTGCTGTCCTAACCAATATCCCAAGACTAGTTTCTAGTTTATGATTTTCATCAGAGAGAATCTTTTAGATGCAGCAGCAGTGCATCTATATATTTTAGAGCTGATACATCTACCCAGATGCCCTGCTCCCAGATTCAATATCTTCTTACCACTAAAAATGACAGGTTAAAAACAGGTCTGCAAATATTGGGTTGTTCAGCACTGGTTAAGGATTCATTAAGGGCTACCACCCAAAATCTATTGACTACTTACCAAGACTTACACTAAGTGATATAACTATGGTTAGTAAAACGAAAACTGAATAGTATAATGTATGTTGGGGTCAAATGATCTTATTAGTTTTATGTAAATATGTTTGTGTTTCACAGATTGATTTGTACAGTCCTTACAAAATTTATCTTTAACATTTTCTTAATTGACTTTATATATATATATATATATATATATATATATATATATATATATATATATATATATATATATATATATATATATATATATATATATATATATATATATATATATATATATATATTCTTTTGGATTAAAAGTTATTCATTTAAGTATATCATTGTAACCATAGCCATGTGTAGTTTAGAGTAGTAGTCAACTGTACAGCAAAAGGTCAATAGTTTGCAAATCAATCTATCACTTCCAGGACTCAAATTCCATATAAGGTTTCATTGAATTTTCAGAGCAACAAACAATTTCATTATTTTATTTAAGTTAGAATGACTGTTCTTTGTTTATTGGTCTGTTTCTTAAAATAAAATTTTTAAATCATGGTTTAATATAATAAACATCACATGATAATGGTTTAATATATTTCTACTCAATAGAAATTGTCAAAATTTGTACATTTGTTATAAATCACTGATAATGCAATATGACACTAAAATATTTTAGATAAATTCCCTAGTTTCTTTATTCTAAGTGTGTTGGTGGATAAAATTTTAAATACTTTAATATAAAATTTTTAATTATGCTGATATCTATTTGATAAGTTTTCAGTAATATGTGTAAGAGGGTAATGTACATATTTTTAAAAAAATTACATTAAAAAGTATTTTTGTAATCATTTAAAATTGAAATAAAAACAAATCTTTGACTGTAAAAGTTCACCATTAAAAGAGTGTTTTTCTTTTCATTGGAAAAGTTGATTTTCTACAAATGTTTTCCAAATAATAAAAACTATTTCAAAAACAACATTTATTTAATATACATGATTTTACTTTTGAACATTAGGCTGACCTTTGAACTAATTGAAAGAACACCCAGATTGCTATAAATTTAAAAACAATAGATATAAAAAATATTTATAATGGACACTTTTATTTACTGTTGCTGTGGATTGAATAACTATTTCTTCAACTGTTGTTGGGATTTAATATTTAACTTGAAATGAAAGTGGGACCATAACAAGAAGAGATTAAAAATGTAACATATGGGTAAGAGAACAAATATGTATTACTGACCTCATTGAAAAAATTAAAAGACTGAAGTAGAATTGGGCTGTACATACTGTTAGAAGAGATAATAATAGATTGACAATTTAAATCTTAAACTAAATTCCAATAGATTGTCAAAGACCCAGAAAGAGATCACATGTGAGATGGATGGGTCAAATAAGAAAGTGTGAAGGGGTGATGTGGAGAAGAGAAGCTAAATATTGAAAAAGATGTGTTAAATTGGAAAGACCATCCTGCAGTGGATTGATAATGGTTGTTGATAATGATAATGAAAAGTGGGACCCCCATAATTTTTATATAAAAAACTCAATTGCAGTTGAAGAAACAGTTGTGAAATAAAAGTGTTCATTATAAATATTTTTATATCTATTATTTAACTTTATTGCAATTATTCTTCTGTAAAATTTACAATTTTAAATTTTGATATGGTCCATACTATCACTAATTATTTTAAGACTTTTAAAATTTTCTCTGCTATTTTTTTTAACCCTTTTCTGAATTCTCACAAAATATTCTCATCATTGACACAACCGAGTTTATTTTGTATGCAAAGTTTTCTTACATTTTGATGTTTGCATTGACAGCATTCAGAATATTCAATATACATTTGTGATTTTTGATTTGAGCACATGTGTACAGTATTTAAACATTAGTTTGTGAAATTTAATATAGGTGGCAGTTTTACTTAATAAGATATTCAAGGCTCGAACAAGATCATTAGCCAACAAGACAATATACACTTAAATGGAGAAATGTGAGTGATTTAGTCTGCAGGTTATGTAAGGAAGGCATGGAAAATATTAGGCATCTGCTAACTAAATGTAAATCCTACAAACAAAAAGGGGACAAATAATGCAGTTGCAGGATAATAAATATAAACAAAGTGAGCATACAAAAAGTGGGTTCTTGGTTTCTATGCTGGATTTGGAAAAAGATATGGATGATCTATATATAAAGGCCATGTTGTGAAAGTGGGATAGAACAAGATAGAGAATACTATGGGAAAATCTTAGGGTGGGAAATTAAAAAAGGTAAGGTGATTAACAGGTTTCTCTGGGCACAGTGCCTGAGAGATTTCTGACTTCAATAAAGGAGAAACCATAGCACGTAACATCATATCAATTTTTCCCAAATCTTTTCTGTCTTTCTGTTTATGTATTGGAAGAGAACATGTGGAATAAAGTTTTATCCATTTTTATCAGCCTTTTTTAAATTTATCATGACATGTAAGTTATAAAATAGTTATTTATGATTTTTTTTTTTTTAAAAATAATATTTCAATAAAAATAAGTTGTTGTTTTTTTACATTGTAGATTTTAGAAAAAAAATAGACATTTTCTATTGTAGATTTTCAAAAACACATGATATCTAAGATATTGTAAAATATTAGAATTCAAATGTTTTTAGTTTTTTATATCTATTATACTTTCATATAGTATTTTACAAATTGTAATGTATACACATATGATTCACAACTTTTGATTTATATAATAATGTGTTTCAATAAATAATAAAGAAATAAAAAACCATTTTTTATAGTACACTTTGAAAACGTGGTCTTTTGTATATATACATACATTTAAAAAAGCAATTATAAGCACATTTTTGGGACACATATATATATATATATTGTTAAAAAAACTGACTTCCCCCCTTTCTTTGACATGTTTATGAAAAAATACAAAATAAAAACAAAAGTATAATTCCAATCATATATTTGAAAAGAAAAGCATTAAACAGTTTAAAAGTTAACTATTAATATTATATTTGCAGTTTATTAATGAAGTTATTCATGTGCAATAATTGGAATATGTGTACATTACAGGGTTGATGCTGTTTACTTGTCTTAAAATTTTTAAAAAAATCTATTATAAATTTATAAAAACTCTTAAATAAGTATAAACCACCAAATAATGAAGTGTTGTCTTTTATTACCTTGATAGAGGATGTACACTGACCCTAATTGAAGTTAAAAATTAAAACAATGGTTTTTAAAAGATATTAGAATGAATTTGTTTTGTGCAATAAAAGATGAGGGATATAAACATTATGTGTTTTCGTAAATGTATGTTTAGCAAAATTTGACTTCATTGTAAATCAAGCCTGTAATATACTGATCTTTTAAATACCTTTATGAGATATATTTATTAGAGTATTTTTGATTAAGTCAAAATATAAATATGCACTATATGTATAAAATATTTTTTTTCAAAATTTATTTAGCTTTGTGAATATTTTTATAATGACTTTTCATATATGGTGGATCTGTGAACTACACTGAATACTTCAATTATACGATATCCAAAGAAAGATATAAATTAACAAACAAACAAAAAATTATCCACTACTTTGAACATTTTTTAGCAAAAACCTTTTTTTGTATCTATAAGTATGCACAATTTTACATTTCAACTGTCCTGCAGTCTTCTTCAGAACCCTTTTATTATAATTTTTAAAAAATAAAATTGAAATAAAGGAGCTCTGAAGAAGACTGTAGGACAGTCGAAATATAAGATTGTGCATGCACATAGGTACAATAAAAGATTTTTGCTAAAAAGTGTCCAAAGTAGTAGATAAAATGTATTTATATAAGGTATTATGGCAAAATAAAGGAAGTGGTGAATTTTGTAATATTTCTGAAAAAAAAAAAATCATTAAAATTTGCAAATTTTGTGACATTCTATCAGCCTTTTTTTTTTCTTTGAGCACCATATGCAATTATACATATATATATTGTAACATTTATTTATATATGTTGCAAATATATTGGCATTTGGTAAAAGCTAAAAAAAAAAAAAAAAGTAAATTTAGATTTTTTTTTGACTATAATTTTTTTTTTAAAAAAAATAACGTACAATGAAAGTTAAATTTTTCTTTCGTATTTTTTTTTACGTAATTGGAAATAAAAGTAGAATTGGAGAGAACAAAAGAATTCCAAAAGCAAGTAAAAAGATAAGCTAAAAGAAAAATATTTTAGCTAATTAAACATGGCCGAAAAACTTGATAAAAAAAAGAGAACTTAGTAATTGAAAAATGATAAAGACTGTATAAGATTATAAACACAAAACGCCATGATATTAGCATGTGCAGAAGTCCAAAAACTGGACCTCTAGTATAAAAAGGAGGGATTTGGTGGGAGGAACATCTTTGGTTTGCCTGATATTCTTTTGGTTGGTTTTGGATTAAAGAATCCAGACCACTCTACGATGAAAAAGTTCTTCATACGAGAGTAGACCGGAGCTTTAGCTGACATTGTTACCGATGGACACCAGAGAAGCTTATGCGACTAGCCTATGGAATCAGCACCAAGATCAATTTATAATCAATAGCCGTGAGCTCATATCAACCCCAAAAAATTATGCATAGTTATCTAAAACCACCGTGAATTCACTAAAACTTACCGGTAAGACTACTTATTCCTGATTGTGACAAAATTAAGCATTTGCAAACAAGTCTTAAAAAAATCCCGATAGAGACTTTCATTTTTTCTGTACAAGAGATTTTTGTTTATACCAGAACTTTTTAATTAATTATTTTATTTTATTGATTGCATCATATTTGAATTAATATGTTTTCTCTCTAATTTACTTGATTAGGAATTCTCATTTTAACTTAAACAGATTTTTAATCTATTATAATAAAAAAAAATATTTCTAATATCAATTTTCATTTGTCCGTTATTAATAATAATTATTATTTTTTATTATTAAATTTATTATTAGTTTAATAAGATTTAAAAATGTAATTTACCTTTGCCAATATGTTTGAATAAGCCCAGGAATAATAATTTTTAAAAAAAATAATTCTCATTTTGGTATGATGCAATACCTATTAGTTTAAAAGTATTTTTCTTTTTTGTTTGCCAGATGCTATGTGACGGTTCAGTGGGTTCTTGCAGAACTCTTGCGCCTTTCAAATATATAAAAGCTGATCTCGTCATTAGCATAATTCTCAACAATTAATAGGCTGAGTTTGATCAGGAAATATAGTTATGTTTTTTAGAAATAGAAAGACAACTTTCTTCTTTTCGACATAACTTGATCAAATCACGCGCAGTTTATATCAGCGTGTAGAGGCCTAGCTAAACAGAAAACGTTATAATATATTATTAAAAATTTCTTCAGTTTATGTTGACAGTGCATATATTTTATTCTTTTGTTATTTTCTTTTCTAAATTTGATGTGCAGGATTTTTCATAATAAATGATTTTCTAAGAGAACATACTTCAAGATAATAATTAAAAAATAAAAGAGATAATTTTTTCCTAAAGAGACTATCTATTATGTCTCTATAGGAAAAAGTTTAAAAAAAAAGAAAAACACTAAGAGTATACTTAACTAATGGAAAAAAGTCTGATATTTTGCAATTTATGTTGTTTTAAAAGTAAAAATTTGATAGTTAATCTTTATTTCTTATTCTTACTGCTTCTGAGTGCATGAATAAACATACTCAGAAAACATAATGTGCTCCCTCTCAATTTTTTATTAATAATTACAGTTTTTTAAAATTTATTTACATATGCATATACAAGTGAATGTTATATATATATATATATATATATATATATATAACATTCACTTGTATATGCATATGTAAATAAATTATATATATATAAGGAGACCACATGTAAGATGGATGGATGAAATAAGAAAATGTGTAGCGGTGATGTGGAGAAGAGAAGCTAAAGATCGGAGAAGATGGATTAAACTTGGAGAGACCTTCATCCTGCAGTGGATTGATAATGGTTGATAATGATGATGATGATGATGATGTGTGTGTGTGTGTGCATGTCTTCAAAACTACTGTATATTTGCAGTTCAATAAACAACAAGTATTCTATTCTAATCAATGTTTATTACTAATCATGATCAAACATTATCAATTCACTACAGGATAAAGGTCTCTCCAAGTTCAATCCATCTACTCTGATCTTTAGCTTTTTTTCTCCACATTACCCTTGCAACTTTTTTATTTCATCCATCCGTCTCACATGTGGTCACTTTCTGGGTCTTTTACAATCTCTTGGAATCCAGTTTAAATATTTCAATTGTCCATCTATTATCACCTCTTCTAGCAATATGTCCAGCCCAACTCCACTTCAGACTTTTAATTTTTTCAATGAGGTCAGTAACACCTGTTTGTTCTTGTGCAATATATGTTAAAAAAAGGCTTGAAACAAAATGTAATGTAGTTCATGGTCTATTGTATCCAATTTTGAAATTTAGTTTCATTTAATATTTTATATATCATTGTTGATTAGTAGTGCTGTCTCAAATGAATTTTGTTTTTACTTTGTGTTTGATTTATTTCAAGTTTTAAAAGCCTTAAATTCTATTTTCGGCATTTTAAAAGATATTGTTCTTTTCATTTTTGCTATTCTTCTGTTTGTATTTTTGTTCTATGTGGTTTAATGATGCACAGATAGATTGGTAGTCTCAAAACAAAAGATTTTTGGAATAATTTTAAATTGAGTAGAATAAAACAACAACAACAACAACAAAGAAACATTTTATCAATTGATCAGAATTATTTTACCCAATTGCCACTTGGGTGCTTGAAAATCACATTACCTTTCAAACAGCTACTGTAATTATAAGATATATTTATATACATATTAGATTTTAAAAATAATCAATTTAAAGCAAAATTGAACTAGATAATTCACTATAAAATAAAAAAATTATTGAACACATCAATCCAACTTGCGTTCCTTAATAGAATCTTTTCAATATGGTTCTTTTTCACATAATCACATGACCAATTACCATACAGCAACTCTCTCCAATGGATCATTCATTATTTACATTATAATAAATATAATTATTCAAATACAAACATTAATTATAATTAGTAATATATATAATAATATATATATATATATTTTATATTTATAGTAAGTTGTCTTATTCAATATTGTTTAAAATTGATTATTTTTAATTTTATATATAGAAGGCAACATTATGAACAAATTTTAACATTGAAATTTGATCATTTAAAGTATATTAGATTTTGGATTATTTGTTCTATCCTTAGTTTAATGTATGTTTTTTTCATAAATGGATTTGCAATAGTTTAAAGGGAAATATTTAATTAATATTAATTGAATTCCAAGTGGTTAAAACTTTCCTTGAAACAATTTAAATAATATATATAACATTTATACTGAGAGGCCTTGGACATTTTCAACAATATATATATATGTGTGTGTGTGTAATTAACAAGAAGGAATTCTGTGCCTCCCCCCTATCAAAAAAGCGGCTCATTTAAATAAGTCCATTAACATCTTATAATCAAATGTTATTTAAATTACCACTTCCATGATTCTTCTATAAATCTCATAATTCTCTTGGATAATAATAACTATGATTATGACTATTAATTAGTCAAAAGCATGATCAGCATACTACCTGATGTAATTAGCATTTTAATTTTTTTTCGTAAGTCAAATGCGTTGACCAGGAAACGAACCCGGGCCCAGCTGCTTGTAAGGTAGCTATGCTAACCACTAGGCCACCAACGCTTGACATAGCGTTTTTATTTTTAAATTACTAAACAAGCTTTCTCTGTTTACGTGGTCGTATGCATTATTTATATTGCATTAATTTACCATTTTTAACTTTTGATTCATCAATTTAGCATTTTTTCTTTTTATTTTGTGAGTAACAGATAAATCATCATATTCATTTCTAAAAAAAATTTCTGTAATATATATTATTTTATTATCAACCATTTCAATATTTGAAATTTACTGCACTTTCGTGAACTTTTCAAAAGCATTTAAATTACCTGCTACTTCACTGTTTTCCCTTCTGTATTTTTTTTTTTTTTTTAAATCTTGATTTTACATAAAAATATTTTTAATTTTTTACTTACAATTACATTTTTTTACACCTCTTTCAACAAGCCTGGAATGTTTTCTACTTTACTAGTTAGTGATTTTAAATCAAAAATATATTTTGATTCTGAAGACCAATTTCATCTAATCGCTAAGCATCACACATTTTAACCGTCATTTTTTTAATGATTGTGTGAGTATATATATATTGTACTTTTTCAAAACTATGAAACACCTTTTCATTGTCTATAGGTTAAAGTAAACTGTGTGCTTTATCCCTGTAGAGTTTAATACTTGTACACCATAGATAAAGATAGTTATGAAACTATCATAACATTAACACCTAACTAATTTATCCACTTTAATGGGTATCTTTATTCTATACCTAATAATATAATAGCTAGGTATCCATACGCTGGCCAGGTCTGAATAAAAAGTTAGATTGGATGTAGGCTGCTTTGCTATAAAAAAATTAAGCCAGCTTCTGAAATAAAAAAACATCTATGAGGTTCAGTAATAAAACTCAGGCTCCACATTATGGTATTATAGAAGGCAAAGGTGCTAACCTTTCTGCCACAAAACCTATTGAGATAGCTATTTCAGATAACTGAATGTTTTTTGGTCAGACTAGCAAGGTCTTAGATAGAAAGTCCATACTTGATCAAAATATTAATACGTAAGCGATAGTTACATTTTTTTTTTTTATAGGGCATATTACAAAATATGGCAATGTGATCTGCAGATGAGTACACTGTTCTAGTTGTAATAAACAGAATGTTAGAAAATACACTTGGGTTCTGAACATACTTAACTTTAGTTCTTTTGCAAAAATTGTAATGCAATGCTACTTTAAGGTGTGTAATTATTAGAAAGATTGGTAAAGAAGAAATAAACTGATCAAAAATTAGATGGATGAGCTCTACTACACAATAATGAAGGTACTATTAAAAAGTATAAAAAAACAAACAGATGACAGCTTATTCTGAAGAAACACTATTTGTATGATATTAAAATTCACTGTTTAAACTAATAATGAAAAAGTATCAGTAAACGTACTAAAACATAAGAAAAGTAAAAATATTTTATATTTTTACAAATAGCCTGCTGCAGGCCGAGAATCTGATAATTGCTTTTTATAAGGTATTACTTATTAGGTGTATTTCCCGCTCGTCGACATCTGATGTCACTCTAATTCTGCTAGTTTTAATGATAGAATATTCGTTTGACAGTTATTGATTAGGTTTTTAAAAGTTCTGTAAGATGGTGCCCTCTTCTGAATTATTTTACAAGTAAAAAATCAAAAAAACCGCATTTAAAATTAAACAAAGAAGAACCTTGTCAGTGATTGGCTGTCAGCCGACTCTCAGCTGAAAAAGACATTCTGATTGGCTGGAAAGAACAAAGAAACTGCCTGATCAAAGAAAATAAAGAAAAACGCTGAGATTTTCTTTTCGAATGTAATTTAAGTATTAAAAAAATATAACTTGAGAAATTAAAATAGTTTTTTAAAAAAATATACTAAAAAAACAAAATTATTTTCGAAAAATATTGAAGATTTTAGTAAAAATATTTAAGATTTAGCAAAAAGAAATCTTTACTTTTCCATAACGTAAAATTGAAAAAAAGCATTTGCGTCAGCACTTTTTTGTTTAGACATTCGCTTTATATTTGCTGAAATTGAATATATTTTATAATAAATAAATAGCAATTTATTTTTGAAAAAACTTTCGTTCTCTTTCATAACCTGAAAAATTAGTAATATACTTTTTATAAATGTATCTGAGTTGAATTTAATATTATAGGCGAATATGTTTTAACAATAGGCTTTGTCTTCAGTTTGTGAGTTGGCCAATTAAAAGATTTGATTTTTACCTCATACAACCAATAATATATTTAGCGGTTTAAGGGCTAATCCTGATTGTTATTTTCTTCTTATTGTAGTTTCAACTAAAATTAAGTAAATATCCATTAATTGATCAATAGTGTTGATGGTAATGTGATTAGTTATAGGCCAGATACCTGAAAAAAATCATGTCTCTTGGGAAAAAAACTTCATTTGAACTGGGTTTGAACCCTACATGAATTTTGGATGAGTGTCATGAAATATAAAAATTATGAAAAGCATAAATGATTTTTTTTAAAAAAAAAATTAAATAAAAACTAGAACAAAAAGAATCAATTATCACAAATCTAAATATACCATTAAAATTGTTAATTATGTAAACACAATTACTCAAAATAAAATAAAAAATAATTGGATAGTTTATTGCTTGGAAGTTAATCATAAATTTGAATACCAAAGTGATGAAGATTAGTCATAATCCATTGGCTGTGAGTTTCAAGGTCTGCTATTGTACTATATTGTATCATATTATACAGGGTGTACATACATACTGGACACATTTTTGTAAGATTTTTCCATAAATTAGTCTAAAATATTGAGATGAATTCTACTGTAAAATTGAATCTAAAATAAGAAAATTTAGAGCTCCATATTTATAGATAATATCTCAAGCAGATAAAATCACTTCAGCTATAATCTAAAAGAACCTAAATGCAATAGTTATTTATTTTAAAGATTAACATTACCAAAAAAGTTGTTTTGCCTCACATAAATCGGCTGGAATAAAAGTAAATAAAACAGTCTTTAAATTATTATTTGCAGGTAGAATTCTCCAAGAGCATCTCACCAATGATAATCAAAAAACCGAAAATGAATAAACCAACATACATTGCAGCTAAACAAGGTTGCTAATTACAAGATGGAATTCGAAGAATTCCAGCTTTGATTTATACACTAGCTAAGAATAGTTAAGTATTTATTTACTGGCCAATATTATATTGTTAGTTAGGTTATTAAAGAATAATACCCCCCCCCAAAAAAAAAATCCTAAGCCGAATTAAAATCTAACTTTTTTTTTAATTTCACTTGGCCCAAATTTAAACCCAGGATAGGCAATTATGCTATAATTGCAGCATAGATCTAGTTAGCTGCGATTTTTTTTTAATTACCAGTCTTAATATCATGCAATTATCTAAAATCTACTTTCTATTGAAATTAGAATGTCATTAATCCAAATACCATTAATTTAAAAACCCATCTTATCCCAACAAAACTGCAGTATATTGTTTTAATTAGTGCTATTTAAAAATTTTATAACATTAGCAAATTAAATCTCAGCAATTCTGGGCCGAGTTAAATATATGCTATTTTATATATTACTATTAATAAAATCAATGTATACAGCTTACAAAAAGTATTTCAATATATACAAACGGTTAATGTTTCTTTAGCAAATAAATTTATAATGGGAAAAAAAGTTTATTGCTGAATTTCCAAAAAGTATCAAATCTAAAAATAAAACCCAGGAATTATAAATCGCTTCAATTTTTTTAATAATGATTAAATAATTAATCTCATGTTTAAAAAGTTAGATTGTAAAAACCTTAGTTTTATTATCAAATCTTACTTTGTGTAAGTGATATATTTGTTTTATAATCTAATTCAAAATCAGTTTAAGAATCTGTCATTAGAGAAAGTAGATATTATTATTATTTTAAAAACAGATTTTATGCATAAAAATTTATACAATTTCGTTTGTTAATTTATTACACTTTTTTTCTTTGTAAATAAAAAATTCTGCAAAATTAATAAACTGGTTATTGACATAAAACGCTTCCTTTACGACACAATTGTCTGGATAAAATGGTTTTAAATCTGTGCCAACTAATTGTGACGGTAGAAGAATTTGCCCACAGAAAAAGAAATAAAGTGGTCAATTAGAAATCATCCATCAAATTCAATTTTCTATTATTCGATTACAAATCGCTTTTCAGAAATAGAATCATTTTCTCCATTTCCTCTAAAAGTCGCATTTTTATTATTATTGTTTTTATTTAAAACAAAATATACACACGTACTTTTTCCTATAACATACATTTCATATTTTTCTAAATTGTAATCTTTTTTAATAAAGAAAAAAACCATTAAACATGCACTTTGTTTGGTACTTATGTATTACTCCTGCACTGATGAAAGTCGCACGAATTAACTACATTTACAATCTTCTAAAAAGGAAATGAATTAATTTTTTAAGTAAATATTAGATAATATTCTTGCAAAGTGATTGTCCATGGAATTTCTATCCAAAAGTAAATCATTAAAATTTGCCACTTTATGTTGACAATTGGACAAAATGTCGCTGTTTGTTTAATGAATGTCGAAAGAGAGTAGCCATTCATAATGGAACATGGTTCGAAGTAAAAAAAAAACCAGTCCACCGCAGTATTGCTGGACAGAATTGCACTATTATATATTTGTATATATATTTTTTGCTTGGTTACCATTTACAATAAATTTATGTTGTTAAAAGTTTGTTTGTTGGAAGACCATTTCATGCAAAAAAAAACAAAAAAAAAAAAAAACGTAAATGCGTGTTTGTTTCATTTTCACTAAATAAAATTATAGGCAGCCATTTTCAAAATATAAGTTTAGATGACAGAAGATAATTTCCCACAAAAAATGTAAATATATGTTTGTAGAACATTTGTATCATTTCTAGTAAATAAAATTACAGGTTGTTAATTTTCCAAATAAATCGTTAATTGATTGATTAAGCCTATCAGAAGCTCTCTTGTTATTTTGTGAGATCACAAGATTACAAAATTATTGCTGGACCAATACATATGTGACATCTCAGTGCCAGACTATCCAATGAAACCCTTTTAATTAATATATAGTCACTATAGGGCAAAGGCATCTCCAACAACATCTCATACCAAAACGATAAAGAATGCATTACTCACCACACATTTGTCAGGTGGTGAGGTTTAAGTAGTTTTGGATTCTTGTTAAATTCTCTAGTAAAATATATTTATATAGCCATTTAATGACCAATATCAAATGGTTATCTGGGTAGATATGATCTAGCTACCTAAGATAAAAATTCTAAACATTTTATCCTAGATAAACCCCAAATAATAGACTTGAATGACAGATGCATTACATCTAGATTACAATGCAATTAAATATATGTTAATCTGTGCAAATATAAAAAAGTAGAATAGTTAGCTGGTCAAACCTATGCTGTTATTGTTGATAACCATTCAATTTTTTGGGAAACTCCTCATGCAGTGGTAAATACTTTTGCTTACGAAATGCATATAACATGGTATTTGATTCTAAAGCCAGGTTCAAATCACAAAAACATTTGATTTTTCAGTAAATGGCTCAGAGCCAAAGTAACTAATTACTCAGTGGTGATTGTCAAATAGATATTTTGCTACTAATAGCTAAAGAATAAATGTCAGGGTGGTCAGAAAAGTGTTACTGTTTTGAGTCTAAAAAATATGACAGTAATGCAAGGTGGCTTGGATTACTGGAGAGAAAGGGACACACACAATCACTGAATCCATGTTTAACTTTGCTTTTAAAAAATATAAATAAAATTTTTGATGTCAACCTCCTATGTCTTTTATGCAGTAATTCTACCAAAATTCATCAACAGGGCTATAAACCGTAACAAGATCATCAATTTGTTTTAAAAAAATTGTTTCAATGATATTACAAATGAGATATTTAAAATAAATGCATATGTTTATGAAGATTTTGTTAAAAGCTGTAAGATCATCAAGAAACTCTGTGGTATTACTTTAAACAATAAGTTACAGGTAAAACACCTTACTATTTTTAATGCTCAAATCTAATTTGTGACCATCTAATTTGGCTTTTAATTTATGTAAGTTTATTACAGGGGAACTAATCGGAGCAGAGCCAACTCTTTGATTACATTTTTAGCTTGGAAGTGAATTTGTTGCAATTCATTCCTGCCCAACTGGTTTAATTAGCTGCTACCACTAAAAAGCATGATGGCTGCAGATATTAATAGAATTCAAGTGGAATTCTCTATTTGTTAAAATATTTCTACCTATATTAATCTGCCAAAATCATTAAATTATCATACTCAAATTGCCCTGGTAGAGAGCTTGATTTCAAATGAGATCTAAGAGAAGTTTTCTATACCACTCACTCCTTTACAAAAACACTGCCTCAATATAAACTCAAATAAGAACTTGAGTACTGATCGTAGAGTAAATAAAAGAGTGAAACACTATGCATCCTTGCAAAATCAATAATCCATCCTCTTTAACTTATTTCAGAGCAATCTATCACAAACTTGGTTAATCAATTGGCATTAAATAGCAATACTATAATTACATTGTCAAACTAGCTTCTGTTCAGTAAAAGAACACAATTGTGACTACTAGTCACTTTTACACTGTGAACTAGTATCCTGAAGTTCAAATACTTAAAGTTTTGATTTCGGAGCTGATTTTCTAGCACAGATATACAGATCTGACATTATACTGCTAATAATACATTTTGAAAAGCTCAGGTTTATAGAAATTATATGTATCTTTCATCATTGGTCAGAAAGGTATATGCCAATAAGATATCAAGTGAGTTTTTCAGCTTATTTTCGATATAACCTTTCAAATGCAATAATTCCTGCATTTACTCTATTCTAGAGTTAATCTATCATAAGATGAGAAATGAATGGATACAAACAATAATGCTACATTCAGTACTTGGTTCATCAATTTTGATACCGGAGACAAGTCTAAAAAACTGTGCATTTTAATATAATTGAAAAGGCTTGTTTAAAACGGTCACCTAAACATGGGAATTAACGTAATAAAAATATATATTAAAGAAAATAAACATAATTATTATATTAATAATTTTTATTAGTCATTCATTAGATTACAGATTATCCACTGAATAAATAATATTTCTAGTGCAATGTTCTCTTCAGCATTCTCATACAAGATAGGGGATGTTTTCTATTCACTGTTAACACATTATGGAGGGCTGTAAACATAAATATATAACAAAAGTCTTGTGAAACAGATGTATGATCTGCAATATGCACCTTTCATGCTGAACCAGTACCCATGAGTTGACCCAGACTACAATCTCTTACACATATCTTTATCATTGTTCAGTATTTATAGATAGTCAATGACTACAATTTAATTAATATGTGTCAAACTTACTAACATCATAACTTTGATACAACCCACTTCATGGAAGTTATATTAATAATTTTATTAGTAATTCATTAGACTAGAAGTTATCTACTTAATGAATAATATTTCTGTAGTGTAATTTTCACTACACCACTCTCACATGAAGTAGGAAATGGTTTCTATCCACTTTTAACAGTTTGTGGATGGGTGTACTATGCTACAGAAATATTATTAATTAAGTAAATAATTTTAGTCTAATGAATAACTAATAAAAATTATTAATATAATTCCATCAAGTGGTTTGCATCAAACTTGTGGCAGTAGTAAAATTGCCATATCAATTAAATGGTAGTAATTGTTCATCTATATTATAACGATCCGGAATAAGAGACTTAACGTATCTACACTACAGGGCGCCATTAAGCATTTGAACGTAGAAAATTTATATAGTAGGCAGATACGTAAGTCAAAAAAAAAATTTTTTTTTTTTTTTATATATATTTTTGATTCCAGTCGTTAGCCCATTGTCACTAGCTCAGTGGAACAGCAGAGATTTATATTTTATAATAAATTCTTATCTAAGGATAATTTTTTAAAAAAGAATAAAGTAAGCCACTGCCAGTAATTAACACATAAATATTTATTTACGCATATATATATATATATATATATATAACATTTAGCATTATTCTTTTAGTATGTTTACATTTTTAAAATTTAACACTATTTTTAACTTTTATTTTAGATCTTAATTTACATTTTAATTTTTATAAGTTTGCACAAATGGATTTATAAAAGTTTGTTTTATAATGTCAAGTATAGATCGGTTACACAGATTACGCGGTCAAAAACATTTCAAAATAAACATAAACGATCAAAATATAAAGTCATTGATGGAAATGCAGAGGGAAATTTATAAGAAACCCAATGGCATTCATCATAAGATGCCACATAGACACCAATAACTTAAAAGACATCTGAAATAAATACGTCTTAGATACTCACCGTAAGATATCACTATTTACCGAATGTCTATATATTTTGATCAAATATGAAAACCAAAAACACAATTAACTGATAACGAATCCATGTAAGTGTCTAAACCCAACTTAAATTGAATGCATTTTTATTTAGAGTGTTGAGTATGAATAGACTACATAGATTGCATTTGAAAAGAAAATATTTTATCCCTTATTTAACCTTAGGCCAAAAGTTCACAGTTAAACCACCATTAATCCACCTAATATATCGATGTGTTCAATGTAATATGAATATAACAGCACAAATAGGTTAAGAGAAGAAATTGCCTCTCATCAGATAGGAATACTACATCTTTCTGATGATAAGAACAATAAAAAAAAACTCCATAGGAAGGAACTGCGGTCTCCGTCTTATAATTCCTTCCATAGGCCAAAACGAGTGTGTGCGGCATATAATAGTGATTCTGCCCATAGTGAATCTCATACTACATCTACTAATTACACCAATATATCCAATCCATTGACCTAATTCAACTACGGATCGAATAACCTAAGATTACCTCCCCTAATATAACTTTACAAATCTATATAACCATTCACGCCCAACTTAAATTTAACATTTAGATAAGTAGTTTAACGAAAAACAGAAATCATAATAAAACTTAAAGAACAAATAAATAAATAAATAAATAAATGGAAATGATTTTACAAAAGAAATACATTAAATAAAATTACTTATTAATAAATTAAATTGGTCAGATAGGATTCTATTTCTATAAATTAAATATTGGGAAAAAGTTTATATTTTAGGAGTTCTTAGGGTTTCAAATGTTCATTAATTATATATTTCTTACTGTTTTGAAAAATGTCCATAGTCTCTGATTTCTTGTAATGGAAGGTGTTAATTCTGACGAAGTCATAAGGAGATCAGTGTGCAGTTAACCGTTGGTCCTTTATCGTTGATGGTATTCTTCTGGGCCTTGATGTCCTGTGGTCCACAATATTGGAAAACAATGTTTCATTTTTTTGAACAACTGAAGGAATTTAAAGTGGATCTTTCAATCCCTTCTCCTCCAACCCTCTCCAACTTAACACATATCTGTCCTCTCGTAATAATAATTTTCTTTAATCACTAACTTTTATTTTCAAACTTTTTCTTTTATATATAACCTTAGGATCCAATGGACATTATGTCATCGATGATGATGATCCTTCCATTGAGGTCCTATTTTCCAATGGATTTCTTTCATTGGCCATTAGTTTCTATTGTTTTCCTATCTGACCATTGCTTATACATTTTAAATGCCCAAGGGCTAGTTTACATTGGACTAATTAAATTAATCATTTCCATTTTTTCAATAACATTAATTAATTTGTTTTGTACAAACTTAGATATCTTTTTATCTTTAAATCTCTACTGACAATTTAGTTTTAAAATACTTTTTCTTTTTTTTTAATAAAGTTTCTTTTTTTTAAAATTTCTCATCTGTGCGACTTTAAATATATATGAGTTTAGTATAGAATTTTAATTTTCAATTTTTAATTCTTAAAAAAGAAGTTTTATTTGCGAACTTTTATTTTTTTATGTTTAATAATAATTAAAAAAAATGTAACATCGTATGTGCCCGTTACAATATATAGTGAACAATGATAAAGATATATATATATATGAGATTATGATGTGGGCCAAATGATGACTGCTAGTTCAGCACAAAATGTACATCTTGGAATCATACATCTCTGTCATATGTCTTTGGTCATATGTTTATGATCATATCCCTCCACAAGATGTCACAAGTTTGTAAAAAAACCATTGTTTACCTTGCATGAGAGTAGGATAGTAAAAAGTACATTACAGAAATAATGTTTATTAAACATATATATTCAAATATAATGTCTCATCTAAAACCCTATTTAATTTGATATCTAAGGCAGGTGCATCAACATCTCATCTTTGGGATCAGTCCTGGCTACAGAAATAATATTTATTACATATATATTTAAGTATAATGATCATTTTAGAACCTATTTAATTTGATATCTGAGGCAGGTGCGTCATCATCTCACCTTTGGGATCAGTCAATGGCTACATACCTGAACCAATACTCAGTTATTATCCATTTTCAGTGTAAAGTAGAATTGCACTTTAAATCTAGTAGCCTTGTTCAATTAACATAAACTTTCATGTTTTCTCTTACTATGCTTTGGGGTTTACACATGGTTTTGAAGCAAATAATGTAGAATGTAATATTGTACTTAAAAGCATACAATCTATTCTTAAGTGGAAATCAGAAATCTTTTGCACTTAAGCTAACCACTTCCCCGCTAGGCTAACTGCTCAGGATCAAATGTTTTTGAATAAACTGCTAAAATAAGTCTTTTAAACATAACATATATCTTATTTTTAAATTTTTACTTACATAATTAAAATGCAAAATTAAAATCAGTCATTTGCATACAGACAACAAATGGTTAACGAAAGTGTTTTCAACTCGAGCAATATCTTCGTTAGAATCAACAAAGAATACAATAATCTTTTCATTCACAAAACAGAAAAAAGCAGATTAATTTGCTACTACAAGAAACTTCCACGTAAGAATCAACTCTTTGTTTTAAGAGAAGCAGTTGAAAAAACAAAGCTGGATAAACAGCTTGATGCTTGAAAGAACTCGAATTTTATATTGAATTGCATTAAAGGGATTTCTGATTAAAATCTGTTAAATTACTATTCTGCATTTTCCATTTCAATTATTTTTCTGTCAGAAAAATAGTCATAGAAAAATATTGGGAACTATATACAGTTTGTTCATCTTTTAATAAATCCTCTCTAGGATAAAAACATAGTTTATGTATATATAAAACTAAACAGAAATGTGGATTTTTAGCAGCAAATGTACTTCTATAAGATAAAATCCAGTAAATAAAATCACACCATTATTTTTTTACTATGTATTTCAGATAAAGTCATCATCATCAGACGGATATTTGACTATCCAATAACCATGCCAGATCTATAGGAGTGAATTTTATTTAAGTCGTATTCTCTCTCATATCCATGACCTTCATATATGCAGTGTAGGTTATCCACAATTTTAAAATAATATTACAAAATTTTAAAGAAGTAGATTTTTTAAATATTTTAATTTACAGAACACACATATACGTAAATAAAGGAAGTAAATCATTCTTTCTCAGACAATGAAAGACACTCTAAGTGACCAAACGATCAAGAATAGGATGAATCCATATATTCTTGGATATCTGATGTTTGCAAGCATATCTTTGCTAATATTATTGGTAAGTCAGAGTAAGATTAATATATCATATAGCTGGAATATGGAAATTAATAGTTTTTAAATTATTCATCTGATTGAAATAATAGTTTCACACTGAATTATTAACAATATTGATAAAAGTATGTCTATAAACATCAGAACTTTAAGAACAGACAAGGCAAAACTCTCCAAACAGTAGTGCTACCCTGTGCCAACCAGAGTAATCAATGGATGCCAGAAGGTTTGTGCATAAAATCCCTATCTAATGCCTACTCATCCAATATCCCCAGACTAGTTTCCAGCTTGTGGCCTTTGTCAGTGAGGAGCTTTGGATCTGAGAGCACTGCAACTACTAAGATCTAGATGCAATGCTCTCAGATCCAAAGCTCCTCACTGACGAAGGCCACAAGCCAGAAACTAGTCTGGGGATATTGGATGAGTAGGTATTAGATAGGGATTTTATGCACAAGCCTTCTGGTATCCATTGATTACTCTGGTTGGCATGGGGTGACACTACTGTATGGAGAGTTTTGCCTTGTTTATAAACAATTATGTGCTAGTATAAGGTATGGTGATCATGTGATGCTTAATGATTTAACTTTAAGAACAGATGGATTCATTCAATTTTTAATACCTTGTCTAACATTTAGAGTGCTTTTAATTTATAGCCTGAGGAGGTGGATTTTTTCATTTTATTTACATATATACATTGAGTTGTGTTTAATTTAATGTTTACACTAACATATATGTATATGAAAAGTTTGAACTGATAACATAGGCATAGAGAGATACAACCATTTCTTTGGCTTTCATGAAGATTTATGAAATGTAGATCTTGTTAGAAAGGATGATTGAAGTATCTATCTGCATTGGTGGATAGTTATTATGTATTGAAATCCAAATGAAAAAGATATTGATAAAACCAAAAAATTTGAATATACACATGTGTATATTATGCACATTTTGATATCTATTTACAGTAAGCACATGCATTTAAAAATAAATGTAAAAAAAAAAAAACTGATATTGATATTAGAAACATACTATATTTAATTTTTCATTTAGTTTCTGCTTTTGAACACTGTATGGAGTTACTAACACCTTACTGGAATAACTAATCGATAAATTGAATATTCAGCATACTTTGGACAATGACACCTATTTAAAAATGCAAATAGTGGAACCTAGCTAGATATGTAAACAATGAATGTCTAGATTTATACTTTTACATTTATCTGTAGTTATATAAACTAGTAGTTTTTTTCAAAATATTTTTTTATAATCTATAAATGTAAATATATATTTTTTTTTTAAATAATTTTTTATAATATAAAAATGTAAATAGCTTGCAAAAATTGATAGTTATTACCCATACTTCATCACTGCAAAATGAAATATTTTTTTATAATGTGGGATGCAAACTATTGCAAGCTCTCCCAGTGTATAATGAAAATAGCATATAATAGCTAATGTTTTCTTGATAAATAATGATTAAAATAAAATGCATATTATTTACAGTATGGTAATTGTATAATTTTATACATTTTAACATGTGTGCACATATAAAATACCTGCTTTATGTGCATAATGTGCATATATAAATTAAAGGTTGTTTTATAATAGCGTGTTGAAACCGCCGGAAGGCGTGGTTTGTTTGTAAACAAAAATAAATATAATGTTACCGGGGCCATTTTTTTTTTTTTGGTTTGGTTTGTTTATCACATTTATAAAAGTAATATCAAATAAATTTTTTAAACACAAAAAAAAAAAAAACGCATACAAAAATCAAAAAATGAATTTACAAAAAGTACTTAATTTTTTTTATTCTTTTCATTACTTATATTTTTGGGCCGGGGTTTTTTTTCTATGTATTTTTTTGTTTTTTTTTGTTTATTACATTTAAAAGTACTACCAAATCAATTTTGAACCAAAAAAATACATCAATTAAAAATAAATTTTAAAAAGTAGTTACTTTTTATTCTTCTCATTACTTATATTTTCGGTTCGGTATTCTATGAAAAATCAGCTTCTTATTTTTTTGTTTTATTTTTATAAATTACAAATAAATCTATTTCTATTTAATGGTAACATTTACAACCAAAAGTCAAACTTTGGGAGAGGGGGGGTGTTTACAATTCATAAAAGAACGGAACGCAACTCGAAGGTTGACAAAGTTTTGACGGTAATTACCGAAAACATAAATATATACGGCAATTAAAACCAACTTTTTGGGCTGTTCAGGAACAGCATGCATGCAGCTTCAAGCTCTTTTGTTTGATAACCTTTCCAGCAGTCAGAGAATTCTTTGACATTCAGAAACTTTTCTATTTCAGCCATTTGATTAAGCTCGCAGTTGTTCTTGCAGAAACATGACTTAGAGCGTGATTTGATACGAATCGCGCTTGCACCTACCCTTGCCCAATTTTTTGAACAGGAAATGTGAGCTAGGGAAGCATGAGACTATGCTCATAATTGTTAGTAGACATTTCTAAAATATGGGAGATAGAGGAGGAGGTGGTCTTAATGAATATTAAAATAGTTTTGACAATCGGAATTCCAACCATCCTCACACAATACTGTAGCCAAAAGCGAAATGTGATCGCACATCAAAAATGCTTAGCCCAAATCTGAGCTGTAAGCTGACACGATAACTTCTGCAGCAGATTAAATGTCATGTTTCTGTGCATTAGCATAGAAATAGACACAGCAGCCACCCCGTACAATGGACTATTTCTAGGCTTACGCATTAGAAATAGAACATTCAATAGTGGAGGCCATCTAAATGGCATATTTCTGTGCGCTATCATAGAAATAACACCCTCCAGCAATTTCAACACGCTATTATAAAACAACCAAATTAAAAGTACAATTAATATTTTAAAAATTACAATATAGTAATGTTATTATTAATAAATTGCAAAAGCACATATATATTTCCAGAATTATATATGGGTGTGTCAAAATTATTATTATTATTATTATTATTATCATCATCATCATCATCATCATCATTATTATTATTGCTATTGCTACTATTACTGCTAATATTATTATTATTATTTTAAAAATATACAGCAGAAATGGTGGCTTATTAATCTTCTGAAGCCGGTCATGTATCAGAATCAAGAAGTTGATACAGCATCTTTTTGTTTTGACATTTTTTAAAAAAACATTGTGATGGGAAGTTTTTTTTCCTTCTTAAGTCATTAAACTCATCTTGCAATTCTTTTAATACTCCAGTGATTTTCCATGCAAGACTAAATCTGTGATCAATCATGAGATTGTTTTCCATAACTGTATTCTTCAGAATCTATGCAACCATTCTTTACTTGCAGTGAATTATTGAGCATTGTGTTTTCAGATTTTTTGGCTAAATTTTTGATAAAGATGATGTTCTCTGATGGAATACAAGACTATCAATTACAATGTTCTTATGATTCATGTCATTCTCCCATAGATTCAAGGCTTTATCAGTTTTGACCAAAAATTGTTCTTTAATTTGCTCACAACTTGTTGTAGGAGTACAAGCAATGATAGCATGAATATGTTTCTTCCTCTTACAAACATCCCACTTCTGAATAACATTTTTATTTAATCAAGCAAATTTCACTTTCTCCTTTAACACTTTCTTAGTACTGGATGGACTTAAATATTTTAGAATTTTCTGGCACTTTTCTTTGTCTCACACATCAATATAAAATATATGATTAAATGATTATTACTTATCAGAAAATAATAAATTTCACTTCATTTGATAGAAATTTTTGTTTACTACTGAAATAAATTTTAAATGTTCACATTTTATTTTTATAAATATTAAAAAAATGAGATCGTAAACAAAACAAAGACTTTACACATCATTGTTTCTAGAAAGATTATTTTCAGTTTACAAAATCAATAAAATATTTGTAATTTCTGATTATTTTTAAAAATATGAATGAATATTTATTTATTTCTCTTACATCTAACAAATTATGCTTTAAAAGTTTAAAATTTTGGAGTATTTATTGCAAAATTGTGATATTTTCTTACTCGTATATATAAAAGTAAATCACTATGTGAAAGCTAAACTTGTAAAAATAGCTTAAGACCATATTCATGTCAGCTGCTAATATAACAGTATATTTTTGAAAATATGTATTTCCAGTCAAAATAAGTTATTAATAATTTATATTTCACAATATCTAATCAATATTTCACAATATCTAATCAATACAATGTAAATTATTGTAAAAAATATCTAAAACCGTATTAAATTCACAAATAAATATGTGTTTGGTCATTGGGACTATTTTCTTTAAAACAATGTATTAATATGCCAAACATTTTACCACCTATCAATGGGACAATGGCTGAACATGTCTGGGAGTGGCTTATTTCTATTGTATGGGTGTTTGTTTGATTTCCTTGCCATCTATCATAATTCTTTGAATGAAATTTTTATATAATAAAATATACGGTAAAATACACATCTTAACGTAATAATACTTACGAAAAAATTCACCAGAGGGCGAATTGGCCAAAACATACAATATTGCAGAATAAAACTATGGAAGATTAACAAAAGTACTTTACAGTGTTTTTTTTAATTATCATGAATAATTATAAAAAAAATAGATTATTTTATTAAAGATAGGCTGTACAGAATAGAACAAAAAAAATACTAGGAAAAATATGGTACATGTGCTTTTAATAATGCTGCTGAACTGAACAGATATTGTATTTAAATCATGAAGAAAATGTGATCGCATAAATTCACATTTGATAAAGTGATATTTAGTAAAAAAAAAAATGGCTGCCACTGTAACAAGATACATAAAATTTAATAAGTTTACAAGTTTCATTGTTTTTATTATTTATTTATATTTTTTGTTTATTTGTGCTTGTTTTAAGATAACAGATATGACACAGCATCGTTAAATATTGCATCATTTTTGGCTCCACTGTATTTCTTTTTTTAACATTTTAAAAGTAATTATGTATTTTTACTTTTACAATAATAAAATATTCAATTTATTGAAAAATTGAACATTTACACATCCTGTTCATCATTGAAAAATGAAAGATTTTAGAGTATCGGTAACAATCAAAAGCACTGAGAGTGAAATTGTCTTTGACCGTTGCACAAAATAATTTTAAAATCTTACAGAAACTCATATATCTGATTGATAATTACTTGAGCATGTTTCTGTAAGATTTTAATAGAATTTCAAGAGCAATTTAAATAATCTTCAATCTCAACATATATGCAATAAATAATCTTCAAAAAGCAATCTTATTGAATTCAAAGTTTTCTACTTTTTCTCAATTAATTGTTTGTAAAAATGAGATAGCTAAAAACATTTACTCATGTCGCTGGAATTTTTCCACAAAATAGCTTGATGTTTTGGTACCTGTATGCCATTTAATCTTCCAAACAACTATTTATAAGTTAATATCATGGAGCTTATTCATTCACGTTGCTCAGGTTTGTCCACAAAGGTGCTTGATGCTTTAGAACTTGTATGCCAATTAATCTTCCAAACAACTATTTAGTAAGATAAATATCATATTATTACAGCCAATGTTAAATAAAAAGACACATGATGAAACTAAATATTAATTCTAAACATCACATGATCACCATTTCTTATGCTTGCTTATAAATGTTATTAAAACAGGTAAAACTTTATGTATGTATTGCGACTCATTGCAAGTCAGAGTAATGAATGGATGTCAGAAGACTTGTGCATAAAATCCCCATCTAGCATATACTCATCCAATATCCCCAGACTGGTTTCTGGCTTGTGGCCTTAATCAGTGAGGAGCATTGGATCTGAAAGCACTGCCAGAAACTAATCTGGGGATATTGGATGATCACGCACTAGATGGGGGTTGAGTGGGCATATGTATGAAGAGTTTTGCCTGTTTTAATTAATTCTAAATAATATCTTCATGTATTTCAAGAACTATATAACTCTTTTTTTTTAAATTAGACAACTTTGGCAGTTTTAAAGTGTTTTGACTGTTAATTTCTTTATTATGCTTTTACCTATGACAGCATTTATCTTTTATAATAGTCACTGAGCATAATTTTCTTGACACTGTGTTATATGTAATTGAAACTACACTTCAAATCAAGGAATTTTTCTATTTAGAGAGTACAATAAAGTAACAATTGGTCCAGGTATATGTTCCCTCCCCTAGAAAGGAAGATTATATATTATTATAGTTGTGCTTTATAATCGATTAGCCAACCCTCATCTAAAATCTCTGACTATCACATGTATTTCTACTTAACATGTAATAGCTAAGTTGTCTATGATTTGCCTACTTCATCAAACCTACTTAGAAAATCTCAGCTAGCTAAAACAAACCTCAGACAATAATTGGATTTAAACACTAAATTCTAGATATTCCTGGCTAACTCACTAATCTTTACACTACGACTCTGTCAAAGAGTAAAAATCTTCTGTGAAGGAAAAAAAAAACATCAACAATTTTAATATCTCTACATTGCTAATTATTATAAAACTGTTTTCATTTTAAATATATATAAATTATTATTTTATTTTATTTCTTAAAGTGTTTTGAATTTTGGGTAAAAAATAGCCTGAATTTTGAATGCAGGTATATCAATAATAAATCACAAAAGAAAATGTTATAATTTATTATGTACCACTGTATTGTAACTTGTGTCTTATTGGCATGATTGTGACCTAGGTTTCAATATATTAGTTATGAAAAATTTGGAACTTTTATTTATGTGAATATCACAAGTCAGTCCAACTAACCATACAATATTGTTTGATTAACGGGTATCTATTTATATTTTATAGCAAGAGAATATTTTTTTTTTAAAAAAAAAATCTCATTATCTGGCAGTGAGTAATCTAGTAATTACCGTCTTTCTTATTTATTCTTTATGAGGACAGTAGGAGATACCTTTATTCTGCAGCCGACTATATGCATATATGTAATATTTAAGTATATGTATATAGTCTATACTAAACTTAATGTAATTATAAGGAACTTGAATTCGAACTTTCAAGCTCTCTACATCTATCCAATCTACCTTGTACAACTGATACACATTACCACATATAAGTAAAAACATAAATGAGCTCTAATATATGTATTAAGTTCTGAACCAGAACTCATCACTTGATTTAGATGGCCAAGCTTCAATCTACACTGTCCAACTCTTTAGTCATCCATTTCATTGAAAATTCGAGGACGGAATGCTCAAAACCCTTGTTAATCCCAATATTATTGTCATACCCATGTTGATCTTAAGTCAATCTGATCCCTCACACATAGGACCTTAATATGTCCATTTAATTATACAAAAAAAGGATGGATAAAATATAAGCTGAATATGTAATATTTAAGGATAAGTATATTGTCTATATTAAACTTTTAATGAAATGGCTGGCTGAAGAGTTGGAGACTGGAGAATATAGAGGCTTGTCCATTAAAGTTTAAAGATTTGTTATCTTAATATAAACTGAGAAGTGATTGTATAATGTGTAGGAGATAGTTATCTGGACCAAGTGATGAGTGCTGGTTTAGCATGAAATACATATATTAAAGATCATTTATTTTTTTCACATAGAGATCGGATAGATGAAGGGAGCTTGGAAGTTTGAGTTCAAGTTTATATATATATATAATGAGCATGCTAATAGCTCTAAACAAGCTTTTCCGATAAATGTCGCAAGAGAAAGGATTTAAAATCTCTATCTAGAATTATCCCTATTATATTATATATATATATATATATGTAATCTTGTAATTAAATATTAATAAATACAATAACATAAATATATATAAAGTATAACTTTAAAAACGTTTATCCACCTAGGAGTGTTTTTGACTATTTACTGTTTTTATTAATATTTAATTACAAGATTAGGTATATAACATTGAAGAAATACAGGTATCAAATAGTCTCATTTTATTTGGATTATTTTAATGCGATTTTGAAGTTATGCGATTCATGTTTCTTCTTAATATCCTTCATATTTCACTATATTTATTAGATATCAAGAAATTTAAATTATTAATAATTTGTTTTGCCTTGAAATACTTTTTTTTTTTTCAAAAATATAATGTTAAATTAGCAGTTTATGTTAATATGGCTTGAAGCTGCATTTGGGCTCTTAGCTTCTATGTAAATAACCTACTTATACTAATGAGTAAATAATAATAATAGATTTATACGTACGTATAAAAATGTCACAACAAATATTCAAAAATTTTAAACTTTTAAAATATATTTTATTAGATATTAACAGAAACAAATATTTTTTTTAGATTTTTAAAATAAATAATAACGAAGATTTTATTGATTTTATAAACTGAAAATAATCTTTAGAATGATAATGTCTAATCTTTTTGTTTTGATTGCATCTCATTTTTTAAATATAGAAACACCACAAGACTGGAAATGGCGCTAGTTGTACAACACGTTACCAATCTGATTTCTTACTAGTTCACAAACGAACGCATACTGTCTATTAGCAGTAATGATTAAAATATGTATGAAAAAATGTAAAATTAATACTGTAGTTAATAAAAAAAAGTTTGTCTTATATTAATTTTTTCCATATATTTGAAATTTTTTATTAGTCATACTTTATTTCCCTATTTTTTTAATGCGAATTTTATAGTAATTTTTCCTTATTGCTTTGCTTTTATGCCAATTTCTGAAAATTATGGGAACCTATCCCCTATTTTCAAAGTAAGTTACATTTATTTTTGTGTGATTTTTTTTTTGTGCATGTTTTCTGAGGAACCTATCTACCATATAAAACGAGACACAGGTATATATATATATTACATGATAATAGCCCATTATCAATGCCAAGAATCTTCAATCTGTTGAAATGGCAATCTCTACTAATAAAATGTGGAAATCCATTGTTCACTGTGGCCTAAGATATTAATTTAAACATGAGAGTTTACACTTTGACTACAAGAGATTGAGATTTTTAAATTCATAGAAATTTAATTAAACACTGCTGAATAGGCAAATTTAACCTGTTTTGAAGCCAAACTAATAAATAATCATTTTAATATTTTTACAAACCCCGTGACTATTTATTGGTCTGTTTTCAAGACAGGTTATATTTGTCTGTTTAATGGGGTTTATTTAAACTTCTTTAAATTTGAAAATAATCTGCTAGAGTCAAAATATCACCGCTCTGGTTTATATTAATATCTTAAATGAAAGATGAAGTCCCATCTTTTATTCATAGAGAATGTCTTGACAATGGATTGAACATTCTTGGTGTTGATTAGTTTGTGCTATTATCATGCGACATATATATGAAAGATTTTTTTAATAAACGAAAAGTAAAAAAAGCAGTTGAAGTTAGAAGATATAAAAGTTCTGAAGAAGATTGCTGGGGCAATCGAAACTGTAACCTGTAAAAGAGGGTGGTAAACAAAGCATTGTGTAACAGTAGTAAAGTGCATGGATGATTTAGTATTATATGATAAAAAACTAAAAGTAATGATTGATATATTTTCATATATTTTTTTGGTTGAAATAATTGAATATGTGTCTAAATAAAATGGCAGCCAACTTTCATTTTTATAGAAAAAAAATTGCTTTTTAAATGCTATAAATACAAACGTTAACATAGTTCACTGGAAAGCATTCCTGATCCAAAAAAATTGAGAATTTCAATAATCATTTCTTATTCTAGTAAATTTTAGTGCAAATCTTTTTATATGGTTATATAATATAATAATGAAAATATGGGTTAGATGATGGTCAAAATGATAAGATTAATAACAGCTATAAGCAAGCATAAGAAATGGTGATCATGTGATGTTTATTGGCTTAAAACCAATCCTGCCTAATAGGATAGTGGTGGCTATGGTTATTAAAAAACCAAAGACACCAAAATGTATAGGTACTGAACTGAGTTCAGACCTATATGATTATATAAGGTGACGGGCTTGAATTGAAAATATTAAGGTGTTTTCAATTTAAGACTCATAGTTTTGTAGTTAAATGGAGATAAAAGGTGTTTGCTGGAAGATTGCATTCGATCCTAAGATCTAGGTGCAGTGCTCTCAGATCCAAGGCTCCTCACTGATGAAGGCCACCAGCCAGAAACTAGTCTGGGGATATTGGATGAGTAGGCACTAGATAGGGATTTTATGCACAAGCCTTCTGACATCCATTGATTACTCTAGCTTGCTGTGTGTGGCAATACATATAGTGAGTTTTTCCTGTTTTAGTTTTGCCTCTTTTATTAATAAAGTAAAAAGAATGATGTTTATACAGTGATGATTTTCATCATACATTTCAATCAATGAATAATTCTCCAAAAACCAGTGCATTTACTTTCCTGGTTTTGTCCTTTTCCCTGTTATTTCACATTATTAGTGTCCAAATACTTATGTTTTTTGAATGAATTACATTTAGTCACACGAGAATTAGTGTTGTCAATAAGTTTTTGATAACTTTATATGTTCAGAACTCTCTATTATTAGCATAATCTATGAGCTTTGAAAACTCAATCTCATGTGAATGTATAAACTAACAGCTCTTTTCTAAAAAAACAAAAACAAAAAAAAATTAAAGTACTCATTCATTTTTTTATACTTACAATCCATATTTGTAAGCATGCATGCCAGATTCATGCAGTTTAGTGTGATTGTAGTGTGAAGAATTTGAGAACTTAAATAATTGAAGATAGTATGGTTAAAATAAAGAAAGAGAAGGTGCGGTAATTTTATAATAAATCTGTTTTGTTTTTTTTTGTTTTTTTTGGGGGGGGGTGCAAGCACACACATTTTATATAACAATGCATTTCTGCTATATTATTTCTTATTGTATTATTGCAGAGCCTTTGCTATAGTATTTACATGCCAGGATGAACAGTCTTTATGTGCAATCTACAATTACTGTGCACCCTGACACTTCCGTCTTCGAACGTCACGTGACCTCCTAAGCGACCTTTACTTTTACGCCAGCACTGCATCCGTATATAAATGACTTAAAACATTAATTTTCAATTTAAAGATAAGAATATCACATTGCTTACAATATTCAAAATTTTAATATTTATTCACAATCATTTTTCTTATTATTTTCTAATATGTAATTTGTAACATAATATTTAAAATGAAAAGTAAAAAATTCATTTTTTATGTAAATCAATTCCGCTAGAGGGCCAATTACGTACTTTCAAGAAGTAATGAGATTTCTCGTTGTTTTATACCCCCCCCCCCATCCCCAACACATTATAGAGAACTCTTTTATCTCTTAAGATTTAGAATGTAAATAAATTGTTATAAATTAATATAATAAATAGCATACGGAGAACACGCCAAACCATAAGCAAAAACTAATCATAAAACAATATATAAATAAACGTTTTCTACTTTTTTATTATTATTTATATCTACATCTTATTTCCATAATTTATCACAGCAAGAGAAAGCAAACTGCTTCGGCCGCAGGATTCTTAAATCATTTCGGATGCTTCAAGCGCAAATCAACCACATAATAATATCCTCAAGATATTTGTTTTCAGTCACATTAAAATTTACATATAAAAAAATAAACTGCGTTTGTTTTTTGTTTTTTAAAAAAAAAAAACTTTTAATGAGTACATTCCAAAAAAAAAAAAAAAAATGATTGTGAAGATTTTAGTTAAAAAATTTAAAACGATTTACATCGTCATTATTGCTATCATTATATTTATTCATCATCATCATTATCAGCAGCGCCACCTATGGCTTAATGCAGTGATATATAGACTCAAATTCCGGAGTGTAAGGATTTTCCGGTACTCGAACTTTTTATGAATCATCTACTATTATTATTTTCAATTATCAGCAGCCATTTAAAAACAAGCGTGACATCGAATTTAAAAAAAAAAGATGAAAAGATCATAATAATGACAGTATTATGATAAAGATGAATTTTCCAAGGATTATACAAACTAATCTGTCAATCACACATATGACCGCATACAGAACATCCTAGTCCACTATTTATTATGCCATTTCTTACTATAGCTCTCCAATGCATTTTATCCTCTGTCATATTTTCCCATTGAAAACAATCAACATTGCATTTAAAAAAAAAAAAATCTCCAGATAATCTTTATAATAAAAACATGGCTACCTTTGCGATGTTAACCACATACTACCCGTTTAAGAAATCTTGTATTGTTTGTTCATTTCGTATGGTTAGTCCAGTGAAATGTGATTCATCACTAGTAGTTTTATATCACATACAGCAAAGTGAAGATTATACTGATCCATCTTATAATGGCATTCAACTTCAAGAGGAGAATAAAGATGAAAAGTCATAAAATAAAGTTCATAATAATAATATTATTATAAACCACTAAACATCACATGATCACAATTCCCTATGCTTACACAAGCTGTTATAACAGAGGCAAAACACTCCACGCAGAAGTGCCGCCCAGTGCAAACCAGAGTGATCAATGGATGCAAGAAAGTTTGTGTATAAAATCTCTCACTAGTGCCTACTCATCTGATATCCCCTGACCAGTTTCTAGTTTGTGGCTTTCATCAGTGAGAAGTTTTGTGATGACTATACAAACTAATATGTGAACCCCAATAACATTCACGTACAGACAATCCTGGTCCATTATTTTAATTATTTGATATGTTGTGATGTCATTGTTTAATTTATTCTGCAAAAAACTTTTTTTTTCTGAAACACTTCAATACCATTTCTTACTACAGCTCTACAATGTATTCTATCTTCCATTACATTTTTCCAATCAAAATAAAAAAACGCACTTTTTTAAAAATGTTCTCCAGATAACTCTTTTATAAAAACCATGATCAAATTTACTACATATCACTCTTTTAGGAAGTCTTGTATTATTTATTCATTTTACATGACCAATCCAATGAAGATATAATTTTTCAATAATAGGCATCACAACTAGCAAGAATATATTGATTAGTCTTGTGATCTTGCCATTGTATTTTTAAAATTTTATGGAAGATCCTTAAAAGAAACTTTTCTAATGTTTATATGTAATGACAGTAGGGTGTCCAAATCTCATTTCCATAGAATAAATTACATATAATAACCATTCTGTATTCAGTTAAGATCCATTCTCTGTGATGAAATACCCATGTTTTGAACTTGCTAAAAGTAGCAGCAGCATATTGTAACTTCTACGGCAATACCTTTGTCCACCTTTCTACCCTTAAAGAGCTATCAAATATTTTATATGCTTTATGTTTTTAAGTTTATGATTATCCAAGCTGAAAAATGCTGAGAATTTGTTTCACTATCACTAGCTACTAATTCAAGTCTTTTAATGTTGTATTCAAAATGATAAATATATTTTATAGATTGTTTTTTAAAATGGCAAGGTTTTGCTATTTCAAAAGAATTGACAAATTAATTTGCATACATATCTGCGTACATTATTATTTAGTAATATTACAGCAACGGTTTATAACCTATTTTGGTCATCAATATGAGGGAAAACCTCGAAAGTACAAGGCCTATATTAATTTAATTGTTTTTGTTACTACTGACAGGTTCTTCTTCAATGTGTTTAAAGCACTTATATATACTTTTGGCATATTGTAAGTCAAGCATTCAAAATAATACACTACTTATTTTTACTTGATTAAAAAAAAATTCACTTTCAAATGTCATATCTTGATCCCTAATTCATTATTACACTGATATAAACAATTCCAAAGATCACTGTCATAAAAAATCAACAACCAATGTTAGAGCAAGTATATAGTCTTGCTTGGGACCAGTTTTTATTTCAAATGCATTAGGTTTTCCACTTCCAGAAATAACAGTTCCTTTCATTCACTATTAATATGTATAAGGTGCATTGTAATTCCTAAAAAAAAAAACAAGCTAAAAGTCAAAGAATAAAAAGCTGAAGGTGAACAAAAACACAAAGGGGTTCAACTTAGAATTGATAGGTTGTAATTAAAGGATGAAAATTGACATCTCAAATGCATGAACCCATTATCACATTTAGCACAGGTTAAGAATAGTGTTTTGAGATGTGCATAACAATTGGACTGTTTACTAAATTAAGTGATTTAAAACATAACTATTAAAAAAAATGAAAGAAGAACAAATGGAAGAATACAGAAATTTCACAAATTTATTATATATACTGTAAAACTTTTTTTTTTCATATGCATATATATGTCTAAATTCTATCACTATAACTTTCATGATTAAACATATTAATAGAATATCAGCAATTTGTCATCAAGGCAATACCACAATTAGGTTGAAAATGGAATCCCCTAACAACAGTGTTTCCAGGACAACAGACTGCTGATATTTTATTGGTATATTGAAGTAGAAAGCTGTAATGGTATAATTTATATATAACAACCAATTAGCTGTTGGCATGTATGGCTTAATAAATATCATGTAAATGCAAAACTTTTTCTGATTGTATGATTACATGCCTACTCATATGATCCAGGATATGAGTTTCTAACTCACACTAAAGTCTCTATTTTCTATTCTTAATAAAAATGCAATTATATATCGTGTTGCTCTGTTTTGTAAAGTGCATTCTTAGGTGTTGGATTCTTGGACTCCATGTGTATGGATTATGGCTACAACTCTGTCACTTCTAATGCATAAACTTCTTCAAAACTCCTGAGCCATAAACCATTTGATATTTGATTATTTCTACTTTTTATATTTATAAAACATTTAGAAAATATAATTTTATAACTTTTCTTATCAATTATTCAATATATAGGGTATATGAGCATTGACGTTCACATGACCCACCACTCTCCACACTATCTCATAACACTGATACACTTGAACACATATATGTTGAAAAGATAAATAATCACCAATATACATATTTCATGCTAAACCAGCAATCATCAGTTGGTGCAGATTACCATCTCTATACATATATGCTATAAGTGCTCAGATATATATTAAGATAGCCAAACCTCATACTTTAATGGACAGGCTTCAATCTACTCCACCTTCCAACTCTTCAATCATCCATCCAATTGAAAATCTGATGATGGAATGCTCAAAGGTTACCCTTAGGCCGAGATTCTTATCACACCCATGTTGACCTAAAATCAATCTGACCCCTCATGTACAGGATCTAATCCATTCAATACATTATATAATAGATCAACCTTTATAATCACACCATTTTATTTACATTAATCTTAAAATTATTCAGTAGGTTCAACAACAAAATATTATTTATAGAGTAATATTGTACCATTTTATATTATCAAAATAATTAATTATAAAAAGCAGTTATTAATCTCCAAATACTGATAAAAAATATAGAAGTGATACCATTAAACATTTGCTTTATATAAATGGGTTTTAATTGTATTACTAATTTTTTATTAGTCATTCATAAGACTAGAGATTATCTGCTTAATGAATATTTCTGTTGTGTAATTTTCATTGCACTCTCATGTAAGATAAGGACTGGTTTTAAGATTCTTCATAAAGACAGAAAACATAATGAAAAAAAAAATAGGGAGACAATTTTAATAAATAGAAATACAATGAATATAATTAATAGACAAGCTGTTAATGTTAAAATTCAGGTTTCATGGGATTTTAGTTGATGATGTTTGCTTTCATTTTGTTTTTTGAAATAATCAGCAGTTGAAGAGGGTTAAGGAATTAACTGAAAGTACTTCTGCAGATTGAAAGTCTGCATATAATAGTTAATTATAGTTTTTAATTAATGGACATTTTATTTGCATATACATATAGTATTAATACAAAGATTTTCAGAAGCTACAGATATAAATGAAATGTTATCTGTGTATATCCATGTATAATTTATTGTATAAAATATTGTAACGGTGTACCCTATCCATGTGAATAATGCATAAATATAACATATGCATATTTACATATTTAAACATAATAGTTTCTTGCATAATAGTTTCTTTTTTTTCTTCTTAAAATTATAACACAAATATACATATAAGTAATTCTGCACGGTACTCTTATTGCTCACCCAGCATATTTATGGATGCTAATTATTGACTCCAAGTGCCAATCTTATCTACAAGTAAATAAGAATTGTGCTGGGAGAGATCGAGTATCAATTTGAACAGGCAAAGCTTCTACCTTTGGCTAGCTCACTCAGGGCAGGTGGTTATTAACAATGGGAAAGACATGGGGGAGGTAAATGCACACATAGACGCATAAATGATTGTCTGAATATATTATTTTTTTGGTTTTTACCACTATTCTCTATTTCTACGATATGATCTAAATTTAAAAAAAAATCACCACTGAATACACACAGTGGTACTTAAAACAAAGATTTAATAATCATTAATGTAAATACAAAATCCCATAATAATTATTTACTGGCTTGTGCTCCAATCTTTGAATATAACGCATGCAAACACATATACTGCATAGATATATAGATATAATAAAACAAATAAATCATAGAATACAAAACAAATGAAATAAGTCATTATCTAGTCTATTCATCCATAGAACTACGTTTGGCAATATATCAAAGATTTCTTTTTTCTTTCTTTTAGCCTTTACGCTTTATTATTTTATTGGAAATAAATTCGTGTTTATGAGATGAATAGCATTTAAGAAATTGTTGGTATTACCTTGATTTTCTCCCCTGGGAGTTAGATGAATGGCAATGTTTGTTTGCTTGATGCTGCGGTGTGGTGAATATGAGCCTTTTTGGTAAGTTTTTCTTCGTTGATTCTTCATGCAAGATCAGTCTCTTTTGGTGAAGGTCATTCTCCTTATGGTTTTGAAGGGGCTTCATTCCTATGTAGACAACATCGGTAGTATCTCTGCAGGATGGCTGGCAGAGCCCAACCTATTTTGGTCCTTACCCCAGCCTATTCATGGCTGATCATTATATATAATTTTTAAACTTATATTTTTGCGATCCTGCTAGTAGAATTAATAATTCTCGAATGTTTGCCAAAGTCTGACTCTAAAACTCGTTAATTAATCACCATTGTTCCTTTTTTTTCTTTTTATTCTTTTTCTCTTTTCTTTCAAATGAAACCATGTGGTATTCTTAGGTTTGCAAAAACCTTTTAGCAACTTTTCTTTGTTGATGTTTAAGAATTTTAATCAACACCTCGAAAATCCACGTTCGACCATTCATTGTCTTTTACTCCTAACATTTTCCTTTTAATTAAAATAACTTTTATCTATCAAGATATCAATCTATACATTTTTGATTCTTTTCTTACATTTAACATATCTTTTTGACAATTCTGTACTCCGTCTTCCATCTTGAAAATAAAACTTGGCCATGTAATTTTTCTTCTTTTAGTGAATTTATTACACTTATTCACCTATACAGCAATATAAATACATGTGCTTCTAAACAAAATACAAGAGCACAAACCCTATAACCCCCCTCCCTCTTCTGTTTTAATCTATTTTTATATCCCCATTTAAAATATACACACACACATGCAAAAAAAAGAAATAATTAAATTTAATATCAATTTTGATTAAATATATATTGTAACAGTCAGAATCGTCTATCTCGCTAACACACTGCAGAATTCAAACCCCATACACGAAACTGAACATTCTAGGAGGGGTTGCCTTCTAGATATACTAAGTTCGAATTTAAAGCCCAAATTTCACAGTGCCATCTATGTGACAATGCATCTGCTGCCACTACTAGTATGACCTTTGACCGGTGCCTGGTGGTCAGGGAGAAACAAAAGACTCTATACTAAAAGAAGCTTGGGTGGCTAATTAACGTCTATGGATTTACAAAAGAAATGCAGAAAAAATATATATATATAGACCGAGACAGTGATAGGAATCAAATAAAATAAGAGATCAAATTTAGTTTTAAATAATTTCACAAAATTTATTTATATAAATTATAGATATAACGCCACTGTCTGCTTATATGAGACAGGGATGCATATTAAATAATTGTGGACATTATATTTCAATAAATGACAAAAGGTTTTAAAGCAAAGTGATATATTTTATTCCTCGGGTTAATAGCATTACGATAATGTGCTTGATGAGGTAGGAACATGTGCGAGCTGCTTTGAGCAATTATACAAGTTTAAGAAAATATTTGAAAATTAAGTGTTCTAAAATATTTATTGATTTCGAGAATAGCACGGACTAAAGCTTACTAAGCAACAAAGTGCGAATGTGATCAAAGCATTTATTTGAGAATAATAATAATAAAGTTGCATTGGGAGGTCAGTATTGCTGATAATGAATTTATTAAAGTTGGAGGGTGTGACACGTTTAAGTCACGGATGCTTTGTAAAATAAATATAAAAATAAAACAATATTGAATATCCGGAATGATTACGGAGGGCATCTCACTGCTAACCTGTAGGAAAGTATTTTATGAACAGCCGAAATTTAGCGACTGTGTGACAATTGCGTTTAATTCCCAGGTGTGTCATTTGGGGACACACTCTGCCTGGAAATCGCAAAGAGAACGGACTTTGGCTGTATAAAGAATCCTTGGAAAAGTAAAACAAAGCGATCTCAACAACCAATTCATTTACCAGCAATACGAAACAAGTGTATATAAAACATACTGAATGGGTTTTACTTGGATTAAGAGAAATGCCCAATCAAATTCCCCGAAATTCATTTAAAAGACTCCGCACATTCTCGACGTCAATGATGAACTTTGTAATTAAAGTAGAACACGGTAATTAAAATAGGAAAATGCATGCTTGAGGGTTTGAAAAGTAAGTATAGATTTATATACGCAATCATGCATTAAGGGACACATTTAATCATTGACCTCACTCATACTCTCATATTAGAAACATGTAGATTTTAAACTATGTGATTATATTATATATTAAAGAAAAGAATCACCCTCGAACGAGTGATTTGCAAGATAATAAAATTGGAAATTATTTAGAAATTTAAAGTATTTCATAGCGGCATCTTGTTTCAACAAAGGGAATAATTCACTCAGTCAAAGATGATTCTGACACATTATCATAATAAAATAACAGAAAGCTTAATAAATAGAAAATATTAACCCAAGGATAGAGAGCAAAATGTTGAGTATATTTAAACATGTTAAAGAAATACATAATGAAGTTATGTGAAATATAAGAAAAACAATTTTAAATAGCTATAGCATGTTAGTTATCACAAGAGCTCTTGGGTTAATTTAGGGTTACCTCTGGAGAAGCATTTTAGGTAGATTGATGGTCAGCAGGTTTTTATATAATTTAACAGCAAACTCTAGAAATATTCATATTTTTGCAGCTGCAGCAGTTCTGGGGTTCCCTATATGATAGCTTCTGATGGTCTGGAGCAGTGGCTGGCTATCTTAATGCCTCTACTCTGTCATGTCAAGGTTAGCAAATTATTAGAATAGAACTCAGAATGATTTCTCTTAGAAACATTAGAATACAAACTGGAGAACAAAAGAAAACCCTTCTTTTTATAGTAGCCGTTAACAATAGAACTGCCCTGGAGCATTAACAAAAATATATTGGACTTATCAGCTGTAATTAAATCTATCCGAATGTCCAAAGGAATTCAACATTAATTAATTTCTTTTATTAATTTTCCTGTCAACATTCGGATTACAAACTAGATTTAATTAAAATTTACTTTTATTAATTAAAGAAAACCTTAAGTGGACATCTGCTGTTTTTAGATAAACTTATATAATATTAACTAATTAAACTATTGTCCATCATTTATTTTAACGAAATATTTGGGATAACTTTTATTAAATTAAACAAAAGTTATTTTACTTTTAAATTGCAATATTTGAATCTATTTACTAAACGAATATTTACTAAATGAGTTTTATTTTAAATCAAAATACATTACGACGGTAATATATTTGTAAATAGATTCAAACAAAATAACTTTAACAATTTATAATTTTGATATGTTTTAAAATGTATATCATAGTGTGTGCGCAATTACGACTTATATAACCTACTTTTTAATAAATCAAAATTATGTGAACATACATAATCTATAATCTTTTTATTTTATTTGGGAATGAGTTATATATATAATATGAGCATTGTGCTCGTGGTTTAAAATTAGGCAGGATTTTCAGTATATAAGCGTATTGCAGACACACTATGATAGATTGGGGTTCAAACTAAGGTATGAGGGTAGGAAATAGGTGAGAAAAGGTGAAACGAAGATCTGCAAAGCAGACCTTACTGTTTCAATATATGTGTGCCCATATCCTTACTTTAGAACAATGTTTGAACCCAGCCCTGTTATAATACCCCCTCTTTAAAAGCCTGTAAATACTGTTTTAGTAATTGAATGGCTCATTCCTAAACCACAAAATAACTCAAAAATAGTGAGCAAAACAAAAAGAGAAAGCACACACACACACACAAAATTAATATACATATTCTCAAATCTTACTTTATTTACTTTTCCACCTTGCAACTTTGGAACTAAGGAGTAAAATGACCAACAACCCAAAGATACACAATGGGTCCAACCACCATTCACATGCACACTGCCTGCAATGCACAACATACAGCTAACCCCCATTCTGACTGACTTTGGTTACATGACCCCCCCCAAAAAAAATTGTATATCAAAAAAAAAATTCTTTTTTTTTAAAATGGAAGGACTTTCCTAACTACACTCTGCTGCTTCTGAGTCTTAAGAGTATAGATAATTAAAATAATACCCGACTCTTATTTTGAGTCTTCATGTTAAGTATAGTTTGCCCTAGACCTTGCTCACTTCTGGATTCTTACAGGTGGGACTGTATGTGAATGCCATGCTCTCTTTGGAGTCTTACCGGCTTAAGTTAACAGTCTTTCAGCATCTGCATCTTACATTAGATAGGTTGACCAAGTCAGTAATTAGCAGCAGCTATATACAGTGTGCAACACACATGCTCAATCCAGCAGCCAACCTCACCATCCACTGACAGAATTGTGAGACCGCTCCCCTCCCACAACTCCACAACCACAACTTATCTAACTCTCTGAGCTTACACACACGCAAAAAATATTAAAATTGTATACACATACCCCCAAAAAATTCTACTTTTCCATCTACTTAACTTTGTATAAACATCCCTCATAATAAATACAATAATTATTAAACCCACCACCTAGAAATAATACTATAAAAAAACTTTCCAGAATCAGTGTTCGTTTATGTGAAGTCGATTAATTTTGTCTGTCTTTTAACATTGGACAACTCGACCTTTTCCCCGGTCATGGGTCAACCTACACAACTGTCACCAATTTTCATTCCCATAAAGCCATTTCTGGACTATTTCATAATCTTGTTCTCTAAGATTCTTTAATTTCTGATTTAGGCTACCTTCCTTTCTGTTGAATCTTATTATTTCTCTCACAACTAATTCGCTTACAAGAGCTATTTTTTTATTTCAGACATTGGATTGCGGTCTAAATACTTTCATAAACTTTTTATATGCTCAACTGGAGCTTCTGTCATATGACTGGCAAACACCCCATTATTTAAGAATTTTTTTACTTCAATCTGGGCCGATGAGTTCTTTGTCACGGCTTCTCGCACTTCTACTATCTTTATTTTATCTCCCTGCTTTTTTCTTCTTCGCACTCACTCTGATTTTCTCCTACTCTTTTCACTAGACTTCTCATCTTTACCTATACTTTCTTCATCTACTGGCTCTTTCTCGCTCTCTTCTCTTATACACTTTTTTTTTACCTTCTATTTTCCATTCTAATTCTTGTAATCTCTTCTCCAAACTTTTCGTGAATACCTGGGATCTGCTTTCCAATTTTTCCATAAAAATTTCTATCATGCTTAATTCTCCCTCCTTTTCTTTCTTCTGCTGATCCATTTTTTTCTGTGATCTTGTTCACATTCATTTTATTTTACTTTATTTCTATATATCTATCACTGTTTCTAATAATGACTAATTACAACAATTTTGTGTCTACTTTTTCTACATCAAACACACCGGACCTGCTCCCCCTCCCTGAAGTACTGTGTTACCTGTCTAATTTCCTTTTCTAACCCACTCCAAACCTATTCCCTGATCTCTCTTTCTTTAAAATTCACCGAGACAATTATAATATTCTACGTTAATTCTTTTATCACTGTTATCTAACTCTTATACTTCTGTTATACATAACTGTTATACTTAACTGTTATATTTAATTCTTCTATTTAACCTATTGTCTGTCCTCCCTCTTACTTTCCATTCTTTGAAAGGTCCTTTGTTGGGTCACCATTGTACCTTTTTTTTCTTTCTTTTAGCCTTTACACTTTATTATTTTATTGGACATAAATTCGTATTTATGAGATGAATAGCACTTAAGAAATTGTTTGTATTACCTTGATTTTTCTCCCCCGGGGGTGTAGATGAATGGCAATGTTTGTTTGCCTGATGCTGTGGCCCAGTGAATATGAGCCTTTTTGGTGTCTCTCCATCGATTCCTCGATGCAAGATCAGTGTCTTTCGGTGAAGGTCATTCTGCTTATGGTTTTGAAGGGGCTTCATTCCTATGTAGATGGCATCAGTAGTATCTCCACAGGATGGTTGGCAGAGCCTGGCCCATTTTGGTTCTTACCCCAGCCTTTTCATGACTGATCATTATATATAATTTTTAAACTTATATTTTTGCGATCCTGCTAGTAGAATTAATAATTCTGGAATGTTTTCCAAAGTCTGGCTCTAAAACTCCTTAATTAATCAGCATTGTTCCTTTTTTTCTTTTTATTCTTTCTCTCTTTTCTTTCAAATGAAACCATGTGATATTCTTAGGTTTGCAAAAACCTTTTAGCAACTTTTCTTTCTTGATGTTGAAGAATTTTAATCAACACCTCAAAAATACACGTTCGACCGTTCATTGTCTTTTACTCCTAACATTTTCCTTTTAATTAAAATAACTTTTATCCATCAAGATAGCAATCTATACATTTTTTATTCTTTTCTTACATTTAACATATCTTTTTGACAATTCTGTACTCCATCTTCCATCTTGAAAATAAAACTTGGCCATGTAATTTTTCTTTTTTTAGTGAATTTATTACACTTATTCACACATTCAGCAATATAAATACATGCACTTCTAAACAAAATACAAGAGCACAAACCCTATAACCCCCTCTCTCTTCTGTTTTCATCTATTTTTATTTCCCCATTTAAAACATACACACACACATGCAAAAAAAGAAGAAATAATTGAATTTAATATCAATTTTGATTAAATATATATGTGTGCCTATATACTACCTTATTTTAGAATAGAGTTTGAACCCAGCCCTGTTATAATATATATATATATACCAATGTTTTGGCCAGGGAACACTGGTCATCAACTGGGTAATAAATATTATGAAAATAATAATATTGGCCTATAACAAAAATTAATGTTCTATTAATAGAAAATTGAAATAATAAATGTAAGAAATTATTTAGATTAATGAGTTTTTAGAAGACAATATTGCATGTATTATCATGTTGTTGTTATAATATGGCCTCTTAAAGAAGTCCATGACTTCTCTGATCTGACATTGTTGGAGAGTGTCATATCTGGATAGTATTAACATAAGAATACTATCCAGATGTGACACTCTCCAACATTGTCAGATCAGGACAGATTGTATCAAAAAATATGTGACATTCTTCAACAATATAAGATCAGAGAAATGATTGAGTTTTTTAAAAGGCCAGATTATATTAAAATAATGCTGATACATGCAAAATGGAAGAATTTTTTAAAAACTCATTAATCTAAATAATTTTTATATTTATTATTTCTATTTTATATTAATAGAAATGTTCATTATTGTTATACCTCAATGTTTATAAGCCTCTATAATAATTTTCTAATTTAGAGTTGAGGCTAGGAAATATAAAGTTCTCAAGAAGATTGGAGAGGCAATCAAAACTGTAAACTGTAAAAAAAAGGTGGTAAATAAAGCATTGTGTAAAGTAAGTAAATGGACAATTTAGTATTAGATAGTTGTTTATTACCCAGTTGATGACCAGTCAGACTATCCAAAACATTGGTATGTATATATTTTTATACAATAAATTATACAGGGATGTACCCGGATAACATATCACACCTATATATATATAATATTTATATATATGTATATTGCCATTACTAGACTTAATGTAATCATAAGGAACTTGAACTCAGATTTTCAAGCTCCCTACATCTATCAAACCATCTTACACAACCAACACACATGACAAAATACATGTTAAAAAAATAAATGATCTCCAATATATACATTTCCTGCTCAACCATCACTTATCATTTTGTAAAAATCACCATCTTCCACACATATATACAATCAGTGCTCAGTTTATATTAAGATAACAAATCTTCAAGCCTCAATGAACAAGCTTCAATTTTCTCCACTCTCCAACTCTTCAGCCATCCATCTTACTGAAAAGCTGAGGATGGAATGTTCAAAGCTCTGGGTGATGCCAATATTATTGTCATACTCATGTTGACCTTAAGTCAATCTGACCTCTCACACATAGAACCTTAATATATCCATTTAATTATACAGAAGAGGGATGGGCAGAATACAGTCTGAATATGTAATACTTGAATATATTTATATTGTCAATATTAGACTTAATGTAATTATCTTAACATAAACTGAGCACTGATTGTATATTTGTGTGGGAGATTATGATCCGGGACCAACTGATGAGTGCTGGTTCAGAATGAAATATGTATATTGGGGTTTATTTGTTTTTCACATGTATGTGGTCATGTGTATCAATTGTATAAGATTGATTGGATAGATGTAGAGAGCTTGAAAGTCTGAGTTTAAGACCCTTAAATATCTATATCTATCTATCTATCTATCTGAGTTTAAGACCCTTAAATATATATATATATAAGGCATATAATAGTAATGAAATAGTAAGAATAAATATATATATATATATATTACTAATAAATATTAAGATTAAAATCTAAATCATGAGCTTCGTTCTGATAGAAATATGATGTCAATGATGAAGGTTGGATTATGTAATACTTATACTATTTAATTTTTAGAAACAGTACACCCAGATTAACCTGAAATTTTTCACTTCTTGAACACATTCATTTGACAATATCATTGATAAATATGTTAAGGATTATTTCAATGATGAAGGCTGAATTACATAATACTTATACTATTTAATTTTTAGAATCAGTAGACCCAGATTAACCTGAAATTTTTATTATTGTAAAGTAATATTTCTTGAACACATTCATTTGACAATATCATTTATAAATATGTTAAAGATTATTACTAATCATTTTACTAGGTTATATACCATTATTTAATTTTAAGCTCACATATAAATTTACTACTCAATTAAAGATTAACATAATAATTATTAAATTCATACATGTATTTTATTTACTTATCTTCTCCCTCTATTTCTATCCATATACTAAATAAACTTTAAAATTTTCAAACTCTATATATACTTACAATATATGGATAGAAACTTACGAAAAAAAGCAAATAGTGTCCAAAGTATATTTCTGGAAAAACCAGCCTTCATCAATTAGTCTAAATTCTTCCCTCATATGTCATCCATCATCATATGAACAACAAAACTCACATGTTTTTAGCTTACAAATTGTTATTTATTAGCAAATTCTTCTATTATCACTACTTTGCTGTATTCTAATGTAAGCTTTATTAATCAATAGATGTTAAATGATAGTGCTAAATACATCCTATCCAGTCATGTCCTATCCAGATATCCACTGACTAGTTTTTAGCTCATTGCTTTCATCAGTGAAGAAACTTTTGGATATTTTGATCAATTCATTTGAATCTTTTAGATCTGATGCATTTTAATTCCATCAGTCATCTTTTTACTTATTTTATATTAATCACCCTACCAGCCCAAATTTAATAACTTATTTTTTTTCAATCCTTATGTCCTCACATAGTTATTTAGATTTGAAATCAGTTCAGTTTCTATATGTTATAAAGACCTTATTCTTTATGAGAAAAAGTGCATTAAATCCAAAGGGTCCAAATGCACTGTTTAAAAAGTCCAAAAAAGTGTCCACTAATGAAAGCTATATGCTAGAAATTAGTCTATCTACCTGCAATGGATAATAATGTAATAAGCATTACCATATGGTCATCTTATTGATTACTAAAGCTTATATTATATAGTATAAAATTAGTGGTGCATTTTCATAGAGTGTCTGGTGATCGGGAAGTTCCAGGAGTGAATCTGATACCTGCATTTCTGACACTCGAACTTCTAATAAACTCCCAAGTAATAAAGCCATAAACCATTTTTTCAGTGAGAATAGAAGAATTTGATAATATCTTCATTCATGGAAATTAGTATTATACTAATATTTATCATAGCAAATTGCTGCAATTCAATTTACAAATACATTCATTTGTGTCAAGCATTGGTAGCCAAGAGGTCAGAGCAGCCGCCTTGCAAGCAGTTGCTTGCAGACAGTTGTTGCAGATTCACTTCCTGGCTAATGCTTTGACATATGAAAAAAAAAAACATTCATTTGACAATATCATCTTTCTAACACATTTAAAAGATAAATGACTCCCACGATGCATTTCATGCTGAACCAGAACTCATCAGTGAACACACATCACAATTACATACATCTTTATCATATATTCAGTATTTATCATTAGTAAATTGGTACATTTTGATTTACAGGTGTCAAATTTATTCCACCCACAACATTGTACCATCTGCTCTAGTTAAACACGTTAATGATTATTCACTAATTATATATTAAACTAGAGATTATCCAAAGCCCAAATATTCTCAGTTAAAGATAAATACATCTGTTTTTTGTGTGCAGAGTTTAATTTTATAATATATTTAATTGATGCTAATGACAGTTGATTATGATCATAGAAACAGAAAAACAAAAGAAAGTAAATAATATTTACTAAGACAATAAACCTAAAGCATGTGCGGTTGAAAATGCCTAAGCTTGTGGTTAAGACCTGTAGAGGTCTCTACCTTCGCATTTTCAACCGCACATGCTTTAGGTTTATTGCCTTAGTAAATATTACTTACGTAATCAATGTGCGTTAAATAAATTTATAATTACAAAGAAAGTAAAGTAAAATAGAAACAAAGACTATAAAAACTTTAAAAAATGATATAAAGATTAACTATTAAATGAAAAACTGGAACTCATGCATTTCAGTATAATTTTTACTAATTTTAACAGTACGTAAAAAATTTACTGCTGCCTAAATATGTAACGTGTAGGAATATAATCATATCACAGTTCATTCTCGTTCTAATACGTTATTCGTAATTATTTTGCAGGCAGACTCAAAAAGAATCATTTTTTAATAAACTTGCAAAAACAATTTTACTTTTCATTTATCCCTCCCCCCTCCCTCCCCGCGAAAAAAAGGGGTAAAAAAATTCCTTTTAGGGGGAAAAAAAATAAAACGGGTGGAGAGTCTTTTACAACCACTATAATATTATAACTACTTTTTTCCCAAGCTATTTACGATAACAGTCACTTTTATAGACTTGTAAATTCTCTAAATAAAAATAATTTTTTTTTTTAAAAAACTTCATCGTAATTCAATCCAAATTATTTCATTTAATTCCAAGAATATTAAATATCTATATTTATTTTATTATTTGCAATCTTTTCTATTTTTGAATTTAATACTCGGAACAGAGAATGTAAACCTCATTTGGAGTTTACTGATAGTCGGTTTACTCAACAAAAGAATTTCATTAAGAATGAAAGAAAATATTATACTTCTGGGAACAGATTTTATCTGCCATTAATTAATCTTCAGCAGAAAAAAAACCAAAGTTGAAAGTTAAAACTGAAATTGATGAGATTCTAAAATCCCTAGCTGACCGGAACACAATCTCCTCAGACGATTCGTTTACAGACACAAACAATACAAAATAATTTAATAGTAATATGATGCTAAAATAGTATTTGAGTCAAATTTATAAATCTGTTAAAACTATAATTTTATGTTTAAAAAAAAAAAGAATAACGCATATTTAAAGTTACCCCCCAAAATAATAATTATTGCAATTTAGAGACTTGAAAAAAAAATTACTTCTAGATAAAAACAGACTTCAAATAGCTCACTTCAAAGGCTTTTAACTGCCCCCCCCCCCCCGTAAAAAAATCAGGGAAAGCGACACTGCTATTTGCCAAGTTTGTATTGCTCACCTGGTGATGTGGATTTGATATATGTTTCTCTGTCATTTTAACTTCTTCTTTAGAATATATATAGATACTCATTTATTGACCAATATTAGGTGATTAATTGAGTTCACTATGGAATGTCTACTAGAATAAAAATTTTAAATCCGAATGAAATCTTTTTTTAATGTTTATCAGTCTTAGATTCAAACTCAAGTCACTAACAAATCAAGTCTTCCTTGGTTACATTTTTTGTAGATGTAAATAATTATAAAATTAGTGTAGTAAATCATTATGGATTCATTAACTATATAAATAGTTCATTATGGTCTATTAAATTATGTTTTTTTTTCTCCTTGTTTGTGTGGGAAAATGGGTATTTTATAAATTTTTTTCATATCCCTATATGGGAGATTTTTTATTAGAATCATTCTTTGGTTATACATATAAACCCTTTGTTTTTCTTTTTATTTTTGTTTTTTAGTTTCCAACTTGGTTTTAAGTTTTTTTTTTTAGTGGGATTTCACTTTTATTTTTTAATGGGGAGGAGAGGGAAGAGCAAGAGATTTAAAGGGCTCTTTGTTTCTTTTTGTTGTTTTTTGGGGGTTTTTTGGGGGTTTGTTAAATTTTTAAAAAAAAAAAAAAAAAAAAAAACTCCTTTTTTTTTATATTCCTTTTATAACCCTTTAAAAAATAATATGGTGGGGTATTTTCAATATCCCCCCTTTCACTTTTTTTATTTTTTAATTTTTTTTTAAATTTATTTTTTTTTTTTTTTTTTTTTTTTTAGTTACCACAGCCATATTTAATTACCATTCTCTCCTTTGCATATTTACAATCAGTATTCGCTTTTATTATTTAAACGTGCTCTTTTTTAATTGAAAGAAAAAAACACACAATGTGTATTGCTTCAAGGAAAAGAAATTTTCTAAGTTTAATCCAATAAAATATTTATTCTATACATTAATTTGCATCTATATCAAACATATTTGTATTTTATTTTATTGTCCTTTTTTTATATTCATTTCAGCAAAATCTTCAAATTCAATTGTCAACACACCTTGTATTGTTGCAATATGTATAATAGAACAAGATGATATAGAAATTTTGACATATGATAATTCCCAATTTAACAACAATAATTGACAAATGTGTTGTAAATCCAGATTTCATTGTCCATGCATGCATGCATGTGTATATATCATTAAAACCAATCAACATTTAGACAATCCCAATATCAATAACAATTTCAAACTGTTGTCAAGGCAACCTTTTTTAAACAATAAAGCTGGAATCCACTTTTATTCATGACTGAATATATTTATATAGACAATATGAAGCTTGACCACAGAGATTGAAATTACTGATACAAAGAAGTTTAATAAACCCCCTTAAACAGGTAAATATAACCTGTTCTGAATGCAGATTAATAAATAGTCAATTATATCATTACTAATTTCAATTATAATTTTCAAATGGCATCCAAAGTATTACTTAAAAAAATAAGTATAATAATGTTCAAGGCTAAATGGGTTTGAACATTATTACATTTATTATTTAAGTAATACTTTAGGTGCAATTTGAAAATTATAATTGCATTTTGTAATGTTATAATTGACTAGTTATTAGTGTGCATTCAGGCCAGGTTATATTTACCTGTTTAAGGAGGTTTATTTAAACTTCTTTGTATCAATAATCTCAATCTCTAAGGTCAAGTTGCCAATATTTAATGTCTATATAAATATATTGGACCATAAATAAAAATGGGATTCCACTTTTATTGTTAAAAAAGGTTGCCTTGACAACAGGTTGAGATTGTTGAGTGTTATTGATATTGAGATTGTCTAAGTGTTGACTGGCTTTTAATGATTATTTACAAACACATTTAGCCTTGAACATTATTACATTGATTATGTGTGTATATATATAACAATGAAATTAATATTAATACTCTAATGTATAAATAAATAACAATTATGGTTAATTTAAAATACAATAATCATTTTGAGCAATATTTGCAGATAAAATTTACAAATCATCTTTTTGATTTCACACAACATTAATGTCACATTGTAAATTGCCAACCTTTCATAATTTATGCATATATATATATAGATCTTGCAAAACAAGCTCTTAGCAAGCTTTAAGAATATCCTCAACCCCAGACCGGTTTCTGAATCTAACGTCATCAGTGAGGTGCCAGGATATTCATTAGATTAAAAATATTAGGACAATCCCAGCACTTTATCTAATGTATAACTATTGAGAAGAAAATCTGAAATTTTCAGACATCCATATGTCTAAAAATCCAGCTATCTAAATCAAATAGCCATATGGGACTGAACTAAGTTCAGATACACGATATATTAATAGCTTTAGCAATATAAAATCACCAAAGCCTTAATAGCAAAAAATAAAATGATAAAAAAAAAATCAAGTCAGATGTCACATGACCTAATTTTAATAAAACTATTTTAATACGGCTATTTGAGTAAGATAGCTGAATTTTTAGACATATGGATGTCTGAAAATTTCAGATTTTTTTCTCAATATTTATACATTAGATAAAATGCTGGGCTTGTCCTAGTATTTTTAATCTAATGAATATTCTGGCACCTCACTGATGATGCTAGATGCAGAAACCAGTCTGGGGTTGAGGATATTCTCAAAGCTTGTTAAGAGCTTGTTTTGCGAGCTCTATATATAACATTTATAAATATGAGATTTATTAAAATTAAGTCATGTGACATCTGACTTGATTTTTTATCAGCATATATACAATTATATTGCTTATTTAATAAATTATCCGTAATATTGAAGCCTGTTCATTAAAGTATGAGGATTGGTTATCTTAATATATATCTGATCATTTATAGCATATATGTGTAGAGATGATAATCTGGACCAACTGATGATTGCTGGTTTAGCATGAAATACATATATTGTTGATTATTTATCTTTTCAACATATATGTGTTCAAGTGTATCAGTGTTATGAGAGAGAGTAGAGAATGCTGGGTCGTGTGAAAGTCTGTGCTCATATACCCTATATATTAAAATATATTGTTTTGAATTTATTTTTCCTCAAATTATTTTCCATATGGTAAATGAAAATATTGTCAAAACAAAACATTCTATTGTGATGTATTTATTTTGTATGTGGAAAATGATTTGGAAAAAAAAAGCAATGTCAAAAACTGGAAGTTTACCATATACATTGGATTCGAACTCAGACTTTCACACGACCTTCAGCTCTCCATGCCATCTATGTGCAGGTGTGCGTAAGCCTGTTCTGTGTATTAATTTACATATACACATTGGAATGAATGAGATTTTGATTTTTAAATTTTACCTATAAATGATATTTAAGATGACAGCCATGTTGTAAGTATCACTAGAATTGTTATTTATTTAAAGATATGTTTGTATATAGAAAATTGTAGAATTAATGTCAGTGTTAAGTTTCATCATATATTACTGTTCTAATATTGTATAAAATCCAAATAATTAGATCTTTTAGCATTCTTTACATTATTAATATGAAATCTTTCATTCTAAACAGCTTTATGAACTATTTAAAGGTCTTATATGCTTAAAAATATATACAATTGGTTAGTGGAACATGTAATAGATTATAAATTTTTAAATTTATTAATATTTAAATATAAATCAAATCTTATTCTATAATCAGTAACAATAAAAAATACTTTAAAATCTTACCTATTTGATCATCAGAAAGTGGGAGGCCAAAAAAAAAGCACAGAGATAAAATAAGATTAAAAATAAATTTAAATGAAAAAAAATTATAAATTATTAATTAATTAAAATTTCGAAATAAAATTTGTCGTATTTAGTAAACAGAAAGATAATTCTATGTTACCAAAATGAAATGGAAAGTCTTACAATTAAAAAGAGACATAAATTGTTATTATTTTTACTTAAATTTAAAGAAGCTGTGACAGCATAATTAATTTAAAACCATTTAGGTATAACAGAATATGATAAGAAGAATTGACATCTAAATGATTATTGGCTATTAGTATAAATGAATAATATATGATGCAGTGTAATGCATTGTGACTTCTCCTTATTCACAGTCAGGAATCTCTCAGTCACTATGCCCAGAGAAGCCTGTTAACCACATTACTTTCCCTTTCCATTCCCCACCTTGTTTTCCATTCTTTTTTATCCTGCTCCATCCCATTTTCACAACATAATCTTTGTCAACTCCATGGTCTTTATATCTGAATCCCCCTTATCTTTTCCCAAACCCAGCATAAAAAACAAGAATCCACTTTCTGTATAATCACTTTGTTATAATTATTTTTTCACAACTCCATTATTTGTATCCTTTCTGCTTGCAGGCATTTACATTCATTTAACAGATGCCTAATATTTTCTATGCATTCCTTACACAACTTGCAGACTAAATCACCCACATTTTCCATTTATGCGTATATTCTCTTGTTGCTAAAGATTCTGTTTAGGTCTTAAACAGTAAACTACTTCACTTGATATTATCATAAATTAACTCACAGCCAATATTCTGTTTACTTCTATATATATATATTTAAACTCTTTTTACTCTCCATACTAGTTCTCCATCTTTCCAACTCCCTATTCTTTATTAATGCACTTATTCTTTTATCCTATTCCTTATCACTATAACACTCAACAATTCTCCTACACAATCATCCCATCTTTTGTATAAGTATACTGACATAAATGCTTTATCTAAATCTTCTGCATACCATACTATTTTTTTCACCCATTTTTTTCACTGGCCCTTTACTCTAACCCAATTAAATACTATTTTAGCTGTTCTCTTATTATCCATAAATTGCAATCTACTGAAAATTTTCATTTGCCTTTTGCATTTCTCATGTAAAAACTTGACTATCCCATTTCTCTTTGAATTGCCTCCTTTGCTATCCAGACATCTGCATCTAATGCATGTCTTCCTCTCCTCTTTGTACTTTTTCTAAGTTTTCTAACATTCCTTTACTAACACATAAGCATCATTACCATATGTTAACCCTATGTAATAGGCCGGGTGATTACTTAGGAGAGAGGAGGGCACATCTTACTATGGTCAGACTTTGGGTTTTTGGCTATGATGCAAATGATTACACAATAAAACACATAACCTATAATTGTATCTACTTCCAATAGACTAGCTCTGCATATTTTTATTAACTTAGACACAATTCGGGTTAGTTCATCCAGTTCTCACCCCTTCCTGGCTCTGTTATACCACAGTATTCAAACACAGGGAGCAATTGCTTTAGACACTTTAGCAGGGAATGAAATTGCACTGGTCACTAACTATTGCATCTTTATATAGATGATGATTGATTATTCAAACTCTCTAAATATTCTCTAGTATCACTGCACATAAAATAAGGTGTGTGTGTGTGCATATACATATTCAAGATTATTATACTAATTGGTGTGAATCTTTATTTATGATAATACTAGTAATGGTAATCATGATGAGCTATATACTAATAATGAGCTAGAGACCAAATTAAAATAATAAATTCTGTAATATTTATTGAATGACAACAAAAAAAAATAATAACACAAAATAGTTTAGCAATAGTGAGTTATATAATCAGCTATGTCAAGGATGAGCTTCTACCATATTGTTATTTAAAATAATGAAAATCTTTATACCTAACACATAGTAGAAATTCATGTACTTGTTACCAATTATTTACAAATGCATACATATATAAAAAAAATAATTTTATAAGACCGTGAATCTGAATGACTAAATCAATACTATTTACAGTCACATTTAAATGATTACCCTTACCCAGTTCATGTTGATAGTTATCAATATTCTTTAGGACCCTTCCTTATCTATGAATTCCTCTAATATTAATAGAAAAAAGCATCTGTGCAAAAATTTTAGTCAATTCTAATGAAAAACAAAAAGGAACTCATAACAAAATATTATTTAACAATAAACAACTAACAAAAAATTCTGTCCTGTATTTAAGTATAAGTACTTAATGTGGGATAATATCAAAATCTTACCTCCTTTCATTCTCCATTAGTATGCCAGAGTTATATTGGTGATGGGAGGGCAAGATGACCTAAATTTTATTTAATAAACAAAAAAATGCTTAATTAAACCTTAACTGCTTTCCAACCATCTTATTCTTAAAATGAACTTTTCCAAGATTTAGACATGTCTGCTCAAGTGTAGAAATAAATATAAATGAAAAAAATATAACCATAATAAAAAACGTAAATCAAAATTTCCAACCAATTATGTTAGCTAAAGTCAGATGAGTTTGCTGGGAAGGTCCTTCATATTATCAGTCCATTCTTTTTAAGACTGATCTCCTTGGATAACAATAACATACTGCACCTTTGGAAATTGATATAACCATGCTTGGAAACAATAGAAAAGCATTCTTCTCCAGTTTATTTCTATTGGATCATATGCAGGCATTTCTCCAAAGACAGTAGATGTTTTTAGGCTCTGTGGCAATAGACAAATGAAGTCACTATGCTTTCATGCCTTCAGAAATGACATTCACCTTTATGGCATCATTACTTTAGCCAGAAAACATTGAAAAGCAATCTAGATCATATATGGATTTCATGTTATTCCAATTTAGCATTTAATAGTGATATATGTATAAGAATTATTTTGCTTCTTTTTCTCAGTTATTAATGACTATTTACTTTCATTCTCCTCATGTGTGAATAGAGTTAATGTTTCCTAAAATAAAATTTAAAAAATATTTATTTCTTTAAATTGAATGATTTACTTATTAATTTTGAATTTAATTGCTGGTTTGGCTTTCTCATTACTTCAGCACTATTCAAAATCAATTTCATTTCAAATATATATACATCCATTTTATAGCATTCATAGTTTAACTATGATGAGGTTGACTTTTCTTTAGCGAAAGCATTATTTTGAAAGAGAAGATTCAAACTATTTTTATACAATATTCAGTTTAAAAATGAGATTAATTCATTTCCGACTGTTGGTGTGTTGAATCTTGTATTTCCTTATACACTGATATGATTTCCTATTGTTGTGCAAATTTTTATTTGTAAAAATTGGATTAAAACAATTATTAATTGAAGTTTCCCACAGTTGATCACCTAGTGACTGATTTGAGGTTAAGTCATTATTTTATGTGTCTTGTCAAACATTTCAATTATTGTTCTGGTTTAGTTTGTAATGTACAACACTGATTTTTTTTAGTATATTTGACAGAACTTTTGAGAGTGCTTAATTTGAATACTTATAATTTTATAATTTTTTCATTATGATAAAAAAAATTGAGCGGTTGTGGGATTAAGTATTTTAATCACTAATACATTGAATGTTTAACATGTATATGTGAGTTTTTAAAAATATTCTAAATTGCTTAGTAATCTAGGGGTTAAACATATACTTTCCATGTCACAATTTGATGATGTGGGTTAATCTGAAATGTTGTGACAAGGTTGTAATCTACCCTTACACCTACTACTGCCCCTCTCTTCTATACAAGTCTAGTTATATCATATTTATTATGTGAAAACACTGTTAATTTCTTTATCAGTCCCATTCTTTTCTTTGCTTCACTTAGCAATTTTTCTCTCATTCATCCAAGCAATTTTTCTGATTACTTAAAACTATTTCTAGATAGGTATGCCTATTCACCATATTTAACCTTATATCCCCCAATAAAAATTCTTTGTCTTCTTTTTCCCCAGTATTAATCATCATTACCTGATGATCTGCCACCAAGTGTAAGGTTGAGTAATCAATAGAATTCAGATAATAATGCTTATCAAATCCTCATACAGTGCTCTTCTATTTATACCGACAGCCTAGTTTCTAGCTTATGGCTTTGAGCATTGAAGCATCTTAGGTCTGAATCTAATGCACTTTTCCTTTAGCAGACATTTCTTACTTGGTCTTTAGTATCAAACTATCAAGCTATAAGCTTGAAATTCAAAATCATCATAATGTTTTGAATCTAATCTGATTTGGTTGCATAGTTAAAATCTTAGAGCAGTATCTATATATTTTAATGTCCTCAGATTTTTAAATAACCATAGAGACATATTTTTTTGGTCAAAATTGCCTTAAAATTAACAAAACATCATTTGACTTCCACAAAACTTTCATTTTAACACATAAAGTTGGACAGTAATAGAGAAGTAAAAAAATGAATACTAAAAACTATATAGTAAAAAAAAAAAAAGAAGAAGGTAACAGTGATAAGAAGATAATCTGGAAAACTTATCCAAATCAATATATGTAATTAGTGAAAATAAACTCATTAAAAATGTTAATAGCCAAAAAATATTATAGGTTAAAATTAATAAAATAATTAGACTTAATAAAAAAATTTAGAGTAGTGTTTTGTTTGAATGTTATGTTAATAAAACTGATTCATGTCAAGTTATGGACAAACAAAACATAAGAATAATGTAAATAGAGGGATTTGAATTTAGAATTTTCAGTATATATTCATTTACCAATCCATCTCAAGAAACTTATACACATGACCACACACATGTGACAAAGGTAAATGATCCCTAATGTACATATTTTGTGCAGAACCAGCACTCATCAGTTGGGCCAGTCTGTCACACATATATACAACCAGTGCTCAGCTTATATTAAGATAGCAATTACTTAAACTTTAATGGTCAGACTTCAATATTCTGATTCTTCCATCAATTCAGTTGCCTATTTCATTGAAAAATCACCAATAAAATGCTCAAATCTCTTGGTAGATTTGACATTAGACCACTAAACATCGCATGATCACCATTTCTTATTCTTGCTCATAACTGTTTTTAAAACAGGCAAAACTCTCCATACAGTATTGCCACTGAGTGCAAGCCAGAGTAATCAATGGATGACAGAAGGCTTGTGTCCCTATCTATTGCCTACTCATCCAATATCCCCAGACTAGTTTCTAGCTTGTGGATTTCATCAGTGAGAAACATTGGATCTGAGAGCACTGCACCTAGATCTTAGGACATTGTAGTCACACCCATGTAGATATTATGTCAATATAACACCTCATACTATCAGATCATTATGTATTCATTTATATTAATAGGAGAAGGATGGGCTGGACTTATACTATCATATAACCTATTTCCAAGGCAATATGTAATTAACCTACTCATGAATATTTACTATAGTAAATGAATGGTTGAATTGTTTAGAAGGTGAGAAGATTGAAGCTGTTTATTAATCATTAAGAAATTGGTATCTTAATATAAGCTGAGCACTGATTATATATCTGTGTGAGATTATGATCTGGCCCAACTGACAAGTGTTAATTCTGCACAAAATATGTATATTAGGGATCATTTGTTTTTTTAAATGTATGTGGTCATGTATATCAGTTGCTTGAGAGGGAGTGGAGGATAAATATAGACTGAAAATCCTAAGTTCAAATCCCTCTATTTACTATTGTAAACATTCAGTATACTGAATAAATAGGTTAAAAGAATAATGTTTTTGCATTAAGAGCAAAGACAATAAGATAAAAAAATATAGTAAAAAAAAATGTTTTCTATGCTATGTAAATAAACAAACTTAAGAAAAACCAGAGTCAAAATATAAAAAAAGCAAAAAGTATAATATATATATATATATATATATATATATATATATATATAATCATTAAAACCAGTCAACACTTAGACAATCTCACTACCAATAACAATCAACAATCTCAAACTGTTGTCAAGGTAACCTTTTTTTAACAATAAAGGTGAAATTACACCTTTGCTTATGGTCTAGTATATTTATATATACCCTAAAGATTGCAACTTGACAAAAGAGACTGAAATTATTTATACAAAAAAGTTTAAATAAACCTCCTTAAACAGGTAAGTATAACCTGTTCTGAATGCAGAGTAATAAATACTTAGTTATATCATTATAAACTGCAATTAGACATTTCAAATTGCATCCAAAGTATTGCTTAAATTATAAGTATAATAATGCTCAAAGCTAAATGAGTTTATAAGTAATCATTATACCAGTCAATACTTAAACAATCCCAATATCAATAATAGTCAACAATCTTAAACTGTTGTCAAGGCAACCTCCTTTTAGCAATAAAGGTGGGATCCCATCTTTACTTAAGGTCCAACATATTTATATAGACATTAAAGATTGCAAGGTGACCACAGAGATTGAAATTATTAATATAAAAAGGTTAAATAAATGTCATTAAATACTAATATTTACTGAGGCTATAACCTCAATAATATGCGTATAAAATGCAATAGTAGGGACCTCTTACACTATGGAAGAAAAGAGGGAACCCTTCTTTACTTCAACCTACTTTCTATTTAAATAGGTGAAGCTGAAGCGGTTAGATCTGCGAGCATGAAGCTATTCAATACTTCACTGATTAAGTCTACATTTCTTATTACACATTAACCCTTTTCCCGCCTCTGACGAGGCACCTCATAGACATCTGACATCACTCTAACTCTGCAAGTTTTTATACGAAAACATTCGTTCAATATGTTTTTAAATAGATTTTTAAAAGCTCTATAAGATGGTGCCCTCTTCCGAATTCTTTTACAAGTAAAAAATAAAAAAAAAACTGCATTTAAAGCTAAACAAATAAAGAAGCTTATTGGTGATTGGCTCTCAGCCAGTTCTCAGCCGACAAAGACATTCTGATTGGCTGGAAAAAACAAAGAAACCGCCTGATCAAAGAAAATAAAGATAAACGCTGAGATTTTCATTTCGAATGTGATTTAATAATAAAAAAAGGATAATTTGACAAATTAAAAATAATTTTTAAAAAATAAACTAAAAAAACAAAATTATTTTCGAAAAATATCGAAGATTTTTGTAAAAATATTGAAGCTGTAGTAAAAAGAAATATTTACTTTTCTATAACGTAAAAGTCGATCTTTTTGTTTATATTATAGCTTTTATGTTGCCGAAATTGAATATTTTAGAATAAATAAATAGCAATTTATTTTTGAAAGAACTTTCGTTCTCTTCATAACCTGAAAAAATTAATAATATACTTTTTATAAATGTATCTGAGTTGAATTTAATATTATAGGCGAATATGTTCTAACAATAGGCTTTGTCTTCAGTTTGTGAGTTGGCCAATTAAAAGATTTGATTTTTATCTCATACTACCAATCATTAATACTCGTGAAATCTTTCAATTTACAACGAGTCAATGGAAAAATTTTATATTTAGAAATCTATTACAGTAATTTAAAGTTGTAATTATAAATTTATTAAATGCACATTGATTACGTAGTAATATTTATTGAGGCAAATATAACCTGTTCTGAATGCAGATAGACCTTAAGTACAGATGGGCTTCCACCTTTATTGTTAAAAGGAGGTTGCCTTGACAACAGTTTGAAATTGTGGATTGTTATTGATATTGGAATTATCTAAGTGTTGACTGGTTTTAATGATTATTTATAAATCCATTTAGCATTGAGTATTATTACACTTATTATTTAAGTAATACTTTGAGTGCAATTTGAAAGTTATAATCGCAGTTTGTAAAGTTATGATGGACTACTTATTAGTAGCTGCATTCAGAATAAGTTATATTTGCCTGATTAAGGTGATTTATTTAAACTACTTTGTATCAATAAGTTTAATCCCTGTACTCAAGTTGCAATCTTTAGTGTGTATATAAATATTTGAAAATCAGGCACTCTTGACAAGCCTGGGAACTTAATTGTAAATATAGGAGATTTGAACTCAGATTTTGCACCCTTCAACTATCCACACTATCTCATACAACTGATACACATGACCACACACACATGTAGAAAAGATAAATAATCACCAATATACGTATTTTGTGCTAAACCAGCACTCATCAGTTGGTCCTGATTATCATCTCCCATACACACACATATATAATCAGTGCTCAGTTTAAATTAAGATAGCAAATCTTCATACTTTAATGGTCAGGCTTCAATCCACTCCAACCTCCAACTTTTTAGCCATCCATATCATTGAAAATCTGATGATGAAAACTTTTACTGTTAAAAGGAAGTTGCCTTGACAACAGTTTGAGATTATTGATTGTTATTGACATTGGGATCATCTAAGTGTTGACTAGTTTTAATGATTACTTATAAACTCATTTAGTTTTGGACATTATTACCCTTATTATTTAAAGTAATGTTTTGGGTAAAATTTGAAAACTATAATTGCAGTTTGTAATGTTATATATATATACAATTTTTTTTTGTGTGATCAAGTTGAAACATTGGAGTTTTTAAATTAAAATTTTACATGGATAAACTTGCAAAATATGTTTTATATATATAAAGAAGATTAATTTGATTAATTAAGAATAATAGCTGGAGAATGTAAAGATGAAATGAGAAGAAAAAAGGCTTCACAGATATAGTAAAGTTTATGTAAATTGAGATAACACAAATCAAATTCTGTTTAATATAAAATACTAAAAAAGAAATTTATGCTGACTGGACTTTCAATTAACGAAAAAAAAATATTTATTGCATTAAACTATAAAAATGGGCAAGTAGAAAAATATTTGGTACTTGTATATTTCTTGGTAGCTGAAGGGCAGAAGGAATTTTTGTTCAAATATACAGTTTCAGGGGCATATCACTACAAGTACTTCTTTATGATTTTTTTGTTTTATAATTTTAAATTAAAAAATATATGTTAGTTGTTAAGGTAAAAAAAAATAAAAATCGATTATAAATTCCAATTAGAAGATTTACTTAGTTTATATATATATATTAGAATATTTAAATATGACATGCTCAAATCATTTTCATAATTTATTAAAAGACAGGGTCTTTCTTTTTGTCACTATCATTTTGGCAAAATGATCAAAATTTGGTATCAACCTTAAGCAAAATAGCATAGCTTGGGGTATTTGCAAACATATGAGATCAATGATCCATTTATAGGTACTTTACATGCCCTTAGGTATTTCTGGATGCTAGCATGAACAATTATCAAATACACTTTCTCATAAATATACAGAATTTGAACACAGACTTTCAAGCACTCTCAACTATCCATACTATCTTATACCACTGATACCATTAAGCTCCAGGTATATGAAGAATGGCCATATTTTATATATTACATATTAAGCCTGCATTCTGTCCATTTCTCTTCTATGTATTTAAATGGATAAAGTTCTATACATGAGGCATTTGTGCATTCCATCATCAGATTTTCAACAATATGGATGGCTGAAGAGTTGGAGGTTGGAGTAGATTGAAGCCTGTCCATTAAAGTATGAAGATTTATTATCTTAATATAAACTGAGCACTGATCATATATATGTTTGTGGGGGAGATGACGACCCGACCCAACTGATGAGCGCTATGTGAAATACGAATATTGGTGATTGTTTATCTTTTCTACATGTGTGTGGTCATGTGTATCAGTGGTATAAGATATTGTGAATAGTTGAAGGATGCTTGAAAGTCTATGCTCAAATCCTATATATTTATTTATAAATAAGCAATAACAAGTCATTTATGTCCTTTTTTAAAATTTACATTAATATTTCTTTGTTTTTTTTTCTTAGTTTAAAAAAAATATTAACAAATAAAGCAAAAATATTCTAAAAAAATTTGCTCCAAAATTGTCTTTTTAAAAAATAACACCAACAAAAAACAACAACACTGAAAATATTAAATACAATTGTTTTTTTCAGCCATTTTGTTGTAGACATTTATTGTATGACTATCAAAGTGTATAATTGAACAAAAAACACATTCATCTCTTCAGATACCTGAAAATGCACAAGTCCCAAATATTTTACGATAATATGGAATGTACTCACTAAAACAAAAACAAACAAAACTTCAATTGTACTAGTATTTTTAATATACTATAAAATCAAAAATATAATGAAACATAATGTACTATCTTTTATATTAGCACATAAATTATTAAACAAGTCAAAACTCTCCATACAGTAGTGCGACCCTGTGCCAACCAGAGTAATCAATGAATGGCAGAAGGCTTGTGCATAAAATCCCTATCTAGTGCCTACTCATCCAATATCCCAGACTAGTTTCTGGCTTGTGGCCTTCGTTAGTGAGTGGCCTTGGATCTGAGAGCACTGTACCTAGATCTTAGGATCTAATGCAACCCTCCAGCAGCCACCTTTTATCTCTCCGTAACTACAAAACTATGAGAATGAAAACACAATAATATTTTCAATTTAAGCTCAATAGCTTATATAGTCATATGGGTCTGAACTCAGTTCAGCACCCATACATTTTGGTGTCTTTGGCTCTTTAACAACCATAGCCACCACTATCCTATTAGGTAGGATGAGTAGGCACTAGATAGGGATTTTATGCCCAACCTTCTGGCATCCATTGATTACTCTGGTTGGCACAGGGTGGCACTACTGTATGGAGAGATTTGCCTTGTTTAATAACAATTTATGTGCTAGTATAAGAGATAGTGATATATGTGCTAGTATAAGAGATAGTGATCATGTGATGTTTAGTGGTTTAACACCAATCCTGCCAATTTAGGATAGTGGTGGTTATGGTTGTTAAAGAGCCAAAGACACCAAAATATATGGGTGCTGAACTGAATTCAGACCCATATGACTATATAAGCTATTGAGCTTAGATTGAAAATATTATTGTGTTTTCAATTTCATTCTCATAGTTTTGTAGTTAAGTAGAGATAAAAGGTGGCTGCTGGAGGTTGCATTAGATCCTAAGATCTAGGTGCAGTGCTCTCAGATCCAAGGCTCCTCACTGACGACGGCCAGAAACTAGTCTAGGCACTAGATAGGGATTTTATGCACAAGCCTTCTGCATCCATTGATTACTCTGGTTGGCACGGTTGGCACAGGGTGGCACTACTGTATGAAAACATAATGTAAAAGTAAATGAATTTTATTTTAAAAAAAGAAACTTCAAAAATAAAAATACTTTTAATAAACACAAAATAAATATGATTTTGTAAAGATTTTTAAATAATAAAAATCTCTAATACGTTATTTTTTTGATTTTTATTGAAATGAAATAAAAGAAACATATAAACAGAATGCTTAGATAATGATATATATATATAAATAAGTAAACATTTAAAAAGAAGATATAATAGAATGAAGGAAGTCATTATGTATTCCTTTTCCCGTAATTTTTGAATAATAAGGATTAAAATAGGTGGAAAGTACATTTCTTTATATCAAAGACTTTTTATCTTCTTTCTTTTGTGTAGCATTTCAATAATATGAATCCTAATTTTTCTGTTTAATCATATTTAAAAAGGTTAAAAAATAAAAAAAAACTTGCATTATGGATAATTTTACTGAGATTTTAGCAAAAGGAAAAAAAACAAACAATGGTGGTATGTTTTATAAACATTTTTTAAATATGATAACTGTAGTAAAACATATTATAATATACATATAAAGAAAGAATAAACACATTCATTAATGTAGGAAATTTTTTTTCAATAAATATAATGTATTAAGATATGTATAATTTCACTGATTATATTTATTATATTTTTAACATAATTAATAATTCACATGAGCACCATTTTATATGCTTACACTGACTATTAATAACAATAGCAAACTTTCCATACAGTATTGCCACCAAGTGTAAGCCTTTGTAATCAATAGATGCAAGAAGATGGGTGCATAAAATCCCTATCTAGTGCCTACTCATTCAATATCCCTAGACTAATTTTTAGCACAAAGGCTTATACTTGGTGGAAATAATGTATGGATAGATTGCTATTGTTATTAATAGCCTGTGTAAACATATGAAATGGTGATCATGTGATGTGAAATGGTGATCATGTGATGTTTTGATGGTTTTATACTTATCATGTCTATGAGATAAAGGTAACAGTGGATTCTGTAAAATCAGCTAAACTGAGTTCAGGTCTATATGACATATAAGCAAATGAGCTTGGATTGAAAACATTATTGTGTTTTCATCTTAGACTCCTAGCTTTGTAGTTAACCAAATAGGTAAAAGGTGGCTGCTGGAGGGTTGTATTAGATCCTAAGATCTAAGTGCACTACTCTCAAATTCAAACTCCTCACTGATGAAAGTCCCAATCTAGAAACAAGTTTAACGATATGGGATGAATAGGCACTAGATATGTTTATATAGACACTAACGATTTCAGCTTGTCCACTGAGAATGAAATTATTGGTACATAGAAATTTAAATAAATATGTTAAACAGGTAAATATAACCTATTCTTAATAAGGAATAATAGATAGTCAATTATAACATTCAAACTGCTCTCCAACAATGTATTACTTAAATAATAAATGTACTTTAGTATATTTATATTATATATATCTTTCAAAAATAAAATGTGAAAAATAATTTTTAACTATCTTCTTGACACATTTCTAGGTTTTAATTATTATTACTATTTGCATGTTTTGTCTTGAGATGTATATAAAGAAAAATGTATACCCCATTTTTACATTTTCTCCAAACTTTACTAAAAGCATAAAGTAATTAAGAGGATTGAACCCAGACTTTCAAGCTCCCAACAGCCATCCACTTGATCCAATATAACAAATACACATAACCACATACATGAGAAAAGGATAATTGATCTCCAATATACATATTTCATGATGAACTAGCACTCATCATGTATATTAGAGATCATTTATCTTTTTCCCATATATGTGGTCATGTGTATCAGTTGTATTGGATAGAATGAATGTCTGTAAGGAGCTTGAAAGTCTAGATTCAAATCCCTTTAAACTACATTAGATTAAGATATACATTATTCTTGTATTTCAATATTAAAAGCATAAAATTAAAAAATGAAATTGGTCTTAAAAAATGACAACTTTGCCAATAAAAAAAAATTGCCAGGAATATGCAAAAATACAAAATCACAATAAAGAATTTTGTTTAATCATTAAGCTTAAAAAAATAAATTTAATGAAGAAAAAAAAGAAAAATATGTATATTTAAGTTTAAATAATATTAAAATTCAACTTTTTTACAAAAAAAAACCTCATTTACAATAAGTATTTCCTTTGTGAATTAGGACAAATTAACACCAAAAAATACCATAATCAGATTGTTAATAATCATAAATTAAATTTATAGAGTATTTTTGGTTAGAAGTAATTTAATATTAAAATGATATAAGCCTACAAATATATAAAGAAAGTTTTTAATATATGACTTTTATATCAGTTCTTATTTATAAATCTGAGACTTGAACATTTAACATAAAAGTGACACAAAATTTTCAGACCACTCACTCAACAAAGTATGGAGAAATTTATATTAAGAGAATATACATTTGGGAGTATCTAGAAGAAATCAAAAATGTAATAGTGAATAAGAAAATAAGCAGGTATAGTTGACGTTAATGAAAGAACTAAACTTATGCTGAAATAAAACTGGGTTGCAAGATGAGAAGTTAATGTCTTAAGGCAAATCCCAAATAATTACAAAGGGTCTAAAAAGAAACCACATGACTTTGTTAGATGAAATGTGGAAATTTACTATTATGTTGTGGAGAAATGGATTAATAATCATAAAAACTAAACTTAAAGTCACTTCTATCTTTCTTTGAATCAGTAATGGTTAAATAATATATATATATATATATATATATATATATATATATATATATAAGTTATATATATATATATATATATATATATATATATTATAACCTACACTCCCACCACCACTCATATATATTACATGAGCGAAATGCCCAGGCGCCAGTTCTATTAATGAATAGAACAATATAACAAGATATATAATACAAAATTATTATTGAGACTCTTCAATTAAGTCTATGTTCAGCTCAGCGGGAGGCTATAGGAAGTTCAAAAGATACATGATTCTAAGTAAATGAAAGAAGAAATATTAAAAAACATTAAATATAATGTAAATCCTTTTTATTAATTAGTTGTGTGATAAAGAATCATAGTGTTTATTGGTACAATCTATTAAAATATACTTTAAACTTAATTTCTTCCTTCATCCAAATATAACATATATCAGCTTGCTATAATTATAATACTAAACAATTCTATGACTTGGCATATCACAATCTAAACATCTACTTTAATGCCAATCAAGAAATAAACAATAAGATCTCAAGGAATTTAACAAACACAATTGAATTAAATAAAATACATTGGCCCATAAATTGTAATCCTAAAGTATAATAAAATGTAATGAAACAAATTGACTAAAATATTCTACTGTGTTTCAATAATAAGATACTGACAGAAATAGGTTATTTTAATTTCATATCATCATCTAACAAATATACTAACTTGGCAACCTTTCTAATGCGTTTATCCAGTGGCAAATGTTCCTTATAATATTTGGATTAAAAAAACAATATTGTCAGACATCAGAAAATTTGATATTATAGTTATAAAACAATATATCTATTTTATAATAGATGTGTGGAATGTGGAAATGGAAAACACAAATGTATACAATAATAACTCAAGACACAGTTTTAAGATTTAAATAAATAAAACAAATCATTTATTACACTAAAATAAATTTGGTTTAACATGATATTTACAATTGGACTACTTATCTTACAGATTTTTAAATTATCAACAAACTTTGAGCATCAGTTTGGGATTATCCCTATTATCAAAGCAAATTAACAACAAAATTTAAATATTCTGACTTCAAACACATGCTTTGCCTACATGTTTCATCTACATGACACGAAATAAACAACATGTTATATTATTAGCACAAAAAATACTCTTGAGAGGATATTACTATTGATTAATAAAATAAATCAAATTAATTATATTTGGCTCTCAACCAAGCAACTTTCTCTAATTGACTAAATAATCACTTTCAATTACGTATACCTTCAATTCATAGAACAAAATCATGTTCATTCTGATGATTTGATGATTTATAACCTTTATTTAAATAAATACACTGTATTTTAAAATATTTATTTCCAGTTTTAATCTCAATAACTTTATACTTCTATTTAAATGAATGTAATGTATTTCAAAACATTTGTTTCTCATTTTAATTTCAATAACTCTATACTTTATATACGCGATAGTATTTGTATTACGCGTGTGTGTGCATGTGTCAAGCAACAATGGTAGAAAATAATCTTTTCTACAAACTCTCCATTCATCAAGAAAATATCATACAATTACTTTATTTTGGACAATGTCATAATTCATTAATAAAATAAGACACTGATATTACATCAAGAATTAATTTAACAATTTATCTGGCCACATATTAATTAACACAGAGCTATATTTCATGATTGTACAGACTACACGTTCTAAGGGAAATCTACATGAGGAGCAGATAAACTCTTACTGAACACTTCTACAATAATTCATCTGATTCTAAATACACTGTTGGTGGGGAACCTTTTCCTCATCACCAAGAATATAAAACAAACATCACATAACTTCCTAAACATCATTTAATCATACTTCAATAATAACTCATCTACTTCTAAATACACTATTGGTGGGGACTTCTTCCTCATCACCAGGGCTCTAAGAAAACATCATTTAACTTCAAAAAATATCATTTAATCATACACATATAATATAAACTAAGCTCTACTCATGGAAAAACATTTACTAAATAAGCAAAATCCTTTATCCCTACAAACATTAGAACGCAATCAGATTTCTTTCCATTCTCAAAGCTTTTCTAAATATCGAACATTATAAATACATGCTGGCAGATAAATACATACAGATAACATACTAATCCATTCAACTCAGCAGAATATGACAGCATCCGAAATTTATACATAAAATATTCACAAACTGAACTTTATCAAACAAATGTCATAATTGTACGAAACAGACACACACCCACGAATAAAAGTACATATAAAATTAACTCTAAATTACACACTATGCAGGCAACATGGTAATTAAATATTGCATTAAGGTATAACTTTTAATTCAGAATAAACATTAGGTTATTTTTAAAATTTAATGGTTATAATTATTATGAATGAACTTTCTTTCATATCTAGCAAACTATTTCTATTATACGTTCGTTGATTTAAAAAAGAACAAAATTCTCACTTTGAGATAATAAAGTATACAAAATAAATATAAACCTATCTAATAATATATTTTAAAAAAATATTTATTTCTTTTACCTTCGTAAAAGAACAATAATACCTATTTGTACACAATCAATTTTTACCAGCATATTCCTCATTTGGATACGCTTCGGAGACAATATTGAAGGTCAAAATAACCCAAATTATGAATAAAACAATAATAAGTAAGCCTATCCATGAATAATATACATTAATAATGACAAGCAATAAAAAAATAAAGAAACAAAAGTTATTTGTTTTGTAACTTAAAATAAAAGTTCACTTGCAAAGCTCTGCTCCAGGTTTATGAAACAACATGGGACACATTCCAAACTGAATTTAATTAAAATAAATCTCTGCAGGACAACTAAAAAAATATAATCATAACTTAAATCTGACCCAGCACCTCCAGTGTTCATAGCATATCTATTTGAGGTACCAAATCACACACAAGCAATTAATTTCTCCTTTATTATACTGAAAATATAAGACATTCTCTGTTGTAGTTCTAAATTAAATATGCAATTATTCTTAGTAGTTTTCTTGAATAGCATTTGACACTTTATAGTCTATTATACACATGGTTTATTCTTAAATATTGCCAATTAAGATACCATGGTTCCTTAGTAATTCTACAATTAAAGTACTTTGTTTTAAATTCCATCTTTATCGAAGAGAACGCAAATTACCCGCATTTCTATCCTTCCATTCGATTTAAGCAAATACTTAATTTGAAGTAACTCACATTTTATTTCCTTCATTTAAAGTACGTATTATTTCCAGAAATACCAGATAAATAAATTCTGTTATCTTTTTATGATGAATTTAAACATGGCATGATTTATCAAAATATGTGTATTCTTAATTTTATGTTTAATCATCACAAAAACACAACATGGAAAATAGTGAAGAATTAAAATATAATCTGTAAAATAGTTTTGCATGCGATTTCCAGATATATTAAAAGACACGTTGGTTAGTGATACAACAATAATATTCATGCAATTTATTCTTATTTAAAATGACAATTAAATGAAGTAATGTAGACTGGATGTTATCAACATACATTTTTAAAAGAGCAATAGTTATGAAGGGGTTAATTCAAAAATGTTTAAATCAAGGAGAGCGAAGTAAACTATGTACCTTTTTAAAATTTAGAATTGCATCCTAGTTAACTTTTCCCATAATAAATTTTTTAAGATCCTTTCGAAGTTTTACTCCAAAGACTTTTTTTTTTAAATCAATTTGACTTCAGCAACTGGCTTCAATTTTCACAATAATGAGCCACTGTTTACTGGCTACAATTACAATACATAATAAGCAAATTTTTACTGGAAATCTTTGCTAAATAACCCTCTTTAGCAAAAGATCATTTCCCTTCACAAGGTTACTCCCACACTTCTTTTCTATCTAAGCTAATTACATATTAAAAAAAAAAATCTTTTCAAAAAAAAAATCATTTTGATTAAATCAAGACAAAAAAATAAATAAATAGCTTTTACAAACTTGAAAGAAAAATTTATATTAATTAACTATTAAACAAAAATGATTAATAATTTATTTAATTTGTAAAATAATTCATTGATTCAATTATCTATTAATCATTGGCAAGAAATATATATTTGTTAAATTATTTAAGATAATTACTGTAATTTAAATGTTTTTATTGTACATGTACTATTGTTTGCTGTTATTAAAAGATGAAAATGAAATGAAACCTAATACAGACATATATGCATGCACATGTACTGCAACCTAAATATTAAACTATCCTAACTAAATATAATTGAAATGGCTATTAATTTATTGACAAAAGGATAAGTATTAATGAATAAAGGATTTTGAAACCATTCAACCAAATATTACACTAACATAAAATAACTTTGCATTTTCCTGCCCAAATATATCAATTCCTATAATAACAACTCCTCTCTCTGGCATTAAATACTTCACTAACCACAACAATAATAACAAATACTTATAAAGTGGTCAATCAACTGCACAAGCAATCCATATCTAAGCTTTAAACAATTTCCCAAAAAAAAAAAAAAATCTAAGGCTATTTCATTTTTTTTAATATAATATAATTATTCAATGCAGATACAAAGCATCTCAACTCCTTGTGCCCATTCAAATGGTCACAATATATATATATATATATATATTGTATATATATGTAACCCAATATGGTTATATATATATATATATATATATATATATATATATATTGTAACCAGTTGGGTTACATAACACACAATAATATAGTATATATAAAGTAAAGGAAAAGTAGAAATAAACACAGACAAAAAATGTAATAAATATTTTCTACATTCACTGAAATAAAAATAATAAATAAAGAGTTAAATAACTCTGGATTTAAAATAATATTTTATTATAAAATTAAATATTTAAAAAAAGGTCTGATAAATAAAAATTAATATTTTTATTGATTTTGATAATTTAAAAATAACTATGTTTTCTGATAATTTTAAAAATGTCTATTTTTGAAATCTATTATCAAAGTAAAAACATGTATATAGATTACACCTCCAAAGGATTAGAGTTAATTGAAACAGACACTATGTTTTTATCACCTGACCCAACTAAGATTATAAAAAGACTGATAAAAAAATATCAGTTAATTTTTGATTGCAGTTTTGTAAGAGTTGGCCAGAAGAATCTCATTTTAATATTTTAAGCAATGACCAATTAGGACAACTGCAAAATTTGGCTTTAATTTTTTGAGGAGTGGTTAGCAGAGTTATACAAAGCTCCTATGAAGGTCTAAGGGAGTACCAGTCCAGTAGCTTCCCCATAGGTTACTGCAGAGTTTTGATTCATGAGGCCAGGATCATTTAAAATAGATCAAGTAACTGCTTAAATATGTTCTAGAAGACAGCTTGCCAATCCTGGACAGAAGAAGGCCCATGACATGCTAACAAATCACTTGAATTGTACCTCTTCCTGATACTGACAATTGCTTGGACTACAGAAGGAATCTCATGTTATGCCAACAAATTACTTCAATACTTTTTCCTGATGCTAACAACAAACCTGGATCATATTTTTCTGATGGACCAAAAACCAAGCTTACCAAGAGAAAGCTTGAAAAATGGTATACTTTCTGCTGTTTATCTATACACACAGGGAACCACAGATAAACTTGTTGTGTATATATACAGTGAGTTATTTTATTTTAATATTCTTTAAAATGACTTTTAAAATTGTAAACTAATAACTTAAACGTTAAAACAAACAAGTAACTTTTGCTTGAGTTGAAATCAAGTAGCATTATATATGACAACGAAATTTTAAATAATTTTAGTAAAATGACATTTTTATAACTGATAGATACATATAAAACAATATTAGTTTAAAATCATTTATTAAAGAAGAAAAAAGTTGAACCATTTATTATTTTTATGTAACAAGTTAAATAGGTTCAGAAATTTCATGCACATGCATGTATGTGTGTGTATATATGTCAATGTATTGCAAATACCATACCAATGCTTGTCAAGAATAACACATATGGAAAATTTAATCATTTTTTTTATAATTAGTTTATGTTAATTGAAATGTTTCCCTTGTATATTATAAAATGCACATCTATCTATAGATATATTTATGTGTTTATAAATACTTATTAAAAAATATTGTAAATCAATGTAATAACTTTAGTTATGTATATAATTTTGTATACTATTCAAAATCAGAACTCTTAGCCTATAAGATCTTAATTTCATTTTTTATTGTTGTTAATAAACTTGTATTCAATTATTAAAAATTATTTCCATCATCTCTTGGTCACATACAGTAATAGAGCTAATGTTCTCTAAGCTAGATTCAAGCATGGGGTAAATATTTAAGTGGGGATATGTATTTACTGCTAATGGGCATTCAGAGATGATCAATCATCATCCTGGTGTCCACATAAGATTATATTCTTTAAGGCCCATGCACTATCTTTTATTTTAGTTTAGTCATATTAGAAGTTAAGTTTATAGCTGGCCATTACAAGTGGCCTGAGCATTGATGATTATTAGCATGTTTTAATATTCCAGCATTATTGTTTAGATTTTCTCATTATTGTATATTCTAAGGTATGAGCACTAAGTTGGTGCATCCAAGTTATGTTTAAATAATTGCTTAAGATGGCAAAGGCTCAATAATCAGCCTGGTCTACAGAAGACTTCCAATCCAGTCACCAGTTTGACTGTTGATTTACTGTATTGATTTATACTGATTTATCTTAATTGTTGATCATCCATGATAATGAATGGTATTTTGAGTATTACTGATATTTACTTTTTGATAATGCTGGTTGATATATGATTGGTGGTTAATTATTTTAGTTACTCTAAGGAGTGACTGAATGATCTCAGAGATTTTAATCTCATGCTCTTATAAAATACTATATTACTTATATATACTTTATACTTGTTTACTCTTATATTAAAATTACAATTTAATTCACTTGAGAGGGATGATGACTTGCCATCACCCCAGGTTCACTTCTTCCTACCACCCCATCCCCTTACATTATATATATATATATATATATATATATATATATATATATATATATATATATATATATATATATATATATATATATATATATATTGTGACCTTCACCTTTGGCAGAAGCTAAATGTCTAGTCAAGTTTTGTGACAAGACATCAAAAAAAAATTATATAATTTGTCATTAATAGATATTTATTAGCATTATGTAATGCCATAATTATGCATAGAAAGGTTACTGTATCAGAATTTTTCTAGATTATATAGCTGTAAAGTAAAATTTACACAGCTCAAATTATAATAGTTTTGAACTTAAATAAGTGTTTATCATGCTAAAGTTTTTAAATCTTTAAATATCTGGTAATGTAAATGATAAATAATGCATTTTCAAATTAATAATATTAACTTATTCCTAATTTAACTATTAAAATGTTTCCAAAAGCTTAATTTTGAGGTTAAAAAACCAGGTTCAAACCTTATATTTTGGTTTCAATCTATAATATTTTAATTCATTTTATTTTAACACATCATATTCTAATTAAATATTTTAAATTTATGTGTATAGAAAAAGTTTAATAAAGCCAAAAATCAAAGGTAGAATTTTAAAGCAATGGATAAATGAATATTGAATGAATGAATAAATATTATTTTTATTTTTAACATGATTTATTTTAAAATATTCTTGAAGATAATTTTAAACTGTATATTCTGAAAAACTTTTCTAGATTTAAACCATAATAAACAAATATATTAAATGATTGTTTATAGTATTTTTTTATTACAATGTAAATTCCATTATGCATTTTATTTTATCTGGATGTCTGTAATTTTAAGTAATTATTTTATTTAAAACCAGAAAGTGTTTTTAATTAATTTTAATTGTCTAGATGAAAGTTGATTTGTTTTTAAAGTTTGAATATTAATTAGTTAGATTTTTATTTGACAACCTTTCTTAGTTTTAATAGACCAGGGATTCAAACTAATTAGAGAAGTGGTTGTAGGTTAAAAGTTTAATCAAAGTCTTGTAAAGTGTCACATATAAGTAGGTGAGATTGTCACCTGTTCAAGGTCCTTAATCAGTTTAAATTTTATTTTTTATTTATAACAGTTGAAGTTTAAAAACTCTAGTTAAATTTTAAGTGTATATATTTTTTTAAAATTTAATTATTTTTTTAACTTAAGTATGTTAGGCTAAATGACAATATTTTGTCACATTTATATGAATTCAAAACACCAAAGGACCTGAAAATTTCATTTTTCAATCAGATTTTGTGGTAATACCATTTAATTATTATAATGTTTAAAATACTACCTTTCAAATTTTCTCACATCAGAAAATTTCGACAGTTATTATTGTGCTGCCATTATAATTGTGCAAGAGCAATTAATAAATTCAAGTCACATAAGAATGTATGTTTTAAATTTAAATTTGCCATAATATATTTAAATTTCTTAGTGGCAATAATGGCATTAAAATAGTAATAATTTCCTGACATTTTACTTAAAAACACTCATTTCATCTCATATTATCCAGAATTTATTTACATCTAGTAAAGAACTTTTGATTCAGGATAAAGACTAATATTTTGTTATGATGAATATGTTTTATCAGATATTTTAAAAGAATTTATTTTAAGTCTACAAAAAAATAATGTTTAATTTTATCATAATAATATTTTATTTCAATGAACAATTTATCTGTGCTGTTATATTAATAAAAGACATTATTTATTGTTTATGGCAGCATGAATAGGATTCACATATTATGACTGTTTTGTTTTTTTTCCTCTTTTGAAGGAAAGCAATCTTTTTCTCAAGGCAGGGTAATATAAAAATCAACTTAAACTTAAATTATTTAATAAATATGACATGGAAGTATAAATTATTCATTACATAAAATATATCTGCCAAAAGACATTACATTTTATAAATGCCTGTAATAATATTTTAATCCTATGAGTTCTTTTCTCTCCCTGAGATTGACTATGGAGACTATTGTGGTCATAAATATGGCATTTGAAATAAGTATTTTTGTCCTACTAAATACTTTTATGATTTTGGATAAAGGCAATTTACAAAAGCATTCTCCAGCAAAGTATTTTTTTTATTACAACAAATTAAGATAATTCTGTTGATGGATTATTTTTGGAAAACCTGAATTTAAATGTTAAGGACATATTTATTGCAAATTAATAAATGTTTATTATAATTTAAATCCATGGGTGCTTATTTAATGAATATCCATAAATTCATCATATTATTTGCTAGAATAATCATCCAAAATGTTCATTAAGGATATTCAGAAAGTACTTTTATCTTTTATATTTTATATTTTAATTATATCACATTTTATGATGGATATATTTGCTGCCCACAAGACATTATTTACCAAATTTACCTATTTATGTTCCAGTGTAATAGTTATTGAAAAAGGAAAGCTGAAGAACTTCATTGAATTTATTTGTATTTATGATTTTTGACCATGTTTTTTTTCACATGCATATTATTTTTATATTATATACTATATTTTGAAAGTTAAAGTTCCTAGAATAGCAATTTATCATATTTGCATATTTTAAAATAACATGTGTTTCTTTTTTACATATAAAATATTTATTTATAAAGGCATATTCTGTTGTAAACTAAATTAGATGTATGTTTCTATTATTTAGTTATGCTTATTTACAGCCATATTTGATATTAGTTATTATTATTTATCACTGTTCACATATGTTAACCATAGTATTTTGTTAGAGATAGTAGATTTATTCTCTCTCTATTTAGGAATGCTTATGTATGCCAGTATATTTAGAGATGGTAGTGTTGGTCTCCATTCTTATTTTTCTATCTTATTTTTCAAAAAAGATGATAGCATTGGCTCTCTCTTATTATTTATATTGCTAGGATATATATTCTCATAGGAGATAGAGGCTTAAAACCTCTCTATTTTATTGCAATTCTTATTTAATATTCTTGTCTTCATGTGGATTCTCATTTTTCCTGACTAGTGACAAAATCCTAGATCATTTCTTAGCTCTTAAAAGTAGGTGCATTTTTATGAGCTATGCCATCATATGTTTCACTTCACCTTACTTAATTATTTAAAGATGTATTTTGTTTATAGTTGGTAGTATGTTTAGTAAAACATGTGCAATATTTTACCATGGTTTTATCTGGCATTTTAGTGGTTTTATCAAGGCATTGAGGAATTTCACCCTTACCTCTCTAGGATTCTTGGTTGGCTTAGATGTAAATGATTCATTATAGATGTGTAAATTCTATATTTTAGCTTTGCTAATAATGAGGCCAAAATACAATAAATAATTAATTCTAAATTTTTATAAGTTTATTTAAGCATAAATAAATATAATCTGTCTTACTACTCCTTCATCTCCGGATTGGTAAGCTACTATTATTATTGAATATGTTAAATATTCATAAATATTTATATGATGGTTACGATTATTGTACAAATGCATTGATATTTAAGAATTTTTTGATAATTAAACAATAAAAATTTTATTTTAATCTGCTGTATTATTTTTTACTTAATCTAAAGGAATTTTTTTATATATATAAAACGTGATGTAAAATTTTTACACCTTCCATCATAAATCCCAAGGAAGTAATGTTATAAAAGCCTTTGGCTTAAATATGGAGTATTTGTAGTTTTATATTTATTTTTCTGTAGAATAAATATTTGTTTTTGTTATTTAAAAAATATCTCATAGTCATTTGTTCACATCATTCCACTTGTCAACCAAAAATCAATCCACTTATGAATAAAATTTAAATACTTATAAAATATGTATTTGCCAAAAGAGTACATGAAGATTAAAACTAATATGAGTCATTTCATTGAATTATTTAAATTTTTGATTTACAACTAATAAAGATGTATTCTGCTTAAAGAATTATAATTTCATTTATCACTTGGGATCACTTTAATTAATTTGATTTACTTACTTTAAATCACTGTACACATTTATGTTAAACCATTTTTATATCTGAAGATCATATTTATAATTTTATAATAAAATTTAATTTATGAGAACCTAATTCATATTTAGGGAATATTTAAGTAGATTTATTCTAGAATATTTAGAATGACTATTAAATCCCTTATACATTCTAAATATCTTAGTGAAATCCTATATTGTTCATTATCTTTTTCTAAAACTAAGGGATCATGTTGTTGTTGTTGTTGTTATTATTATTATTATTATTATTATTATTATTATTATTATTATTATTATTATTATTATTATTATTATTATTATTATTATTATTATTATTATTATTATTATTATTATTATTATTATGATAAGACATTTGCTTAGGAGAAGTGTATGTCATATTTATTTATTTTCTAGGATTTTATTCAATATTGAATAGATCTAAAGAATCAAAGAGAATTTATTTTATAGTTTAAATGATATCATACTATTCTGAGATATCCTGATTCTTTTCACAAACGATATTAAGAGGACTTTATTTATGCTAGAGTGAGTTCAGATTTCTCCTCCCCTTGATTTATTAATAAGGTTGCTTTCTATTTTAATTATATTTTAATACTTGCACTTATGTATCTTTTTATTGTAGCATATGGCATTTATGTATAAACACACTGAGCTTAGCTATTACCTGACATTTTCACTTATACTTTATCCAATATAATCTTAATACTTGGAATAACTAAGTCTGAATTTGCTACAATAAGAACAATTCACAAGACAATTTTCAGAGAATCACTTTAACAAATTTCTGAAAACCAGGCACTCTTCACAAACCTGGAGCTTAATTGTAAGTAGGAGATTTGAACTCAGATTTTCAAGCACCCTTCAACTATCCACCCTATCTCATACAACTGACACACATGACCACACATATGCAAAAAAGATAAGTAATCACCAATATACATATTTCATGCTAAACCAGCACTCATCAGTTGGTCCAGATTATCATCTCCCACACATACATATAATCAGTGCTCAGTTTATATTAAGATAGGAAATCTTTGTACTTTAATGGACAGGATTCAATCTACTCCAACCTTCAACTTTTCAGCCATCCATATCATTGAAAATCTGATGATGAAAAACCCAAATCCCATGCTGATACCAATATTATTGCCATGCCTATGTTGACCTCAAGTCACTCTGACTTTTCATATAAAGAACCTTATCCATTTCAATACATAGAAGAGGGATGGGCAGGATACAAGTTTGATGTGTAAATATTTGCAAACCAGGCACTCTTTACAATCCTGGAGCTTAATTGTAAGTGTATATATATATATATATATATGTGTGTGTGTGTGTGTGGAAGAAGGGAGATGATAATCTGGACCAACTGATGGGTGCTGGTTTAGCACAAAATACGTATATTGGTGATTATTTACTTTTCCTGCATATGTATGGTCATGTGTATGAGTTGTATGAGATAGGGTGGATAGTTGAAAGGTGCTTGAAAATCTGAGTTCAAATCCCCTATACTTACAAATAAGCTCCAGGTTTGTGAACAGTGTCTGATTTTCAAATATTTACATATCAAGCTTGTATCCTGCACATCCCTTTTCTATGTATTTAAATGGATAAGGTCTTATACATGAGGGGCCAGAGTGATTTGAAGTCAACATGAGCATGACAATAATATTGGCATCAACATGGGATTTGGATTTTCATCATCAGATTTTCAATAATATGGATAGCTGAAAAGTTGGAGGTTGGAGTAGATTGAAGACTGTCCATTAAAGTATAAAGATTTGATATCTTTATATACACTGAGCACTGATTATATATGTGTGTGTGTGTGATGATAATCTGGACCAACTGATGAGTGCTGGTTTAGCACGAAATATGTATATTGGTGATTATTTGTTTTTCCTGCATATGTGTGGTCATGTGTATCAGTTGTATGAGATAGGGTGGATAGTTGAAGGGTGCTTGAAAATCTAAGTTCAAATCCTCTATACTTATTTAACAAATTTCGTAAATTTCACCTACTTTTTTACATCAATAGTTAGACCAAGATAACCTTTATCTAATCATCATGCTATTGATTGATTTATCCACAATTCATAAGAGCATGGTGATTAGATGAAACCTATTTTGTAACTTACTGGTAAATAAAAACTAGTTGGCAATGGTGGCTCTCTGGCTTATAAATTGTTTTGGTAAGTATTTAGATCTAGTTGGTTCCTTTGTAAAATTATGCATTATTACTGCTATACATTTAATAGCCATAATTTATTTACGAGATTATTTAAATTATTTGCATATATGTAAGTATATATTTAACATTAATCGAATCTGTATCCCTTTAACATATATAATTTTATATTCAAATAACCAAACAAATATAGTAAAATAAATTCAAACTTTTAATCCCTATAGGAGCGCTTTCAATTAAGACTACTTAGATAATTGAATGTGTTCCTATATGGATTAACAGTTTGACTTTATATTACTGTATTTGTTCTATTATTTGAACAAAAAATTATATATATAATATAAAATACTAATAGAGAGTTTTAAATATATCAAATGAGAGTTATTAAACCCCTATACACTTGATGTGTGTGCATTATAATAATGGGTATTTGCTGACAAGATCCACTTTTTGCTAATTCGAATACTGTTTAATCATCGGTTCATTAAGTATTTATTTTGTGTAATGAATCATGCATTTTTAATCCTACATTTCCTATAGTTTTTTTTTTTGTTCACACATTATTTTAATAATACTAAGATCAAAACTGTGCTTATGTTCTTTTTAATTGGTGTATGAGGATAAAGTACACAAATTGGATCGCTCTAACATATGGTGTGAGATGCAGCCAAGAAGACTATCCAAACACATACTATGGGAAAATGAAAGTGAATGTGAAAGCAAACATACCTTGATGTATAAAAAAGTAAAGACTGATTCAACTAATCCATTGGTTTTTTTACAACCGTAAAAAAGAATATGGACACAGTATTGATCCTAATATCATTAAAATAATGTGCAACAAAAACACCCAATAGAAAATGTAAGATTAAAGAGGTATGGTTCATTCACAAAATGAATACATAATGAACCAAAGATGAAACAGGATTCATATTAGTAAGAAATCAATCTTCTCAGCAGAATAACCATGATTATGATGCACACACATCAAAAGTATACATGATATAATGCTGCCACATGACCTAATTTAACACATCAATAGTATACATGATATAATGATTACAAAGAAATCAAGTCATATGTCACATGACCTAATTTAACAAGCTTGTATTACAAATGTTACATATAGAGCTCGCAAATAAGCTCTTAACAAGCTTTGCTGAATATTCCCAACCCCTAACCAGTTTCTGCTATTCTAGCACCTCCCTGAGGAAGCCAGTAGTAGAAACCATTCTGGGGTTGGGGATTTTATGCAATGCTTGTTAAGAGCTTATTTGCAGGCTCTATATATAATAATATAACAATATAATGAATTTTATCCAATATATTTAAAACTTTTAATATTTTATATTACTAATAATGACAGAGTATCAATATAATATACATATGCATACTGATACCTGAGCACTTAACAAAAAATCAATAGAGAGATTTTAGACTACTCAATAAAGTATGGAGAGACATATGTTAGGAGGAACAAGAAGAAATTGAAACAAAATATATGGGTAAGGAAACAAACATGTGTTAAATGACATTATTGAAAGAGTTAAGTGACTGAAATATAGTTGGATGGGGACATTGAGACAAGAGATGATAATAGATGGTCAGTTAAAATCTTGAACAGGATTCCAAGAGATTGTAAAAGACATAGAAAGAAAACACTTGAGATAAATAGATGAAATAAGGAAGTATAGTGGAATGTTGTAGATAAGAGTGGCTAGAGACCAGAAAAACTGGATTGATTGAACTTGGAGAGATCTTCATCCTAAAGTGAATCAAACAGGGCTGAAAATGATGTTGATGCCCTACATGATGATGATGATGAGACAGCTAAATGTAAAAATTTAATAGTGAATATATTTGTATTCCGCTTTGCATTTACATTCCTCTACATATTTTCCAAAATGTGTTTAATTTAAAACAGCATAGGTCCCTTCTCCTCTGCAAAAATGTTGCTATAATCCCAGAGTCTACTCTTCCTAACCATTTTCAATTTTAATTAACATTTCCACAAATTTTGCTGCTTTGTTTTCTTTTTTAATTGTGCAGCTTTAGGATTAAATAAAATAAACAAATGGTTTGTCTCTCAGGAAGTCATATAATATTTGAATAATGGAAATTACCAACTAAGCTTGACCCTTAAACCATTAATCCTTGCCTACCTCCACAACACTGCCTTAAAACATGTAAGGCAGTTTATATTTCATACAGACTATAAACCAGACATGTAATAAGTATATTTTCTTATTATCATATCAAGAGCTTTCATACTTTGTTGTTATGCTTTGATTATCCATTTTGGAAATTTCATCAATACACATCACACTTAGATATTACATTTAATGTTTTCATAGTTATAAGATGTAAATAAAGTAGTTTTGGGATTGCATTGTGTATTAATTTGTATTACTTCACAAAGTTTAATGAAATAGCATCCACCAATTGTCAAGGTTAAGTTTCAAAGAAAAACCATTAGAACTCAAATAGTAATGAGATTGAGTGTGAGGTAAGGAATGAGGTAGAACATGAAATAGTTGAGCATTCAGAATATGTGGAGTAAGGAAAATGTTTATTTTTTTTCAGTGTCACCATTAATTGATTTCAATATTATATTAGAAAAAAAAGATGGAATAAGAGATCTATACAGCCTGAAATATATTGTACTTCATCAGATTTATTTAAACCACTCAATCTTTTTAAAACACCAATAGACTCTCTCATGGTTCTCATACCATACTTTTCCAAATTTTGCAACTAATTTAGCATTAATACATTTTTTTTTAGAAATTGTTCACAAATCTGTTTATGATAAAATAATACTTGCTAATTTAGAAAACTGTCATTTTAGAACCATGAAAAAGACTACTGAAATATTAAGAAGACTAACTGGTTTAAATAAAGCTGATGAAGTGCAACATATTCCAGCCTTGTGGAAAGCACTTATTTCATCTCCTTTTTCTAATACATTTTTAAAATCTAAAATAGGAAAAACTCTCCATACAGTAGTGCCACTCAATGCAAGCCAGAGTAATCAATGGATGCCATCATGAAGTGCAACATATTCCAGCCTTGTGGAAAGCACTTATTTCATCTTTTTTTTTTAATACATCCTTGAAATCTAAAATAGGCAAAACTCTCCATACAGTAGTGCCACTCAGTGCAAGCCAGAGTAATCAATGGATGCCAGAACGCCTGTGCATAAAATCCCTATCTAGTGCCTACTCATCCAATATCCCCAGACTAGTTTCTGGCTTGTGGCATTCATCAGTGAGAAGCCTTGGATCTGAGAACACTGCACCTAGATCTTCAGTATTAGATAGTGATTTTATGCACAAGTTTTCTGGCATCCATTGATTACTCTGGCTTGCACTGAGTGGCAGTACTGTATGGAGAGTTTTTGCCTGTTTTAATAACAGTTACAAACAAGCATAAGAAATAGTGATCATGTGATGTTTAGTGTTCATGTGATCCTTGAAATCAATTAATGGTAAAAGTGAAAAAAATAAACATTTTGTAATCAACATATTCTGAAACATTAAATCTCATTACTATTTGAGATCTAATGGTTTTTCTTTAAAAACATAACCTTGACAATGGCAGATGCTGTTTCATCAAAACATTGGAAGTAATACAAAATAATACATGGTTTAACCCCAAAACTGCTTTGTTTACATCACTTAGATGTTTGCATGAAATTTTTTAATAGAAAAGTTTTAAACTATGCTTACTCAATGATTTTACTTCCATTACCTGTGTAATTTTCCCTCTCTTAAGATCATCCTCAAATATTTAAAATATTTAACTTATAATAAGTATAAAAATTTAAAAAAACAGAATTTAGAACTAAATATGTAGTCAGGTTTTTACAAAGTTGTATATTTCATATTTAAAGCAGAAATAATGCCAACTATTATTGAATTTTTTAAAAAAAAGTTAGTTTAATAAGTTCAAGAATTTTAGATTTTAAAGAAACATTGCTTACTTCTATATACTGTAAATATAGGAAATCAATCTAAAATTCATATCCAGTGCTATCCTATCACTAAGCCAGTTACTAACCGATCATTTAAAATTTATTAATGGATTTCTATGTAGTAGTTGTAAAGGTGCTTCCAGCCTTTATGAATAAAAAATTTGGTCATAGATTTAGTGCACCTGGAATATTCTCAATCTAATGTTTATTCAATAATTAACCACATTTTATTTTTTTAATCAGCTCGAAATTTAACACCTACTTTATATTTTGAATACTAATCAACTGTAGTTATGTAGACAGGAGAGTAGTTCACCTGAATATTTTAGCCCTTATTTTTGCAAGCATTAGATCTAGAAACCCTATTTGCATTAGATCCAGATTCAATCTCACCACCAATAAACACTATATGCCAGGAACTAGTCTGCTATGTGATGTGATACAATGCACCAGAGAGGTAATCGCTCAGCCACTATACCCAGAGAAACCTGTTCACCATCTTACATTTTCTTTCCATTTCCCACCCTAAGTTTTTCCCCTATTCTTCTCCATCTTGCTCCATCCCATTTCCACAACATTAGCATCATACAGATCACTTTTATCTTTTTCCAAACCCTACCCACTTTCTGTATAATAACTTTGTTTATATTTATTTTCCCACAACATTATTTGTACTACTTCTGCTTGTATTTATAATCAATTAACAGATGTTTAATATGTTCCATACATTCCTTACGTAACTTGCAGAGTAAATCACACATTTCTCAATTTATGTGCATTTTCCTTTGTTACTAATGATTCTGTTCAAGCCTCAAACAATAAACTAATTTCCTTGCTATTATTGTAAATTAACTCACAACCAATATTCTATTTACTTCTAACTATATTTAAACTCTTTTTACTTTCCATAGTTCCCCATCTCTCCCTCTCTCTATTTTTTAAAAAATGCATTTATTCTTCTATCTTATTCCTTGACACTATAACACTCAACAATTTTCCTAACACAATCATCCTATTCTTTATACAACTATACTGGCATAAAATCTTTATCCAAATCTTCTGCATACTGTACCACCTTTCTCACCTATCTTGTTGCCTGTCTTTGACTCATAACTCAAATTAAATGCTATTTTGGATATTTCGAAAATCTCTCCATTTAACAGTGCCACCCAGGGTAAGTTACAGTAAGTAATATATGCAAGAATGTTTATACATAAAATCCTTATCTAATGCCTACTTATCCAATATACCCAGACTACTGTCTAGCCGATATGGATATGGTAGCACAGTGCTGCCATCTAAAGTCTATCCAAATTTGCAAAAAATGAAAGAATAGATGGAATAAAAAGGGTTTGTTTTGTGGAGGATATTGTGGATAAACTGACATTGTGTGATGACTTTTTTTAAGATTTTGTTAATTTAGTACCCACTACGTTAATATTTTATTGAAAATGTTAATGTCTATGTAACATATATATATATAAAATACATATTGTGGATGGCTTGTGTGACCAAGTCGAAACGTCAGTGTATTGGTATTAAAAGTTTTTAACACGGATGAACCCGAAAAATATGTATTTTATATATTTAACCCGTGCAAATCTTCGTTTTAACATATATATATATATACACAGGATTGTTAAAGACGATTACACACTCAATATTTATAAGTAGATAACATGAGACTTAGTAGTAATAAAGATATATTCTGATTTACAAATAAATAAAGGATTGATGTAAGTATTACAAAATTAGAATTATTGAATTTTGACAACAATGAGCTCATGCTCAGGGCAGATACATAAGCTCTCTGTAAGTGAATGCAATTTGAAGAAGTACAATTAAAATCAGAATGGAAAATTATCATATATAAAAGAATTAGTATATAAATAAAATCTTCTGATATATAATATATAAAAACACATCTGTTTGCATTTTTAGAAGCATATTCCAAATAATAGTAATATCTCTGAATTGCATACGGACAATATTTCTGAGTTGTATATAGTTGTTTCTGAGAAAGGTTATGTACTTGCTTGACAAACATTTAATGATCTGTAAAAAATCCCTGCATAGATACAAATGTGATCCAAAAAATTGATTATTCAATGTGAAATATTTTAAGACAGACTTTGGGTGATTGCCTAATTCTGGGATATATAAAGACTGAAATTGATCCAGAAGAATAAAAAATCTCCAAATCCTAGATGAGAAGGGTTGTGACTCTTATGAAGATTTATTGTGGGGAATAAGTAGGGTTATTGTTGCATGATTGTATTACAAGGCAAACAAATATAAAAGAGATGACACTTTACTAAAACCATAGGAGTCAGAATTATTCATTTTTATATCCACACACTAACCACTGAATGTGTATGAATAGGCAAACTGATAAATAAAACTATAAAAATCCTTGAGAAATATATTCTCAACACTACTCAATCATAGTGAGATTATCTTATGATAAAACTAAATGAGTCAGATTCCTTAAAAGGCTTTAACTAAACTCTAACCATAGATATAAAAACCATTTCCAGTAACATTGGATAGCTGACATTTAATGAGGTCTACATATCCTTTTCAGAGCTAAGGTGTTTTTTTTTCGGAAATTTAATTATAACAACTCTGAAGAGCTCATTATCCAACAATAGATGTGTAAGATATCATCAAGATGTTTAATTGCCCACTTCGTGAAGAATTCTCTGCATATATGGATAAGAAAGCTTTTCAGAACTTTCAACATCTTGATCAATTTGGTTCTGATCGTCAGAAATTCTTTAGCTACCAGGATTTACTTCGACAAGGTGATTTTCAAATCTTTCTTTTAAATTCATTCTTTGAATTGTGAAAACCTAAAACACACATATACGCACATATAAATACGAAACTATCATATTATTTTTAAATGCAACAATTTTAAAAAGTCTGGTCCCGAATCATTTAGTTCAGCATCATTTTTCTGCTTGGTTAAAGCAAAAGAAAATGAGATTCACTACCATACTGTTTAATAATTGACTTTCTATAGCATTTAGTTTTTTGTTTTCTTATTTTCTTACAATAATAGCCATTTGAAGCTAATCTACGTAATACAATTTAATTAAGAAAATCACCGGCAGCAAAATTAATTTTAAAGCAATCTAATGAAGTATAATATGAAAAAAGAGGAGAAAAATTTAAATATTAAACCACTGACTTTCGAGTAAACAATAAAACAATTACTTTCTTATATTGCCTAAGTTAAAAAAAATCTAGGCTATAATAAGTTGTGTATCAATTATTAATAGGAAACATTTTTCATAAATTATTAGCAGAGATGAAAACAAACATTTCAAAACATAATGCAAAACTTACAATAGATATTCTATATTTGTTTAAAAAGGTATTATTTGAAAAACAAAATCGAGGAATAAATATCTACACGTGTGTGCACCCAGTAAAAGGCCTGTTTTTTTCAGAAATGACAGATTAAAAGAAAAGGCCAATTAGCACTATTTATAAAGCAAGTCAATCAATATAAGAAAGGTCTTTTAGTTTATTGCTTGTTTCTCTTTCCATATATGATCTGGATTTAAATCAATATTTCAGATCGATAAAGATTTTCCCTATAACTTTAAAACTAACTCATCATCAACCTTGTTAGTTAAAAATAAAACAATTGAATGGTTTAGTATTCAGAATTCATAAGATGTTCCAGCAATGGAGGCGTTAGGGTTGGAATCAACATCTATGGCCCATGTGCTCCCGAGTCTACCATATGTGACGTCATTGTCTTAAATGAAGCAGGGTGAAAAGGTTTTCATTCTTAGGACTTCATTAAATTTTTAAGCGCCAAAAGTGTAGCAAACTCATCCTAACTCTATTTACCTTATTCTCAAATAATGGTCTTGTCCTTATCAAGATCGGATACAAATGACGATAAAACTATCTAATAAAACAGCAATAAAAGAAAATAAATAGTCAATGGCATAAACAGGCCAATTGGAAAGCTATGACAGTGAATCTGATCATGTCTAATAAGGATGGAGGTCACATTAGGTTTAGTAGTTTATTCGAGAGAGAGAGAGAAATTAGATAACTATACAGCTGTCAGACATTGAATGGTAACATTATGTTGTCCACAATTCAGTAGGCAATAGTGAAGCAAATTCAAACCTGGATTTGAACACTGCTAACTAGTCACCACTGTACCTGCACATAAATCAAAACATCTACAGGCTGGAAGTGGCAAGGTCTTTATACAAAGTCATTACATCCCTTGTCAGATATTCGATGTACTCCTAACAGCTAAACTCATATAATTCACCAGCTGTAACAAAAGCAAATGATCCATTATATGTTGTAAATATATTTACATTTACTTCAAGAGTTATTATTTATTTTTAAATGACCATAAATACTACTCTTAGTCATAATACAGCATAAACATAAAATATGTTTGAACTATTCATAGATTCAAATTATTGCCTTCAAAATCAATCCCCAGTTCATTTGGTTATAGCTCTATAAAAGTGCCTTTTATTTTTGACAGTTTGTTTCATTCTTTATGAAAACATGTTCATTTGAATGAATCCAAAATCAAAGTTGCTTTAGTCATGAGCTGAAATCCCATAATTTTAATAATTACCATCCTTTGATAATTAGTATTTATTTCAAAATGCCACTCTGTAGTCAACCCAGCTAACCATCTAACATTGGTAAGCAAATGGGTATCTAGTTATCCTTAGCTAAAGAATAAAGAAAAATTATTCAAAATTGTTATCTGTTTAAAAATGAAAAGGTTAAGTGAGTTATGCTTCTCGTTTATTACTCTTTTATGACAGCTACTTAGAGACAATTTTGCCCTGATATTGACTATTTAAAGGAAAGTTATTTTACCTACCATCCATATAGTCGGAAATTAATATTTAAAAAAAAAAACCAGTTAAAGTGATGTTTTAAGGCAGGCTTTAATTTTAAAAAAATTCTTTTAGTTTAAATAAAAATAAAACACTTAATAACGATTACTGGAGAATCACCCTTAAACATGCACTGTATAGATTCATATCACTTAAGAAATACTTCCGTTTACTAAACACAAGATAAAATCTTTTGGAAAGAAAAAGTAAATCCATCTATCTTTTTCACATAAATGTATATGTAAATTATTGTATATGTATAAAATGTCGCAACCAGAGCAGAAAATTTTAAAAAATATTAAATACTAATATTATTCTGCCAATCATAAAAATATTTGTGGTCATGAGTTTTGATCCTTAAAATATCAGTACAGTTTGTAATGAATCAAATGATAGAAAGAAGAAGTTGAAAGAGGCTTGGTTTCTTGCTAAGTCGAATAACATTATCAATCAGCAGAACACATCAGCATAACACTAGTGTTCCACTGAGCATGCACTGGAAGATTAACTGTTTAGTTTCAATATGTTGCCATGATTCTGGTATGTGTACTGAAAGCGCTTTGCAAAATAATAGTATTTAATATTTTTTGAATTTTTCTGCTCTGGTTGTCACATTTTATACATGTACAATAATTTACAACAAAGCATTCACAAAGTCAGAATATCATAGTCTATACCCATCATCATTAGTTCCACCCAGAATTTTTGGTAAATGCCAAAACACAAATGGATAACACACCAGTCTGATTAAGGCTGGACTTCAGTGGAGCACATTACACAAAGACAGCCAAATGGGTGAACAACAAACTCATCCAGACATTGGGCTTTGAATCACACACCCTCAAATCATCCTCAGAATTTGTCTCCAGCATAAAAGATTTAGTTCTTAACCCCAACATCAAACTGTCCACCATGGATGTCACTGAACTATAGGGCTTGGTTACTAGAGACAAATCAATTCAAATTGTTAGAAATAAACTTTTGGCACAAAAAACAGCTCAACCTCAAGTAGACTTTATTGTTGATTTTCTATGCTGGTTGAACAACAACATCATGGTAGCTTTAGATATGAATGGTTCTCCATGAAGCAAGGATGGTCCATGGGCTTGCCATTAAATGGCATAATCACCAACATCTTCCTCAATTATTATGAGAAGATCATATCTGGTTTAAACCCTGCTTGCCTTCTGATATACACCAGATATGTGGATGACCTATTTATTGTCACCACTCCAGAAGTCATCACACAGATCAAAATTGAATTGGAAACCGGCACAACACTGGTTGTGAACATCATGGCTGAAAATGCACATGAACAAGTTAAATATTTGGATGTTAACATACAAAGAGAAAACGATCTTTGTCACTACGTCCCATCAAGTTTTTAAAGATCAGGTGCCACATACACCCCCACTCTAATGCACCCACAGAACAAAACTATCTGGCTTATCAGCATTTTTACACAGAAACAAGCTATTATGCAGAATTGAAGCAGACACCAAAGCCAAGTTAACAAAATACTGGGATGACTTACTGAATCCGGGATTCAGGCAAAGCACCATCGATAAAAGAATTTTACATTTCCAGAATAAACATCTCAATGCCCACAGCAAACAAGATAAATCTAGACTGCTGCTTCCATATATCTCCAATTTGCATAGTAAATTACATTCTATCCTCATTAACAGATATGTTTTGCTTCCACCCCCCCCAACCCCAAATTTCAACAACACCAACAATCAAATACCACTTTTACAGACCCCACACAGTATACAATATTGCATGCCCCAACAACAACTGCAAAGGCTCATACTATGGAGAAAAAAAAAAGCAGAGCATCCTTATCTATTCGGTTGGCACAGCACAGATACTCATATAACAGAGCTCTCAATCAACCCTCCATTTATTCAGTTTTTATTCAGCACCAAAACACATGCCAGCATGAGTGTGCACCAGACAATCCCACAATCATATGCAGAGAGATACACGATCTCAAAAGAAAAGTTAAGGAAGCCTTCTTCATCTCCAGAGACAAAGATGCCATCAATAAGAAGGACACATGCTACGCTTTATCAAGGAAATGAAATGTCTAGCATAATCAACACAAATTTGCATATCAGTAACCTCATTAACAGTTAAGCTATGATTATGAAGGCTGGACCCTTCGAAAGTGCTAAGCAGATTCATTCGTATTTATTTATTTATTAACTATTTACAGTTTTGAGGACAGTTGTGCTACACATGCAAACAGACTAGTATATTATTTGACAGAGTTATTGTGTTATTTATAAATGTATATGTAACACAAATCTTAAGCATTTAGAAATGAGAACATAAAGATCTTTAATTAATCACCTTTAATTCCATTCACTAAATAAATTAAATGATTCGCCTAGATATATACATTTAGGCAAGAAAAATAGGATGGATTTATCTTAACTTTTCAAAAGATTTTATTGTGTTTTTATTAAGTGAGAATATTTCTTAAGTGATATAAATCTATAAAATGCATGTATAGTGGTGATTCCTAGTAACTGTTACAAATTAAACATAGGGCTAGATAAATAAAGAACTTGTTAAATATATTCAAAACAATTAATAATAACAATTAATTCATATAGTTTGTAAATAGCAAGAATTTTGTTAAAAATATACTTTAATAATAAATAAACATACTGAAAAAGATTGAGCTAATTTGGAAGCAGATATGAAAAAATGTTCAAATTTCCAATTACACACACACACATGTATATCCATTATTTTTATCAATAATTTACTTAATAAACTTATACTTCTATCAGTGTTTTTTGATAAGAAAAACAAAATGTTTACATATATTAAGGTATAAGCAAGAAATCTAGTAATTCTGCATAATCACCAGCAATCATTTTGGTAAGATTTCACAATTAGAAAATTTGATAAACACACCAAATTTTTTCACTTTTACTGGTAATTCTGTGTAATTCCCAAATGAATTTGAAAAATTTGATAAATCTTGTTAAATACATTAACAAAGGCAGGTTTATCAATTGAAACAAAAAAAAAAGAACAAAATATTAGAGCTGAAGTTAACTTAGCCAAAATAAGAAATATAGTGAAGATAAGAAAAACAGACGTGGACATGACAAGAAGTGATCCATGGAATATATTAGCAATAATATTAGCTGCTGAAAATGTTAACAACTATCACTTGGGTAAAAAGAAGTAACATCTGTCACAAATATATATCAAAAACCAATCTGTTCTATGTAGTGAACAATTTCTTACAATAAAGAAATTATCATCATATGATCATCATTCTTTATGCTTATGCGAGCTGTTTTTCACAGAGGCAAAACTCTCCATACAGTAGCACCACTCAGTGAAAGTCATAGTAATCATCTAGAAACTAATATGTGGATATTGGATGAGTAGGCACTTACTCTGGCTTGCACTAAATGGCACTAATATATGGAGAGTTCTGTGAATAAAGAAACTACCAAATATTCTATTTTTAAGGATTGCATAAGAAAAAACATCAATCTCAGGAGGTCAAGGATATCAAAGGTGCTTTGATTAATTTTTTTTTAAATGAAATATTTTTATCTAATTACATAAAACCATATACTTTAAATCTTATAAAAGCACTGCCAGAAAAAAATAGCACATATATTAAACACGGGAACGAAAATATATGAATAATTTTAAATTGTATTTTTTTAAAAAAGAAAATGTCTAAATGTTACAATTAGTATAGTTTTTTTTAATATATAGTAATTTAAAGTGAGAATTCTACTCACGTTCTCCTCAACAGTACTTCAGATTTGCTCATATAAAAGAATTTGAGTCATAGGAATAAGAGGATCCCTTTTATTCCTGCATAAATACTATATCTTGGATTGAAGAGGAAAATAGTCATTTATTTCACACTCTCAAAAGGCGTGTGCTCAATTAGCTTGAAAGGCTGATATTTGAATGTAATATAATTGTAAACATGGCACTAGATAAAATAATTGCTTATATATTACGCTTGAAAGTGTATAGGCACACACAGCCACATAAGTTTATGATTGTAAATGTGGAACCTCACAATGAGTGTCTTCTTGGAATCTACCTCAGTGTAACCCTATTTACCATTTCAATTAATACTTAAATAGTTAGTGATATATATAATTGTGCTGCAAATATACATTATTTCTTAAAATATAGGCAACCTTCCTAAATAAATAATTTGCTTGTTGGCCGAGTGTTAGAATGAAATGTAGAGAAAAGAGAACTCTTGGGGGAGGAGGCATAATCATGGATGGTCCAAAGGAAAATGATAGTCAACATTTTTTTTGTATGTAATATCTTTTTGTAAAAGTACTAACCGAATGTCTTTGTAAATTTGCATTAATTGTGTACCATAATTACTAACCTTAAGTAAAAAAATTTTTTTTGTTTATTTTTTTAAGCAAGTTTACTTATATGTAATGGGCACACATGCTGTAACATTCCAATAAATAAAATTAGAAATTAAAAATAAAAAGTTCACAAATAAAAATTTGGTTTTAAGAATTGAAAATTAAAAGTCATCTAAACTTGTATATATATAAAATCACACAGATGGAAAAATTATTAAAAGAAAAGTTTATTAAAAAAAGAAAAAGTTTTAAAACTAAATTTTAAGAAAAAAAAACTTAAAGATATAAAGATATATATATCTTTAAGAATGTAAAATAACTTAAAGATATAAAGATATATATATCTTTAAGAATGTACAATAATTTAATTAATGCTATTGTGTAAAATGGAAATGATTATTTTCAATTAGTCAAAGTAAACTAGCCCTTGGGAATCTCAAAATTTATAATTAAATATTAGATAGGAGAAAAACAATAAGAACAGAATCCAATAAAAAAAATCCCTCAGGAAATGGACCTCAGCAAAAGGATCATCATCATTATGACATCATGTTCAGTTAATCCACAATTTTAATATAAAAAGGAAAAGAGGGAAATAAATTAATGTGTGTTATATGTGTTAGCTCTGGGAAAGTTGAAGGAGAAGGGATTGAAAAAATGCACTTTCAATCCCTTAAGTTTCTCCAAAAGAAAAAAATGAAATATCGTTTCCCTATATTGCAGACCCCAGGACACCAAGACCCTGCAATAAAAACCTGCAAACAACCATACCAGCTACACAGAATGGCAACAGCATACCTGTCTCCTCCAGGATGTCATGAGAATTAACATTGAATCCAAATTACAAGCAACTACAAAGTATGGACTTTTTCTTTTTAAAACCATAAGAACTTTATGAACTTTAATGAACTTAAACTATAAAACTATTCCAGTATTTAAATATGAATTCCTATCTGACCAAATTAAATCATTAAGAATTATTTTTATCATATGTAGTTTTAAAATCATTTCCATTAATTTAATTTTTTCGTTCTTTTAAGTGTTTATTATGTTTTTTGTTTTTTTTCACATTAAGCTAAAACTTTTAATTAAATCATGTTAAATTTAAGTCGGGCATGAATGGCTGCATAGATTCATAAAGTTATGATAGTTTAAGGAAGGGTAAATCTTAGGTTATTCGTTTCACAGTTAGATTGGGTCAATGGATTGGATGTATTGATGTAATTAGTAAATGTAGCATGAAGATCTGCTACGTGCAGGATCACATTATATGCCACACTTGGGCAAAATAAATCCCATTTCTTACTGACCATCGAAATCAGATGGTATTCCCTGCTCCTTGGATCACCCCTTTAGCTTATGGAATGGGATAGTAAGATGGCAAAAAGGACTGCAATCCCTTCCTATGGAGATTTTTTTGTTCTTTTCACCAGACAGATGAAGTATTCCTGTACTGGATGAGAGACAATTTGTTCTATACAACCATGCTGTTCAGATGTACCTTCCTGACAGTACAGTATTGTGCTATCATATTCATGCTGCATTGAATACATCGATATATCAGATAGATTGGCGTTAGTTTGACTGTGAACTTTTGGCCTAGGGTTAAATAAGGGATATAGAATATTTTCTTTTTTGAATGCAATCTATGTAGTCTATCCATACTCGACACTCTAATATATTAATAAATTTATCTGTGCAAACTTTTAAAAGAAAAAGTTAAAATGTAAATCAAGTTCTACCGTAAATATACTAAAGTAAATAATTCTAAATTTTATATATATGCAAAATAAATTTTTCTGTGTATTGTTAATCTAGCAGTGGCTGATTCTTATTTTTTATTATCCTTATTTTTTAAAATTAATATATATATATATATATATATTATCTCTGCTGCTCCACAAGCTAGTGACTGGAGCATTCGGTCGTATTTATAAAATAAAAAATTAGATATTAGCAGTATGTATCTGCCTACTATATAAATTTTCCAGGTTATGATGACCAGGTAGTGCTCTGTATGGTGGATATGTAAGACTCCAAAACACCCTGACCATTATAATATATATTACATTCAAATTATCCTTCCAAATAATGCTTTTTTCTTATATATATAGTCAAACATAACTTATATATTATTTACTGCTTGATAATTACTATTTCACTAAGTGTTATAATGTGGATATAAATTATTCCAATCTTGTGTGTCGAGTTTATAATGTTGCATAAATAGATTATGATGTATCAAATATACATATATTTGATTGTGAATGAATCCAAACTTTAAACTCAAACTAGCATATGTAAAATCAGTATGGATAGTAAAAGATTTGTTAAAACTCATGTATAGTTTATTATAGAGTTTGATTGGTTATATTTATTATAGAGTTTGATTGGTTATATATATATATATATATATATATATAAAATATACAATAAAATATTTTACAAACTTCAGTTTCTTAACAATTTGGGTGGAAGAGGGACTTTGAAGACATAGAATATTATAAAATTAATGAAAATAGATATATTGGATATTTGAAATCAAAATGGAGGAATAATTGTTCAGTTCCTCTTTCATATATATAAATGGCATACTATCTAAGTTCATCTGTGCTTATGATTCATAGTACTAACATGTTGTCATTTTGGTTGAGTTGCAGTGACCATCAAATGAGTATAACAAGAAGAAAGATCCATTTAATATATATACATGAAAAAGGGAATTTAATAAATGTAATTTTTTCAGATTGTATGGTTATGAAACATGGTCATGAATAATAAAATTAACAACAGATTGGAAGCCTTTTATTTGTGGTCATGGAGAAGATGTTAAACAGGTGGCACTACTATATGGAGTTTTGCTTCGCTTCGTCATGGAGAAGAATGGAAAATATCAGTTAGGTGATTAAAATAACAAATGAAGTTTTGAAAAGTGTAAATGAAAAAAGAAGTTTGTTTAAGGATTAGAGAAGGAAAGAGAAACTGGATTGGACATACATTAAGAAGAAAGTGTAGATCAATGATGGATACTTTAAAAGGAATGGTGAGTGAAAACAAGAAAAATGGTTGGAAAAGATTGACATTGCTAGATGATATAAGAGATAGGAAGAGATATGTGGAATTGAAGATCTGGGCTTAAAAGAAAATGTATTGGAGAATTGGATGCTGTAATGTGATTGCTCTCTGGACCTGTCCATAGAACAGAATATTGTTGATTGATTGATTGGATTAAGGTAAGAACAATAAAAACGTTGCATATAAGTTATGTATAACTAAAATATGCTGGAATTAACAAAGAGTAATCAGAAGTGAAATACTTAAGTAAAAAGTCAAACAAATGTAACTGACAGCATTGAAAGAATTACTACTATTACTATATCTGCTACTACTACTATTACATCTATTACTACACATACTACTATAACTACTACTGCAACTATTACTACTACACCTACTACTACTATTACACCTATGGTTACTATACCCACTACTACCACAGTGGATGTCAAAAATTACAAGAGATATAGAAAGAGACCATGTGTGCACTTTGATGGATAAAATATTTACTAGAATGTTTTGGAGAAGTTATAGCAGATCAAACCCAAAGTCTTGCATTCTGAAAACTCACCCAGCGATGATTAAAAATGATATTTATATATACATGTCTATAAATATATTATTTTCTAAATTCGCTTTATTTTAACATAAGCTGTGCTAAAGTGAACTACATTAATGCTATGGCAAATAAAAGCAAAATAATAGGGTTAATGACTAGAGGTTATCACTTAATCCCATAAGGCTATTTCTTAGAAACTTTAACTCTCTTATAAGTATATGACTTATAAATAAATAAACTGAATATGATGATTAAAAATCTCATTTATTTTCAGTTCTCAGAGCTATATAACAGCTGTTAAAAATCACTTAAATTTTTTTATACTTACATATATATATATTTAAAAATAAATAGACATTTAAACAATTTGAAAATAATTTATCATAAAAAAAATATGAATAGCAGGTGCTATAAAAATGATAGATCTATGTCTCCAAGCCATTCTACCTGAAAACTATATTAAGATTTCCTTAGAAGAATCAACATTTTATAAAATAAATTGAAAAGTCTTAAAAAAAGCAGTGCACTTAAATATACATATTTCAATTTTTCTGCTTAAAGGCCAACTCTAGACAGTGGAATGGTATGTGAGAGAATAAAGTTCGATATTAAAATATGACTGAGGGTCAGTTAGTTAGGAGAGGCTGTTACTATATCAGGCATCTAGTAGTTTATAGTCTTCTCAACAAAGAGTGAGCAAGAAAGGAGCAAGTAAAAGATGGGGGGGGGGATTTAATGGTATAAATTAAATTACCTACCACAATGGTAGACATTCTATATCCATAATTGAGTAAATACACCTGAGATTTATAAGTGGCAGCATCTAACACATAACTGAATAGCAGGCCATATATTGGTCACATCAGAAGCAGTGTTATATCCAAAAGCAATAGCAAAGATATGCAGTCAGAAATTACACTTGATCATTGTTCATGTATCCCATAATCACTATGTATATGCATAAAATTAGTATGGATTGCTGGCATCATGATAAAAAATTAATAGTTAAAACAGAGAAAATTTTACTTGCTTGAAGATTTCTGATGATGATATATTAGATGTAAGCTAGAAATAATATGATTATCTCCCACCTAATAAATGATTGATAATAATCACTGATGTATTTATTCAAAATGGATTGTGTCAAAGTTGTGAGCGCAGAAGCGATAGCAAGTTTACGTATATAAAACTTGTTTTTGTTTTTCATAAATGTACCTTTAAGGTTTCTAGTAATGATTTATATTGCAGAAGCTTTGACTATGTGGAGAAACTGAACTGATATCAGACCGATATAGCTATCTGGCTTGATAAGCTGAATTTGAAGACATTTACATGTCTAAAAAATTCATGCTTGCAAACTGATAGGAACTTGTTGTATAAACGCTTGGAGTTAGTGTTTAGGTCTAGTTTTTAACTCCTATCCTTCACTGACAATAGCAAATCAGCTTGAAATCAGCTGATCTGAGTGTGGAGCCAATGAAAGAGACAGTGATTTCTGACTGATGTTTATGTAAACAAAAATATGCTTTTTTGGAGGTCTTGGTAAAGCTCCATCTATTCATCATAAATACAAATGATAGCAAGTTTACGTATATAAAACTTGTTTTTGTTTTTCATATATATATATATGGGTGTGTGTGTTAAATTATATGTGAATGTGAATTTAAAAAGTAACTTTAAATTTGTTTTAATTTATACTACCACTTGATTTCATATAATAAATGTAATTATATATACTACTTGTTTAATTATAGCTTTTATAAAATGTAAACAAATTATTTAACTATGCTCTTCTGCTATACTATCACTATATAACTCTTTGGGGGAAGGGAAGGTTTTTTTATTTGTTTATAAAATATTTTTGATTATTTGTACACATTAATTGGTTGATTATTATAAAGAAATACAGATACAAATTTCCAATTTATTTAGTTAACTCTAGCAATGCAGAAAACCTTTCACACATTTCAGCATTTTCTGACATTTTTCTTTGTCTCACACATCAATGTAAATTATATGATAAAATGATTATTACTTATCAGAAAATAATAATTCTGACTTCATTTGATAGATATTTTTGTTTACTACTGAAATAAATTTTAAATGTTCACATTTTGCTTCTGTATATATTAAAAAAATGAGATTGTAATTAAAACAAACACTTTACACATCATCGTTTCTAGAAAGATTATTTTCAGTTTATAATATCAACAAAATATTTCTTAATTTTTATTATTTTTAAACATCCAAATGAATAATTATTTATTTCCCTTATATCTAATGAATTATGCTTTAAATGATTACATTTTTTGAATATTTATTGCAAAATTGCGATATTTTCTTACTCATAAATATAAAGTAGATTGTTTATGAGAAGCTAATCTTGTAAATTGCTTCAGGCCATATTTACATTAGCTGCTAATATAACATTATATTTTTGAAAATAAAGTATTTTAAGTCAAAATAAGTTATTAATAATTTATATTTCTTGATATCTAATAAATATAGTGTAAATTAATTAAAAAATATCTAAATCTGTAATAAATTCGCAAATAAACATGATTTTGTGTCATTGGAACTACAATGTCATAAAACATCAAATGTTTTACAGCACTGGCAATAGACAATAGCTGAACATGTCAGAGCAGGGCTTATGTCTATTGTAAGAGAGGGAATTTTGAATTTCCCACCTTTAGCACAAAATTTTTGGCCAAAAATTTATTATAATAAAATAAACCATTTCACACACACTTTAACATATAATACTTTGAAAAAATTCATTAGAGGCAAATTGGTCATAAAACTAAATAATTCATAACAAATAGAGCAAAGGTTAATAAACTTGACCATAATATGAAGGAAAAAATGACAATGTCTATTAATCATTGTCTGTCAGAATAGATTTGGTGCCAAAATGTTTTAAAATATTATAATTTTTGTAAGAAAATATCAGATTTTAAGATTGAATTTGATAGAATTATCATAAATCTAGTTTGATTCATTCACATAAATAAAGACTTAAAATAAGAATGAATTTGTTAATTTTGATTTTAGAGTTTACATAAATGTCTGTGATGACATTTATGGTACATCTGTATAGTGTCAGGTCAGTTTTTAAATATTTAAAATGGACAAATGTGATTTTTGAGAATATTATTCATGTAATAAAATTAAATTAAATAGAAATTTAAGTCCAATTTATTGAGTTTTAGTATGAAATAAAATTTTTATAAGAACAGAAAGGTTGAGAATTTCCAAAAACTCTCACCAGATGGAACAGTAGAATGTATCAGAAAGCCAAAGAGTTTAAGCTTGCCCTTAATATTGAATTTGACTTTTTTCCATAGGAATTAAAAATACCAACTGTTAATTTACTATATTTATTAATAAATGTTATATCTATAAATTAAAAAAGCAGCTGCAAAGGACTTTATGTGTCAATATTATTATTTGTTTGCCCCTCCCCCAAAAAGTTACATAGTGATAGTATAGCACAAAACTATAGTTAAATAATTTTTTAAAACTAGTACTATAAATAATTACAGCATTTATTATATGAAATAAAATGGTAATATAATAAAAAATAGTTAAAGTTACTTTTTAAATCTACATTTACATATAATTTAACACACACATATATATTATCATTTGAATTACAAGTGCTAAGCTTTCTGCACTCACAAGTTTGATATAATCCACTTCGGATAAATACATCAGTGATTATTACTAGTCATTTATTAGAAGGGAGATTATCATATTATTTCTAGCTCAAATATAAACTTTAAACCTAGTTAAAGATTTAGACACCTGCTGTTTTATTTAAACATAAACACATGGCTATTTATGTTAATCTCTAACTGGATTTAAACTTTATATCTGGGCTAGGAATGATTTAATAATATTTAGCCTAATAAAATGATTAGTAAAAATCAATTAATGTATTTATCTAAATAGAATGTGTCAAAGTTGTGAATGAAAAGTATTTGGCACTTGTAAATCAAATTTTAGAAATTTGATATTAATAAATACTGAATTTATGATGAAGATATGTGTAAAAATTGTGACTAAGCCTATGTGAGAAATGCTGATTCAGTATGAAATGCATTTCATATCTTTTTCAAATGTCTTTATTAATTGTATTTAAAATGTGTGGTGGAGTGGATGTTTTAAGAATAACTATTAAGTATGTATTATATATATCAGAATTAACAAAAACCTATTCACAGACAAACAATTCTGAATACATTACTAGGATGCAACTTAATGATGTAAATCATCATTTTTTACTCAGGTAAATATAGGTAAAACAACCTACAAATAACCTATTTCAACCCCTTATAGAAGGACAGTGAAAAAGAAACATCCAATTTCTGGATGGTGAAGATTTGAACTGCTTTTCATTCTTATTTCACTTTGTAGTTAAAAATAGCTAGAGACCCATTTCTTGACTTATATTAGATAATTAGCTGGATTGGCTATGGGTTTTCTACTTTAAAAAATTGCAACATTTTATATTCATTTAACCCAGACTCAAATCCGTTATAGGCATCATAGTCGATGAACACACTACTGTTGCATCATAAAGTTTTTCTCATTATTTTATAATTTAAAATATCAAAATCTATCAAAAAGTTATTAAGTTTACTTAGCCTAAATTTGAACCCAGATCATAGGCATGTCAGGATGCTATATCATTACTTTTCACATTATTTTATGATATAAAATTTCAAATTTTATTGAAAATTATCTAAGTTTACTCAGATTGGATTTGAATCTAGTTGGAAGGCATGGTCGAGGGTTGTATTATTGTTACATCATAGTAGAATAAATTGCGTCAAAATATAACCGGCGATGATTAACTTCGTTAATATCTTGTTACCCGAACATAACTTTCAAACAGAGAACCATCTACATTCATATATTCTTCCACATATAAATAATTTATAAAAATATATGTTATATTAAAATTCATTTCATAATATCTATTTTAAAATTTCATAAATGTATTATATAATTCAATATTAATATAGGCGCACGCAATACTCACTTACAAACTTCTTGATTGAGACTTCAAATTTTGAAATATCCTAAACTGACGATAAGCGAATCGGCTAATATATAGATGATCGTTTTAAAAAAAGCTTGGTATATACTCTTTAAATCTTTCTATTCAATTTCGTTATTAACTTTTTTTTAAAAAAAAAATGAATTCAATGCAGTTAAATTTTTTTAAGAAAAGTATGGCAGAGATCCAAAACCATTTATTGTACGTTATGTCATGTCTGACAAATTTGAATAAACAAGTCCAAAATGTTAACTTCCTTAAATAAAAAATTTCATTAATACTTTTTAATTAAAAATACTACTAATTAATATTTTACAATTATAGAAAGTTTTTTTTTTCTCCAAGTTACCACTTATAAACCTTCATCAATGAAAGAACTTAAGCGATGGGCAACGGGATACTACCTTAAAACAATGTCTTCATTCTTTCAATAAATTCAAGAGTGTTCTTTAAAAAAAATTTACACACAATAGAATACACACATTAATTTAATTTTAAAATTATATATTTATTTTACAATAGCAGATAACAATAACAATAAATATTCTGAACTCAAGGCTGATATTATGTATATTATCTAATAATTCCTTGAAAATTTACAATTTGGGAATGTCGGTGTGGTTATATAGTAATTAACATACAACGACAATAGCTACGTGAAACAAGGGTCCTAGGGGCTCTTTTGTTTTATAATTTAAAAAAAATTAGTTTGTTATAGGGTTCCAAAAACTTCATCTATACTAATAATTTGTTTTTATTTATTTATTAAATCTCTTCTCCTGAATTGAAATCCATACTGCTTCACCTTTCTTTCTCTGTTAAACCCTACTGTTACTGTTCTTTGGTTTTTTGTCATTTTCTTCTATTTGTTTTAATTATGTATTTATAAATGTCTTATTATTGATTGCAATCTGTGCATCTAAACATATTGTGACAATTGAACACGGTTTATTTCAACAGAAAAACTTTTCACGTCACATAGAAAAGAAATGTAAACTATTACCATGTTCTGAATTAAAACTTACATGAGTAAAAAAACAAATCCTATTTTTTTCACACTGCTATTATCATCCATTGAAAGCCTTAGTAATCAACAAACATCAGATGGTAATGTTTATTAAATCCAAATCCATTGTAATCGTACCCATATTCTAATTAAAGCCTTTGGTTTTTAACATTTAGGTCCTTGGATCTTTATCTGGATCTTTGAGATCAACTGCAATTTTCATCCAGCAGCACTAGAATCCAAAGCTCTAGTTGTACTATATCATGGTCCAAATTTCTTCCAATAAAGGCTATAAATCAGAAGCTAATCTGAAGATATTGATAGGATAGCATTATATGGATATAATAAATAGTACCATTTAGTATCTGCTGATTATGCAAACTTTGGTGAATTGCAACAGAGAATAAAAATAGTGTTCACCCCTATAAAGCATTGAATATGCTGTGAATCATGCCTTTTTTCTAAGTTTATGGGTGGGCAGAGTGGCAGTCATGTAATCACCAAAACTTATGAGCTTCTTGATGATATGTAACAACAGTGTTAATTAAACATTTGGGTTAAAAAAAAAGTGATAATCGGTTCTGAATCAGGTAATGATAGAACGATGTGCATATATATGTAAAGCAAGTTTAAGAACGATGAGGTAAACTGTATAAAAATATAAAATAATATAAAAATAAGTTGCTGGGTCACCTCTCGGAACATTCTCCTTCAAATACATTACCTAGAATTATTTGCATGCAGACTCATAATGAGACATTTTTAATAAACTTTCAGGTATAATTTTACTTCACATTTATCAATACTCATTTATCCAGTCTAATAAAAGGAGAATTCCTCTTTCAACTGACCTCCAATTGTATACATTATAAATAAATCAATACTGATAACCAGAAAGGCTGAAACTTATTATTAGTGGCCATTTTAGTTCCCAAATTAATCATGCCAACTTAATAATTCACATATTATTTTAAATTAAATATTACTAATTTCAATTGCATGTAAACAACTTTTACAACTGCTTAAATATGTAACATGTAGGAATATAACCCAATAAACATCACATGACTACCACCTCTTATGCGTGTGTATAACTGTTGTTATTGATTACTCTAGCTTGCTGTGTGTGGCAATACATATAGTGAGTTTTGCCTGTTTTATGTAGGAATATAACCAAGCTCAGAACATTCTCATTCAAATATGTTACCCAGAATTGTATTTGCAAATTTATTAAAAATGACTCATTATGGGTCTACTTGTAAATTATTCTGGGCAACATATTTAAACAATAAAATTATGAGATTGATTATATTCCTAGATGTTACATATTTACGCAGTGGTAAATAATTGTCTACATGCTGTTGAAATGAGTACTACCGCTAATCTTCCAATCTGATTTCAAACCCCATTTTGGAATCAGAAAAATGTTGGAAATAAACAAAGGTCACTCGAATATGAACCTTTTAATGATGCTGGTAGAATGTAAAATATTTAAAAATTAAATATCAAGTATCCCACAACTGGAATTTATTGTACTAAAGAATATTCCTTAAAAAATAATTTAATAAAAAGTAAAATAAATATTTTTTTACTTATATTTAGTTGACTACAAAGAAATTTTACATCAGTAAATGATGGAATTTTAAGTATTATAACATAAATAAATATGTTCATTTTTTATATGTGTTAAATGTGGTGACAAAAAAAAAGAAATGTTGAAAATTTGGTCAATTTTTAAAAAGTATTATACTGTTTTAAAATATTTATGAAATAAAAGAAGATATTTAGATCATTTATCAATTTACATTTTTTTATTTTTTATATGTCAAATGTGTTGACTGAAAAGCGAATCCCCGTCAGCTGCTTGAAAGGCAGCTATGCTAACCACTAGGCCACCAATGCTTGATTATCAATTTACATTTACTAGAAATTTTGCATTATTAAGTGATAAAATGTTTCGAATAAAAATCCAAATTTCTTTCTATGTTTTTTCACAAATTGATCTGCTGTAGAAATGGACACGTCATGAAAATTATTTTTACTGATTGCAATTTGAGGATAAATATGTGTTACAGAGTAGCAAATTTATTAGTTTTATATTTCAGACTTGAGAATAAATAATAAAAATACTTCAATCTTTTCATGAAGATGAAACTAATTTTGATAACACATTTCTATATCAAATTAGTAATGTCATTTTTCATGAACATTAAAACTATCATCATTTATTTTAATTTTAGATGTTAGGCAGAATTGCAAGTATATACAAATTCATATGACTTGTAAATAAATTAAACTTCCTCATAAAAGAATGTGTTATTTACATAATGTTGCTTAACTTCCTTATGTTATATTAAGTGGTTGACATAACTTTTTTTGAATGTTAAAAATCAAACCATATTTCATGAGATTTTATTTGAAATTAATTTTTGACATGGAAAATTGCAATTATTTTGTTTTTGGAAATTTCTGTATTAAAAAAATAATATTAATTTTTTTTTTAAATGATAATACTCTTATGTAACCAGCTGACTAAAAAGTAAAAAAATAAATAATCTTTCTAAAATACATGGTGTATTATTTCATAAAAGCATTTGAGATCTTTTTGAATTTTATAGCCTCAAATGCTTTTATGAAATGACACAATGTGTTATTTAGTTGAATAACTTTGTTATTTTTTTTTTTACATTTTAATCAGCTGTTTGCATAAAAGCAAGATTTTAATGCATTTTTTTTTACTTTTTAGTTATAAATAAAACATATAATTTCAATTTAAATAAAATAATGTTATTCATCATTTCTTTTAATCATCTTTGTTTATCTGCAATATTACCAAAATGATGTTGTAGCAGTCACAAATGTTATTCTATAAACATTAAACAGAATTTTTTTTTATTTTAATTAATTTAAATAATTAATTATGAGTTAAATCAATATTAAGAAAATTTTATTCCACAAATGTAATATTTCCATCAGATTTAAAAAAAAATTAATTAAATTAATTAAGGATGAGTTAAATCAATATTAACAAAATTTTATTCTACAAATGCAATATTGCTATTGGTTCGGTTGGTAACAAGTTTTCTTGGGAAGCATAAGGATGTGAATTCAAATTGTAAAGGGTACAGATTTTTTTTCATTAAAAATTCAAAAATGTTGACATACAGACAAAAACACAGATAGGGCAAGTTAATATAAAAGTATTAAAATGATGAATTATAACATATTCTGTTTTATTGTTATGTGAAAGTAAACTTTTAGTATAGAATCTCAATTTTTTTCTGTTTTTGGAAATTACTATGTAGAAAGTTGGAATTTTACACAGCTTAAGAATTTTTTTTACAAAAATATGTTATAGTTAAGGCTTTACTTCATTAGCATTTGAAATCAATTAATATATATATGTGCTCTGCCCACAGATAATGAAGCTATTAAACATAAGTAAAATTATCAAAAGTTACTGCCAAGTGCTTTCGGGACAGTTTATAGTCCCATATTCATGGCTGCTTCTGTTTAGTTCAGAACTGTTATATTAATGCAAATTTATGCAAATTCATATGAAGATGCTACATAGACCATTTTCGAGACAGAGAAAAGCAGGTCTCTCTTCTATTGATTGTTGCTGGGTCGCTTACTATGTAGTAAGCTTCCCTGTTCTATTATTTTGACTTTTAATCTTAATTAATGTAAGAATTTAACTATGGATATTAGAAGTTCCCACTATAAAAATTTGTTTCATTTGCTACTGAAAATCAAATTTGAGCAGAAAATGGCAAATTTATTACTTTTGAACTATGCAGATAGTTGTGACCTTTATGCAAATTAAAGAGAAGATTAATATATTATATATATATATATATATATATATATATAATATTACAGATTTAAAAACTCACTATGTAGATATCCTTTTTTTGATGTCAGTTAAAGGAATAATGATTTGATGTTAAAAATTCTTGCTGTATTTTATCTTTTATTTTTTTAACTTAAAGTAGATTTTAAACCTAAAATCATAATTTCTTTGCTTCTGAACTATATAGACAGGTGGAAATTTTATGCAGTTTAAGGATTAGATTAATTTCTTTATAAAATATATATTAAATATAAAAACTGACCATGTTGTTTTATTTTTGAGGTTATCCTACCAATCTTACATTAGACACACTTTTTTTTCTTTTTTTTAATTACTGATGAATACATTTTTAACCAGAATTGCAATCTTTTGATTTTATATATCATACACACTTGAATATATATATATATATTAGAAGGGACTTCAACTCAGACGTTCAAGCTCTTTACAACTATGAACTCCATCTTATATAACTGATACACATGACCACATGTGAAAAAGATGAACGATCTTCTCTATACATAATCCATGCTAAAACAGCACTCATAAGTTTATCTAGATCACCATCTCCCACACATACAACTGAAATATCATCATCACAAAACTTTCAAAAAAACCCATGACTTTTTAGTTGTCACAAAAAGTGATAACATGTGTGATGTGATGCACTGTGACTTCTCCTTAAATGGAGTCAGGAATCTCTCAGCAGCTATGCCCAGAGAAACCTGTTAGCCACTTTACCTTCCCTTTCCATTCTCCACCTTAACTTTTCCCATAATCTGCTCCATCCCATTTCCACAACATAAACTTTGTCAAATCCATGGCCTTCATATCTAAATTTCCCTTATCTTTTCCCAAACCCAGCATAAAAACCAATAACTCATTTTCTGTATAATCACTTTGTTCATATTTATTCTTCCATAACTTCATTATTTATACCCTTTCTGCTTTCAAGCATTTACATTGAAGTAACAGATGCCTAATATTTTCTATGCCTTCATTACACAACTTGCAGACTAAATCATCTACATTTTTCCATTTACATGTATATTTCCTTGTTGTTAAAGATCCCGTTCGAGCCTTAAACAATAAACTACCTTCCTTATTATTATCATAAATTAACTCACACCGATTGTTCCATTTACTTCTATATATATTTAAACTCATTTTACTCCCCACACTAGTTCTCCATTTCTCCAACACCCTATTCTTTATTAATATATCTATTCTTCTATCCCACTCCTTACCACTATAACACTCAACAATTCTCCTAACACAATCATCCCACCTTTTATACAAGTATACTGACATAAATTCTTTATCCAAATCTTCTGCATACCACATTACCTTTCTTACCCATCTTGTTGCCTGCCCCTTACTTGTAACCCAATTAAATACTATTTTGGCTATTCTTTTATTATCCATAAACTGCAATCTACTGAACATTTTTATTTTGCTTTTTGCATCTCTCATATAAAAACTTGACCATCCCATTTCTTCTTGAATTGCCTCCTTTGCTCTCCACACCTTTCCAAGTTCAATCCATCTTCTCAAATCTTTAGCTTCTCTTCTTCACATCACCCCTGCACACTTTTTTATTTTATCAATCTATCTCACATGTGGTCTATTTCTGGGTCATTTACAATCTCTTGGAATCCAGTTTAAGATTTCAAGTGTCCATCTATTATCCTCTCTTATAGAAATATGTACAGCTCAACCCTACTTGTCTTTTAATTTTTTAATGAGATCAGTAACACCTGTTTGTTTTCTTACCCATACATTATGTGTTCAATCTCTTCTTGTTACTCCTAATATGCAGCACTCCATACTTCTTTGAGTGGTCTGGTCTCTCTATTGCTCTTCTATTAAGTGTTCTATCTGCACTATTGGTTAATGTTAAAATAGATTATTAACATTTTAAGTGCATGAAACTATGTGTCACAAAAAAGACTTTTTATGAGTCATTATTATTAATATATACATATATAATTATATAGCTGTTGTATATGATTTTTATTATTTAATTATAATTTATATGGAAGAACAGTATATTGGATTTCATTAATTTCCATTTTTGATAATTTAATAAGTATATTGTAGCCTACTAATAAATGCCATCTTTTTTTATTTAAGCAATTGTGTTTTTATGTATTCCTATAATTTATTTTCTTTTTTCTTTATTGATTATTTTGAAATTCAGTTATTTTTGATTATAAAAATCATCCCTGGAATTTTCTTTAGAATTCTGCCACTGTTATCTTGATAAAGACAATTACAATGTTTTTAAAATGTCTGAATGTTATTTGTGTTCTAAAAGAATACTTTATAAATATCTTTATGTATAACATATTGACGATATTATGGTTACTGACTAATGGTAAATCTTACATGATCGATATTATAGATTGGTTACAATGCAGTAGAAAATTAAAACTGGCTATCCTAAAGAGCATAACTAGAAAATTGTTAAGACAACACGCCCTTCCAATAATAGCTTTGTAGTATATTCTCAATAATTTATATAATAGTAGATTTAAAAAGCTATTTGCATCAGGAGATCTGGAGTTTCTGCATGTTTTCTCCATGAAGCATAATTCCAAGTCTTTCCAAAACATGTTCAGTAAGTTTGTGACCTCATTAATCCATTCTTGAACAATTCTACACTACATATGAGTAGTACTATTGGTCATAACGAAAGCATTAATGTTGAACATTGTATTATAATTTTATATTAAATGGTTCTAATAGACGGGCAATAAATCTATATTTTACTTTATTGTTTTGTTCCTAAATACCATGAATTATCATGAGATTAGAAAATTGTAGTGCAAAAGTTAACTAGCATCTTATATGCATAAGAAACTGAATAGTCAACTACAAGTCAATGACTTATATAACAATTTGTGAAAAAACTTTTGGAAAAGAACAGTAATGTATTCATTAAACATGGCTTTGTCGGTTAAGGAGGACTTAAAAGATTTCACAGCCTTATTTTAGTTTCTAACTAGAAAAAAAAAAGAAAATATTCAATTAACAAACAATTATGGATATCTGAATTGATTACAGATCATCTACCTGTAAAAATGCTCTAAATATGCTAAATGTTTGTTCAATCTAGATTCAAAACCACCCTGAGAAGCATAACAGGTAAATATATAATTGTTGTATTGCAAAGTCTTTTTCAGCATATAAAATGAACGTTTATATTTGTGGCTCACATTTAGAGTCAGAATGATTTAGGACAAATATGGGTATAACAGCAAAATTGGCAAACAAGAGTTTCCAATATGCCATCATCAGATTTTCAATGATATGGATAGCTGAGAAGTTGGAGAATGGAAAAGATTGAAAGCTGCACACTAAAGTTTAAAGATTTTTTTCTTCTCATGTGTCATAGCATTAGCTGGGAAGCGAACCCGCTAATCTGGGACAACTGCTTGTAAAGCAGCCGTCCCTGACCTCTCGACCACCAATGCTTGACAAAGTTTGAAGATTTGCTGTCTTAATATAAACCAAACACTGATTATATATATATGGGCGTATAGGAGATGATCTGGACGACTGATAATTGGTGTTTCAGCATGAAATAGATATATTGGAGATCATTTATCTTTTTCACATGTATGTGGTTGGGTATATCAGTTGTATAAAATGGAGTTAATGACTGAAGGGAGATTAAAAGTTTAGGTTCAAATCCCTCTAAATATTTTTTTTTTTGTATAGTCATTATAAAATTGAGTTGTATGATTAAGAAGATTGATCAGAATGGCATAATTTGGACGAGATTTAAGGATTGAGGTCCAGCCCTGGCATTGCCAATGGTCAAATTTGATTCTTATAAACCTCTAAGCAATAACGAATTTATTATTTCATTTATTTGCTGCAAAATTCGTTTTTAAAGTTTTATTCCATGTCTTTTTTGTATTTTTGTTTATTAGTTTTTATGAAAATAGATAATAAATATTTAAGTATAATTGGCTTATTTAATATAACTTAATATATAAAGAAATAAAATGGTATATTTTATATTCATCTTTTTATTTAATGTAATTTGTTTTGAAAGTATTTTTATTTATTTTGTAAATACTGATATAATAAATTATTCAGTTTTGAAATATTTACTAAAATGGGAATTATATATTAAAAGGGGAATTATAAAAAAACTCATGCGCTATAACTCATGTTTTATAAGTAATGTTTTGTTTTCTGTAAAAAAGTAACTTTTTTTTTCTTTATAATTTATTTATACACACGCGCAACAAAAAATAAAATTGTAAATACATTTTTATAGCTATTTAAATTACGTATAAAAATTAATAAATGGGCTTCAGAAATATACATTTTTTACAATGTAATAACTTGAATGATGTAATTGAATTATTAGTCTTATGTTTGATACAAATCTAAATTTTATTACTAGTTTTAAAATAAATATTAGCTTTGTTTATATGAAGAATGTTTTTCGCAATGTCTTGTAAACAAACAGCTGTTTGTTTAAAACGCATGTAATAAAATTCTACGTCATTTCTAAAAAAGTCATATTTTGAATTTTAACTTTAATTTTTTTATATACATAAAAAAATAGGAAATATATATATATATATAACTGATAAAAAACACCGTCAAATATCTAATTATTATTGTTTAATAATATATACAAGATCCATAATTAATTGATTATAGTTGATCTTTTAGGGAACCCGAGTTTGGATGCTGAACTTTTGTTTTAAAAAACCACTAAATTTTGTGTATAGAAAAAATCATCCAATGGAATAAGTTATGAAACAAATATTACTGCTTTTCAATAATAAGAGTCTATACCCTGCGCGGTTGGGCACGGTTGGTAGAGGGTTCAATTTGGGAGCTGTGTGGTTTAGTGCAGTTGGTAGAGGATCCGACTTGGGGATTGGGAGGTTCCATGATCATTTCTGAAACAAGCAGTTATGGGTTCGAATTTCTTATAAACTCCTTAGCAATAAAGACATTAGCATTTTTTAATAAGAATCTATACGCAACTGTAAAAACAAAATAGCTTAAAACAACCTATTGCAGATATAAAAGACCTGTTCCAATCATCCTTCCACTGAGAAACAATGAGAATAAGACTGTCTATCGGTCTAGGTATCTAACCGTTGGTAATGTTATTATAGTTTTCTCCAGAAGTATTTAACATTATAGCTGTCAACAAACGTACGCTAATAATAAAATATCGATCAGCCACAGAGCCAAAAATAAGTAAAAATTAAGTTGAAACTCTATTTTAGAGTTAATAATTCTCGGACATTTAAATGCATTTGTCGTGAATGTATATGATATAATTATTATTTATAATTTAGTAATTGGAATGATGTGGTCGAATTGCTTTTGTTCACACTATTATTATAACGAAATTTCTCTAAAAAAAAAAAAATGCGTTCGGAATCATTAATTAAAATGTATATTTTAGAATTAAAACTGAGGTGGAAATTAATATAGGAGAATGTCAATTAATGACAAGTTACTATTGGTGATACAGTAAATCTGTTGGTTAATTAACTCAACCTGCCACTGGGCAGAGAACTTAACATGCATACACATGCGCATACATGCATTTATATGTACCGGTGAACGCGCGTATATGTTAATGTAAAAATAGGCCAATTCTTCTGTTTGACATTTTATAAGAAAAGTTAAACTTTGTACTTTACTAAGTCAAATGATTAATAAAACATTAATATTTTAATAATATATAGTATTTTAAGATTTTGTTATCGATCATATATATATATATATAACATTTTGTTCAGAGGACAGTAAATATTAATAATAATTCTTAGATTAATATAAAAAAAATTGTTTTATTATAATTTAAATTTATTCATTCACATAATAATAAATATTAAAAAAATGAATAAATAAAGTACAAAAAATATGTGTTATTTATATATTGTACTATTTCCATCATCTAATATTCAAACAAGCTCTTAATTGATAAACTCGAAACCAATTGTTCTGGAGATAGGAGAATGTTCTGGATAGAGATTTTAAATATTTTCTCTTACCGTACTTATTAATTAAGATGTGATGTAATGTGATTCACTGTGACTTCTCCTTAAACGAGTCAGGAATCTCTCAGCAGCTATGCCCTTTCCATTGTCCACCCTAAGTTTTCCCATAATCTGCTCCATCCCATTTCCACAACATAATCTTTGTCAACTCCATGACTATCATATCTAAATCCCCCTTATCTTTTCCCAAACCTAGCATAAAAACCAATAACTCACTTTCTGTATAATCGCTTTGTTCATATTTAATCTTCCATAACTTCATTATTTGTACCCTTTCTGCTTCCAAGCATTTACATTGAAGTAAAAGATGCCTAATATTTAGTATGCCTTCCTTACACAACTTGCAGGCTAAATCACCCATATTTTTCCATTTACTTGTATATTCCCTTGTTGCTAAAGATCCCATTCGAGCCTTAAACAATAAACTACTTTCCTTACTATTATCATAAATTAACTCACACCCAATGTTCGTTTACTTCTATAAATATTTAAACTCGTTTTACTCTCCATACTAGTTCTCCAGCTCTCCAACTTCCTATTCTTTATTAATGCAGCTATTCTTCTATCCCACTCCTTACCACTATAACACTCAACAATCCTCCTAACACAGAGCTTGTTTGAGTTATTGGTACGCTCTCTGTATTATATTTTTGTAAATACAAGTTTATAAAAGTAAAGTCATGTTATATGTTATATATGACTTGCTTTTTGATTATCAGCTAATATTATGGAATGTCTTTAAAATAATTTAACTTTAAATTTTCAATTATATTCAACTGTTAGTAATAATACACAGATTACTATATGCTCAACCTTTCTAGGGGTTTTATTTTCCTTTCTTCTTCAGGTATTGCTGGCCTAAACACTGACAGTACTAGCATGAGAATCGAACCTGGGCTTTTAGATTCCTGTACATTGAGTTTTAAGGTTTACCTTAATGAATATAAAGTCTCAGGTTCAATTCCCATGCTAGTACTTTACCTTAACATTTAATATTCAATAATCTAAAGGTTTAGATTTGATTTCCATGCTAGTACTATCACTAGTGAAGCCTACAACCTCAGAAAAAGAGAGGATAATAATGTCCTTCAAAAAGTTGTGTAATTTCAATATTCAAGAATCTAAAGGTCCAAATTCTATTCCCAAGCTAGTATTGTCATTGGTCAGGCCAGAAAAACCCAAAGAAGAGAGGAGAATAATATCACTTGAAATGCTATGCATATACTAACCTGTATGCCACTAGTAACAGTTGAGTGTTCAGAAAATTTAAATAAAGTTTTAAAATATTTCTAAAAACATTTGATATTTAATATCAATATATAAATACAACCAAAATGTCATCATCAAAAATCTTCAGGCAAATACTATAGAAAATATACTTTAGAAATAAATTAGTATTTATATTCTATGTAAATATATGACTATTTTGTTTTGTCATTTAGCTGAATGAAGACCTATTAGACGAATCTTTATACCAATCAAAGAGCTTCTTACAGTTATCTGTATGTATCCTAATATATACACATTTTGAAGTTATTTGAATGAATAGAAGCACAATCTATCCTTGAGTTCTGGCACAGTGACATATTTAATAGAAAAAAACAGTGGACAATCTTTAAGAAATTCAAGCTAATATCAATTTTATAGATAGTGTGAAAATTGTTTTTAAAAAATAAATGAAAAAGCAATGAATATATTTATATACCTACCTGTTTAAAGAGGTTTATTTAAACTTGCTTGTATCAATTATTTCATTTTCTGTAGTCAAATTGCAATCTTTAGTGTGTATATGAGTATATTAGACCATTGATAAAGGTGGAATTCCACGTTTACTGTTAAAAAGACATTGCCTTGACAACAGTTTGAAATTGTTGGTTGTTATTGATATTGGGATTGTCTAAATGTTGACTGGTTTTAATAATTACTTACAAACCCATTTAGTCATGAGCATTATTACACTTATTATTTAAGTAATACTTTGGGTGCATTTGAAATTTATAATTGCAGTTTGTAATGTTATAATTGACTATGTATTAGTCTGCATTCAGAATAGATTATATTTACTTGTTTAAAGAGATTTATTAAAAATATTTTGTATCAATAATATCAATCTCTGTGATCAAGTTGCAATCTTTAGTGTTTATATAAGTATATTAGACCACTAATAAAGATGGAATTCCACCTTTATTGTTAAAAGGAGGTTGCCTTGACAACAGTTTGAAATTGTTGATTGGTATTGATATAGGGATTGTCTATGTGTTGACTGTCTTTAAATGATATATATATATATATATATGTAGAAATTACTGCAATGAATATCTTGTAGTGAAAGAATTAGTTACCCAATAGTGGTTGGTAATTAAATACTTGAAAAGTTTTACTTATAGAGTAAATGTCCCAATTTAATCAAGGATTGATGAGTATGAATGCTATGTCAGTAAAACTAAAAAATATGAATATATCACAATAATTTGTAATTTTTACCATAAGGAATATTTCCCATTCCCACATATCCTAAACTGATTGTTACTTTTAATTTTACCTACAATTAAGTTAGACTAGCAAGCATCACATGATCACATCTCCAATACTAGCACATAATTGTTTATAAACAAAGTATAGCAAAACTTCATATTGATTACTCTGTTTAGCACAGGTGGCACTACTATAAGGAGTTTTGCTTTGCTTTGTTTTCTACAATTAAGTTACAAGTCAATGCGTTTTTTTACTAGCTTATACATGAATTGCTATAAGTAGATTTTTAAACTTTAAAATAATCTCTTGAAAAAAAATACTGTGATGGAACAAAAACAAGTTGGTTAAAAACTCAACATAAATTGTTGACTATCTCATGATTCAAATTCTTTATTAATAAATAACTGTGGTATCACAAAATTCTGGATGAAATACAATTGTAACATCTATCTAATCAATAAATTTAATCTCTCAATTGCTTATGTAATGTAGACTTTCTGTCAAATGTTACTGGGCTTTGCTGTATTTCAAATACACACAAACAAACATTTAAAATTAGACCAAACTATCCTCAAAATGTTTGAAGCCCCAAGCAGGCTTAGTAATTTTTGCGGGTAGCAGACCCATAGCCAAAATGATAAAGATTTTAAATTACTAAGGCTTGATGTACTGATTTTAGAAATCAAACATAATCAAGACACGAAGTGGCTTTCATTACTGGTAGAGCATATGACATGATACCACATGTGGTATATCTATTGCTCTTATTTCTTTATTTTTTTACTCAATAAATAATTAAACATATATATAATATACAATCACCCTCTCACTTGTTGAGTTTTTCCAGCTATACTCCCTGTGAATAAATCTAAAGTCTGACTTTTAAACAGCACAGCCTAAAAGGTAATCTCTTAGACTTCACGCTGCATTGATGTTAAATATTGAAATACGAACTTTTTGAATTAGCTATGATCTTAAATTGCTCTAAACAATTATGTTTAATACACGTATACAAATACAGACTAAACATTAGATTTTTAAAAAAATCTTTGCATGCAAATCTTCCAATATAAATATATAAGAAATAAATCCAGTGTTTATTGCTAGCTGAAAATTCAAATATAAAAGTACAAGTATTCTCCCAAACGTGACTATAGTTAGTCTGTCTTTGTATACGTCTATTAAATATGCTCGTTTATGAGTAATCAAAGATGATTGCTAATTTTAAAATTTCACACCCTTTGTTTGAATAAGTTTGAATTCAACATTTAACATCATTGCAGTGTACAGTCTAAAAGATTACCTTTTCGGTGGTACTATTTAAAATTCAGACTTTAGATTTATTCACAGGGGGCATAGCTAGAAAATTAATATTTGAGAGAGTGATAGTATATTTTATATTTGAATTTTTAGCTAGCATTATGCACTAGATTTATTTCTCACACTAACACAAACACACACACACACACACACACATATATATATATATATATAGCAAGAAAAATGTAGTCATACATCACATGACTTAATTTAATAAGCTTGAACTACAAATATAATATAACGAGCATGCTAATAGCTCTTAGCAAGCTTTTCCAAATATCCCTATCCCTGAACTGGTTTCAAGCTGTTGGCTACTGTCAGTGAAGCACTAGGATATTCAGACATTAAATCTAAAAATACTAGCTCAAGCCAGGCATTTATGTAATAGTTAACTATTAAGCAGAAAATCTGAAATTTTCAGGCATCTATATGTCTTCAAATTGAGCTATGTTTGAAAATGTAATTTACTTAATAGTTAACAATTAGATAAATGCTGAGCTTGGGCTGGTCCTTTTAGATCTAATGTCTGAATATACTAGCACCTTATTATTTATGCTTACACAAGCTGCTTTTCACAGAGGTAAAACTCTCCATACAGTAGCATCACTCACTGCAAGCCAGAGTAATCAATGGATGAAGAAAGGTTTGTGTATAAAATTCATATCTAGTTCTATTCAGCCAACACCCCCAGACTAGTCTCTAGCTTGTGGCTTTCATCAGGGAGGAGTCTTGAATCTGAGAGCATTGCAAGGCTCCTCGCTGATGAAAGCCACAATCTAGAACCTAGTCTGGGGATATTGGATGAGCAGACACTAGATAGGGATTTTATGCACATGGCTTCCTGCATCAATTAATTACTCTGTTTTGCATTGACTGGTGCTACTGTATGGAGAGTTATGACTGCCATTTGTTTAGAAATTATTGTAATTGTCTTTTATTAAGATCCAAATGTTGGATCCATATGTGGAGACTGATGAAGAATATTGTTTAAAAATATCTCTTTTCAATTTCATAAGCATATTATCTTTTAGTGTTTGTCTGAAAGTTTGTGGTGGTGTTATTTTAGTAGTAATTATATATTGAGCTATTTACATCATGTAATATTAATCGTTAAATGTCATCAAAGAAAACTACCATTATTTAAACTTTTCAAATACATTCCCTGTTATTAATAGAACACATGCTAATATATTAAACAACATTTCAAGTGGTATAATTCTCCTCTCCTCTTCGAGTGTTGCTGGCCTGACCAATATCAATACTACTATAAATATGATAAAATAGTGTAGTTAGTTAGAGGATAACCTTAAATTTAATTTTTACAAAACTAAATGTCCCATGTTAGTATTAATAATATTTGAAGAAGAAAATATATTCTACATATACAGTAATTGCTATATTATCTTTTATTTCCATTAAAAGCCCTCCATTCAAGTATGTTTCTATGACTGTAATTGCTCTGAACAGTTTTTTTCTTCTCATGTGTCATAGCATCAGCCGGAAAGCAAACCCGCTAACCTGGGACCTCTCGACCACCAATGCTTGACCTGAACAGTTTAGTTTTATTGATCATAGTGACAAAATCACGAATAAAAGTTCTTAAAGGCTATTATATTACTGCAAACCTGAAAGAAAAAAAACTGGAAAATTGAATGGACCTATGACAATCAGATTATCATTTTGCCTGAATATCATACAGCTATTCTGAGCAATTAAAATTAAAAGACTGAAATGGAGTTGGGCTGGACATATTGTTAGAAGAGATGATAATAGATGGACAATTGAAATTTTAAACTGGATTCCAAGAGATTGTAAAAGACCCAGAAAGAGACCACATGTGAGATGGATGGATGAAATAAGAAAGTGTGCAGGGGTGATGTGGAGAAGAGAAGCTAAAGATAGAAAAAGATGGATTGAACTTAAAGAGACCTTCATCCTGCAGTGGATTGATAATGGTTGATGATGATGATATTTTTTTACCAAAATATTTATATAGCTGTTGTGCATTTTTGAACAGACATATTTATTCTTAGATTCTTGTGAAAAACATGATGTAGACAATGCAAGTGTTGATTTTATAAGCAGGGTATCTATACATTAATTGGCAACTGTGATTACGAATACTACTACCGGATTAATGACAACAGCTGCCTAAAAAAATTTCTAATTCTGTGTGCGAACTAAAAAAAAAGATTTCCACAGTCGGATTTGAATTCACGGTTGTGTATTAAATTAACATATCAAGCAGCTATAAAATTATTGGTTTTCATCTACTCATATTTAATAGTACAGGAAAAAGAATATAAGTAAAAGGAAATATACAGTTTTGTTCGTATTAAATAATAATGTAACTGGAGGCAATATTTTATGTTTTATCTTAATTTTATTTTCAGTTGGCCTTACTCTTTTGCAAAGCGGCGATAATTGTTAAAGGGGTCAAGTTTCTGAACAAATTCTCTTGAAATAATTGCTAAATTTGAAAGGTGAGCACGTGACATAGAGCGCGTCTCCGATGAGTTTTAATAAGCTTCAATTTTGAAAATGAATCTTTTTGCCGTCACGGATACTGCTAGAAGTAAAATAGAGTCTGAACAAATTTTAGCGAAACATGAACATGGAAAATGATTTTCCTGTCCAACTTTTACAACGCTCAGACATTTAATCTTTTACATCTAGATTGTACAGTGATTACAAAAAAATAGTTCTAATGAGCAAATATTCGTCCTTCAGAATAAATGAAAGTGTGAGATTTATAGGTGTAGATTTCTTTCAGTTGAGAGTTATTATTTTAACTTGCCCACAATAACACAGCAAATTGCGTTTCATAATTTAGCAAATTTTGATAAACATGTAATCTGAAAATTAATAGTTTTACTTTTAAAGTTGGATGAGGAAAAAAAAGTTTAGCTATAAAAAGTGTAATCCCCACCCCCGGCGTTTTCATACCTAGTTTAGTCTAAAGCAAAAGGTTCTCCACCGGCCCTTATAAACTAAATAGTAAAGGAGATTATTTATTAACTTACCGATTTTCATGGGGGGGGAGGCAGGGGAGGCGTTTTTTTTAGCCTTATTTTCTTCTCTATAAATAATTGTTAGATATCTATTTATTGACCAATGATCGGTATTTTCTTGAATTGGCTGTGAATTAGTTATCTCAGAAAAAAATTATAGGTCTTTTGAAAATAATTTTATTTGATCCAAAGTTAAACTCTGAGTTATAATCATAAAAAATTAACAAGGCTCTTTATATAAAAAGTGTACTTAGATATATATAAAATATTACAAAGTGGACTAGAATAAACTTATAACTTCTTTTCAAGTTACAAGCAGGTCAATTTTTTTTTTTTAAGGTAACTAACTATCTGATAGAAATTCAAATATTAGTTAACACCTGGGTGAAGAATCTGTTAGTGGTAACAAAAACAATCAAAGTAAATTAATGCAAGTCTAGTACTTTCGAGGTTTTGTCCCTCATATTCATAGCCAAAATAGATTTTAAATCATTGTTGTGATATTGATAAATGATAATGTATGTAAATGCATATGTAAACTAACTTGTCTATTTTCTTGAGATAGCAAAACATGTGTCATGTCTATTGGTCACATTGTTATCGCTGATACACTTCTTTAAGCTTCCTCTTGCAATTGTTAGCTTCAGTGCACACTATTATGGGGTTGGAGGGTTCGAACACATGACCGGCCTGCTTCTCATGTTCAACAAATATTGAAATGTTATTGTTGTTTTTTTTGTCCTTTTGTATGTATACATGTGCTGAGTAGCTCTATTATAGACAATGGCCTTGGTCTCCTCATAGTATGTGGCACTGCATCCTGCCTAAGGACATGAAATGCTGTATACAACTTGGGGTGTTTGAGATGGATTGATTATGACCTTCGCATTGTTAATAGTTGGTAAAATGGTATTTAGTTAACATTATCTGAATAATAAAATAAGAAAAAAAAGCTTTTGAACTTTATTACTTGGTAGATAACTAGTTGCCGTTCATCTTTGAAGACATGTCGCAAAGATCTCTATCATGCTGTGCATTAATTAATTGCATAATACTTACATAAAAGTTGAAAAGTGATTTTTATGAAATACAAATTGAAGTTAAAATATATACTATAAATTTAAAGCAGTATTTGTGAGAAATAAATACATCATGAAAGTGAACATATAACAGCATTATTTTATAATATTGTATTAAAAATGAGATACTTTAGAAAAAAGATGATCGACCAAGAATTCATGAGGCAAATGTAGGGAATTGTGGGATTAAATTTGATATATCAGGTAATTGATTGTAAAAATAAAAAATAAACCTAGAAGCTTATAAAATCATATTTTTAATCACTGAACATTTGCTGACCAAATTGCAATATGGTTTGAAATGTGGTCTACCAGTACTGTTAGGCTGGACAAGCAGAACAAACCTGGAATATTGCATCATCACCAATGTTTATTATGTGCACCTAAGTCTAAAAAAAACTATTTTATAAAAGTATGTTAAAAATCAATTTCAAAATTTGACCCAAAGCATCTAATAATGGACAGTCTCTAACAGCAATAGTGATTTCAAATCCATGTATACCAATTTTTATTTAGGGATTTAGTTAAATTTTGAAATAATGGAAATAAAAATTATACTAAAAAAGCTTGAAAGATAGAACAACAAATCATTATTTTAAAAAATATTTGAAGTAATGGATAACTGTGAAAGTGAACTGAGAATTCTTAATATCAGTAATATCAGATGATAAAGAAAATGTGAGTGGTTCAAGTAATAAGTCTGTTGGAAGATTGAATATTTATTGTGACACTAGAAACATTTTCACAGTGAATATTTTCAATAACCTACCCAAAAATAATTTTAAACCTGTTGAAAAATAATCTCAACTTTATTCAATCTGGATTTAAATCCAAATCATAGTCACAAGTTTATTCAATCTGGATTTAAATCCAAATCATAGTCACAAGTTTATTCAATCTGGATTTAAATCCAAATCATAGTCACAAGTTTATTCAATCTGGATTTAAATCCAAATCATAGTCACAAGTTTATTCAATCTGGATTTAAATCCAAATCATAGTCACAAGTTTATTCAATCTGGATTTAAATCCAAATTATAGTCACAAGTTCATTCAATCTGGATTTAAATCCAAATCATAGTCACAAGTTTATTCAATCTGGATTTAAATCCAAATCATAGTCACAAGTTTATTCAATCTGGATTTAAATCCAAATCATAGTCACAAGTTTATTCAATCTGGATTTAAATCCAAATCATAGTCACAGTATATAATTCACTATTAATGTATTAAAAAGCCATCTAATCATTTGTATATATTTATACAACTATAAATAAAATACCATCAATCCAAATATCTATTATCATAATTTTAAAGATGCCTTCTAACATTTTGTAATAGATAAATTATTTTGACCAAACATTTGTAAACAAAATTTTAAAAAAGTAAATACCTATAAATAAGCCCAATGACCATCAAATGCCTACTTTTTATATCTTAACAGAATTAAAGGGCTTTAAAATGTATTCTTAAAACTGAAAAAATTGCAAACCAAATAAAATTCTAGAACCAGAGATGTTGGATTATGTTTTACCTGAATTTTCAATCTTTTAATATTTATTAGTATCTCACACATCTCAACCTCCCACATCATATCTATCCACTAGCAAAAAAACTCAGATCACCCTCTCTCATTATGCATGCATATATTACTAATGACTTTTAAACTTCAGATGACTTGTATCAAACATCTATATATCCTTATATTGACAGCTTGACATTTTTGTTCATGAAATGCAAACCTAGAGATAGAGAGAGAGGGGGTGGTATGTGTTTATGTGCTGGTAGAAGGCTGTGATATGGCCGAGTTGAAATGAAAAGATATGCCCAGTGAAAGAGAGTAGTCTGGATTTTTGTGCTGATGGATGACTGTGGAATGGTGGAGTTGAGATAAGTGTCAATTGAGAGAGTGTGGTCTGGCTGTTTGTGTGGGTGGATGGTTGTGATATGGTGGAGTTAGAGGTTTGGGATGTGTTCAGTGAGAGAATGTGGTCTGGATTTCTGTGCTGATGGATGACTGTGGTATGGTGGAGTTGAGATGAGTGTCAAATGAGAGAGGGTGGTCTGACTGTTTGTGCTGGTGGATGGCTGTGATATGGTTTCGAAGAGATGTGGGATGTGTCCAGTGAGAGAGTGTGGTCTGGATTTCTGTGCTGATGGATGACTGTGGTATGGTGCGTTTGAGATGAGTATCAAATGAGAGAGTGTGGTCTGACTGTTTGTGCTGGTGGATGTCTGTGATATGGTGTAGAAGAGATGTGGGATGTGTCCAGTGAGAGGGTGTGGTCTGGATTTATGTGCTGGTGAATAATTATAATATGGTGGTGTTAAAATAGGGATAGTGCCTAATGAGAGTTACCTAACTCTGTATTGGTGAATGGTTGTCATATGATGGTGTCAAGATTAAGGATGTGTCCAGTGAAAGAGAGCGATCTGAGATTTTGTGCTAGTGGATGGTTGTAATATGATAAAGTTGAGATGGGGAAAGCACTGATAAATGACAAATAAAAAAATTTGAAAATATATTGTTACCTGCAGATATTAAATAAATTATTATTAAAAATAAATTATAGTATACCAAACTAATATAGAAAAGTAATTTGTAAAACACACACTTCTAACAAGAAAAAGATTTACTGTCGCAATAAAAAAAAAAAACTGCGTTGTTTGTCATTTTTCCTGCATATTTGAAAAACAAATTTGAATTTTTAATATTAATATTCAATTCGTATTTGCGTTAATATCCGATCCAATTTTGTAAAAGTAATTGGATAATTGACAACTATCACCTACTTTACAAACAGTAAATAATAAATAATAATAAAAAATTTGCATTGCATATAGCTGCAAATTTAATCAAATTAAAACTTCATTTTTTATGTGTATAAAATAAATCAATTTTTTTTTAAAAAAAAAAAGGCTATTAAAATCACATTTACTTAGTTTAGATTATTTAAATATAAGTATATTGAAATATACTGAACCTTAGATGCAACTAAAGTGGATTTGAACACAAATATTTCAAGCTCTTTTCAACTATTCATTCTATCTTAAATAATATATAGGGTATATGAGCACAGACTTTCGCATGATCCACCACTCTCGCACTACCTCATAACACTGATACATTTGAACACACATATGACGAAAAGATAAATAATCACCAATATACATATTTCATGCTAAACCAGCAATCATCAGTTGGTCCAGATTACTATCTCTACACATATATGCTATAAGTGCTCAGATATATATTAAGATAGCCAATCTTCATACTGTAATGGACAGGCTTCAATCTAGACCACACTCCAACTCTTCAACCATCCATCCAATTGAAAATCTGATGATATAATGCTCAAATGACCACGTACATGCGAAAAAGATAAATGACCTCCAATATACGTCATTCGTGGTGAACCAGTACTCATCCATTGGTCCAGATCATCATTTCCCATATATATAAATGCTCAGTTTATATTAGGATAGCGAATCTTTAAACTTTAATAGGCAGGCTTCATTATTCTCCACCTTCAACTTTTCAGCCATCCATATTATTTAAAATCTAATAAGTGGACATATTAAGATTCTACATATGAAAGGTCAGAACAACATTCGCGTTAACAAGGGCTTTGAGCATTCCAGCATCAGATTTTCAATAATATAAATGGCTGAAAAGTTGAAAGATGGAGAAGAGTAAAATCTGTCTATTAAAATTTGAAGATTTGCTGTCTTAATATAAACTGAGCACTGATTATATATATATATATATGGGGGAGTTGATGGTCTAGACCAACTGATGAACACTGGTTCAGCACAAATCATTTACTTTTTTACATTTATGTGGTCATGTGTATCTATTATTTAAGATAGAGTAGATAGCTGAAGGAATCTTGAAAGTCTGTGTTCAAATCCCTTTTAATTAGTCTAGATTACTATTTTCAACAATTGAGAATTGTTATTTTTTAAAAAAAAAAGTTGAATACTAACAAAAGAGCATTTATTATTATGAGTCCAACTAGTTTAAGTGTATTTATCTGCTACACTCATGATCTGAGGTTCAAATCTTGATAAGCTTAAATAATTTTCCAGGTAGTTAAAGATCTATTTAAAGAAATTCAGGATTTTTAAAGCAGCCATCTGAAATCAATCCTAGTAAGGATGTAACTATTCTTAACAATAAAGTGAAAAAATCAAGATAATGTAAATTTGTCAGATTAACATTAATATGCAGATTATAAGGCAAATCCATGATTGTAACATGATGCAACTTTTTCCAACACTATATTATTTAAATGACTAGAAACTAGTGCTACCCAAGGAAAGCCATAGTAGACAATAGATGTTAGAAGGTTTGTGCATCAAAATTCCTATCTAGTAACTAATCATCCAAAGATCTAGTTCTTGTGATTTCAGATCTGAGGTTCTCACTAATTAATGTCACAAACTAGAAATTACTTGGGGAATATTGAAATAGTAGGCAGTAGATAGGAATTTTTAATGCACAGACCTTCTTGCATGCATTGATTAACATAACTTGCACTGAATGACACTACTGTATAGAGAGCATTGGTGCTATTTCATCAGTTGTGTAAACATAAGAAATGATGATCACTTGATGTTTTAATGGTTTAACATCATTTAAAAGCTGAGAAGTTGAAAAATATTAAAACAACTTTCTAGTGACTAACAACTTTTAAAAACTTTTGAGAGTAAAAAATAAAATAATCTCATTCTGGGTGTCTGAAATGTAACTATAATTGTGAGAACAACATTAACAGTATGCTACCCATAAGATCATCCAATGACTAAATCTCAACCTCTTATTTAACCATTCAAAATGAGTAAAGCCAGTGTGATGTAAATAGGATTCAATATAATAAAAAAATTAGGGAAGTTGAATTGGCAATCCACTGTAATATGGAAAACAATCAAGGATCGTGCCTCATTGTACGCTCATACTTAACAGTGGGAGAATGGTAGTTGACTGTTTAAATAAAAGAAAAAATGGATGTGTAGTCCCTGTATTGTTGCCTATCTAACAAAAAGTAAAGAACTACATGTGAAATCAGTCATCCTCATTTAAAATATGTCATTTTATGAGAAAATTTTGTCAGTAAGAAAAGCAGCAAAGTGTGAAATATATTATCAGTGTATACAAATTCAGAAAACAAAATTACCATAAAAAAATGCTAAAAAATTATTTTGTCAGGCTTGTTAATATGTCATGACATAGTTTCATTGTCTAGAGGAAATTCACCAATTCACTATTTATTTTTTGTAATTTCATCCCAAAACTTTTTTAAATAACATTTAATGGAAATATGATTCCAAACAATATTTTACTGATCTAAAAATAAATTCAGTGGAATTTGAGCTTCCTACTGGAATTTTATTAATGACTCCAGATCCACACATAGTATTGTGCTATTTACTTCAAATATGTAACTTAAATTTTACTTCAAATATGTAACTTAAATGCCAAGGACATTTTTAACTGTTGGAGAAGCACAAGAAAAATATCGAATGAATCTCCACTTTCTATTACTCTACGTTAGAATTGAATGATTTAATAAAGCCATAAATAAATCTACATTTTAGTTAGAACCTGTATAAATTTTTATAATTATAGTGAAAAATTGCTGTTTATATTAATTTCAATATCTAATTACTTTGTGTTTAAAGTAATCTTTTGCAAAGCTAATATTATATATATAATATTTAAATACGTGTATATTGTCCATGCTAAACTTAATGTAATGAAAGGGACTTGAACTCAGACTTTTCAAACTCCCCACAGTTATCCAAACTATCTTGTGTGACTAGTGGAGATCATTTGTCTTTTTCATATGTATATGTTACCATGTGTGTCAGTTGTATAAGATGAATTGGATAGCTATGAGGGGAGTTTACAAGGCTGAGTTCAAGTCCCTTATAATTACATTATGTTTAGTATAGACAATATACATGAATTTAAATATTACCTATTCAGCTTATATTCTGTCCATTCTTGTTCTATATAATTAAATTGACATATTAAGGTTCTATCTGTGAGGTGTCAGATTGACTTGTCGACATGGGTATGACAATAATATTGATGTTATCAAGGGCTTTGAGCATTCCATCCTATGATTTTCAATAAAATGAATGGCTGAACAGTTGGAGAGTGGAGAAAATTAAAGTTTTTTCATTACAGTTTGAAGTCTTGTTATCTTATTATAATCAGAGCAGTGACTGTATATATGTGTTGGAGATGGGGATCTGGACCAACTGATGAGTGCTGGTTCAGCATGAAATACCTATATTGGAGATCATTTATCTTTTTCAAACTGTATAAGATGGATTGGATAGCTGTGGGAAGTTTGAAAGTCTCAGTTCAAGTTTCTTATATATATATATATATATATATATATATATATATATATATATATATATATATATATATATATATAATTATAAATTATATTCATATTTCTTTTGTTTATAATTACTAAAATATTCAAATATCTGAAATAATGTGCTTTATTTTTTATTATTATAGTACTTTTATAATTGAGTTATAATTTTTTTTGATGTCAAGTCAATAATTTCACATCTTTATACCCATTATTTATGTAGTAATTGTTGTACTTGAAATACCAATTATTTAGAATTAATATTAACTTATCTTTTAACACAATGTTTTGCATTAGAAATACTTGTCCTTAACAGTTTTCATTTTTGTCTCCATGGAAACAATAGAAAAGCTGTATGCTAAATTTATATATTTTTAAAATATGTTTTGCTTATTTCTAAAATGTTGTAGTAATTTTGCCACTTAAGATTACTATTCTATGTTTATCATAAATGATATTAACATTGTAAAGGTAAAACGGCAGTCCTATTTTAATTAATTTATTAATTAAAAAAAAAAACCCGAAGAGATTAATTGCTTCTGAACAGTCAAAAATCATCAAAGGTATTTACTGTATTCATCACACACAAAAAAACTGTGTTCAATCCATTAGCGATTTTATTTCTTTGTAATCTGGTTTTTACAACATTTGTAAGATTATTGGGATTAAAAAAATATAGTATTTTGTGGGTTTATTGTAAACCAATTGATTAATAATTCTAAAGATAAACTCCCTACTGACCAAACCACCCACACCATTTACAAGATTATTTCTTGCAGTCAAACTAGCTTTAGTAATGTTTACTTTAAAGAATCTTGTGCCAGACATGCAACAAGATTGTCCCCACACAAATACCTATATAAAAGAGCTAAAAACAATTCAAACCACAAAACGATATTTCTAGAACACGAAGACAAATTCAGCCGCACATTCAAGTCTACTTCAGCTAGTATTGTATGTATAGAAAAGAATAATTCAAAGCACAAGCTAAAAGAGGCTTGGCACATTGCCATCAATGTTGTCTTGATAAATAAAAAAGAATCTTTATTTCACCTCTCTAAAGAGTGGGCCATGTAACTCATTTGTATATATTTACATAAAATTTACATTATACCTTTCACCTACAATCCTCATTTCTGAGAATATGATATCAGGATTAAGATATCCAAACCTGCTTAGCATAATATAATAAAACTTTTTTTGAGTTGATATTTTGGATCTAGTGTCCTAATATTCTGGCTCTCCACTGATGTGAGCCATAAGCTCAAAACCAGTTGGTCTGGAGATGGGAGGGTTCTGGATAGAGATTTTAAATAGTTTCTCATACCGCACTTATCAATTAAAAGTTTGTTTGAGCTATTGATATGCTCTCTGTATTACATTTTTGTAAATATAAGCTTATAAAAATAATATCACATTATATATGACTTGCTTTTTTGATTATTAAAACTTTTATTGCAGGCTGTTCTTACTGGGTGTTCCAAATGTTTATCTCAATTAAAATTTCTGATTATTTTCACACAAAGTGTAATCATTATTTAAAACAAAAGGCATTTACATATATACTTTGATTTTATTATATCTGTTTTATTTTTACAAAAAGATAATTTGGACTATGATGTTTACAAAGAATATTACAGCATAAAATAATGATACCTATGTGAAACTGACTGCAAACACCATCACCTGTCAAAATCGGTACAGTGTTAGAATCGTTAGAGATATTCTAAAAATTGTACAACAAATTTAATATTTTAAAACAGAATTTGATAGATAGGAGCATTTATGTATCTACATTAAGACCAGAATTATTAATAAATGACTGCAAATGAATGCAAATTATGAATGACTACACGATTGCAACATCAGGCGTTAAAAGTAAATTAAAAAAAAAAATACTCAGAATAGTTCTAGGTTATGCAAAACATAAGTTTATCCAATGATAAAACAGAGGTAGAATATGCCTGCCTTGGTATGTCATATCCAGGAATTTCATTGGATCAGAGGGTAACTAAACTATGTAATCATGTAGCACATGTATTATTGGTTAAAAATGATACTAGGCAATCTAGAGAGAGAATCAATCATCTATTGATAAAAAAGTTTTATGTAGGGAAAAGTTCTATGTATGTTATGTAAATCATATCAGTTTTATTTATTTATCTTAAAATTTATGCAGATAAAATACAAATTAATCTTTGAAAAAACTAGAGCTGAGTCAAGCCATTATGAAAAGGTATAATTGTATAAATATATTCTCATTCAATAGCACTGAATTAACTTTCAGTGAATTCTCACCGGAATCACGATGCAAAATTAATTAACTAGCTGTTCCAGCAGCAGGATAAATACATATATAGTTTATAAAATATGCAAATTATTGCAGAAAAAAATGTTAATTACAAATGTCAGACGTTCCATTTTTTTTGACAAAGGGACACAAAACTCCTTCCTGTTGATTAAATTTGGGTCTCTTGCATTAACCAATGCCTCCTTGAACTTTCTCTTAAGATCATCCATCTCTAGGCAGATGGTGTTTATTTTAGAAAAAGTAAATATGGGTCCTGTAGCAATCTCATGCTCCAGAAAAACCAAATTATGTTGCTAGTCTTGTTTAGCTTTTTTATAAAGATAGAAGTGCTGGGTGACTTTTGCAGATTTATTAGCTTGAGACACTCCATAGTATATTGCTCTAAAAGCTGGAAATTGACATAACATTTTATAGACTATTTGAATAGTGTGTTTGAATGGAGTTTTGTCTTTAGCATTGTTGAGAAGATTGTTAAGAGAGAATGCTGTTCAAAATGCTATTTAAACAATGATTTTTTCTGAAGTATTGTTGCTATGCTAGAAATATACAAAAGCCTAATCCATGGCTTCTGCAGAATGCCATTGGTAGCAGCCCCTTTACAGTATATATATTTTTGTTTACTATATTTATTAATGTTTCGTGTGTTTTAGCTTATGTCTGAGTATTTTAATTAGTATATGAAAACAGTTTCATGGTAAATAATTACAAATTAACCTTGTTGAGTATAGTAGTACCTTTATCTGCTTTCATGATTTGGGATTGGGGATATGGGCTAGATAAAGCATAAAAAATTGTTTATAAGTTGTAAAATTAGGCTCAGGATCAATTTTTTAGATAGCCCATTCACATAATCAACCCAGTTAACTTTTTAATATTAATTGGCATATGAGTACTAGAACTTATTAGCTAGAGAGTAAAATAAGATTACAAAAGCATTTACACTATTAATTAGCAGCAGCTTGTCTGGGGAGCCTTGTTTTTATTTTATTGTTTTTAAAATGGTTCTGAAAAGACTTTTGTTTGGGACTATTAAAAAGCAATTTTGTTTAACTATAAAATGAAAAATAAGTTGAATTATTTTCAAAAAAACTTATGTTTTATATTTATCTTCACAATTAAGGTGACATAAACAAGTTTCTTTTCTCCACTTCAGTACTAATTAATATAATCGTCAGTAATTGATAATTATCTATTAGTAAACCAATTCATTTTCTAAATCTAGATCAAGTTGAGTTGCACTATCATTTGGTAATTAATGGTTTAAATTTATAACAGGTGGCACTACAATAGAAAAAAATAACAACTCTTGATTATAATATTGTAGTAAGCTGATGATTGGAAGAATGCAGTATTCATATTGATATTCAAAAAAGGCAATCAAAATATTAGAAATTACACACCTGACAGTCTTTTATCAATTTTATATAAAAAAATTTAACAAAATAATTACATGTCTATAGTGAACTTTAGATTTCAACTAAAAGAACAAGCTGGATTTAAAAGTACTTTTAGTATAATGGATCATATCCAAGGATTGAGAGAAGTTATAGAAAGAACCAATGAATATGAGTTGCCATTATGCTTTGGATTTGTAGATTATAAAAAGGCATTTGATTCTTTAAGCATTTCTTAAGTGATTAAAGCATTGGATCATCAAGGATATTGTCATATTATGAGGAATATTTATAAAAATGCAACAGCAACAATTAGATTAACATTGAGAAAAGTGTATGAGAGAATGATTCTATATCTTTGCAGCAATCTTTTTTACAGCAGTATTGCAAAAAATATTTTGTGGATTAAAATGGGAAGCTAAAGGATTAAAAGCAAATAGAAATTATTTAAATCATATAGATTTAAGATGATGTAGTTGTTTTTGCAAATAATGCATAAGAGCTATCTTGCAAATGTTATCAAATGAAATTAAGAAAATAGAACTTAAGGTAAAAATTAAGTTACACCACTAACCATCAAAATGGGCATCATTTCCTTTGCTTACACATGTTGTTAACACAGAGATAAAATTATTCATATAAATAGTAGAAACTAGTCTAAATATTGAAAATATTGAATGAGTAGGCCCTAGATAGAAATTTTATGCACAAACCTTCTTGCATTCATTGATTACTCTGGCTTGCACTGAGTGGCATTACTGTATGAAGAGTTTTGTCACTGTGTTAACAGTTTGTGTAAGCATAGGAAATGGTGGTCATATAATATTTAGTGGTTTAATACAAATTCTTCCCAATAGAATATGGTGACTGTGGTTAATAAAGAATCAAAGACAGCAAAATTTACAAATGCTGATCTGCGTTCAGATCCATATGACTATACAAGCATTTAAGCTTGAATTGAAAACATTAATGTTTTTATTTTGAACTCAAAAGTTTATAGTTAACTAAAATGATAAAAGGTGGCTGCTGGAGAGTTGCATTAGGTCCTAAGATCTTGGTACAGTGCTCTCAAATCCAAAACTTCTCACTGCTGAAAGCCACAAGTTATAAAATAGTCTGGAGATATTGGATGAATATGCACTAGATAGGGATTCTATTCTTAAATCTTCTTGCATCTATTAATTACTCTGGCCTGCACTTGGTGGCAGTACTGTATATAGAATTTTGCCTCTGCATAAAATAATGTTCAATGGATTTTCTCAAAAGATGAAAATAAAGATTGATGATATTGAGTTAGAAGACATTAACAACTACAAATACCTTGGTGAAATTGTTACAACATCTAGAAACACAAAGCATAAAATTAATTACAGAATTAAACCTGGTTGGAGTGTTTTCGATGGAAATAAACTTAATATTAAAAGGAAATATGTCTATGTGCTTGAAAAAAAAGGCTTTTTAATAAATGTGTTTCACCATTTTTTCTTATAGATTTGAGACTTGCACGCTTAACAGAAAAGCAATACAGAGATTTCAGACTATTCAGGGAAGTATGGAGAGATGCATGTTAGGAGTAACAACAAGAGATTAAAAATGAAATATATGTATACAAGAGAAAACAGGTGTTACTAATATCATTGAAAGAATTAAGAGACTAAATTGAAATTGGTATGGACATATTGTTAGAAGAGATGATAATAGATTAGACCATTGAAATCAAACTGGATTCCAAGAGATTGTAAAAAGACCTAGAAAAAGACCACATATAAGATGGATAGGTGAAATAAGAAAGTGTGTGGGGTGATGTGGAGAATAGAGGTTAGAGATCAGAGATAGATTGAACTTAGATAGATATTTATCCTGCAGTGAATTAATAATGGTTGACAATGATGATGATGAGTCATTGAGTGATTCTGCATTCATTACAAAAGTGTTAAACAATAGTAATGTTAAACAAATTATAGCATTTTAAGTCAGCCATTATGGGTAATTAACATGTTTTTAGTTGCAATTAATCTTATAAAGCAGAGTAATTTGTAGTGCCTCTTATTTTGGTCAAAAGATTTTGAAACTGAATATATCAGAAGTAATATATTGGTATACAGACTCAATTTAAGAGTGAATTACTAACCATTGGTTTTTTAATGGTGAATACTGTCTCCCTCTTTGGAGAATAAATGTAAACACTAAACAATTTGGAAACTCAGTTAAATATTGTCACAAGAAATATTACTGGCACATTGAAGTCTACTCCTTTGTAATATTTTTTTTGTACATTTCTCTAACATGTAGGTTCCCAATCGGTAGTATATATACCCATGGAGACACATGCTGAGACATTCAGAGATACATAGAAAATAGTAATGGTGGAAAAAGAAGAAGTTTACAGTCCAAATCTTCAAAAATTAGAAGCATTGCAGAACAAAATAACAAAAAAAAAAACATCCAACATTTTAGAAACAAAGTTATGTTAAATTTTGTTTAAAGATGCTGCAACACTGTCCTAAAAGCAAACAGTAACAGTTTTTAAGATCTCCTTTGAAAACATAAGGAATATGTAGGCCCAATTTATTATCAACTAATGGCTTCACACTGGATCGATTGTGGACTGATGTACATTCTACTGTTTTAATTTAGATAGGCACTGAACAGAAGTATCAGTGGTTAAAAGAAAGTAGTACTATTTTAAAAGCAAAAGTTACAATTTCCAAAAATTGGCTTAAATGATGTAAATAAATGTAAAAAGTTTGAAAACAATGTTCCAACAGATATCAGAGTGCAAGTTATCTCACAGAAAAGATATAAAAACGTATACACAATTCATTATAGACATATAAAGTTTAAGATTTAGATCTAGTGTTTAACTCTGTTGAATTTACTGCACGGTATATAATTAAGATATAATCAATTTAATATAATTATATAATCAATTTAATATAATTATATAATTAAAAGAGATTTGAACTCAGATTTTCAAAGTCCCTACAGCTATCCAATTTATCTTATACAACCGATATACATGACTACATACTTGTGAAAAAAGAAATGATCTCAAATATATGTATTTCGTGCTGAAGCAGCACTCATCAGTTGATCCAAATCATTTTCCCTTCTAATCACATTAAGATCAGTATAGACACTATGCTTGCATTTAAATATAATTATATAAATAAATAAATCCATGAATGTTTACTGTTTTTTTAGTTTGTGTCATTTTATTTTTGCAGTAAATTATTCGTCTGTAAAATATTTATATAAATATGAATAATAAAAAATAAAAAATCATAACTTTATAAATAATAAAATATAACTTGAGTTGATTTTTCTCTAATCTTTTTTTAACCTCTAATGCAAGACTGTAGAAATATTTTTATGAATAGTTGTGCACATAGACAATAAAATTTCCTATATTTGTGAAACCTCATCGTATTTTTCGAATTAATTTATGAAAATTAAAAAGATGTTGCTCAAAATATTTCATTTATCTTTAATAATCTAATATTCAGACAAAATAATTCAATTATTCTTACTGTATACAGTGAGCTAGAAAGTTATTAGTTGTTCTAAAATAAATATTAACTTCGCATGCAAGAATATTTTCTATATAATATAGCAAATATATGTTTGTTTCAAATAAATATAACAGTATTCTGTACTTTCTATATTCTCATTTCAATTTTTTTAGAAATAATATTAATTATTTTATACAGATGTGCTTAATAATCTTTTTAACCATATGAATACAAGGTGGCGTGAAGGTTATTAAGTACCTCAAGCAGAAAAGGTACAGATAATGAAGTTATGGGAGAATAGATATGAACAAAGTGATTATACAGATAGTGAGTTGTTGGTTTTTATGCTGGGGTTGTGAAAAGATAAGGGGGATTTAGATATAAAGGCCATAGAGTTGACAAAGATTATGTTGTGGAAATGGGATGGGGCAGAATATGGGAAGACTTAGAGTGGGGAATGGAAAATAAAGTGGCTAACAGGTTTATCTAAGCATAATTGCTGAGATATTCTTGACTTTGTTTAAGGAGAAGCCAAAATACATCACATCACATCACAACAATAAAAATATTACCCATAGATAAAGAGAAATAAAGTTCAATTACTGCACATGTGTGTGTTTAATTAAAAATGGATGTATTAATATTTAAGTGAAGTTTAAACTTTATATCTAGACTAGAGATAATCTCTATTTTAATAAATGATAATCATTAATATATTTATCTAGAGTGAATGACGTCAAAGGTTTAAGTGATGTAAGTTTGATACATATGCAGTATAACGATTGTTCACCCATCCATTATGTATTGAAAAAAAATATATATATATAATTCTATACCTTGAGTCTGGACTGAGAAATGAAAGTTATCAGACTATGAGCATAGCAGTAGAGAATTAGATGTTGATACCTTGAGATCATTTTTTTGAATTCATGCATAGTGAATGAAGTAATCTGAGTGCCCAAAATCATATTGTGTGATGTAAATGAGTTGGTATGTGAGGTGTGCTGATAAAACCCAAAATTTAAATTATTTATGCTTTTAGATATATATTTTTTTTAAAATGGTATAATGATTGTCCATCTTCCAGTCTTGCTCATCATCTTGGATTCAAATTTGGGTGACAATTTCCAGGTACATGAAGATTTCCTGACAAGCTTGTGATACCTTTCAAGTAGTCCATATGCAAACCACATATCCATACAATTATTAATTAGTAAATTGAAACCTTACTATCCTTAACTAGATAGTAAAATTTAAAAAAAAGCCATACTAATTAACACCAGAAAGTGACTAATTTGGAGAATTACTTCATTCTTCATTCTTCTTTTATGAAAGACAGCTTGACTTTGACCTAAAATAGGTTATTTAAGGATTTTGTTATACCTTCCAGTGGTGGCTGATCCATAAGTGTTGAAGCATTGCAGCATTCCCAGAAAATGAAAAAATTATTTCATTTGTGCTTGAAAATATCAATAATATAACAATCATTCAATATTTTGCATAATTATTATTTAAATACAACTAATTAAACCATTTTTAAAAAGAATTATTTTTCACGATGATTGAACTATTTTAAGCAGTGTTTGAGATTTTATTCGAAGATGCTTACGGCAATGCCAAAATATCATATTTGGTGAATTTCATCAGGTTCTGAGATTCATTTGCTTTTATCAAGGTGCATAACTAGGGCCATTAGAGATGTTCCCTGCTGCAATGTTAATAGTTACTTGAGAATGGTATGTTTTCTATTCTGCTTTTCCTCAATGAAAATTTTTTTTTGTTTTTTTTTTTTGGGGGGGAATAATATTATTTTTTTTTTTTTTATAAATTTTTTATATATTTTTAAAATTTTATTTTATATATAAATTCAATTTTAATTTATAATTAATATATATAAATAATAATAAAATAAAAAAAATAATATTATTATTATTTATTATTATGGATGTGGGTTATTATATATAATTATATTTTTTTTTAATGGTAATGGCGTAATATATTTTGTTTTTTTTTTTATTATTATAAATAAAAAATTAAAAAATAAAAAATTAAAATTAATTTTAAATAAAAAAAAATAAAAATTTAAAAAATAAAAAAAAAAAAAAAAAAAAAAAAAAAAAAAAAAAAAAAAAAAAAAAAAAAAAAAAAAAAAAAAAAAAAAAAAAAAAAAAAAAAAAAAAAAAAAAAAAAAAAAAAAAAAAAAAAAAAAATAGCCTTGGGCATTTAAATGTATAAGCATCGGTCAGATAGGAAAACAACAGAAAATTATAGCCAATGAATGAAAAACAATGGAATCGGACCTCAGTGAAAGGACCATATCACCATCGATGACGTAATGTTTATTGGATCCTTAAAATTATTATAAAAGGAAAAGTTTGGAAAATAAATTAATTAATTAGTTATTACGAGAGTACAAATATGTGTTAGTGCGGAGTTGAAGGAGAAGGGATTGAAAAGACACACTCTTCAATCCCTTCAGTTCTGCTAGGAAGAAAGAGAAATGAACTATCGTTTTCTACATTGAAGACCAGCTGGAGTAAAAAACCTCCGAATGAATAAATAAAACGGCCAACAGAATACCAATCTTTTTTGGACGGCATGGGAATTCACGTTCAAATGGCAAGCAACAGATAAAGATGAACTGTTTAAAACCGTAAGAACTTTATAATTAATGAACATTAAATTAAAAACTTTCCGTATTTAAATAATACAAATAGAATCCTATCTGACCAAACTAAATTATTTATTCACTAGTTATAATTTTATTTGATGTATTTCCTTTGTGTAAATCATTTCCATTTTTTTTTTGTTCTTTAAGTTTTATTTATGATTTTTGTTTTCCGATAAATTAAAATATATAAATGTTAACCTTAAGTCGGGCATGAATGGCTGTATAGATTTGTAAAGTTATATTAGGGGAGGGTAATCTTAGGTTATTTGTTTCGTAGTTAAATTGGGTCAATGGATTGGATATATTGGTGTAGTTAGTAGATGTAATGCAAGATTCACTACGGGCAGAATCGTTTGTATACGCCGCACTCACCCGTTTGCCTATGAAAGGAATTATAAGTCGGAGACCGCAGTTCCTTTCTATGGAGTTTTTTTTTACTGCTCTTCTTGTCAGATAGATGTATTATTCCTATCTGACAAGAGGCAATTTCTTCTCTTAACTTTTTGTGCTGCCGTATTTCATATTACATTGAATACATCGATATATCAGATGAATTGGCGTTAGTTCGACTGCGAACTTTTGGCCTAAGGTTAAATAAGAATAGAATATTTTCTTTTCAAATGCAAATCTATGTAATCTATTCATACTTGACACTAAATAAAAATGCATTAAATTTAAGTTGTTTATAGATGCTTGCATGGATTGGTTATCAGTTAATTATGTTTTGGGTATTCATATTTGATCAAAATATATAGACATTCGATAAATAATGATACCTTATGGTGAGTATCTAAAATGTATTTATTCAGATGTCTTTTAAGTTATTGGTGTTAATGCAGTGTCTTATGATGCACCATTGGGTTTCTTGTATTCCCTATGCAATTGACGGTATCAATGATATTGTATTTTGATCGTTTATGTTTACTTTGAAATGTTTTTAACCGTGTAATCTATGTAACCGATCTATACTCAACATTATAAAACAAACTTTCATAAACCCATCTGTGCGAACTTAATTAAAATGTAAACTTATAATATTATAAAAATTAAAATGTAAATTTAAATTATAAAATCAAATTAAAATCTAAAATAAACATACTAAAATAATAATGTTAAATTTTATATATATATGTGTGTAAATAAATGTTTGTATGTTAATTACTGGCAGTGGCTTATTTTATTTATTTTTTAATATTGAAATATAATTAGATAAGATATTATATTATTAAATCTCTGCTACTCCCTGAGCTAGTGACATGGGCTAACGACCGGATATCAAAATATATAAATAAAATAAAAAAAATTTTTTTTTTACTTATGTATCTGCCTACTTTATAAATTTTTCTAGGTTTAAATGCCTAGATGGTGCCCTGTAGTGCAGATTACATTAAGTGTTCTTCTCCGGTTCATTACAACTAGCCACCCAGCTTGGGCCGATCTATTAATAAAAAACACGTATACCCTGAGTAAATTTCTTTTTTCAAAATGAAATATTTTTATCTGTTTACATAAGTCGTATACTTTAAATCTTATAAAAGCACTGCCAGAAAGAAATTGTGCATAAATATTAAACACAAGAAAGTATAAATAATTTTAAAACTTATTTTTGTTAAAAAAAAAAGTCAAAAGGTTGAAATAAATATGTTTTTTTGTTTCATGATATATATTATGCTTTAACGTGTATAGGCGCGCACAGCCATGTAAGTTTATGATTGAAATGTGGTACCTTACGATGAGTACCATTGGGAATTTACTTCAGTGTAATCCTATTTAAGCATTTTAATCAGTCATAAATAAGTTGGTGGTATTTATAATTGTGCTCCAAATATACACGTATAAATCCATTATCTTTCAAAACGTATTTAGTTCAATGCAACTTTCTTAAATAAATAATTTAAATAATTTGCTTGTCATGCTGTGTGTAAAAATAAAATGTATATAAAAAAATAATAGAACTCTTGTGGGGATGAGGTGTAGACATGGATGGTCCTTAGGAAAACGATAGTCAACATTTTTTTTTGTATATAATCTTTATACTAACCGGATGTTTTTGTAAATGTCTTCATTAATCGTGTACCGTAATTACTAACCCTAAGTAAAATTTTTTTTTTGTTCATTTTTTTTTTAAGCAAGTTTACTGGTATGTAATGGGCACATATGTACGTTACATTGTTTTTTATTAGTAAACATTAAAAGAATAAAAGTTCGCAAATAAAAACTTCTTTTTTAAGAATTAAAAATTGAAAATTAAAAAATCATCTTAAACTCGTATATATATAAAATCGCACAGATAATAATAAAAAAATTATTATTAAAATAAAACTTTATTAAAAATAAAAAAAATATTTTAAAAGAAAAAACTTAAAAAGATTTAGAGATAAAAATATATCTTTAATTTTGGAAAACACATTAAGTAATCAGAAAATGGAAATGATTGTTTTAATTAGTCAATGTAAACTAGCCTTGGGCATTTAAATGTATAAGCATCGGTCAGATAGGAAAACAATAGAAAATTATAGCCAATGAATGAAAAACAATGGAATCGGACCTCAGCAAAAGGACCATATCACGATCGATGACGTAATGTCCATTGGATCCTTAAAATTATTATAAAAGGAAAAGTTTGGAAAATAAATTAATTAATTAGTTATTACGAGAGTACAAATATGTGTTAGTGTGGAGTTGAAGGAGAAGGGATTCAAAAGACGCACTCTTCAATCCCTTTAGTTCTGCTAGGACGAAAGAGAAATGAACTATCGTTTTCTACATTGAGGACCAGCTGGAGTAAAAAACCTCCGAATGAATAAATAAAATGGCCAACAGACTACCAATCTTTTTTGGACGGCATGGAAATTCACGTTCAAATGGCAAGCAACAGATAAAGATGAACTGTTTAAAACTGTAAGAACTTTATAAATAATGAACATTAAATTAAAAACTTTCCGTATTTAAATAATACAAATAGAATCCTATCTGACCAAACTAAATTATTTATTGTCTAGTTATAATTTTATTTGATGTATTTCCTTTGTGTAAATTATTTCCATTTTTTTTTTTTTGTTCTTTAAGTTTTATTTATGATTTTTGTTTTCCGATAAATTAAAATATATAAATGTTAACCTTAAGTCAGGCATGAATGGCTGTATAGATTTGTAAAGTTATATTAGGGGAGGGTAATCTTAGGTTATTTGTTTCGTAGTTAAATTGGGTCAATGGATTGGATATATTGGTGTAGTTAGTAGATGTAATGCAAGATTCACTACAGGCAGAATTGATGCCGCACTCACCCGTTTGCGTATGGAAGGAATTATAAGTTGGAGACCGCAGTTCCTTTCTATGGAGTTTTTTTTTTACTACTCTTCTTGTCAGATAGATGTATTATTCCTATCTGACAAGAGGCGATTTCTTCTCTTAACTTTTTGTGCTGCTGTATTTTGTATTACATTGAATACATCGATATATCAGATGAATTGGCGTTAGTTCAACTGTGAACTTTTGGCCTAAGGTTAAATAAGGATAGAATATTTTCTTTTCAAATGCAAATCTATGTAGTCTATTCATACTCAACACTAAATAAAAATGCATTAAATTTAAGTTGTTTATAGACGCTTGCATGGATTGGTTATCGGTTAATTATGTTTTGGGTATTCATATTTGATCAAAATATATAGACATTCGATAAATAATCATACCTTACGGTGAGTATCTAAAATGTATTTATTCGCATGTCTTTTAAGTTATTGGTGTTAATGCGGTGTCTTATGATGAACATCATTGGGTTTCTTGTATTCCCTATGCAATTGGTGGTATCAATGATTTTGTATTTTGATCGTTTATGTTTACTTTGAAATGTTTTTAACCGTGTAATCTATGTAACCGATCTATACTCAACATTATAAAACAAACTTTCATAAATCCATCTGTGCAAACTTAATTAAAATGTAAACTTATAATATTATAAAAATTAAAATGTAAATTTAAATTATAAAATCAAATTAAAATCTAAAATAAACATACTAAAATAATAATGTTAAATTTTATATATATATGTGTGTAAATAAATGTTTGTATGTTAATTACTGGCAGTGGCTTATTTTATTTATTTTTTAATATTGAAATATAATTAGATAAGATATTATATTATTAAATCTCTGCTACTCCCTGAGATAGTGACATGGGCTAACGACCGGATATCAAAATATATAAATAAAATAAAAAAAATTTTTTTTGACTTACGTATCTGCCTACTTTATAAATTTTCTAGGTTTAAATGCCTAGATGGCCCCCTGTAGTGCAGATTACATTAAGTGTCCTTCTCCAGATCGTTACAATATATATATATATAAGGACTTGAATTCAGACTTTCAGGCTCACTACAACTATCCAGTACATGTTATACAACCAATACACATTACCACATACATGTGTAAAAGATAAATGATCTCCAATATACATATTTCATGCCAAACCAGCACTCATCAGTTGATCCAGATCACTATCTCCCACACATACATACAATCAGTGCTCAGTTTATATTAAGACAGCAAATCTTCAAACTTTGATGAACAAGCTTCAATATTCTCCACTCTCCAACTTTTCAGCCATCCAAATCATTGAAAATCTGATGATGAAATACTCAAAGCCCCTGTTGATGCCAATATTATAGTCATACCCATGTTGACCTTAAGTCAATCCGATCTCTCACATATATGACCTTAATATATCCATTTAATTATACAGAAAAGAGATGGGTAAAATACGGGCTAAATATGTAATATTTAAATTTATGTATACTGTTTATACTAAACAATGTAATTATACTGGACATAAATATACATGTATTTAAATATTATATATATATATATGCAAATTATATTTTCCCAATTGTCATTATATAAAAAAAAATTGAAAAAAAGAGTAAAAGTTGATTCATTCCAAATATTATTTCTCATTCAGCAATCAGTAAAAATAAAAAGTAAATTAGATTTTTTAATAATGATTGGTATGAACAAATAAAATGGTTGTTTGGTTTCAAAATTAACTGGCTCTGTTTGTTTTCCTTGCTTCCATTTTGATGGTTATACTGTAATAAAGCAACTCTTGCTTGAAAATTTTACAAGTTGCCACTGCTACCTTCATATGATTAAATGGCAACATTTAGTTCATAATAATTTTAGAAACTGATGAAAATCTCTTAGTCATGCCTTTGTTAAGTTTAATTAATCATCTAATATAATGTGATAATCAAACTATATTTAAGAGATGAAAGTGATACTATATCTGACAGCTCTTTTAGTCTTACATATCATAGCATATATGGACAATGATATTTGTAAGTTTTAACATATTAACTGGCGTTGTGCTTATGTGGTTTAAATGCAGTGAAAGAGGGTCAGACTCTTGGATTGTGAGATACTAGGATTGATTCCAGCCCTATAGATTCTGTCTCTTGAAAGTATTAACTTTCAATAAAGCCATTTGAAATTTTTTTATTTAATTTATATTGTTTAAATATATTATCATGTATTTACAATAAATTGAAAATTCACAAAGGTATTAAAATAAATACTTTATAATTCTATCCTGAGAAGAATGCTCAAGGCTAAATCCAAAGACAACCGATTGGGTTTATTTACCTGTTTAATGAGGTGTATTTTAACTTCTTGGTATTAGTAACTTCATTCTGTCTAGTCAAGTTTCAATCTTTGGTGTCTATATAAACACATATTATACCATAGATAAAGATTGATTTCCAATTTTATTGATTAAAGGAAGTTGCCATGACAACAGATTGAGATTGATGATTGTTAATGATATTGGTGTGTTTAAGCATGACTACTTTCATGCATATATATATATATGTGTGTGTGTGTGCCAAGAACAACAACATCATTAAATCATTAACAAAAAAAAATAGTATTCAATTCTCATGCAAGTGGCATATTTAAATATCTAATTTAAATAATTAATACTTTAGCAATTAATACCATAGCATACCTAGCCAACTAATGGATGCTATGAATCTGGTTTCCAATCTGAAAGCACAGTCAGTTACACTTCATAAAAATAAATAAACATATTAAATCTTTTCTTTCACCAACATTAACAACATTTCAACCAATTTATTATATATCATCAACATTGTCAACCATTATCAATCCACTACAAGATAATGGCCTCTCCATGTTCAATCCCTCTTCTCTGATCTCTAGCCAATCTACTTCATATAGCCCCTGCACACTTTTTTATTCCATTATCCATATCATGTGACCTTTTTCTGGGTCTTAATTAAATGTGTTGTATGTTATAATGTTTATGTTACTGGCTAAATGTGAAGAGCTGGCATTGTATAGAATTCATGACATTTATACGCAAAGTATGGAATATTACTTTAATTGTCAAATAGTGATAATGATTAAAATACTTATGAAAAAATGTAAAATTATATACTGTAGTTAATAAAAAAAAGTAAAAAAAGTTTAGCTTGTATCAATTTTTTTTCAAATATTTAATATTTTTTATTAGTCATACTTTATTTTCTTATTTTTTAATGGGAATTTTAAAGTAAATTTTCCTTGTTGCTTTGCTTTTATGTGAATTCTGAAAATTACAGAACCTATCCCCCATTTGTCAAGGTAAGTCAAGTCTATTTTCGTGTGATTTTTCTGTGGAACCTATCTACTGCATAAAATGAGACCTAGGGGTACATATATGTATATATAAAAACCTATAAAATATCACCTGACTCCATCACATGACCTTAGATTACATATTATTACTGTTATAGCAGCACAATTTTCATTATCTTTATGTCATAGATTTGTATGTAATAATAAATATTAGATGATACTGCTTATTAAATCTGCCTATTCTGAGCTATCCTACCCAATATTCCAGACTAAATTTTATGTCACTTTCAATAATCAATTAAGAGCTTTGGATCTTGGAACAGTGCAACTGGACATTTAGGATCTATTGCAACTTCCTTCCTACTTCTATCATTTACCATTATATTATACTATCAAGCTACTATTTGATGGTGTCAGAAGATATTTTATTAGTTTAAACCAAATTCTGGACACAGGATAGAAATTCCCATTAATGGAGACACCATAATATACAGAAGCTGACCTATTTTCAGATCTACATGACTATGTAAGCAATTTGTCTTAGATAAAAAATATTTTTTTTTAAATTTGGGCTGATAGTTTAATGGTATAAAAGAGTAGTAAGTGATAGGAGCTGGGATGAGGGTACATTAGATCCTCAAAATTCAGATGCAATGATCCAAAATTCTAAGCTTCTCACTGGTGAAAGCCATAAGCTAGAACTAGTCTGGTGATAGATATATATAAGATGGCATAGAATAGGAATTTAATAAGCACAATCATCTGGCATCTATTATTACTTATTAAAGCACATATAAAGTGGTATGTAGTGAAAATTATACTAATATATATATATATATATTTAACGGGTAGAGTTATCCATTTATAATTATTTAATTGGAAAGTACTTTACTTAGAATTGTAAAGTGAAAGTAAAACTGTTAGTCTAATTGCATTAAAATGGAATTACCTGACAGTTTTATTTATATATATATATAATAGCTTTACTTTTATAATTACAGATGTTAGTTAATAATAATATCTATAACTGAAACACACAGGCTTATTATATACCTGGGTTTATATATGTAATATTATAGGGTATATGAGCACAGACTTTCACACAGCCCATCACTCTCCAAAAGTCTGTGCTCATATACCCTACATATTACATACATAAACCCAGGTATATAATAAGCCTGTGTTTCAGTTGTTACATAGTAGAGATGTCTGCCCATCCCTTGTATTAAATGGATTATGTCCTGTGTATGAGGGGTCAGATTGACTTTAGGTCAACATGGGTGTGACAAGAATCTCGGCCTTAGGGTGACCTTTGAGTGTTCCATCATCAAATTTTCAATTGGATGGACGGTTGAAGAGTTGGGGTGTGGAGTAGATTGAAGCCTGTCCATTAAAGTATGAGGATTGGCTATCTTAATATATATCTGAGCACTTATAGCATATATGTGTGGAGATGGTAATCTGGACCAATTGATGACTGCTGGTTTGGCATGAAATACATATATTGGTGATTATTTATCTTTTCAACATATATGTGTTCAAGTGTATCAGTGTTATGAGATAGTGTGGAGAGTGGTGGGCTGTATAAAAGTCTACTCATATACCCTATATATTAATAATATCTATACGAAAGAGATGTATATGTTATGTGTATTTTTACTTATTTCATAAAAATTATTGAAAACATTACACATTTCTTTTCTTTGTATTAAAAGTTAGTCAGTTGTGTGTACTTTTTTAAACACTAATTAATCATAATTTATCTTAATAATTTTTTCATTTTAATTGTGGAAGATTTTTTTTTTAAAAAAGTTAATTTGTTCCATTCATTGTTTGTAAATATATTAAGTACTGCTATGTGACTCATAATGGTATTGTGTTTTTCACTGGTAGTAGATGTAGCTAATAATTTTTAATTGTTTTACTGATGTTTTACATTTTCCATTTAGATTGTATAGGAATTTGAAATTAATAAAACACTAAATGAGTATAAATAGTCAAAATAAGAGTCACAGATCACATGACCCTATCTCTTAAGCTTGTAAGTTATAAACAATGAGGATTGCCAATTTCTCTACAAGCTTTATGATAAATGCTTAGCAAGAGCCAGCACTTAAAATATCTCTGTCAGTAACCCTTTCCCAAATCTCTGACCATGATTTCGCGCTTTGACATTCCTCAGATAGGTGTTAGGCTAGGTTCAGACAGTAGATCTAAATGAGTATGTTTTGTTAGCTCTGTAATCTTTGAATATTATATAATTTCTACGATTAATATTTTTGACATTATCATTAAAGCAGATTACTATGCAGTTTAATGCAGTTGGAAGGCATCAATCTCAAGAATGTGGGATTCTGGGATAGATTCTGGATTTGGCATTTCTGATGCTCCAACTACTTATGAACTCTCACAAAGTGAAGCAATTCAAATTTTTTGTTCATTTAAAACTTACCGAAAGCTTAGATTTGGGTAAGATTAAACATGACAGCTCATTAATTCTATAAGAATTTTAATCATCACAGTCATCAAAATTATAATGACTTTTTATTGGAAAATGAGAGTATTCATTTATAATTTAAAGTCTTCAAAGCGCATGTGCATTAGCTTAATCGCTGAATATTACTATTAACTGGATTAAATAAAATCTATTAACTAAAGAATAATTTAACATTAAGAGGAATTTAAATATGTGGCTCAGCTTTTCTCTCTAAATAGTTACAGTGATTTCAGGTTTGCTTATAGTTGTCTTGAAGTTATGTTAGTATACGTAAATCATGCTCTGTATGTAGATATATACCGGTAAAAAGTATGCTTACATTACAATCAAAGCTAGGGTGTAGGTGGATTCATTCTACATTTACGTTTATTGATAGTTTAATTTCATATTGCTCACAGGGATTTTCAGTGCTTCCACATTATTTCATCTACATTTCAGACACTTAAAGTTATATTTAACTGTGATGCTTACAAAAAGGCATATATTAACACAAAAATAAATAATTTCATCAAATAGCAAGATTTGTAAATATCTAATCCTGAATAAAACTGTTAGCATTAAAAACAAATGTATACTATTGGTCGTGTAACAATATCATTCATCTCCTTTGAATTCAATCTTTCCTAGCAGAGATATTTTTCAATCTTGAGCGTTGATGAAATTAATTTGACTCTTTTAATAAGAAGCAATTATTTAATCCAGTTAAACATAAAATATGACTTTAATTGAGATATCTGTATTTGATAATATGAAGAATATATTATATTGTAATTATTTTTTTTTTTTGTATTTTTACAGTTAGTACATTAACACATGACTGAACTAACCAAATTTATCTTGCACCTTTAGAAGCTTACACCTATTTATTGGGCAATAAAATATATCTTTTAGCATTAACTACATACTAATTACTAAGGGGAATGAAACTTAGGCTTTCTGGTAACCTGAAAAAAGTTCAAGGCCTAAGTTTCAAACCCCCAATTATGGTCATGGCAGATGGGAACATTGATGTTAATCTGTGAAATCCTTCTAACAATATTTGAAGGTCATTGTGTCTAATAACACTTAATTTTAAAGGAAATTATTTATATTTTATTGTTTGGATTATTGGTATGAGAATTACTAAAATTTGGAAAACTACATAATAAAGATCACCAAAAATTGTTTATCAAATAAATAAATAATTGAATGGGTTTATTGATCCAGAATGCATTAAAAGTTTAAGTATCAGGAGTGATATAATTGTGTCATAACCCATGAATATTGAGCTCCAGAATCCAAAACTATATTTCTGCACTAAGCCCCACAATCATCTGAAGAGTAGTACATCTTCTAACATCATGTTTATACCAAGATGCACCACTAACATGGTCTATCTCATTTTTATTTGCATTTTCCTTTAAATATTTTTGTAAACTTTTGTTCGAATCTAAATTTGTTCACACTGATTAAATTTCATTATTTTTTAAAATCATTATTTACTCATATTTTTAATAGATCTTATCAATAATTAAATTCATATATTTTTAATAGGTAAGGCAGAATACAAATTTTAAGGGTATCTATGGTATTACAGATTGGGGGAAAAGAGTCATGGGATTAGATTAATGATACTATGCAACTAATTTAAATAAAAAAAATATATTAATCATTAATAAAGCTAAAGTTTGTATCTGGACTAAAAATGATATAATGTCTAACCTAAATAATCACTGTTGTATTTTTATTTAACCCTTAATGACTAGATCTAGTATGTAAAACTAGACCTAGTATGTAATACTGCAAAAAATTTTCATATGCCTTAATTTTATAGAGCTGTTTAAATTGAACCAGAGTCTTTCTCCATACTTTCCTAGCAAAAATTAAATTAGTTTGAATTTAACTTGCATAGTTTTAGTTTTATTCCAGTTTTTGGGGGTTTAGTGGTATCTCATATTATTTTCAATCTAATCATAAGTATTTTTGCCATTTCTTACATCAATGGCTTTTTGTTTATTTTTTTAGACAAACACTATAATGCTTACAATAATTAAAAGCAAATTTATTTCATTATAATAACCGAATGGACAAAAATGCATTCATGTGATTCCATTTATAAATCATTCTGAATGAAATTAATTTTGTTTCTCCATTTGTTGTAATATTATGGTTATATTTTTTTATACGAATTTATACTATTTATTGTAAAAGTGCATATAATAAAAAAATCCAATTTGGAACTATAATTATATTATAAAATAATACTTTTGCTAAGAATAGTATAAGATAGCAGTTGAAGCAGTTTCTTTACAAAGCTGCATTGTAGCTATTGTGTGTTAAATTCTAAAATAACCATACATATTCAGTGAAACATTTTTTAGTAAGAAAAAGCATTATGTCTTAAAGCTATATCTGAGAAGTCTAAGAGATGTCTACATATGTCTTGCTATTGCCTATTGCTCCTTCAATATTCATAGTAAAGCTTAATTACATCTTTTACTTTTAAATAATAAACATGGGTCATGCTAATTTTGCTCAGATATTTTGCTTATGACCTAATATTCTGATAAAATAGGATAAAATTATAGCATTAAATGTAGGCATAATAAACATAATTACAACAGTTGATGTACCAGGCATAATTATTAGATAATTCAACTGCAATTAAGAATTAATGTCTATAATTATTATATGGTATAATCATAGTCAATGCAGAAGGCATTAGAAGTTTCAATGGCATTATTATTACAAGTCACAGGCATAATTATATGATTAGCTATAACTATAACATTGAATGTCATATGCATAATCATGTCATTAGTTATTGCAAGCAAAACAATTGGATTACCTAGTCAAAGAATTATGCCATCATACACAAATTTTAAATGGCATAGACATATTTGTGGCATTATATATATATATATATATATATATATATATATATATATATATGTAACATATATTGTAACAGTCAGAATTGTCTATCTCGCTAACACACTGCAGAATTCAAACCCCAGATATGAAACTGAACATTCTAGGAGGGGTTGCCTTCTAGATATACTAAGTTCGAATCTAAAGTCCAAATTTCACAGTGCCATCTACTAGTACAACATTTGACCAGTGCATGGTGGCAGGGAGAAACAAAAGACTCTATACTAAAAGAAGCTTGGGTGGCTAATTAACATCTATGAATTTACAAAAGAAATGCAGAAAATATATATATAGACTGAGACAGTGATAGGAATCAATAAAATAAGAGATCAAATTTAGTTTTAAATAATTTCACAAAATTTATTTATATAAAATATATATATAGAATGCCACTGTCTGCTTATATGAGACAGGGACGCGTATTAAATAATTGTGGGCATTATATTCCAATAAATGACAAAAAGAGTTTTAAAGCAAAATGATATATTCTATTCCTTGGGCTAATAGCATTACGATAATGTGCTTACAGAGATTGGAACATGTGCAAGGTGCTTTTAGTAATTATAACAGTTTAATAAAATATTTTATATTACGGGTTATATAATGTTTATTGATCTCGAGAATGGCACGGACAAAAGCTTACTAAGCAACAAAGTGGGGATGTGATCAAGGCATTTATTTGATAATAATAATAATAAAGTTACATTGGAAGATCGGTATTGCTGATAATGAATTTATTAAAGTTGGAGGGTGTGACACTTTTAAGTCATGGATGCTTTGTAAAATAAATATAAAATACAACAATATTGAATATCCAGAATGATTACGGAGGGCATCTCATCACTAACCCATAGGAAAGTATTTTTATGGACAGCTGAAACTTAGTGACTGGGTGATGATTGTGTTTAATTCCCAGGTGTGTCATTACTGGACACACTCTGCCTGGAAGCCACAATAATCGAAGAGAATGGACTTGGCCGTGTAAAGAATCCTTGGAAAAGTAAAATGGTCTCAACAACCAATTCATTTACCAGAAATATGAGACTAGTGTATATAAAACATACTGAATGGGTTTTACTTGGATTAAGAGAAATACCCAATCAAATTCCCAGAAATTCATTTAAAAGAGTCCACACATTCTCAACGTCAATGATGAACTTTGAATTTTAAGTAGAACACGGTAATTAAAATAGGAAAAGGCATGCTTGTGGGTTAAGTATAGATTTATATATGCAATCATGCATTCAGGGATACATTTAATCATTGACCCCACACATATTCTCATAGTAGATTAAAATCAATAGCATGTAGATTTTAAACTATGTGATTATATTATATATTAAAGAAAAGAATCACCCTCGAATGAGTGATTTGCAAGATAATAAAATTGGAAATTATTTAGAAATTTAAAATATGCCTTCATAGCGGCATCTTATTTTCAACAAAAGGAATAATTCACTCGGTCAAAGATGATTCTGACACATTATCATAATAAAATAACAGAAAGCTTAATCAATATAAAATATTAACCCAAGGATAGAGAGCAAAATGTTGAGTATATTTAAACACGTTAAAGAAATACATAATGAAGTTATGTGAAATATCAGAAAACAATTTAAAATAGCTATAGCATGTTAGTTATCACAAGAGCTCTTGGGTTAATTTAGGGTTACGTCTGGAAAAGGATTTTAGGTAGATTGATGGTTGGCAGGTTTTTATATAATTTAACAGCAAAATCTGGAAATGTTCATATTTTTGGCAGCAGCAGCAGTGCCGGGGTTCCTTGTGTGATAACTTCCGATGGCCTACGGCAGCATATGACCATTTCAGAGAGAAATTGCCTTCTTGCGTTCCACTCCGTCACGTCAAGATTTACAAATTACTACAATAATTTTGGTTAGAAACATTAGACCTCAGAATGATTTCTCTTAGAAACATTAGAATGGAGAACAAAAGAAAACCCTCCTTTTTATAGTAGAAATTAACAATAGAACTGCCTTGGAGCATTACAAAAGTATATCGGACTTATCAGCTGTAATTAAATCTATCTGAATGTCTAAAGGAATTCAACATTAATTAATTTCTTTTGTTAATTTCCCTGTCGACATTCGAATTACAAACTAGATTTAATTAAAAATTACTTTTATTAATTAAAGAAAACCTTAAATGGACATCTGCTGTTTTTAGATAAACTTATATAACATTAACTAATTAAACTATTGTCCCTCATTTATTTTAACAGAAATATTTGGAATGACTTTTATTAAATTAAATGAAAATTACTTTACATTTAAATTGCAATATTTGAATCTATTTACTAAACGAATATTTACTAAATGAATTTTATTTTAAATCAAAATATATTATGACAGTAATATATTTGTAAATAGATTCAAACAAAATAACTTTAACAATTTATAATTTTGATATGTTTTAAAATGCATATCATAGTGTGTGCGCAATTACGACTTATATAACCTACTTTTTAATAAATCAAAATTTGAACATATATATAATCTATAATCTTTTATTTATTTGGGAATGAGTTATATATATAATATGAGCATTGTACTCGTGGTTTAAAATTAGGTGGGATTTTCGGTATATAAGCATATTGCAGACACACTACGATAGATTGGGGTTCAAACTAAGGTATGAGGGTAGGTAATAGGTGAGAAAAGGTGAAACGAAGATCTTCAAAGCAGACCTTACTGTTTCAATATATATATATATATATATATATATATATATATATATATATTGTGGCATAGGTATAATTACAGATTTAGATGACATAAGTGTATTTATTAAATGGCATAGGTATAATTATAGCTGTGGATGTCATAGGGATAAGTATCACATTACATGCCACAGGCAAAATTATCAGATGACCTTGTCAATAATTATGGTATTAATCATCATAGACATATTTATCATTAGATAGGTTAAATATAATTATGGCATTAGGTGTTATAAACATAGTTATTTTTAAGCACATGGATAATTATGAAATTATAAATTATTATAACATTAAGTGTTAGTCACAGTTCTACTGAAGCTCTTCCCTTATTTTTGGTCAAAGAATTTCATAATGGCCCACACAACCCAATTTTAAATTCAACTAGGTAAATATCAATCTAGTTTTGGATTTTCTATTAATTTATATAAAGTAATGATAATTTTTAAACACGATAATTTTGCATTTTCCCTTCACAACATTTTTTTACAATAAAATATGCAAGTCATAAACTTATGTTTAAAGCAAACATGAGCAATCTCAGATTGCATGCATGGCATGCTTAATTCATCATTATGCAAAAATAGTTAAGTTTTTAAAATTAATATACATTTTCTTTAAAAATAATTTTATTTTGATATACTTTATACTAAATGTAATGTTTGTAATTTTTTTAGGTGTGTATCCATATTTCTAATGAGAATTCTCTCTCAAAGCCTATTGTGTGAAAAAGGTTGTTGGGTCTCTTTTTGCAGATGATGTCTTTTTGTGTGCAGAAGATATGGAAGGTATTCTGGGGACATGTGCAATAATGGGTAAAGAGATGGGGATTAAATTTAGTGAAGAAAAATCAATATAATGATGGTGAATACTGGGGGAAAAGAAGACAAAGATTTTTTATTGGGAGATATAAAGTTAAATGTGGTGAATAAATATAGTTTTTTGGGAATCATCTTGAGTAATCAAAAAATTTATTGGATGAATGGGAGAAAAAATTGATAAATGAAGCAAAGAAAAGAAAGTGATTGATAAATCAATTAACAGTGTTTTCATATAATGAATATGATATTGCTCGAATTGTATGGAAGGGAGTGACAGTAGCAGGGTTAACATACAGCAATGATGCATTTTGTGTTAGTAAAGGGGTATTACATTACGTAGAAAAAGTACAAAGGGAAGTAGGAAGACATACATTAGATGCAGAGCTGTGGACAGCAAAGGAGGCAATTCAAGGAGAAATGGGATGGTCAAGTTTTTATATGAGGGATGCAAAAAGCAAATTGAAAATGTTTGGTAGATTACACTTTATGGATAGTAAAAGAATAGCTAAAATAATATTTAATTGGGTTACAAATAAAGGGCAGACAACAAGATGGGTGAAAAAGGTAATGCAGAAGATTTAGATAAAGAATTTATGTCAGTATATTTGTACAAAAGGTGGGATGATTGTGTTAGGAGGATTGTTGAGTGTTATAGTGGTAAGGAGTGGGATAGAAAAATAGATGCATTAATAAAGAATAGGGAGTTGGAGAGATGGAGAACTAGTATGGAGAGTAAAATGAGTTTAAATATATATAGAAGTAAATGGAACATTAGGTGTGAATTAATTTGTGATAATAATAAGGAAAGTGGTTTATTGTTCTTTCAACTTTATTGAGGAAATATACAATGGTTACACTGTTTTTACATATTGTTACTATGGATTATACAGGTTATTACAATGATTTATAGGCATGTGTTATAAAGTTCTGTGGTGTTGTGTTCAGGAGTAATCTTAGAGCACTTCTTCACTGGGTAGATCAACTAGAGCCCATGTGGTTTCTGCAATGTTAAGGTAGGCTGTGGAAAAGTCTGTTTTGCGAATTTTATTCAGCATTCGATATAAGGCTGTCTCAATGTTCGGGTATTCAAACTTGCTTATGACCAGCTTACATCTAAGAGACCAGATTGTAAAGTTTACAAATGTTGCCAGTCTAAGCTGTGCAAAAGTTCCTTGATCTATCACATTGGTCAAAGACAAAGAGTTGTGGGTTTGGTTCTTGAATCGGTTCTGTAATGCTGATTGGAGCTTTTGTAGACATGGGCAGTTTGTTAGCGTGTGGTTGGTGGTTTCATCTTCTCTCTGGCAGAGTGTTAATGTGCTTGCTAGATTTTTGAAGCCTCTCTTATAGTACAGAAAGGCATTTGTGGGAAGGGCTTCCAGATTTACTTTAATGAGGAAGTCAACATACTTTGGGGGAAGGTGCCAGTGTTTAGGGCTCAAATGAGATCTTTAGCAACAAGAAAATATACACATAAATGGAAAAATATGGATGATTTAGACTGCAAGTTGTGTAAAGAAGGCATAGAAAATATTAGGCACCTGTTACTACAATGTAAATGCTTGGAAGCAGAAAGGGTACAAATAATAAAGTTATGGAATATTAAATATGAATAAAGTGATTATACAAAAAGTGAGTTATTGGTTTTTAGGCTAGGTTTGAGAAAAGATAAGGGGGGTTTAGATATGAAGATCATGGGGTTGACAAAGATTATTTTGGAAAAATAGGATGGAGCAGATTATGGGAAAACTTACGGTGGGGAAAAGAAATGAAAGGTAAAGTGGCTAACAGGTTTCTCTGGGCATAGTTGCTGAGATATTCCTGACTCCATATAAGGAGAAGTCACAGTGCATCACATCACATCACATCACTACTGGTTGGGAAGAAACAAAATGGATGGTTGCTATAGTTTATATTGCTCCTAGAGATAGTCAAACTATAATGGAGTAGAACAATAGCATATATGAATGCCTAGTTAAAGATATACAGAGTTTTAAAGAAAAGGAGAAGAAAATAATGGTCATAGGAAATATGAATTGGTCAAATTGAAGAAATTGATGATGTATATAACAAGAATGGACAGCTTTTGAAGAAATTTTGTGAGTGAGTGAATTTGAGCATTGGAAATTTATTAAATTTTTATGAGGGGCAATACACATAGTCTAGAAAGAATATATTCCATACAATAGATTATGTAATGGTAGAAAAACAGGGAATGAATAAAGTACAGAAAATTAACATGTTTGATAATGAAGAGAATGTAATAGTAATCATAATTTCTTTGTAATTGAAATAGTAATGTGATGGAGAATAAAAATAAAGGTAGAAACAATAGCGAAAGATGTGGATGGAAAGTGAATGATAAGAATAAGTTCGAAGAGTATAAAATGTAAGTTTAAAAAACCATGGAAGAGTTGGCTGGAAATGAGTATAAGGATTGATGTGATGAAATACAAAAAGTGGAAAATGGGGTTTTAGGTGAGAATATTCAGAAGAATAAACGTAATCAAAAAATGAGAGTTAGTAAAAGTGTAAAAGAGAGGGAAAAAGCATGCAGAAATTATAAGTGTGCTATTAAGAACAAAGAAAGTGAAAAAAATATGATGTTAATTGGGAAACGTACTTAGAAAAGAAGAAGTTAGCTAAAATAGATAATTATAGAGAGAGAATGAAACTGAATAGTAATTATTGGATGATATTACTAAAAGTGGAAGAGATGGGAATAAAAAAATTGGAATTACATTAAAAGGAGAAATGTAGGGGGTAGAGATAGTATTACTGAATGATGAGGGAATAGAGGGTAGCTCTAGAGAAGAATTAGAGAGAATCTTGAATAGGTATGTAATAAATATAGAGAAGATATTAGATGTAAAGGACAGAGGGAGAGAAAATATGAAAGCATATAGTAATGGGAATATTACATTTACAGAAAATGAACTGAATGAGGCAGGGAAGAAACTGAAAAATGAAAAGACAAGAGGTTTAGATGGATGGGCAACAGAGATGGTAATGAATTTAGGCTGTATGACAAAACTATCATGTTTTAATAAGATGGCAGAGAAGAGAGTTTTTTCTGGGTACTTGGAGTAATATGAGGGTAAGATTATTATTTAAAGGAAAGGATAAAGATCATAGAAAGTTAAACAACTATAGACCAATACTGGTAACATCAGTTTTATATAAAGTTTTTTCATATATGTTGGCTAGAAGAGTTGCAAAATGAATAGAAGAAAATAATGTAGTGGGGGGGGTGCAAAAAGGTTTTAGGTCATATAAGAATACAGGAGATAGTTTATTTATAGTTACACAACTTATGGATATGAATAGGAATTCAGGTAGACAGTTATATATGAGTTTTATAGATATAGAGAAGACACATGATTGAGTAAATGGAAACTGATTATGGGTAAGGTTAACAAATTTGGGAATGGATGTTTTAGTGGATATTATTAAGAAATTATATGAAAATAATTACTATACATATCAATTAGAGGATATAGAATCATTTATAGTTAAAAATGAGATGGGACTAAGGCAAGGATGCCCTATGTCACCTAATTTGTTTTTATTGTATTTGAGTGAAATGGAGAGAGCAATAGAAAGACTAGGAAGAAAGACTAGGAAGGGAGTATATACATTGTCAGATCTTTTTTGCAGATGATGTCTTTTTGTGTGCAGAAGGAAGAGAAGATATGGAAGTTATGTTGGGGACATGTGCAATGATGAGTAAAGAGATGGGGATTAAATTTAGTGAAGAAAAATCAAATATAATGATAGCGAATATCAAATATAATGATAGCGAATACTGGGGAAAAAGAAGACAAAGATTTTTTATTGGGAGATACAAAGTTAAGTGTGGTGAATAAATATAGTTATTTGGGAATCAACTTGAGTAATCAAAAAATTTCTTGGATGAATGGGAGAAAAAAATGATAAATGAAGCAAATAAAAGAAAGTGATTGATAAACCAATTAAGAGTGTTTTCATATAATAAATATGATGTTGTTAGAATTATATGGAAGAGAGTGGCAATAGCAGGGTTAACATATGGCACTGATGTGTTATGTGTTAGTAAAAAGGTACTTGATTACTTAGAAAAAGTACAAAGGGAAGTAGGAAGACATACATTAGATGCAGATGTGTGGACAGCATAGGAAGCAATTCAAGAAGAAATGGGATGGTCAAGTTTTTATATGAGAGATGGTAAAAGCAAAATGAAAATGTTCAGTAGATTGCAGTTTATGGATAATAAAAAAATAGCCCAAGTAGTATTTAATTGGGTTACAATTAAAGGGCAGGTAACACAAGATGGGTGAGAAAAATAATGTGGTATGCAGAAGATTTGGAAAATGAATTTTATGTCAGTATACTTGTACAAAAGGTGGGATGATTGGGTTAGGAGGATTGTTGAGTGTTATAATGGTAAGGATTGGGGTGAAGAATAGATGCATTAATAAAGAATAGGGAGTTGGAGAGATGGAAAACTAGTATGGTAATTAAAATGAGTTTAAATATATATATAGAAATAAATGGAACATTGGATGTGAGTTAATTAATGATAATAGTAAGGAAAGTAGTTTATTGTTTAAGGCTCGAACAGGATCTTTAGCAACAAGGGAATATATGCGTAAATGGAAAAATATGGGTAATTTAGTCTGCAAGTTGTCTAAGGAAGGCATAGAAAATATTAGGCATCCGTTACTTCAATGTAAATGCTTGGAAGCAGAAAGGGTACAAATAATGAAGTTATGGAGGAATAAATATGAACAAAGTGATAATACAGAAAGTGAGTTATTGGTGTTCATGCTGGGTTTGGAAAAATATGAGGGATTTAGATATGAAGGCCATGGAGTTTAAAAAGATTATGTTGCAGAAATGGAATGGGGCAGATTATGGGAAAACTTAGGGTGGGGAATAGAAAGGGAAGGTAAAGTGGCTAACAGGTTTCTCTGGGCATACCTGCTGAGAGATTCCTGACTCCATTTAAGGAGAAGTCACAATGCATCACATCACATCACTACTAATTTAGCAGCTTATGTAAGCATAAGAAAACGTAGTCATGCTGTATTTTAATAACCAAATACTAAAAGATCAGATGAGCTTAAATAAAATGAAGATAAAAGTAAACAGAAATGACTATAATACACTGCTTTTAACATTGATGCAACAGGTCTCACAATTTTTTTTTCTTCATATGTCATAGCATCAGCCGGGACGTGAACCCACAACCATCTGCAACCAACTACTTGTTTGCAAAGCGGCTGCGATGACCTCTCGACTAACAACGCTGAATCCATAGTTTACTTTCACTTTTAATATATTAAAAATTCTGATCAGATCATCAATACTTTGTGCAAATATTATCAAAAAGCATAACAAAATGATGATCAATACTATGTGGGTACTTGCTTCGCACACACCCCTCCATTGCCTTTATAAAAAAAAAAACTACATTATCAGTGAAGATACAAACAAAAAATATTGAATTATATTTTAATTACTTTACAACAAACTAATGACTAAGCTGAACTCAATACTTTGTTTGCAAGAAATTAGCAATGACATAAAAGAAGCCAAAAGAAAAGCAATAAAAATTTCAAAATTCATTTTCAGTTCTGTTTTAATCTCCACTAATCATATTTAATGTTAAATCTTCTTTAGGTTTAATTAGTATAATTGAAATATAAAATTAATGCGTCGCTTGTCATGTAAGGTTTCTTTTATTATGAAAATATGAATAAAGATTAATCATGACTCTAAACTTATTTTTAAACAGGTTTAATCCGAAAGAGAATATTTTTTTCAGGGAAAGTCAAGCAGAGTGCGGTAAATAATATGTTATATTCACATTATGAATAATTATATTAATAATCTGGAAAAAGAAGCAGCTGTCAGATATTATCAAAACAGTCTTAAGCAAGGATGGCACAAACATTTTCCCATTCACAACGGAAACGATTGAAGCAATTTTATACTTAGGGTACTCAAGAACGTTGAATACAAATAAAATAATTAGCAATTAGTAAAATCGTGTCAATCAATATTTTAAAGCAAGTAAACGCTATTGTAATTAAAATTACAAATTACATTACTTTAGACAAACAGCTAAATAACTTTTTTAATAATAAAAAAAAGACTAATGGAAAACATTTAAATAATCCTTAGAGAGTTTATCGCGCTAACTCGTACTTTTAGTAGATTTTGTTTTGTAGATTTTCCAAATTTATTTTTAATAGATTCATTATTTCATCGCAAATATAATGCTTGGCTCAGTAGAAAAAATTAACTGATTAATGCTTTAAACTGTAAAAAATTTAAAACGTAAATCCATATATACATATATTTTTACTGTTTAATGAACTGCTTCAGAAGACAACTAATTTTAATTGCCAATAAAATATTGTACGTTATATATATATATATATATAAGGGATTTAAACTCAGACTTTTAAACACCTTATAGCTATCTAATCCATCTTATATAACTGATACCCTTGACCACATACATGTGAAAAAGATAAATGATCTCCAATATACGTATTTCGTACTGAACCAGCACTCATCAGTTGGTCCAGGTCATCATCTCCAATACATTTATTCAATCACTGCTTAGTTTATATTAAGATAGCAAATCTTCTAACTTTAATAGACAGGCTTCAATATTCTCCACACTCCAACTCTTTAGCCATCCATATCATTGGAAATCCCAGAATGAAATGCGCAAAGCTTTTGACGACGCCAGTATTATTGTTATACCCATATTTATTTTAAGTCAGTCTGACTTCTCACACATAGGACTTTAATTTGTCCATCTAATTATAGAGAAGAGAGATGGGCAGAATATAGGATGAATACATAATATTTAAATACATGTATACTATACTAAACTTTATGCAATTATAAGGAGACTTGAACTCAGATTTTCAAACACCCCACAGCTACAATCCATCTTATACAACCATACACATAACCACATCTCCAATATACATATTTCATGCTGAACCAGCACTCATCAGTTGGTCCAAATCATTGTCTCCAAAACATATATTCAATCAAACTTTAATGGACAGGTTTCAATTTCTCCACACTCCATCACCAAGGGCTTTAAGCATTTTATTCTGAGATTTTCAATGATATAGATGGCTGAAGAGTTGGAGAATGGAGAATATTGAAGCTTATCCATTAAGGTTTGAAGGTTTGCTATCTTAATATAAATGGGCAGAGATTGGATATATGTGTTGGATATGGTGATCTGGATAACATATGAGTGCCAGTCCAGTATAAAATACATGTATTGGAGATCATTTGTCTTTTTCACATATATGCAGTCATGTGTATCAGATGTATATGATAGCTTGTGTAGCTGTGATGTGTTTAAAAGTTTGAGTTAAATCACTTTAATTGCGTTAAGTTTAGTATAGATAATATACATGTATTTAAGTATTATATAAATCAGATAAAGCAATATAAATATTTATATGACACTCTTGTAACTTTTTCTCTTCCACACATATTTAAAAAATATGACGAAAGACATCTGGAAAAGATAAATGACCCCTAATTAAAAAATGATACATACAAATGTCAAGTCATTTCATGTGTTTTATGGATAATTAAAAAGTAACTATACTAATGTTTAGCTGACATTTAAAGTTTACATCTGATGAAAGCCACCAGTTAGAATTATCTGGGGATATTGGATGAGTAGGCACTAGATGGGGATTTAACACACAAGCCTTCTGGCATCCGTTGATTACTCTGGCTTGCACTGAGTCACACTACTGCACAGAGAGTTTGCCTGTTTTAATAACAGTTAATGACCAAGCTTAAGAAATGGTGATCATGTGAAGTTTATGTCTGGGTTAAAGATAAACACTATTTAAGTGATATCTGGGCAATAAATAATAACTAGTTTATTGTAAAGCTGGAATAAACCTTGGTCAGGCTTACTGCGTGGGTAAGAGGTGCCTTTGTGCAAGATAAATTTTGGCACCCCTGGGGTCATGAAAAGAACTGGCCTGATTGCACTGCAGTGTCACATGACCTCCCATTTATCAATGTCCCAGATCTGCTTGATCTATGCCTTTTGGGAAAATTAAAACATTTTATCACATGCTAAATGAAATTGTGTTTCCTTTTTCCCCTGTAAAGTAATACCATTATAAATGTATTAATATGTGGCAATGCTGATTTTTTGGTTACAGAGTTTATCTAATGTTTCAGAATATTCTGGTCATATTAATGTGAAATCAGCTCATTGCTAGCATTTTTATGTATTGAATCAGAGTATGCAAAAAATAATAATAATAAAAGAATATTATTAATGGATTGTGTAAGTGGTCATGTCTATCAGTTATATAGGATTGAGTGCATAACTGTAAAGAGCTTGAAAGTCTGAAATCAAGTCCCATCTATTTTAATTAGTATAGTGGTAAAATATCAGACTTGGGAAATCAAGGTCCATGCAACACAACTCCACTATTTTCAGTACTCTACAGGCTTATTATATACCTGTATCAATATATGTAATATATAGGGTATATAAGCACAGACTTTCACATGACTCACCACTTTCCATTCTATCTCATAACACTGATACACTTGAACCCATATATGTCGAAAAGATAAATAGTCACCAATATACATATTTCATGCTAAACCAGCAATCATCAGTTGGTCCTGGTTATCATCTCTGCACATATATGCAATAAGAGTCAACATGGGTGTGACGAAAATCCGGCCTCAGGGTGGCCTTTGAGGATTCCATCTTCAGATTTTCAATTGGACGGACGGTAGAAAAGTTAGAGAGTGGATTGAAGCCTGTCCATTAAAGTATGAAGATTGGCTATCTTAATATATATCTGAGCACTTATTGCTTATATGTGTAGAGATGATAATCTGGACCAACTGATGATTTCTGGTTTAGCATGAAATACGTCTATTTGTGATTATTTATCTTTTCGACATATATAGGTTCAAGTGTATCAGTGTTATGAGATAGAGTGGAGAGTGGTGGGTCGTGTGAAAGTCTTTGCTCATATACCCTAAATATTATAAATTCATAAACAATAAACTTTCAATTATTTTTTTGGATCTTTTTTTTTCTTGCGTCTACTGTCTACTTCTGTACAACTAAATCCTACTGGTTAAGTAGACCTTAAATCTTCTCATATGCAAATTTTCTAATCAAGTTCATCTTTTTTTATATACTAAATGTAGTATTTATTTCAAATTCTGGAAACAAATATTAATCTCCTTTTTAATTTCTTAGCTATAGATTTCATTAAAAATGTCGATGTTTATTTATTTTTATACTTCTTATATCGTACTTAAAAATATATTATGCAAATAAACTTAATAGTTAGTCGACATATGATAAAAATATCTCATTGTCTTCATATTTTATTGCATATTTTTCTTTTAACAGAAAAACCAACCAGCCACATACTTTCAATACAAAACCGAATTGATTATAAAAATTAATTAAAAACCTTTATTCATTTTTTAATTAAAAATCTCTCAACTTCATGCGTTTTTCGCATTCTTTTCTTATTAATTTGTAATATTTGTATTATTTATAACATTGCTTCTACGGATCAGTAATTATCTATCTATCTACTTACAGCCAGTATACATAGAGGGCGTATAATCTGTTTAACATATGACTTATCATGTTATTATTTGCAGGTACTTTAAATATACTTCATGCTAATGATCAAACCGGAATACAATATACAATTATATTCTATATAACTGCGCAGAGTCTTAACGATTAATTATACAAAGTCTAACTAAAAATCTTTAGAAATATAATACAGCATTAATTATATTTTTACACAATTTATTACAAAAAAATTAAGTCAGATGTCAGATGACCTTATTTAATAAGCTTATATTTACAAATGTTATATATAGAGCTCGCAGAACAAGCTCTTAACAAGCTTTGTAGAATAACAAGCTTTGTGTATATTGTATATACACAGTGCATATACAATATAAATGTAAATATTCATAAATAGATAAAGATCTCCTGGAATAATGATTAACTGTAATTATTTACGACATCCATGACTTAAGTTTTTAATTTAGCTACAACATGAGCTTTTTTATTACAGGTTTTATTCTAATAAACATCACATGACCATCTCCTCTTATGCTTGTGTGTAACTGTTGTTAAAACAGGCAAAACACTATATATATATATTGCCACAAACAACAAACTAGAGAAATCAATGAATGCCTGAAAGCTTGTGCATAAAATCCCCATCTAGTGCCTACTCATCCACTAGATGGGGATTTTATGCACAAGCCTTCTGGCATCCACTGATTACTCTAGCTTGCTGTGTGTGGCAATATATATATATATAGTGAATTTTTCCTGTTTTAGGTTTTATTCTATCTTGAAATTTTTATTCTTCAGATAGCCAGCCTATAGTAAACCTAGCTGTCCATTCAATTGATGTTTGGTAAATGGGTTTTTGTCTACTCATATCTGACAATTAAAATGTAATGGCTATTGCATTATTTGATAAATAGTTTCTTATCTATTCATATCTGAAAAATAGATTGTGTTGTCAAAAAAACATGCCATCCTATTATAATAAATTGTTTCAAAAGGCCAATTTCTGCTATCGGAACAACACATGGTAGGGATTTGTGAACTCTATCACAGAGCAAATAGAGCTGGTGAAAAAAAAAATATGATTTTATTAAAGAAATTAATCATAAATTGACTATTTCTTTTTATTTTAATCATATTTACTAAATGCTATAACAATATAAATGGTTTAATTGTTATAATAATTGAAATTTAATATTATTTTTTATAAATTTATTTAAATGCACATTGATTACGTAAGTAATGTTTATTAAGGCTTTAAAACTTAAGAGTGTGCGTGTGAAAATGCATTGGTAGGAACCTCTACAGGTCTTAACAACAAGATCTCAGATCTAACTACTTCAGCTTCACCTATTCATATAAAAAGTAGGTTGAAGTAAAGAAGGGTTCTCCTTTTTTCTTCCAAATTTAGGTTTGAATTACAAAATGTAAGCTTGTGGTTAAGACCTATAGAGGTCCTTACCATCGCATTTTGCGCACACTCTTGAGGTTTAAAGCCCTAGTAAATATTATTTATTATATTATTTATTGCCATTTCAATAATTGAAAACATATTCATTCAAAAAGAATGAATTTTAACATTGAAGCAAAAAGTGAAATTAAAAATTTTGCTATAATAATAAGAGTAGGGGCTATTATTAGGGGTTCTTTATTTAAGTGATTAATTTTTAGAGGTCCGATTATAATTGAGTTAACAATGGTATTGAAAGCTTTAACATTAATTAGTACATTTACTATCAGGATTAACATTAATTATTTAACGTGCACTAAAGTAAAAATCCACATCAATATAACTATTAGTTTATTTTCTCATGAGTAAGGTTTAAAGTTGATTAAGCTTAGAAATTTTTGTATCGAGCAGGTTTAGGTTGTCATATAGCTAGTCCATCTATAACATAGATATATCTAATTATGCATTGATTGGTAAATGTAGTTGTTTTTAATTAACAGAAAAATACCTCAATATAATACGTTTAGATCAAGCGAGTATTAGTGTAAATTAAAAAATATAAATGGTATTATTGATTTGAAGTTGTTTGAATGTTAAATATGACAGTGCAGGTCATGATCCATGGTTTGTGACTCTACCTGCACAAAACATGCAGGATAGTTATTGATATAGTGATCATAAATAAAACATGGTTTACCTTAATTTTTCAATAAGTAAGGTGTTAAAGTGTTAAAATGATAGCAAAGAGAATATTCGAAAAAAAGTTCCCATCATTGGAATTTTACCAATAGTAACATCTAATCAGTAGTAATGTAACATTAGGATGTTAGAGTTTCTTAGTCATTGCAATAAATACCAAGAATTAATCAAGTCTTTTCAATGAGTATAATATACATGAATAAAGTTCTGGTATTCACTGTTGTAATTCGCAATTTATGTAGTAAAGAACATAAACTTGAGTTCAAACCCCATCCAGATAAAATTAGGAAATTTCATCCAGCTTATAATCCAATCTTAGTATATTTCTATCATATATATATATATACTTGTAGCTAAAGAATAAAATAGATAATGGTAATTATCACTAGCACTGATTACTATTTGTTAAATAAGGTCTTCTCCAGTGTTTTTCTACAGATAATTGCTGAAAAGGTATTTGCCACATGGGAACAGTTTAAAAGTTGCTTTATATTTTATTTCTAGTATTTAATTAAAAAATTTTATTTTTATTACAGAGGCAAAATTCTCCATACAGTAGTACCACCCAGTGCAATCCAGAGTAATCAATGGAGGCAAGAAGGTTTGTGCATAAAATCCCAATCTAGTGCCTACTCATCCAATATTCTCAGATGCGTTTCTATCTTGTGGCTTTCATCAGTGAGAAACTTTGGATCTGAGAGCATTGCATATAGATCTAAGAATCTGATGCAACTCTAATAGACACCGTTTACCTATTTAGTTAACTATAAATCTATGATTTCAAAATGAAACTATAATATTGTTTTCAAACAATGCTCATTTACTTGTGTAGTCATTTAGATTTGAACCCAGTTCTACATCTAAACATTTTTCTGTCTTGGGTTCTTCAATAATCATAGTCACCATTATTTTATTTGGCAGGATTGGTATTAAACCAGTATTCATCACATGATCACTATTTCCTAAGCTTACACACTCTGTTAAAACAGAAGCAAAATAACACCCAGTGTAAGCCAGAGTAATCAATGGATGGAAAGTTTGCACACAAAAACCATATCCATTGCCTACTAATCCAATACCAATAGACTACTTTCTTCTAGCTTTCGGCTTTTATCAGTGAGGAGCTTTGACAATGGTGATCATGTGATATTTAGTGGTTTAATATTTATTTTTATTCTTATTATATAAATGCAAAAGTTTGCTTGTTTGATTCTTAATAACTTGACAAGTATTGCACCAATATTGATTAATCTTGAATGATTGTTTTCTCTCTCTCCATATATATATATATATATACACACACACTTGTGAAATTACATAAATGATTGTTTTCTCTCTCTCCATATATATATATATATATACACACACACTTGTGAAATTACATAAACTATGGATTTTCTTGTTTTATAATATTTAACTGTGTTGAAAACTTTGGTAGTTTGCAATGTAAAAATTTGTTAAAATCAGAATTATATTGGAATGACTTCATAAAAATTGATAAAGAAAGCAGCACTGATTAAAAGATTACAAAAATAATAGCCAAAATAGTATTTAATTGGGTTACGAATAAAGGGCAGGCAACAAGATGGTTGAGAAAGGTAATGCAGTATGCAAAAAAGTTGGATAAAAAATATATACCAGTATATTTGTACAAAAGATGGAATGATTGTGTTAGGAGGATTGTTGAGTGTTATAGTGGTAAGGAATGAGATAGAATAATAGATTTATTAATAAAGAAGAGGGAGTTAGAGAGATGGAAACTAGTATGGAGAGTAAAAAGAGTTTAAATATATATATAGAAGTAAACAGAATATTAGGTGCGAGTTAATATATGATAATAGTAAGAAAAGTACATGTAAATAAAAAAATATGGGTGATTTAATCTGTAAATTGTGTAAGAAAGGAATAGAAAATATTAGACATCTGTTAATTGAATGTAAATGCTTGGAAACAGAAAGGGTACATATAATGAAGTTATGGAAGAATAAATATGAAAAAAGTGATTATACAGAAAGTGGATTATTGATTTTTACGCTGGGTTTGGGAAAAGATAAAAGGGATTAAGACGTAAAGGCTGTAGAATTGACAAAGATTATGTTGGGGAAATGGGATGGAGCAGAATATGGGAAAACTTAGAGTGGGGAATGGAAAATAAAGTGGCTAACCAGTTTCTCTGGGCATAATTGCTGAGAGATTCTTGACTTTGTTTAAGGAGAGGTCACAGTACATCACATCAAAAGCAAAATGAAAATGTTCAGTAGATTGCAGTTTATGGATAATAAAAATAACCAAAATAGTATTTAATTGGGTTATAAATAAAGGGCAGGCAACAAGATGGGTGAGAAAGGTAATGCAGTATGCAGATTTGGATAAACAATATATATCAGTATACTTGTACAAAAGGTGGGATGATTGTGTTAGGAGGATTGTTGAGGGTTACAGTGGTAAGGAATGGGATAGAAGAATAGATGCATTAATAAAGAATAGGAAGTTGAAGAGATGGAAAACTAGTATGGAGAGTAAAAAGAGTTTAAATATATATAGAAGTAAATGAAACATTGGGTGCGAGTTAATGTATGATAATAGCAAGGAAAGTAGTTTATTGTTTAAAGCTCAAACTGTATCTTTAGCAACAAGGGAATATACTTGTAAATGGAAAAATATGGGTGATTTAGTCTTTAAGTTGTATAAAGAAAGCATGAAAAATATTAGGCATATGTTAATTTCATGTAAATGCTTGAAAGAAGAAAGGGTACAAATAATGAAGTTATGGAAGAATAAACATGAACAAAGTGATTATATAGAAAGTGAGTTATTGGTTTTTATGCTGGGTGTGGGATAGGATAAGAGGGATTTAGATATGTAGGCCAAAAAATTGACAACAATTATGTTATGGAAATGGGATGGAGCAGATTATGGGAAAACTTAGGGTGGGGAATTGAAAGGAAAGGTAAAGTGGCTAACAGGTTTCTCTGGACATAGTTGCTGAGAGATTTCTGACTCTGTATAAAGAGAAGTCACAGTGCATCACATAACACCACATCAAACATTGAACATTTTTAAAATAGATACAAAATATGTTGGGGCCTGCATAATGAAGTACATACTATAGAAATAGAGAGAATTATAGTTCTGTTAAAATAAGTAAAATTTAATATTTTCAATATATTTTAAATTAATTAAATTTAGTTTGGATTATATATTTAATTTCTCACTTGCAAGTGGAGTGTGATGTTAAATTTCGTAACCATTTTGAAAAAATAGTTTATCATGTGAGAAATATATTTACACAAAAATCCTAAAAGTTGATCAAACTCAAAACTATAACTGATCATAAAAAGTTATACTTTTTGTGATATTGCTGTTAATAACTGTTGTATTATGCTCTTTTATTCTACTAATATGAGCAAAACTGTGGGTACAGCTTATATTAAATAAATATTTTATTCAATTGTTTATGTTTTAAAAACTTATTCTTCACAAAATATATGGACAAAAGTTAGAATATCAAGTCGCTTGCGTTATCCATATTCATAAATACAATAATGAGATATTATTTTATATAGCACTATATCTTGTGTTTGGAGAAATTGAGAGTATTCATTTATAATTTATCTTTAAAGCGCATGTGCATTGGCTTTATCGCTAATATCACTATTACATATATACAATAATGTAGCATCGGAAGTAGTAAAATACATGTGGATGGGAGTCAAAAGCATTATTCTTATGTACAAGGAATAATATATTTAAATCTATTTTACTACATATGCTTTGGACACATTCATAATTGCTCTCTCTCCTCCAAGATGCATTTTTAACTAAATCAGCACACTTCAGTTGGCCTTCATCACAACTCTCAAGTCTGCTTATCTGTTCAGGATTTATCGAGTTTCAAAGTGTATATCTGGTTTGTAAAACAAAATGATAATTTCTATCATAATAATTACTAATAATTATTAATCATCATATGATCACCATTCTCTATGCATACACAAGCTGTTTTTCCCAAAGGCAAAACTCTCCATACAGTAGCGCCACTCAGTGCAAGCCAGAGTAATCAATGGATGAATCCATTGATTATGCTGGATTGCACCGAGTATCACTATTGTATGGAGAGTTTTGCCTCTGTGAATAATCATTAATGTAGGAATAAAAAAAATTGACACTTAAAAATTAACTATAATAATTCAATATTGATAAAAATGATGGATAGGTGAGAAGTTGTGATCTGGGCCAGTTGAAAAGTGCTGATACGCATTTTTGGGATTATTTATTTTCTTCAAACATTCTTTATTCAATGGAAAGAAATAGAGAAATGGAGTGTCACCATAAATTAAAGTTTATATCTGGATTAGGAATAGTATTATAATTTCTACCCTAACAAATGTTTAGTAATAATCCTGTGTAATTAATCTAATTTGCATGATGTCAAATGTGTGGGTGCAATAAATTTGGCACTTGTAAATCAAACTGTAATAATAAAAACTGTTGCTGATTTAGTTTGCACTCACAGTCATTTTGAAATCTAAAGACCAGCCAAAACTATCGCTGACCCATCCAACCAATAAATGACATAAATATTAAATAAAAGTACTTTAAATTCATCATATTTTAGAAATTATCAGCTAGTAAATATAATATGCTTTATTTTATATGAGCATATAGTATAATCTTTTAGTATTTGGAAATTATAAGCTTGGTTTGATCAGACTTCTGCAACTTTTGACCATTACTTCATATCGGCCAAATCATCCTTCCTTCTCCCTGCAAATTCCAACACTTTTTGCCATCATATTTCAAATATTTTATGAAGGTAAATTTAAACCAAAAAATTTCTAATAAAATAAAGCATATTATTTTTACTAGCTTATAATTTCTAAAATATGAATTTAAAGTACTTTTATTCAATATTTATGTCATTTATCAGTTGGATGCGTCAGAGTGGTTTTTAGATTTCAAAATGGCCATGAGCACAAACTAAATCAAGACCTAAAAACCCATGTATAAAATTTATCAAACAATACTTATTTTACACCAAATATTAATTATTGAAGTAAAAAAAATTCAATTTATATAAACTATAATTTGGATAAACCAAATATTCATTCAAGCTGAAAATTAAAATTTCATAGAGCTAATTTTTAATCAACAGTCAAAAATTATGATTTCAGTCAACCCTTTGACAAACATCCAGAGAATATATCACTAATCAACAATGATTTTAACCAATAGTTTGACAATCAGCCAATCAAGTCATTAATCGAACAAGATATGATATCAATCAATTTTATCAAGCTGCTAATGAAAATTTCATCCCCAGGATAAAAATGTCAAACAATTAATGAAATAAACCACTAAACTGAAATCCATAAGCTGGAAACTAGTCTGGGGATATTGGATGAGTAGACACTAGATGGGGATTTTATGCATAAACCATTTTGCATCTATTGATTACTCTGGCTTGCACTGAGTAATGCTACTGTATGGAGAGTTTAGCCTTTTAGTAATGGAATGCAAAGAAATCTCAAAAGAGGTAATGTTCCCAAAAAGTTCAGAAATTGGTTATAGATTCATTATTTGAAATGGCTTGAAAATAAAAATATCACATGATTACTTATTAGTAAAATAATTGCAAAACTATCAATACTATAAATGAGACAAAACTTGGAAAAATCCAAATCCAACATTCTATCAATATAATTGATGAAATGACTATGTCAAAAAGAATGGTTCTGTGGATTAGGGATCAATATATTCATTTCTGCTATAACTTACAATTTGAATCCGGATTTTTAGATCATAAGCAAGCTTAATTAGGTTTGCCAAATGAATCCAAGTGTGTTATCTTTCTTTAATCAAATTATCATACCTTAAAAAAATATAAGTGATTAAAGGTATAAAAAGTATTTTTTTTTTTACTTTGTCCGATTGCTATAAAAAATTGACAAAAATTTATTAAAAATTAGTCAAGCATTGGTGGTCGAGAGGTTAGCACAGCCGCCTTACAAGCAGTTGTCCTGGGTTAGCGGGTTCGCTTCCCAGCAGATGCTATGACACATGGAAAAAAATATTAAAAATTACTGACTTAATATAAATACTATAAAATTATATTTTATTGACCAATGATATTTTATTAAGCAGTATATTTGTTTTAATTTTCGATAATGTTCAGAAAATCGATGTACTTTTTTCTTTATTTAATTAGAGTGGATTTGAATACAGACTTTCAAACACCCTTCAGTTATCCACTTGATTTTATAAAACTGATTCACATAACCACATATATGTGAAAAAGATAAATGATCTCCAATATACATATTTCATGCTGAACCAGCACTCATCACTTGGTCCAGATCATCATCTCCCATCCATATATATAAGTAGTGTTTTATTTATATTAAGATAGCAAATCTTCAAACTTTAATGGACAGGATTCAATCCTCTCCACTCAACAACTCTTACGAATATATATTATACTTGTATTTAAATATTTATTACTTTATGATATTTAAGTGGATATAATTGTTTTTGATTATGCCTAGAAAAGTGCAATATTTCCAATGATGATATCCAAGATAATGCAAATTTTTTCCTCATGATCTGCAAAAGAATTATAATCCATTCTTTGATGGTATAAAGAAAATAAAATGTTTGATAATGTTCAGAAGATTAAATTTCTTCCTCCATAATGTTCATAAAGATTCACTTTATCTCTTTAAGATGTTCAAGAGAATGCATTGTTTTAATTGTGGCTAATAAACTGAGATACTTCCATTGATAAGATTCAGAAGAGTGCATTTCTTAACAATCTCCAGAAAATACAATCCTTTCTTTGATGGTGTACAATTTCTTTGATAATGTTTAGAAGAATAAGGTTATCACATAACTTCAAAGCATCACATGACCTTAGTTACACAATTTCTGTTCCTTAACAAGCTATTACATTCTCATTATCTTTATGTCATCTAGTATTCAATAGATGATAAAACTTATAAAATGTTTATCCTATGTTTCCTATTCAAATACCCCCAGATGTGAACTGGTTCTTATTTATATAATCATACAGGCAAACGTGTTTAATTAAAAATTTGGAAAGATTTTTCAATTTGTTGATAGCTTAATAGTATAGCAAAAAGTAACAAAAAAGATTTTTGGGGATGAAAAAGGTCCCAAAAGCATTATTCAAAAAAAAAAATCCAAAAAGCTCTTCCCTTGTGAAAGCTATAAAATAAAAGCTAATCTGGGAATATTTGGATATGACAGCATTGGATAAGGAGATATAAGCATATCCATATAACATCAATTGATTGTTAGAGTTTTCACAAGATGAAAAAGAGTAGAAAGCATAAAAGTAATAGTTAATGGAGGAATAAGATTGTTTTTGATGATGTCCAGAATGACACAATCCATCTCTTTGTAATGTTCAAGAGAATAGAATTACTTTTTTGAGTTGGAAATCATTCAAGAGAATAACTCCTTTTTTGATAATATTTAGAAGTAAGCAAAACTTCATTTGATAATGTTCAGAGTTATATTATTTACCAAATAAAAAATATTCAAGAATACAAAAATTTCATTGATGATTTTCAAGATAATTTTTTTTCCCAATATTATCTAGAGAGATACAATTCCTTTCCTCACAATGTCCTGGAAAATGCAATCCTTTCCTTTATCAAGTCTGAATAAACGCATTAAATTCATGGATGATATCAGTGAAGATATAATTTTTGTCTTGATCATATCCAAGAAAATGAAAATTTCAGAGGATAATATTATTTTTTTATTAATATTCAGGAAGATGCAATTTTTCTCATTGTTTTGATTTATGATATAATAACTGTGGTAATGCAATTCATTTATTACTTATTATGTCTTGTCAGCTATTCTAATATTCTTTCACCAATGGTAATGGCTGCATCGTATTTCAGTTTTATGAGTGTTTTTTTATATAAAGGCATGCCTAACATATATTGTTTAGGACATTACCTTCAGTTAAAAATACCTAATTGCTGAATCATACAAATTGGCCATCTGGATTTGCTTAAGAATAGCTAGCTACTTGATAATACAGGTGTTAATGTAAAAAAATCTCAGTTTACTTAATAGAATTATTAACTCCTGTTTTGGATAGTCATGGATATAACAGATTAATAAAATCACATTAACATCATGAAAATCTTTTCACTTCCCTATACATCTAGCTGCTTTTAAATGAATACCCTATTTAGTTAGAGATGTCAGATGATATACCTGTATCTTAAAGATAAAAAAAGTTTTTATATGTAGCATACATAAATTTATTTTAAAGGAGGAATGTATTAATAATTTTCTAAAAGATTAAAAAAAGAATATTATAAGTTACCTTACATCGAATCTTTTTTTTGCAAACTCAAAAATAAAAGTTTTACCTTCATTCCTATTATTAATTTTTTTTTCTTGCATCGAACAAAAACGTATTTCAAGTATAAAAAATGAGATAGTAACCTGCACAGTTGCTGTTATTGGAAGAGTAGTGTGTGGGTATTGTTAGCTTGCACAGTAATCGGTTGTGAGACATCTCTGTTTAATAATTCAAATTTTGTAATAGAAATGCAATTAAGTGATATTTGCAACTATATATTAATTAACAAAAAACTTAATGGTTTATTGCTCCGAAGTTTATTCAAGAACCAAAAGTATCAGAGTGCTTGTGGATCTGGAACCAAAAATACTACCATCTTATACTGAACTAAGCCGTACAGGGTATAAGTTAATTTTAAACAGAAAAATCAAATTGTTAACTTTAAATAGGCTTAATTTATTAATTAAATGTCCTTTACGGTTTTGTCCAAGGATAAAATGGGAGACATATGAGATTAAAAATTTCTGGATCAGTTACTGGCTGCAGTAAGTTACAAGAGAATCTTAATTGGGTCGTGTGGACAAAACAGCTGTGCTTAATCTGCTATTCTGATCTGGATTAACCGATGAGTGGTGATTCAGCACAAAATTTGCATCTTGGGGATCATATATCTTTTTCATGTGCCTTTGGTCATATGTTTATGATCACACACCTTTACAATGTGTTAATAGTGGATAGAAACCAGTCTCTACCTTGCGTGAGAATGGTGTAAGGGAAATTACACTACAGAAATATTATTCATTAAGTGGATAATCTCCAGTCTCATGAATGACTAATAAAAGTTATTAATTGTACGATTATTTTATTTTTTAGTTAAGAACATATTTAGACCACATATTAGTACTTTAATGTTCAATTCAGTAAATGTTTGTATTGGCAATATGTATGTTATTTAAACAACATAAAGCATTTTATAAAAATGATTTTCTTTTTCAACGTAATAATCTTTAATGAACTTTGTCTTTAAACTCAATGTAAAAACAATCTTTTTTTAAAAGCAAATTTTAATCAAATCTTTTAAAAGTCAATCCATCAAACATCTGGAACAGATAGAGAAATGAAACGGACAATCTATCAACAATTCCCGGCACTGTTTGTCACCATTTTCCAGTGGATGCTGAAGATAATGAAAAATAAGAAAAATCTCATCAGAAGTCTGCTTTAAGTCAAAGCTAGTAATCATTTGTCTTCGTAGATACTAGTTTTATAGACACTCTGTCAAGTACACGCTGCCCATAGTCAATGGATGACAGACATAGTTCTTAATACTTTATACATGTTAATTATATTAAATCAAATTTAGATAAATATTATGAGTCATATAGTATATATAAATACAATTAATTATTGTTACAAATCAAACAACTAAAAGAAAAGCAAACGTTTTACTTATTATTATTATTATTATTATTATTATTATTATTATTATTATTATTATTATTATTATTATTATTATTATTATTATTATTATTATTATTATTATTATTATTATTATTATTATTATTAATTGGAGTATATCTAATTGTATATAATCGTATTATTGAGTGATCATCTCTGACTTTGTTGAACTCTTTTTTTTTCTTAAATACTTCTTGTTTGCTAACTCATACAATCACTGACCGAATCATTGTACATATGTAGTTTTGTGAAACAATTTATATGTAAGAACTATGTTGTCAAATGTAACTTGTGTAATTTTTTTGAATGCTAATAAAGTTTTTCTTTTGAATAATAATAATAATAATAATAATAATAATAATAATAATAATAATAATAATAATAATAATAATAATAATAATAATAATAATAATAATAATAATAATAATAATAATAATAATAATAACAACAACAACAACAATAATCAAAAGTTAAAAGATTACAAAAAATGTCAATGAACATGTCACAGTATAGGAGAATTAAATTTTAATGCTGTTATAATTATTAATTTTTCAGATAAAAAATAATTTATAATTGACTGATAGGAAACTTTATATACGCAATTTAACAAATTATCTTAATTTGATTTATCAAATGTTTGAAAAACATCCATTTTTATTGCGTGGGAACATTATAACTATATTTTCATTTCCGCAAAAGTATTTTATTTTACATATTTTATGTATTTTGATGGCAACAAATTTCAGATTTAAGAAATGTTTGAACACAGCAATATTTCTTGCAGACATTTAGTATGCCTAGACAATATAGTTTTAAATTGATTACACAAAGTTTTCCAACAGACAATCATAAACAATTATATATATATTCTACAAGCTTCAATTTTCCTTTATATTTATATGTTACTTCAAACATTTTAAAATTTATTATGCATCTTACTTACATAAAGTACAGATTATATAATACAAATCAAATATAATAATTTTTATACGTGTATAAGCCATAGGCATAAGTTTTTTCTTTACTTTCTAATAATTGTTTTAATACTTCTTATTTATGCATTTAAACCCGATTATTTAATGTGAATGTATTATTCCTGATTATATTAAAAATTCTTAGACTTCATTTTTAAGCATACAGTAAATATTTTCAAAATCAATTAATTTATCTGAAAATTCTTCAGCTGCCTTTGGAGAAAAAAAGCTATTTTTCATCTTAAAACTCTCCCTCCCTTCGTAAAGTTTATAAAAAAAAAAGCAAAGAGTTGTTTTTTTTTTGTGTGTGTGGTTGTGTTTTAATTGAAAGCAATACTAAAAGTGCAATCTAGTTTAGACTTTTTTTTGCCATTATTTGAAAGAATATAGATCTTCATCATCCTCATCCTTTTCAAATAACATCAATGCAAATCTCTAAATACCCCCCCCCCTTTTGTACTGTTTGTACAAACTTGATCATGAATTAAAAACTCTGATTTAGTCATTATAAATAAAAATAATTATTACCCTCGATTTTTTGATCTTTTAATGTAATTCATCTATAACTAAATATTCCAATGCACAATATTAGAGAGGCATCTTTATTAATAAATATATAACATAGTAAACCTCTGTTTACAAATATATCTGACACATTTCCTAGAATTATACAGCATAAGTACAAGCAGATGGAGAACAAACAACCTCTTTCTATCAAGCCACCCAAGATTAGAAATATACTATAATTATTATAGTAAAAAAAAATAAGAGAGAATATTTAAATAACAAAGAATATAACTATGATTAAGTTAACAAACTTTCTACTTCCAATTTATAAGGCGACATTAATTATTAAAGTCTTTAATAACTCTAAAAAACAATCCACTTAACCAGTGAAAAAGCGTTCCAACATGTTATGTTAAACAGGCCTCTCTATTAGAAAATAAATAACACTTTTTAATCTCAAAGAAGTAGATAATAGTCACGTGCTGAATAATTTGTAGATGACACACTTTTAGGTAAATGCTGTTGGCTTCATTAAGGGCTGTGAGCATTCCATCATCAGATTTTCAGTATGTGGATGGGTGAGGAGTTGGAAAGTGAAGCAGATTAAAGTCCATCATTTAAAGTGTGTAGATTTGCTATCTTAATATAAACAGAAAACTTTACCATATATATATATATATATATATGGGGGGGGGGAGATGATGATCCAGACCAACTGATGAGTGCTGGTTCAGCATGAAATACATACATTGATGATCATTTATCTTTTTCACATGTATGAGGTCATGTATATCGGTTATATTGGATAGAGTGGATGATTGTAGGGGGCTGGAAAGTCTGGGTTTAAATCCTTTGTAATGAATGTTATTATAATTTTTACTTAGGGGATAATTTTGAAAACAGATATGATGGAAGTGACCCTTCACTCAAAATAACTGGTTTTGTTCATAAACAAATTATGAATGTTATTATATAGAAAAATGTATTTTTGATTATTCATTTGACAAGATAGCTGAAGAATAGGATAATTGGTCAGTGGAGTTTCAGTATTATCTGCATCTGCATGAAAAATTTTAGGTAATTCAATTTTCAGTCATTTCCCCATTTTCAATCTAATTGAAACACTGCACACACACACACACACATTCCAGATGACAAGATATTTTAATGTTATGGTTAGTTAGTACAAATTGTTATGGTATATTGTGATGGCACTGTTGAGGCTATGGTTTTTATCTAATAGTTATTTTGAAATAAAACTAAATTAAACTGTCATGTCAACTACTGACCTCTTCAGATATTTTTTGTAAGTAATAAATCAATTAGAAAAGTCTACTGAGTATAAGATGAAAATATCTGAAGATTGCTGATTGGTTGATTTTTGAATACAATTACTAAAATCTGCCTAGACTATTGTTTAGGAGAACCAGGACAAAAATTGTGAAATTATTTTTACAAAATATTTTCATTAAAATTATTAGAAATAAAACATATTTATGTTTCCATTTGGATTATTTTTCAAATATGTTTTGCTTATAAAAATACAACTTGCGAAACTTGAGTTATGCTAAATTAGAAGCAGGGAAAAATACAGTTTTAACATTTTCTTTCAAACAGATTTTAAACAGCAGAGATTTGGAATCTTTAAGATAATTTACTAAATAGAAATACAATTATCAATTTTGACAAGTATTTCATAGATTTGTTATATTTTTATAATAATTTGTTCAGATGTAAAAATTGGAATTGATTTATTGAATATTTTGCTAATTTGTTTTTGACAACAGCATGAAATAAAAAATAAATAAAAATAAAGCTATTGTTCTGGTTATGAATTATACAGTTGTATTTATATTTTTTATATTTGGAAAGTTCAAGTATGATTTTTTTTCATTTGTAAACTTTATTGATTCAATATATGAAATAAAAGTTTTAAACATTAAAATTACAATGTTGAACTATTATCTCAAATCTCACTAGGTAAGGGTGGAAAAAAAAATTAATGGTGAAAAGATTAAAAGTTTGCAAACAAATTTTAGCAAAAAAATTAGCAAAAATTAAAATTTTTAATTTCAAATGGGATTCCATACACTTTTCGGTGCTACCATCTAGGGGTATTAACTTGTATCTAAACTTTCTTCATTCCCAATTTTTGTAATTATATAAAATTAAAAAAAAAAAAATAAAGAAATGGTTTTATTCACATAATTATCTTAAAACATTAAAAAAGCATTAAAAACTAAAAAAATAATTTTATGTGATCAAAATAAAAAGCATGTGGCTCTCATGCCCAAAAATGATGTAAGAATGTTTCTAAACATGGGCATCACATTTGCCTAAAGGTATGTAATGATGGTGTATTAGATGTGATATGTTGGACTATTCCCATCATCTATCACATGGTATCACATTTATGAATAAAAATTATATTTTTTATTGTACTTTTAAAATAACCCATTTTATTGTTACTATTTCTATTTATGGTTTCAGATCTGTAATTTACAAATATATTATATGAATTATATGACTACTATATGGGACATATTTATATCTCTCTGGCTAAACCTAAATAATTAAAAGATTTATTTTTCCCCTATTATTTTACATTTATATATACATTTCTGTAATTGTAATATTTAAAACAGGCAAAAACTCTCCACATTGCAGTGCCCTCAGTGTAAGCCAGAGTAATCAATGGATGCCAGAAGAATTGTGGATAAAGTCCCTATCTAGTGCCAACTCATCCAATATCCCCATACTAGTTTGTAGCTTGTGGCTTTCATCAGTGGGGAGCCTTGGATCTGAGAGCACTGCACCTAGATCTTAGGATCTAATGCAATTCTCCTGCCACCACCTTTTATCTCTACTTAACTACAAAACTATGAGTCTAAAATTAAAAACACAATATTTTAATCCAAGCTCATTAGATTATATAGTAATATAGGGCTGAACTCAGTTCAGTATCCATACATTTTGGTACACTGAGTAGTACTACTGTATGGAGAGTTTTGCCTGTTTTAATAACAGTTATGATCAAGCATAAGAAATGCTGATCATGTGATGTTTAGTGGTTTAATTGTAATATTTCTTAAATATGAATAACTTTTCAATTTATATATAATTAATGTCTTATATTTATCCGTTACGAAGGTGTCTGCTAAACAATTGAAACTGCAAAACCAAGGGAATGGATTGCTAATTTGAAAATATAAGAAACAGTATTATATTTTGTAATATTTAATGAAAATAACAGTTTAATTTTATATTAAATTTTAAACAAAATCTGTTTTAGAATTTTGTACATAGAAAATAGCAGAATATATTTATTTTTTTTAGAAATAGTTAATAGAAATTAATTTTATCTGACATCACTCTTCAAAACAATTAATAAAATGGAAAATTCACATATAATTTATTAATTCCCTATATAGTTCTAGAGAATAAATATTTTTAAGTAAATATTGTTGTTTATAATTTTATTAACAAGAGAATATATACATAATAATTGAATTCTAGAAGGAAAGCAAGAATATGATATGCAGAATAAACTAAAAAATTACAATATAAGTTGGGAATATTATGTTTAAAAAATAACTTATTGAGTATATATAAAAATTTTAAAAACCCTTAACGTTATATGCTTGTGTAAACCGTTCTATGTATTTTGCATATATTAGCATAAAATATGTATGTATGATAATGCAATTTAAATTTATGTAAAAAGGAAAAAAAGATGCCTAAAATTGTTATTCACAGTGATCCATATGCCAATCACCATTATTTAGTTTGATTTTCCAAGCTCAAACATTTTATTGATTTTTTCATAGTCATATTAGTAAACAGAATCTATAAAAAATGTGTAATATCACTAGAAAAAAAAATGCATGTTTTCACTGTCCAAAAAGTGTAGCAAAATTGAATGAGAAAGCAAAACTAAACTAACATTAACAATTTTTTGTGTTCTTCCACACAAACAGTATTCCAGAAAAAAATCCATACTGAAGTTTCATTTTTTTAAATTTGTACTAAAATATTATATTATATAACTTAGCAAAATTATTAAAATTAAAAAAACAATGTTTAATAATTTATTATTTATCATTAGTATAACAGGAGTCAAATAACATATGATACATTAAAAAAACGTAATCGCAATGAACTTTTAAAAAAATGTCAGCATATTGAAAAAAAATCTAATGCATTCTGAGCTTTCATTTTGTAATCAATATTTAAGACTTTTGTTATAATGTGTACTGTGTTGATATAAATGAACAGATACAATAGCTGTAGCAGATTTTTTTGGGCATGACACTACTATTTTATCAAGTGTGGTAGCCATGTTTTTACAATGATTTAGCAATTTGTCAAATAGTGCAATATATTTTGATGGCAGAGTTATGAGCTATTTAAGTAAAAATTAAAGGTGTTAATCTTATTTACTTTATTTGTATTGCATTTTCATCATACGCAATTTATTATTGATTGCATAAAATCATCCTCATGTTTTTTTTCAAATATTCAATTCAAATATGATGGATAGCAGTTTCAGTTTGATTGAAATTAGCATCTTAATCCAAAATTGATTGTCTGAAATATTGTACACAATTTAAAATTTAATATTGATAGTACATATTAACAAAAAATATTTTTAGTTTTATGCTGAATAAAATTTATATTTTTTTCCTGGTACTGCAATTTTTTTTACTCATGAAATAATGTCTCCATTGCTTTGAATATCTGAAAATAATTATGAGTTGATTTAAAATCGAGGAAGCAGAGTGTTATTTTTAAAATACATTTAATAATTTTTATTATTAATTGTATAAATCTGAAACCATTTTACCCTCTTTGCTTCCTCTTTTTTTTTTACTGAAAATATTTCAGATTAGTAATGGTAGAAGATTCAGTTTGATAGAAAAATTTTAATTCAAAATTAATTAACTGAATATTTTAGCTAATGTATGCTCTGTACATTTTTAATTTTACGCTGAACGAATTTGCTATTTTTACAATACTGTGTTGATTTACATTTGTGCGCCAAATAAACTTTTTTTTTTTAGTTTTTGTAGTTATTAACTATTAAAATGTTTACTTTGGATATGTTATTAATGAAGTACTAATTGTCTCATAAAAATACTGGATAAAAATAAAATAAAATATTGTGCATTCATTAATCATATTTTAAGCTTATAATCAAAATATTGAATGCAGTGCAACATTGTGTTTTATGCATAAAATATGTACCATACAATTTAAGCATGAAAGATATTATTTTGCTTTTGAATCAGATGATTTTAATAACTATTCTATGATATTATCAGTGTTACAAAATGGCCACTAAAAATTTGTATTTTGATTTTTTTTATGATCGTTATGGTGAATAATCAATTGTAAATCAAAATATTGAGCACAAATTGATGATGATCACTATTGTGAATCCTCACATAAAGCCAAGCACTAAACAGGGCAAAGGTTTATATATAATATAATTAAATACCATGTTTTCTAAACATTATATGTAAATGTAAAATTTTCACAAGATTCAATCAAGCACTGTTTTTGGCCGGATCACACTGGTCATCAACTAATCAATTAGATAATGAATATTAAAATATTTATTACTCTGATAATGACTGGTGTGACCCATTCAAAATGTCAGAATCTTAGCCTTAGGAATCACATACTGATGAATGCAGATATCTATAGCTTGCGAAAATATTTGTTTTAACACACACACACACACATATATATATATATATTTGTTTACATCAAATATCAAAACACTCTACAAATCTTAAAAACTTTCAGCTATACCCTCTGTGAATAAATATATAAAGATCCGACTCTCAAGCAGCCAGTCCAAAAAATACCATAATCTCTTGAACCATAAGCTGCAATCAAACCATCAAACATCACATGATCATCTTTCTTTATGCTTAAACAAGCTGTTGTCACAGCAGAAAAACATTCCATACAATAGTGCCACTCAGTGCAAGCCAAAATAATCCATGGACGCAGGAAGGATTGTGCATAAAATTCCTATCTAGGGACTACTCATCTAATCCCTAGATGAGTTTCTAGCTTGTGGCTTTCATCAGTGAGGAGCCTTGATCTAGGTGCAGTGCTCTCAGATCCAAGACTCTTCACTGATGAAAGCTACAAGCTAGAAACTAGTCTGGGGATATTGGATGAGTAGGCACTAGACAGGGATTTTATGCACAAACCTCCCTGCATCCACTGATTACTATGACTTGCACTGAGTGTTGCTACTATATGGATAGTTTTGCCTCTGCGTGTGTAAGATGCAGCGATGTTAAATATTTAAATATAGGCCAATTCAAACAAAGAGCGTAAAATTTAAATTAGCAATGATTTTAAATTGCTCGTAAATAAATATGTTTAATATACATATGAAAAGAAATACTAAACAGTAGTTATTTGAACCTTTTCAAACTACCAACACAAATATGTAAGAAATAATCCTAGTGTATATCACTAACTAAAATTATATATCAAATCACTCTCCCAAATATTGAGAAATTTCAGTTACCCTCTCTATGATCAATTTAATATCATTGCTAATTTAAAATTCGCATACTTTCTTTGAGGGTCCATATTTCAATATTTAACGTCATTATAGCTTACAGTTTAAAAGATACTTTTATTTACTCATAGAAGGCATAGCTGAAATTTCTTGACGTTCGGAGCAGCGATTTGGTATTTAGTTATAGCTAGTGGTATGCACTCGGATTATTTCTTATAAACTATATATAGAGTACATCTATTTTATACACAACTATAAATTTTAAGTATATTGCAATTTTAAGAAAACTAATATGTCAGCATAATCAGATTATTAAATAGAATATATATATATATATATTTAGAATTTGTTAAAACAAAGATGTTTCTTTCCTAAAATAAAACATACCACTATTATTTTGCATAGATAGTTTCAGGCTAATATAAAAATGATGGTTGACTGTAGAATAAATATTTAAAAGAAAAATATAAATTTAACTGGAAACTTAAACATTTTTCAAGTTTAATCTACACACTAGGATAGTGTGTTTTGATACAACAAAATAACAACAACAAACAGTAGTCAATTCTCCGTACAGTAGTGTCACCCAGTGCCAACTACAATAATCAATGGATGCTGTAAGATTTGTGCATAAAATCTCTATCTAGTGCCTACTCATCCAATATCTCCAGATTCATGAAAACCACAAGTGAGAAAATAGTCTGGGGATATTGGATGAGTAGAGACTAGATAGGAATTTTATGCTAACCTTTTTGCATTCATTGATTCTACTAAGGTTTGCACTGGATGACACTACTGTATGGAGAATTGACAATTGTTTTAACATCTTGTGTAAGCATAGGAAATGGTGATCATGTGATGTTTGAGTGGTTTTATATCAAAGTAGCAACAAACAACAAAAATAAGAGTTATCATTTTAATAATATGTAAAATGAACTTAACTGGATTCTAACTCAGAAACAAAAAAAAAATATTGTTGTGACAGAAACAACTCACAATGTTGGATTCAAGAAATAAATAATGGAAGGCTTTGTGGTTGGTTGTTGTCACCAATAGTGTGCAAACCTTCCAATAAATTAAAAGCTAGTGTTGCTAGCAGAAAAGAAATAAGGCAAAATATTTTTTTAATTATTCATTTCCATATTATTTCTTTTTATTAATTACCACATAGTCTGTATTTTTTTCCACTTTTGTGTGGAATGTGTGTGTTACTGACTCGCTGTTGCAGAAAACCTACCCAATTGTACAATTTTCATGGCATTAGATTACAATTGATAACAATTGGTATGCATTTGTCTTTTTATACATTTATGTCCATTATGTCATCTAGTTTACAAAAGCTTCTTGGCATAATGATTAACATATCTGTCTGTCATAACCGCAAGCTGGTATCCAAATATGGGTGAAGAAGAACATAAATTATTTTTCACGTTTCAAGTAGACATAATTTTGTTTTTCCACGTATTGACTTTATAGTTAATCTAGGCAGCCATCTGATTATTAGTTGGTAAATGAATATTTAGCTATTTCTAATTAGTGACTAAAATAAATAAAATCTTAAACACTCGATAGTTTGCAAATCAGGTGAAATGATTTCTTCTACCCTTGTCTTCATGGGAGGAATATCGGAAAGGACTTTGCTTGTCGTGTGTTATTCGAAAAGCTGTTTGTCTATTACTTAAACAGAATAATTCATTCCTTGTTATTTACTTTTATGTCCTGGACAATTTAATACAGTAACAGAATGGCGGAAACGAACTTAAGATCCAGGGTCCGCGATTCCAATTATACACTTCCGGTACTCTAACTTCTTATGAAATAGAGTTTAAGGTCTAAGATTCACGATTCGATCTCTGTCACGAACTTCAATAAACCTTGCTTTTATTTTACTCATTTGTTTTCGTTTATATTTTTAATTCAGTTCAAACAAGACCCATTTTTTCCAATTCCTTTAATACAGAAATTATTTTTATTGAGTTTATATTTAACATTCCATATTACTTTTATAAAGAAATAGTTCTATTTAAATGCGTATTATTTTTAAACGCAGAAGGTTTACTGATTTATATATAAATAACTATTGCTTGTTTAAGTGGAAAAACATTTCTGAAATTAGTAATTTTGTTTTTTATCATTTTATTTGAAAGAAGAAAAAAAAAGGTCTTATTACCAAATGAGAAATCCATTAAAGAAATCGTTCGAAGAAGATAATGTTGCAGATTTTACTTTGAAAAGAATAAATATTACAATTTCAACGGGATGATTTTAAAAATCTTAAAAAGTTGGAATTGATTTGTTTCATTTTAAAAAGAAAAAACAATTGTTAATTTTTTTTAAACTCGTGAAATATATATTTTAAGACTCGTTTTGTTTTTTATCAAATGCTAAATCTATACTGCTCTGTAAAATATTTTAAAGTTTATAATAATAAGATAAGAAAAAAGATAAAATAGTTTTTAAATAGCTTAAAATTGAATGGATTATTTTGCAGAAGTTCATTAGAAGTTTGCAGATCGGAAGTAACAGAACTGGACGGTGATGTGGTCTACATTGTATCACTACGCCTATCAAATAGTTCATTGCGATTGATTATATAAAATAACTTCTATATAAAATCAGAATTTTTTATTTGTATGATATATGACTAGAAATTGACTTCTAAACAAATTTCTTTTTGCAGATCCAAAAGAAAAGCGAATAAGATTTAATTTTCCTAGACAATTACTAAAGTCCTGCCCACTGATTCTGGACAAACGCATAGTCATTATGCTCATCTCCCTCAAAAAATGGAATCTAACAGTTATGGACCTATGTAGGTGTGGGACATACTCAAGCTATAAATGGTGCAGTTAATGACTATCAAATTCATGGTTGCAATTTGCAGAATTTAAGATCTTAATGAATCCATTGATCATTCTCCAGTTATTGTCTAATTTTCTCCATGATATTTTTTTTTAATAATTGAGCTATCTATAAAAGAAGTCCACATTTTGAATAAATAAATGTTTGGAAATGCTATCTGAAAATTTAAAGTTACCTTTTTCTTGAACCCTTACTCACTGCAATGAAATCATTTACTTTTTTACTCCTTATTATCAAATTCTTTTTTTTCAGGACTACTTTTTATTCTCTTATTCTATTTAAATAAATCTTGTTTCATTTGTTTCATCATTCTTCCTTATATTTCACATTTTCATTATAAAGACTAAAGTAAAAAAAAATATTAAAATCTCTACAGTTTGGTATCTAAAATTCCTGCTCTTGTAAACAACTAATAATATGATCTATTTATGGTTACCATACATTCTTTCATATTTTTGAATTTTTTTATTATTACGCAATCCCAAATCATTTTTAAATGCTTTAATTTGTCTTAGAAATTCTGTTTGTTTGTCTTTGTAAATCATGTAACAATTTTTAACGTACTTCTATCAAATGGATTTTCTTCAAATTTTCCACTTGTGTTAGATATGAATAGCAATGTAATTTGAGACTGAAATATTTCTCAGTTATCCAGCCAGTTGTCCAGACTAACATTACTGGTGAACTGAATTTCAAAATGTGCCATATTGGTCTCATAAGTTTTCAGTGATGCATACTAAATGGTATTTTTTTTAAAAGAGTATTTCATTGAATATGTGAGCTATCAAAAAGATATATTTACATCTATTAACTGAAGATCAATTTAATATTTAGAGACTGTTATGTTTGAGTCTCAGCTTTTAACTCTGATTAAATGTTGTGATTTCAGAAAAATTTACAGTTGCCTTGAAATTAAATTAGTATATATAAACCATGTTTGTCATATAAGTACATTAATAAATATTATGTTTATATACAATCAAAGCTAAAGTATAAATAACTCATTCTATATTTGCTGATAATTTACATGTAACTCACTAGGGATTTTCAGTACTTCCATATTAATTTTATTTAAAAAGCTTTTATTGTTAAGTAAAATAGAAAGAAAAACAAATGAAGAATGAAATCTTTATCCTCTTTTCAATAAGAAAATTTACCTTTTTTAAAAACAATGCCTTCATGAACAAAAATAAAATATTGGAAACAATTTTTAATGTTTGCAAGTTTATTTCAAAAACTCGAAAGACAGAAACATTGTTTACATTCCTACTTTTAAATTTGAGTATAAACAGTTACAAAAATGTCTATTGTAAGATATGTAAATACTACCAAATAAAGAATAATATATAAAAATTTATAAAAAATACTTTTATTTAATTTCCGAAGACTAAGAAGCAAATATATATATATATATTCTTTAAACACAACTTGGTCTGCTGTATTTAATTTGAAATAATAAAGAAATCATCCATAAATTAAATAATTCAATCATTATTTTTAAAACTAATGACTAAATTAATTAAATTCTGACATCCCACAGTCGGTTAAAGAAATATACTTTTTTTTTTACTTTTAATGCATTACTTCTCAAATTAAATAAAAAAACATTTTTAATAAATTAATATATATATATTATTTTTATTCATATTGATTTTACAAAATTCTACTTTTTTTCCACTAATCAACTTATTTATCATCTTTTAAAATCCCTCAAAAAACAGATTGAACCATTTTATTGCTTGAGAATTCGTAAAAAGTTTGGATCCTCCAATATCTAAATTAGAATTGATCCAAGAATCTTATGCCCTAGAGTCTTAAACTTCAACATTTCCCTAAAGAATGTAAGCCATGCCTCAATAATTAAATACCTGTAATAGGTTCTCTGTATATTTATTCAATTTCTTATATAATTACAGTGTTGTCAGCAATTAATGAGTCACCTTATGCAACATGCAAATTATTCAATTTGCATTTTAACAGATTAAACCAATGCCATTAAGGCATACAATGAACCCATTTAATAAAACTTAATTGTCAATCTAATTTTCATTAATTCCCATTATCATCATTATTTTTTAAAGTCCTCAACTCCTTAAATATTGCTAAGTGTTTTATTAAATCTCAAATCTTTATATTACTATTTAAAATATTGTTTTCCTCAATAATATACTTCTTAATTTTAAAGATAAAATACATAAATCTTAGAAATGACTGTATTAGACTCTTTCATGCACTTTCTAATAAAAAAAATATCAAGTAACTCTATTTCTGAACAAACATAAGAAGTTTTAATATTCCAGACTCTAAATTGGAACTGATCTAAGAACATTCTGCTCCATAATCATAAAATCTAACACATTCCTAAAACTAGTATCTAAATTGGAATTGCTTCAGAATGGTAAACTCTAACACATTTCTAAAACCTGCACAGGCCTGCCTCAAGAATTAAATACACATAATATGTTCTCTGCTAATTTATTCAATTTCTTATATAATTACAGTAAGTGGTTTTATATAGTGAGTCACTTTATGCATCATGCATATCATTTAATGTGGATTATTTTAGATTAAACTAAGTCTCAACTGTAAACCATTAAGCCACCTAATGGACAAATTTAGTAAGACTTACTTATTCCAAAAGCTTGAGCTGAGTCAAGCCACTACGAAAAAGTATTTTTAAACCAAATACGTATATTCTAATTTAATAGCACTAAGCTTTCAGTGACTTCTTGCCAAAATCATAATGAAAAATTAATTAACTAACAATGTCGTGGCCAGGTTGAATATATAGTCTATAAAATATGCAAATTATTGCAACAAGAAATGTAAATTATAAAAGTCAAATTTTCCATTTTTTTTTGACAAAGGGACACAAGTCTTCTTCCTGTTGATTGAATTCAGGTCTCTTGCAATAACCCATACCTCCTTGAACTTTCTTTTACGATTGTCCCTCTCAGTGCAGATGGTCTTAATAATAGAAGGGGAAAACGTGTTCTGTAGCAAGCTTGTAATCCAAGAAAATTGACTTATATGGCTGTTTTATTTTGCTTTTATCATGTTAAGAGTTCTGGGTGATTCTCATAGATGCTGGATATGGACATGAAATTTTATAAATTCTTTGAGGAGCATGTTTGAATGAAGTTCTGTCTTTAAATATTGCTAGGGGATTTATTAACATCAAACAATTATTTTGCATACAGGATTTGACAAATTATTCTCTTAAATTTAAAGATGAAATAAATAATCTTATAAACAGTTGTATTAGACACTTTCATGATCTTCCTAATTAAAACTTATTATAAGCTTTTAATTCTTGGGAATTGCCTGAATTGGAATCAATCTGAAAATTTTAGACTCCGTAATCTGGCCCTCTACAACTGCTCTAAGTTCTGCTGTTCATGAACTACCTACGAACAAATATATTTTAACCCTAACTAATTTTGACCTTTTTTCTTTAGCTATGTAATTTTATAAGTAATGTTAATTCTTTTCCCAAGAAGAAATTAAAATTTATTTCATTATAAAAAAGACTCATGTAAAGCAAGTGAAATATGTAAATTTACATATTATCCACCGAGTATTAACATTTTGTTTTCTTCTAATAATAGCAGTTTAGCCAGTAAGTTTGACTCTTATGATTATGATCTCCCAGGTTGAAAGCATTGCTCAACCCGTTATTAGTTAATTTTGAATTTCAAAAATCTCACACGCTTTTACTTTTCATCAAAAATACTTTTATTATTGATTACAGTTTCGACTGTACCATGCAGTCTTCATCAGATCTTATTCTATTTTTTTCAACTTTCTCTATCCTCCATCTAATTAATTGTGAAATAAATTTTAATCTTTTCCTGGAAAGTGAATTAATGCTTATAGAATTAAATATACTTTAAACTAATAACCTTAAAGATTCAGAATATCTTTTCCATATAATTAAGTTATAGCTTAATTAAACTGTATAATTAATTTTTTATGTAAATAATCTTCATTTTTGATAAAGCTTGTGCCAAAATAAAAGTATTTTATAAATTTCATTATGGTTAAAAAAAATCCTTTGATGGAAATAAATAACAGCTAAAATAAGATTATTTCGCAAAATGAAAAAAAATAATCTCTTTTGCTTTATTAATGTAGCACTGAAAATAAAATAGTTTAATCAATGAACGCAAATGTTATGCTGAACATTATTTGCCAACATGACATATATGTGGGCAAACATTTAAGAACATGCCCATTTGTTAATCTGATACCTATTTTATGATTTAGAAAGTAGTTCTCCAATCATTCTATTTGAATCGACAATGAAACTATAACGTATTTTTATTAATTTATTTACATAATGATAATAGTTTTAGTCGTAAAAGTGGAATTAGAAAATTAACTTAAATGCCAGAAAAGAATGGAAACAATAGGAACTATCAGAAAACTTAGTGCTAAGTATGGAATACCTTATTTAAAATGAGAATGATATAAAACGTGGGTATCATGATGGAATTTTCAGACAAGAAGTTCATACTATAATGTCATGAAACAAATAAAAATTCTTACTATATTTTTAAAAAACCCACATGGTTGACTATGATCACCATCATTGTCAATCCTCTCAACAATTATTGATCCACAGCAGGATTTTTTCAAAATTAATTTAATGTCTCTGATCTCTAGCATCTTTTCTCACAACCAATCAGTGAACTTTCTTCTTTCATCCATCTTATCCTTATTCTCTTTCTTGTCTTTATAATCTCTTGGGATCCCATTTAAATCTTCAACTGCCCATTTATTATCAACTATGTCCATCCTAGTTCCATTTCAGTCTTAATCCTTCAATAATGTCAGTGATTCCTGTTTGTTCTCTCACTTATGTCATTAAAATTAAACTATTAAACAGGCAAAACTCTCCATACACTAGTGCCACCCTGTACCAACCAGAGTAATCAATTGATTCCAGAAGGCTTGTGCATAAAATCCCCATCTAGTGCCTACTCATCCAATATTCCCAGACTAGTTTCTGTCTTATGGTCTTCATCAGTGAGGAGCCTTGGATGTGAGCACACTGCTCCTCACTGACGAAGGTCACAAGCCAGAAACTAGTCTGGGGATATTGGATGAGTAGGCATTAGATGGGGATTTTATGCACAAGCCTTCTGGCATCCATTGATTACTCTGGTTAGCACTGGGTGGCACTACTGTATGGAGATTTTTGCCTGGTTAATAACAGTTATGTGCTAACATAAGGGATGGTGATCATGTGATGATTAGTGGTTTAAAATTAAACTTTCTAATATAATACAGTATATAATTATTAAATATAGTAAATTAACTTTATCTTTATATTTACATTTTTTATTAATATTATATTTCTTTCTGTTTACTTTATTGTGTTTGATGGTAAGTTTAGGCTATGAATTTAGAACAGATTTCTTCTAAATCCATCCACATCAATGTTCTACTGAATGAATAGAAAATTTAGCAAACATTTCTTCCTGGAACTTCACAGTATATAAAAACTTTACTTATTAACTTTGAATATTATAAAATGTTTTTTATCTAACAAGTTTATTGTAATTAGTTTATAACCCAATTAAATACTATTTAGAATGTAAGAGCCTGAATACCAACCTTTTCCAATTTTAAATATAACAATATTTTATAAGACTTCCCAATTTCTGATTTGAGTGCTGTTTACTCTTGTTTCATTCTGAAATTGAGAATGTCTTTGTTGGTTAACTATGTAGACTATAGGATGATTACTTAAAAAAAATCTTAAGCTTGATTGAAATTTAAAAAGTTTTAAGTTTACTTGAACCAGGTTTGAATCCATATTATGAAAATTTCAAAAGTATGTCCTACCATTGAATCTCAAAGGCTTTTTATCTTAATAATAGAATAAAATGAACATCAATACAAGTAAAGTTATCTCACATATATATTTTATTTTAAAAATCTTTTATTTACATGGATAAATAATGCAATAAAAGTCAATATATATATATATATACATTTTATTTAACCATGGTTTTAGTTGTTATATTTAACTTTAAATCAAAATATGGAATATCTATAAATTAATTAATTCAGTCACAACTTTTTAAAATTTTTTGATTTTTATTACATTACTTATCAAAATAAATAAGAGTATTTTTTTTATCAATATTATTTTTTTTACTTTTTAGAATTCAAATATTTTCCAACAGATTTTTCATAATCAAAATTAAAAAGTAAGAATGTAAGTAAACATTATTTGAAATAAGATTTACATGGAATAAAAATTGTTTCCAAGATTTTTATAAGATGAAGGTTTTTAAAAGAGTAAATTTGTTAAAAATATCAACAGAAATTAAGATTTTATTCTGCATATCTTTTTCTTTCAATTTTATTAATTGTAAATGATTTTTAATGAATTAGTCACGAAATTCAACGAAGACGCATTTTTAAAAAATATACTGCCATCTAGTGAGCATCATTGAAAACTTATTAAAATGATATTAATGCAGGTTGAAATTCGGCCCATAAACATTTTTAGATTAAACATTAGATGGTTACTTGGACAACATTGAAATATTGCATTGTTATCAATACCAAACATGTACTAAATTTGCAGAAAATCCCTTTGCTATCATTTTTATTTTAAATAAGGTGTTCATATTCAGCACTTAATTTTCTGATGCTTCCTATTTTCCCAGTCTTTTCTGGTATTTATGTTAATTTTCTAATTCCATTTTCATGGCTAAAAGTAATTACAAGATTTTTTTTTTTTAAATTTCCACTATATAGTGTTTTATTCAACCTTCTGTATTTTATCTTCAAACATAAATTTATTGCCTTTCAATACAAAAAGAAATAGTAGGGAAATACAAAGTGAAAAACAAATAAATTATCTTGAGTCATGGTGAGTGCTCAAACAGTTTGAACAACATGCACTCTTTTCAACCATCTTGTCATATCTCTAAAATTGAGAGTTCGGCATTTTTACTTAAGAAAACATTAGCAGGGAAGCCATATACATTCTTTATCCTTCTGACTATTATAGGAGAGCTGATCCTTTGGCTCTCAATTATCTGAAGCAGGCATACCTAACCATGACCAGAGCTGTCTTAGTAGCTTATATCGAGTGACTTTCATACATACTGTGAAGGAAACCCACCAACACCACAAGCTTCCAGGTATCATTATAAATTCTTTCTGGTGAGATCATATGATCCCTCTTCCTGACAGCTCTGTTCTTGCATAAAAGTTCATTGTATAGATAACCATTATTCATCCCAAATATCAGATAGCATCTCATTGTCCAGCCATATAGTTCATCATGATTGACAGTCTAATTAATCTGAAGATTCCAGTTTTTAGGCATTCATTCAGGTTAAAAATCCTTTGTTTATAGGCTGTGATCCAACTATTGAGTATTGCTCTGCATTTATTTAATACCACACAACCAAAGAATAGATGCTGCATTGATTCATTCTCTCGATTGCACATCTGGCAAACTGGATCTAGTTTGGCACAGCCTCTCCTCATGACTAAAAATTCCCTGGTGGGGAGTGCAGTCAAATTTACTTTTATGATGAAATCCAGAAATCTTCCCTCCAACATCCAGAATTTGAATTTCCTAATTAACAGATCATTCAAAAGTGCCAAGAAACCATGAGGAGCCGCTGTGGTATGGTTAAGAAATTGGTGTACATCCCAGTATTTCAATTTAGCCGACAGTAATTCACTTCCAATTACAAGATTTAACCCAAATAAATAAGCAAACCAGCAGAATTTCTAAGGTCAAATAAAAATGCTTAAAAGTAATTAAAAAGTGTATATTTTTCCAAGTCAAAATATTAAAATTTACATAATTTTAATATTAAAAACATAAAGGTTTCATTATGCAGTAATTAATACATAAGGATTTCATGCTCATAACTTGGGATTCAAACCCAGAGTCAACCTGGTATCTGATATTTTTCCATACAAATTCTTTTTTTTTTCTGATACTGATTTATAGCCAAATGAGTTTTACAGGTTATGTGATATTCAAATGCTCAGGGAACTGAGCCTTAATTATGTTATACAGCTGAAATAAACTCCAGTACTTTAATCTATCCATATTCCATTAATCTAAACTGTGTACAATTATCTTAATTACCTAAAATATTGTTAATATAAGGATCATAAAAATGAGTTAACTATATTCGCTATGCTCAAAACCTAAGTGCAAATTCAGATAAACTTGAAAATATTTTCAACTTCCAAGCAAGCTTAACATATTTTATCCAGTTAGGCTCATATAGCTAATCTTGTTAACCACCCAACTATTGATCAGTAAATGGGTATTTAGTATGATAATTAATGTTTTCTCCTTCATTGTTTTTATATAAAGAGAGACTAAAGAAGTATTTGATCTTCATATGCCTTTTAAAGCTATTTTATTTTTATCTATATAATAATTAGTACTTTAACAAGAACAATTTTTAAATAAAGAAATAATACTAACACATGATTTGAAAAAGATTAATTGCAAGATTGTTAAAACAAAGCAAAATGTTCAAATATTTAGGGCTTATTTTAGATAGCTCTTTAAATAATGTACTTCCTTTTTGCACTTTTTCACAGCATTCTATCATCAGATTTTCAATGAAATGGTTCGCGGAAGAGTTGTGAAGTGGCGTGGTTTAAAGGCTGTCCATTAAAGTATGAAGATTGACTATATTAATATAAGCTGAGCTTTGATTGTATATATGTGTGGAGATGATAATCTGAACCAACTGATGAGCGCTGGTTTATCATGAAATATATATATATTGGTGATTATTTATCTTTTTGACATGTGTGTGATCAAGTGTATCAGCATTATGAGATAGCATAGATGGTTGAGGGTTATATGAAAGTCTGAGTTCAAACTCCCTATATATTACATATAGAAGTGCAGTCATGAAAAAGTCTGTACTGTTAAAAAAATTCATAGTGTTTTTAATTAAAATGACTGACAGTTGTCACTACCTTAACAACCTTCTTCACAACTATAACATAATTGTATTACATTATTTTTTGTTTATACTGGCATATAATAAATTTATTTTGATATTTTTATGTTCATATCTATATACACAGATCTTCACTTTTATCATTTTTCATTTATACAATACTTTGTTATAATTATAAATGTATTAAACGCACATTGATTACGTAAGTAATATTTACTGAGGCTATAACCTCGATAATATGCGTATAAAATGCGATAGTAGGGACCTCTACAGGTGTTTTAACCACAAGCTTACGCTATCGTAAGCTTGTGGTTAAAACACCTGTAGAGGTCCCTACTATCGCATTTTATACGCATATTATCGAGGTTATAGCCTCAGTAAATAATACTTTGTTATATAAATAAATGTTATAAAAACATTATTTATGAGTTTACATATATAAATAAAAACATCAAAACAACTTTAATGTATGTTTCTATAAAAAAAAAAATCAATGTGATATTATATATTTTATCTTCTTTGGTACTTGGATATTAGACCAGTGGTGATGAAAATCACCAGGCAAACAAATGCGCATATAAAGATCAAATTAAACACATTATAAAAAGGAAATGAATTAATTCTGTAAGTGAATATTAGATAATATTTTGATGAGAAGAAAGTTATGTTGCAAAATGTTGTTTTTGCTGCTAATTTTACAGCCGAACATTGGGGGGTGTTTCGTTCAGGATTGTTGAGAGAGAGTAGCCATTTGTAATGAAATGTGGTTGGAGGTAAAAAAGTTCAGCCCACAGCAACGATGCTGAGAAATAATGTTGTGTAAATAAATAGAATTGCACAATTAATATTATTGGTTTGGTTACTCATTGTAATAAATTTACATTGTTAAAACTTTACTTGTTAGAATATCATTTCTCATAAAATTGTAAATGTATGTTTGTTTCATTTCCATTAAATAAAGTTATGTCCAAATAAATATTGCCGGTCTAATACATATGTGAAATCTTACTGCTGGACTAATACTTAAGTACCTATACTTCTGAAGATGTCTATTAAGTAGTTGAGATTATTAAACATTTAAATAAGAAGGTTGTGAATACTGTAAGATGGAAATATATTATTTAGAGATGTAGTTAAACAAAGTAAAATATAGAAAATGTGAATAAAATTATTTATTGTATTGAAGATGATCATTTCTATAGTTATGTATTAGTGAGTATAAAAATCTACTAGAAAACTTTTTTTAAAAAATCAAAAATTAAAAAAAAAGAGTTTAAATAAATCAAAATAAAATAACATTGGTCCATTTGTTTTAAAATTACAGTCATTTTATACATGCAGCCGTAGTTTTATTTATCGTAATCTTGGCTGCTTAAATCCACATTGGTCATATGACAATAAGCTTTACATCATTTCCCAAGAAAACAATGAATTTAAGCAAAAGTCTTTAAATTATATCAAATAAAGTTCTAATTTTAGTTTATAAACACTTTCAAAGATTTTTTTTTTTATATAATTGGAATAATAGCCAAATCAAATCACCATTCCCTTGTTGGTCAATAAATGGGTATCAGATTATCATTAGCTTGAAAGTAAAGGTCCTAATTTGATGGGGTTTTTTATTGATTGTAAATGAATACAGTATTCCATTATTGGTAAAGGAGCAATTATATTCCAATGACAGCTGAGTTCAAAGTTATCTCTTTTTGTCATTGATATATGAGTACAGATGAAACAGTCTTGATATATATTACTATATGGCAAATCTAATATATTTCCATAAAAAATAATGAAGAAGATAGGAGGATGGTTAGTGACTATATATACTAAACTACCTCCACATGACCACACATTCTTTTCAAATCATATGAATAAAGATACAATAAGAGACAAATGACCCCCAAAATGCATTTCATGCTGAATCAGCACTTATTAGTTAGGCCACCATCTCTCATATATATAATTAAAAAGACAGGATTTTCATCTTTAATATATGCACTCTATATATGATCTCTGCTCTAGAAATAACATCGAATATTATATATATATATATATATATATATATATAATATTCGATGTATATATATATATATATATATGTATAACTGAATATTTATAAATACAATAATCAGATATATGTAAAGTATAACTTTAAAAATTGTATCCACTTAGAAGAATTTTCTACTATCCTTGTAGTTTTTGTCAACTTACACTTTGAAAGGCTAATTTTTCCATAATTCTGTGATCTTAATGTTAGCTGTCTGAATTGTGGGAAGCTTAGCCTTTGAAAGTGTTAGTTGACAATAGTCGAAAGAGCTCCTAAGTGGATAAAAATTTTAAAGTTATACTTTACACATATCTGATTACTGTATTTATAAATATTCAATTATATAATTACGTATATTGCTTTGAAGAAATACAGACATCAATTTATAATATTATTATTATTATATATACATAAGTATAATGTCCGTTACAAAAAATATTAGATGTAAATTTCAAATAAAATTCACAGTAAAAAACAGAATATTTTAATTACTACGTAATTGAAAGCGCTAAATGAGTTAAAATGTTTTGTTTTTTACCTTAAATTTATTTGAAATTTATTTATATATTATATGTAGAGTATTTATCTATAATATTTGAATACAAGTATAATTTATATACTTGGAGTTTAGATGTAATTATAGGGGATTTGAACACCGACTTTCAAGCTTCCTTCAGCTATCCACTCTATCTCATATAACCAATACACATGACCACACATATGTAAAAAAAATAATGATCTCTATAATAAATTGTTCCATTTTGATTTACAAGTATCAAACTCACTCCACCCACAACTTTGACCCTATATTTGCGGTTGTTACATTTTAAGTTACAAGTGTCACACTAACTCCACCCACAACTTTGACACCATTCACCTCAGATAAATACAATAATGATTATGATTGCCCATTTACTAAATTAGAGATTGTCTCTAGCACAGATATAAACTTTAAACCTTAATGAAAGATTAACGTATCTGTTTTTTTTTGTTTTTTTAATTAAACTCACACACACATGGAGTTTTAGCTTTCTCTTTCCAATGTGTAATATCTTTATAAATATATTAATCAGCCAGCACACTTCCACATATTCTTTTAAAAACATATAAATAAAGATACAAAACAGGACAAATGACCCCCAAGATGCATTTCATGCTGAATTAGCACCCATCAGTTGGCACAGGTCAGTCACCATCTCTCATATATATTTTTATTATATGTACAGTATTTATCAATAATAAATTGTTACACTTTGAATGACAGGTGCCAACTTACTTTGCCCACAACTTGGATGGAATCAAAGTTGTGAATGAAGCAAGTTAACACGTGCCATTCAAAATCTATAACAATATATATATCATTAAAAACCAGTCAACACTTAGACAATCCGAATATCAATAACAAACAACAATTTCAAACTGTTGTCAAGGCAACCTCCTTTTAACAATAACGGTGAAATCCACCTTTATTAATAGTCTAATATACTTATATAGACATTAAAGATTGCACCATGACCACAGAAATTGAAATTATTGATTATATGCATGTAACACCATGATACTCTGCCGTTTTTAATAATAATTAGATATTAATTTACTAATTAATAATTGAATAATTGACTTGATCATCTAGGAGTTGATTACCTGAAAAAAGAGATAAACAGATTGGCTTAAAAATTCTCATCTGGGGGAAAAAATCAATGTTCCAGTAGATCTAAACACCAAATCATGCACACAGAAAGTGGATACACTGATCACAATACCATTGACCTAAACATATAAACAAAGATTAATATTCTTATAATAAACTTTAAGACATTAGTCTATTAAGATAAAGAAAAGCCTCACATGATCACCATTTTTATGCTTGCTCATAACTGTTATTAAAACAGGCAAAACTCTCTATACAGTAGTGCTGCTCAGTGCAAGCCAGAGTAATCAATGGATGCCAGAAGGCTTGTGCATAAAATCCCTATCCAGTGCCTATTAGTCTGAAGATATTGGATGAGTAGGCACCAGATAAAGATTTTATGCACAAGGCTTCTGGAATCCATTGATTACTCTGGCTTGCACTGAGTGACACTACTGTATGGAGAGTTTTTCCTGTTTTAATAAAGAAAAGCCATGATTTCACTACCCATAGATGTATAATAATTTCAACAGAGTAATAAAATCTTATTAGTCAGCAGTTAATGTTACATTGACAGATTTTACACAATGATACACAACTGGACCTTGGGGTTTCCACTAAGTTGTGTAATTTGTAGCATTGTACTAAACAAATTTGAGAAAGCAGTTATTCTGAAACACTTCACCACAGCTACCTCAACTATAAATAAGCTACATCAACAATGAGCTGATTTATGTTGAAGAGAAAACTATCATTAAAATTTGTAGATGACCTGGGACAGCTATCCTTCTTGGTCTGCATGGTAGAGCATGAAAACATATCCAAAAGAATAAAAATTTTGGATATGTACATACAACACTCCAATGCAGAAATAATCTTTAAAGTGATCATCAAACCCATCATTGTTTGTGGTGCTATTCATTCTTGTTTGCATACTTCCACCTCACTCCTCACACAAATCAAAAATGGTGCAAGGTTGAAGCAGATAGGAGAGATACATTCACACACTATATTACTGACAATTAAGGTAGGGTATGATCACAACTGTTAACAAAAGTCCTTAAAAAAATTCTATTCCACAACAAACATCAGAACTTTGAACCACAACAATTCTAATGTATGGATTAGCCTATCTTTTATCCTAGGTACATCATAAAAGTTAAAAACAACTTGCTCAGATGAATTCAATATTACTTTCAAGACACTTTCTAATCTCAATGAATTATTAAATAACACTAAAGACAATTTACTTTGGATTAGGTTCTCCAAATAATCTATAAAATTTTCCGCAGTGAACCCACTTACAATGTAATTTACTATGGTGAGCCAACAGTGCCACTAGATTAGCACAACAGACCCTAACAGAAGTTAGTATTTTTAGAGCATGAGATTAGTTTGACATTAAAGTGGTTTGCACTGAGTACAATGATCGAAAAAGAAAATACAAAGAGGTGTGGTTTATTGCAAACAACATGGAAGTGATAAATAAGAGTGATTCGTGTGTCACACCATCACGCAGTGAACCCACTTACAATGTAATTTACTATGGTGAGCCAACAGTGCCACTAGATTAGCACAACAGACCCTAACAGAAGTTAGTATTTTTAGAGCATGAGATTCGTTTGACATTAAAGTGGTTTGCACTGAGTACAATGATCGAAAAAGAAAATACAAAGAGGTGTGGTTTATTGCAAACAACATGGAAGTGATAAATAAGAGTGATTCGTGTGTCACACCATCATGAATAGGGTATTTTTAAATTTACAAACTTGCATATTAATTAATCCAAACATCGGTTCTCCCACTTGCCTGTCTTTGTGCTATGAAAATGATCAGACTGGTTGAAAGCAGTGCTAAAATATAAAACAGTTACAATTGTTTAATATTTCCTGTATAGTGGGCTTTCCCTATTTATTGAATTATAAATATACACTCTTTTGCATATATTAGTGAAGCTGTAGTTATTTAATATTTAAGATTTTAATAAGCTTAGCGTTTTCGGGGTGTAACTTTGGATTCCATACTCATAACTTTAAAAATGATAAGTCTGTTATAAATTGTTATTCATTTATGCAAATGGGTTTAAATATTTAACTAGTCTATTGCTTAGAGAGAGCAAAGCAAGCTTCTCTTCTATTAATGGTGCTGAGATTATTTTCAATACAATAAGCCTCTTTAATCTTTCCTTTTGCATTGTTCTTCTCTTTGTGAATGATTTGGGCAATAGTAGTTCAAATGAGTGACCTGTGGTTGTTTGATGCTACCAGAACATCAATGTTCCTTGATTTGTTTTTACCTTTGTTGTATATGTACTTGTACTGGTAAATTCTTGTGTTGATGTTAACATGAGTCTCACCACAGTTGATGACATTACACCCTCTTTGTATTGTGATAGGGCCTTTTATTTGTTTACAGTCAACACATCATCATTCTTTAATTGAATCAGATATTTGGGAAATTTACTTTATGCTCCAGCTAATGGATAGCTAGATATTCATTTACTGACAAATATTGGAAGGATTGTCAATTTGACACTGAACTATCAATGTAAAAATAATATTCTATCATCTTAACTCAGGCTAAGTGTATAATAAGTTCATCCATTCTAACTTATACAATCACAGTTCACTGTTAAATTGACTGAAAATCTATTAAAAAGTACCAAAATCCACTGCTAATTATAAAATTTATATTTATAACTTAGTAGTTTAATCCATAATCTAAATTGATAATTTTAAATTAATAAAATTGTTCACAAATAGTTCAACATAAAATTATAGTTGCACACACACATACATGGTGAAATATCAACTAATTCAAAAGTAAAAGACAGTCACAAAAATGTGCAAAGCTAAAACGAACAACTAATTGATACACAATACCCATATTTGTATAAGTAACTAGCAAGTGACAAATTATTTTAAATCTGAAGTAGGCTTTCTGTCATAAAAATATGATTTTGAAGTGGCATTTAATTAGCTGAAGGTAAAGAATGCATTAGCGAGGAAATCTGATCTTATTACGGTGAAAGCTTGTTTCTTTTAATTAATGTAAAGCATTATTTTTTTTAATATTACACAAAGAATAAATTGAGTTTCAAACCATTAAACTTTGCTTTTAATAATTAAAAAATAAAACTGATAAAAAAAAAAAAGAAATTTTTTATCTGAATTTTTATATACTTTGAAATAACATGTTATAAAATTATTTTTTATTACTAACATTCTTGTTTACCACACATTACATTAAAAAATAAATAGATTTAGAAATAAGAATAATTAAATGGTTTATTTCTCAGGGGTTCACAAAAAGTTCAAGCACAAAAAATAACAGAAGTCTTCTCCTTTATTACTGCACTTAACCAATAATAATAAACTCTTAACAAAATTAAAATGCATCTCTACTCTAGTGCCATCTACTGTAAGTTTGAATAATAAATTGTTGTGCAATTTAATCACTATCTCCAGTTCAGTTTTTGTTATTTGTATTATACTGTAATAAACTAAAAAATCAAGTGTTGTTTTGTTGGTAGGGTCTAATATTATTAACAAAATTTTATTAATAAATGAAATTAGATTATAATAGAAATCATATAAAATTATTTTTTAAAAACATTTTTGATTTTTAATCAAAATAAAACAATCATATTTAATAAATTTGGCAATAATAAATATGCATTATGAGAAGGAAAAGAGCTTGAAAACATAATGCAAGTTTTGATTTTGAATAATTAATGGTCTTAACAGAATGTTAAAAATGAATGCTAGTCTTGTTTCCAATAGATGGCGCTGTTTGTTAATTTTTTATTGCATTTTCAATAGCAAAAAATGAATTTAAAGTGATTCTATACAAATTATTTTTGAAATTTTCAAAAATTTCAAATTTTAGTTTTAATTTTAATCTTCAGATGGCAGTTTCTTTAGTGACATGCATTAATAAAAAATAGGGAGATGGAGAGATGGAGAACTAGAATGGAGAGTAAAAAAGTTAATATATATATACTCGTATACAGATTACTGAGTAGGAGTTAATTTATGATAATTGCAAGAAAAGTAGATTCATGTTTAAGGCTTGAATAGGATTGTTAGCAACAAGAGAATATACACATAAATAGAGAAATGTGGGTGATTTAGTCTGCAAGTTATGTAAGGAAGGTATGAAAATTATTAGACATGTATTAATTGAATGTAAATGCTTACAAGCAGAAAGGGTTAAAATAATGATGTTGTAGGATAATAAATATAAATAAAGTGATTATACAGAAAGTTGGTTCTTGGTTTTTATGCTGGGTTTGGAAAAAGGGGATCCAAATATAAAGGCCATAGAATAGACAAAGATGATATTGTGGAAACAAGATGGAGCAGGATAGAGAAAAATTTGCAAAATATTTTAGAGTGGGGAATGGGAAGGAAAAGTAAAGTAGTTAACAGGTTTCTGAAGGCATAGTGGCTGAGAGATTCCTGACTCTGATAAAGGTGAAGCCATAGTGCATCTCATCACATCAACAGTTATCCAGGAAATAAACATTCATCAAAGAGTCTGATATCACAACTACTGATGTCTTTTAAATTAAATTGTAAATGAATTTACACAAATTGTAATCGCTTGGGTTTTTTTTAAATTGTTGAATATTTATTTCTCTTAATATATTAAATGTTTATATTATGTTTTATTTTGAATATAATAGGTTTTCAAAAAAAAAAATACTCAAATGAATATTTATTTGCTGTCAACTAGATCTGTCTAAACTCAAAACTTTGTTTTATTTTAAAATTCTGCATTTTAGTAATTGTTTTGTAAAAAATGGTAATAAATAATTTTTGAAATTGATACTTTAGATTTCACATAATTTTTAGTTTTTAAACTTATGTTTTTAAAATAAAAAATTGAATAAATATATAAAATAATCAGTAGTTAATTTATTTTATTTAAAAATAAAATAGAAAGAAAACAATCACTGCCTCTAGTGATAAAAAATGGCATTTAATGGGCTAAAATAAGAGATATTTTTATACTAAAAGATATATAATATATAATAATGCTCAAGGATAAATGGATTTGTAAGTAATCATTAAAAGCTAGTCATCACTTAGACAATCCCAATACCAATAATAATCAACAATGTCAAACTGTTGTCAAGGCAACCTTCTTATTCTTAAAAGGTTGCCTTGACAACAGTTTGAAATTGCTAATTATTATTGATATTGGGATTGTCTAAATGTTGATTGTTTTTTAATGAAAGATATATATATATCTTAATTATTTCATTTATTGAAACAATTTTTTTAATGACCAAAAAAAAATGTTATTCTGTTTATAACAAATGAAATTTGGAAATGAACATTGCTGGATTCATTTTGAAAGTAAATATTTCCTTTTACTATTAATAACATTAAAATTAGTATTTTTTAAAAGTAAAATAAAATTTAAAGGAATTTCCCATAACAAAATAAAAAAAAATACAAAAAAAATTATAAGAAATACATGTTTACACCATGACTTAAGAATAAAAATTTATTTTATCAAATAAATTTGTATGTTGAAACTTTGTTTAAACCATTAACAAATTGATATTTTCTATTGATCTCCCTAGTGATAGTTAATGCAATGTTCAACCTTTGATGTCAGAATAAAATCTCTGTTATATACTAAAGCTCAATAAATTGGAATCAGTTTCTTAGAAATTTACTTTTACAAATGAAAAATATTCTTAAAAAAATCATATTTGAATTTTACAAATATTAAAAAATTAATTAGGTATAATATGTTGAACTATTTCCATCATCTATGAGTGAATGTTGAATGTATAGAAAATTTTAAACTTTATTTAAACTTTCCAAATATAAACAACTTGTTAGTAATATCACACAAATAGACAACACAGGTTAGTAATTACACAACATTTTTTGAGTAGTACTATTCTCCACTCTTCTTCAGGTGTTGCTGGCCTATATGGACAGTGGTAATATTCATAGTATTATTCTCCACTTTTCTCCAGTCTTCAGGTGTTGCTGGCCTATATGCATAGTGACAATATTCATAGTATTATTTTCTACTCTTCCTGAGGTGTTGCTGGCCTATATGCACAGTGCCAATATTTGCTTAAAAGTTGAACTCACACCTTTAGATTCTTCAATATCAAATTTAAGGAAAATGCTCTACCAACAGAGCTATTTTGTCAAAGGTAATATTTAGTAGAAATTTGATATATTTATATATGAGGGTTGGTTCAAATTCTCCTGAATCCTTCAATTTTTTTATGAGCAAGACTAATTAGTTATTATTATTATTATTATTACTGTTTAATATTGAAAAATTAGTTTGTAATGAGAACAGAACAAAGAACATGAAACATTATTCAATAAATGAAAAAAAGGTCTTTATAAAATAAATGAAATCTTTTTTTATTTAATATTTATTTTTGAAATACAAATGAATAAATATTAATCACTGAAAATCTATAAAATTCCGCTTTAAATTATTAAAATTGCTTTATAATTTGTACAATATTTCAAAAGATTGTAAAAACAGTGTTGATGATGTCAGGTAATCACAATATGCTATCAGCATCATGAGATATTGCTATAATTTTCTTTATTAATATAATAATTAAATTTATTAACTTGTATTTTTAAAAATAAAACATATACAAAAAAATCAAAGTGTATACAAGCAGGTGTTTCATTTTAAATAGTTATTGCATAATTATTGTCTAAGAATAATCAGAAATATTTAATACTTATATTAAATTTTTTTACATATTTTCTTATACACTTTAATGCAATCTTTTTTATAATTCCTTCTTTATTTTTCTTACAGTTGGACTGTCCTGCAGTCTTCATCAGTTGAAACTGTAAGCAGAATAAAGAATGAATTATAAAAAGAAATTGCATCAAAGTATATGAGATGTTAAAAAATTTTAATATATATGAATATATGTAGAGAAATGCAAAAACATAAGGGAGAAAATATAAGAAATATTTAATACACTAATAACAAATCATATTTTTTTAATTCCAAATTTTTCTCAATGTAATTTTGAAAATTATGTGGAAACCAGATTACAAAGAACCAAACCTATTAAGGCCTTGGATGCTGTATTTTTTATGGATATTATATTAAAGGACATTGAAATTTCCAACTATTTGGAAGATACTGACCACTTCAGAATTTTTCGATTAATAAACCAACCTGTGTTAATAATAGTTAATATAGCCATAGAAGTGTGATCTAAAGTGACAGAAAAATCATGTCATCTGTAAAGTAAACTGGCAGATAAAACAGATCTGTTAATGCAAAAATTAACATATATATGTCTATATGTCTTATATTTTTATCAAATATTATACTTAAAATTTTACATAAAACATTTTATTACCTCAGAAATTGATAACTGATTTAACCTGTCTAATAATTATCCCACCAACTACCTGGTGACACCAAATTTACTAAACATTTTGTTAATGGCAGGAATTTGTTTTAAACTCTTAAGTATAGAATTTGTAATTTAAAAAGTATTAATTCTACCTTTTATATCTAGATGTTACTTCTGAAGCTACTGAGGATAATATAACAAAACAAATTATTTGGAACAAATACAAATTAATAAGACAAAGTGTCAGGGCTAATGAATCGACATTGACTTTTGTTTTCATAGTAAAAACAACAATTAAATTTATGTATGATTTATTTTTTTATTTAAAATATTAAATATTTATTTTTGAACAAGTGTGTGACATTTTATATTTAGACTTTATTAAATTTTTAGTAACTATTTAGCAATAAATTAGCCATCAGAGAGAAAATGGAGGCACTTCTTGTCAAAAATGATCTTACCTTATTTTGCTGATTTATTATAAGGTTTGATTTTACTCTTTTAATGAGAGTTTCTGCCATTTAAAATTATGTTTATCAATATATTTCTGAAAAATATTAATTTTTGGAAGAATCATTATTTATTTATTCAAATACATATTTATAACATAAAAACTAAAATAAAGTCTTTTGTTTTTGACTATTTACTCTTGTTTTTTTTAGATCTTTTTTTATTTGAAAAGTTAATATTCTTTTTTTTTTTTTTAAGTGTCATAGCATCAGCCGGGAAGTGAATCCGCAACCCGGGCAACTGCCTGCAAAGCAGTCACACTGACCTCTCAACCACCAATGCAAACTTGTTAATATTATTTTTTAGATAAATTTTGCAGAAAACAAAAAAATTGAGGGGAATTGAACTCAGTCTTTAAGCCCCCTTCAGCCATACATTCCATCTTATACAATAAATTCACATGGCCATATATGTGTGAAAAAGATAAATGACCTTCAATATATGTACTTTGTGCTGAACCAGTTCTCATCAATTGGAGATCATTTATCCTTTTCACATGTATGTGGTCATGCATATCAGTTGTATAAGGTGAAGTAGATGACTGAAGAGATCTGAAAAGTCTGAGTTCAAATTCTCTCAAATTACATCTAGATTAAGTATATATACTAGAATTAAAAAAAGAAAAAAAATAAGAAAAGAAGACTTTATTTATTACACCTCTCAAAAAATTCCTCAAATGTCTCTTCCTATAATATTTGACCCCACTGATACCCTCCTCCAATGGAAAGTTATTGGATGCAGGAGTTGTACAAGCTTCTATATAAAATGTTACCTGGTGCTCAAATTCCAATTGATGTTAGATTAACCTTCTGGGATGTTTACAAATTAAAGTTCCCAAATATCACCTTGCTTCCAGTTTGTTTGGGTGTTTCAAATGTAGCTTTATTTAAAAAAGCTAAACTTCTTTTCATTGAACCTAAGCATATTGACTTTATTATCAAGCTTAACTTATCTTATCTTCCTACATCTTTTTTCCTTGTTACATCAAGAGGCTTTTGCAATATTTCATCATGTTGTCAACTGTGTGGGTTATATGATGAAACAATTTCACATAAACTTTATGTTTGTCCCACATTAAAATCCATTAGAGATTTTCTTGTATCTAATGTATCTTTAGACTTCAGGGATGCTTTATCAATCTTGAAGGCACTAAAACTTGGTTCCTTTGCAGCGATTAGTTTGTCTATTTTTCTTTCATTCTCCACTTGGCTAACAAGATGTAAATTAATTTTTGGACATCCACATAATTCGGCTTTATCAGTTTTCATTGATTTTCTTTATCAAGCAAAGATCAAAGATTCAAAGCTTTCTCCATCTTCTATTCATATGGACACATGGGTTAAGGTTGCTTTCCATTCTTAATAATTTTCTGTTTCAAAATTTAGTACTTAACACCTTTTGAATTTTTTTATAAATATTACCAAAGACTTTTTTCAGTTATTTACTTATTGTATACATGTTTCATCCTATTTGTAATCTTTTTTGATTAATACATTTATCTTTAAAAAAAATACAATTAAAAGATATGAGAAATAAAAGATAATGTGTGGAGCATTGTTCTGAATTTAAGCATCATTTAAAGAATTAAAAACTTTCCAAAATTTTTGCAATTACAATTAAATTACAAAGGATACTAATCTTTATTATTTTTAAAGCTCCTTTACACACTGCCATTTGTCTGTATTCATTTTATTGAAATAACTGTAAACGGCTGAATGCCCACTAAGGTGGATATTTTTAAAAATAAATAAACACATTTTCTACTCTCAGCTTATAAATGTATTAAAGATTTTATTTCTTTAGAAAATAATTCTATAATTTGGAGTTATTAGGATAGATTGTGAATGTGTTACAAATAAGAACAACAAAATATTATATGGCCCATGCCATCATATCTATGTACACTATTCCCTGATTCAAAACTCTTCACTGAAAAGAGCCACAAGATGGAAACTCACCTGGGCCTATGTATAAAGCAGCACTGAGTAAAAATATATTAAGTGCTGCCATCTAGCATTTATTGATTTCTAAAGCTGCCACTAGATAGTGTAACTGGAGTAGAAGAAATAGATTGTGATAATGAATAGCAAGTAATGTATAAGTGAAAGATAAAAATAATAAAAAATAAAATGCATTGTTGAATAATATATTACATGAATATGAAATGAAAAAACTTAAAATTTACAACAAGCTGTGTTAGTTATTAAACATGTTTATCTAAGCTTTTCATTAAATTATAATCATGCCTGCCTTTATGATATGAAGATCTATATATGCAACAATATATTCTAGTCTATTGCATAGTAATCGACTCCAGAATTCGCAGGTATTCTCCATTCCCTAAGCATTTTATAATTTTGTTTTACTTATTATACTATTTCTTTTTATTACTTTTAATTAAAGAACTGGATATGAAATAAAAGGGTGGCCCAGTTTTAAAGATCATCATCATCATCAACCATTATCAATTCACTGTAGGATGAAGGTCTCTCCAAGTTTAATCCATCTTCTCTGATCTTTAGCTTCTCTTCTCCATATCATCCCTGCACCCTTTCTTATTTCATCCATCCATCTCACATGTGGTCTCTTTCTGGGTCTTTTACAATCTCTTGGAATTCAGTTTAAGATTTCAATTGTCCATCTATTATCACCTCTTCTAGCAATATGACCAGCCCAACTCCACTTCAATCTTTTAATTTTTTTAATGAGGTCAGTAACCCTAGTTTGTTCTCTTACCCATATATTGCGTTTTCGATCTCTTCTTGTTACTCCCACCATGCATCTCTCCATACTTCTTTGAGTGGTCTGAAGTCTCTGTATTGCTCTTCTATTAAGTATTTATATCTCAGATCCATAAGTAAGAACTGGCAAAACACATTTGTTAAAAACCTTCTTTTTCAAACACATAGGCATATTTCCTTTTAGTATCAAGTTATTTCTACCAAAAGCACTCCAACCAAGTTTAATTCTATGATTAATTGTGATAAAAGGTGATAGACTAAAAAGAAATGAGATAGACTAAAAAGAGATGTAATAAATGATCTATTTAGCTTATTTCTATGCTTTTAATACATCGAACAATAAATGCTAACACGTTAACAGAAATGTTAGTAATTCTGAAGGAAAGGATTCATGGATTGTGACCACCTTTGTCATTTCTGCTGTTTGAACTTTTTATAAACTTTCAAGTAATGAAGTATCTGATGATTTATTATTGGTGATTATTTATCAATTCAACATATATGTGTTCAAGTGTATCCGTATTACGAGATAGATTGGAGAGTGGTGGGTCATGTAAAGTCTGTGCTCATATACCCTATATATTATATATATTGATACAGGTACATAATAAGCCTGTATTTCAGTTATTACATAGTAGAGATGTCTTCCCATCCCTCATATATGTATTAAATGGATTGTATATTGTACATGAGATGTCAGATTGACTTTAGATCAACATGTGTATGATGAGAATCTCAGTCTCAGGGTGGCCTTTGAGTGTTCCATCATCAGATTTTCAATTGGATGGACGGTTGAAGAATTGGAGTGTGGAGTGGATTGAAGCCTGTCCATTAAAGTATGAGGTTTGGCTATCTTAATATATATCTGAGCACTTATAGCATATATGTATAGAGATGATAATCTGGACCAACAGATGATTGCTGGTTTAGCACAAAATACTTATATTGGTGATTATTTATCTTTTTTGACATATATGGGTTCAAGTGTATCAGTGTTATGATATAGAGTGAAGAGTGGTGAGTCATGCAAAAGTCTGTATTCATATACCCTATTTAACCCAGTAAACAAACATAGATAAAATATATAGTTTTCTACATTCCTTGCAAAATGTTCAAACCTTCACCATTCTTATTGCATTATTTATATTAAAATTTAAATAAAAACATATTTCTTTTATTGAAATATGCGCAATGTTTTATTTTATTTGACAGTTTTGACTGTTCTGCAGTCTTCTTCATATCTGACATCAAATCTTTTAAATTTAAAAGATTTATTAGGTAGTTGAAGCTGACTTAGGAAATTAAATAAACATTTATGGAATGTGTGTTAAAAGTGTTTTTTTTTTTTTAAAAAAAAAAGCATTTAATAAAATAATTACTTTCTAATATGCATATCATGAATTGACTATTAGATAAGACAATAAAATACATATTACTAAAGAAATGGAAAACAAATTCAAATCATAATAAATACAAGAAAAAATGGTATAAACTCATAAAACTTTGGAAAACAGCATTACATAACAGAAAAGAATAATGCTTTGGGATTAAAATATCTTTTGAAACACATATATAATGGCATACTCACTGGCATATGTGCAGTAAAACCACTTAATTATAAAGAGAGAATAAACAGCATTTAATGAAAATTTTAAAAAAACTGATTAGGATAAAAAAAATAGCCAAATTTTTGAGTATTAGAAAAGACAGTAAAACTTGGAAAAGATGCTTCATTTGATACATAAGATCAGACTTTTGCCTGATAATTAATGATGATGTCTGAAAAACATAAATCAATATGCAGGCATATTACGATTTCTGTATAAAGGCAGATTGAATGGCTAGGTACTACAGTACTACAATATAATGATAATATCTGATTATTTCTAATAATTTTTGTGGAAACTTTTGAATACAATTGATTATATTTCACTTTTAATGTTAAAATACATGCTTCAATGAGATCTTTACATCTACTTCATTAAGATGTAAATATCATTTACATACTTCTCCATTACTAACTGCTTATTGCTGATATCCATTTCAGAACAATATCTTAGAAGTATCACAGGTGTCATATTCCAGATAGCCAAGGGCACTCAAGCTAATATTGCAAAGAGAAGATAAATGTCCTATTAAATATTTAAATCTAACTAGAAATGGTAGCCTAATTTGGTATTGAAATAACAAGGGTGTATTTTTTGTGCTGGCAATATACACTTGTGTGGTATTAAGGTTTTTAATGTGACTTATAAACACCTCATAATAGTTGTTTTCCATTCATTGTAAGATTATGTTACATTAAAAAATTGAATACTATATATACATATATGTCTGTGTGTATATATATTTGATAGTACACAAATTACTATGCAATCATGACATTTAAATAAAAATTCAGGTTGTCATTCCTGGTGTAACAATTCAGATATTCAAACCACTTTTTTTTTAAATTAATATATATAAAGGGATGGTCATCTTATCTTTTTCACTGAATTGGTATCATAAGATTATGGAATACTAATTAGGATTGCTGTATATTAATCATAGCCACCCTTTCCAAACATTTTTCCACTTCAGGATGAAAGCCTCCCAAGTTTAATCCAATTACATTGTTTCCCAGTTTCTCTTCTCCACAACATACCAGCATACTTTTTATCTCTTCCATTCACCTCATACATTATCTTTTTTGGGGTGTTTTACAATCTTGGAATCCAATTTAAAACTTCCAATTGCCAATTTATTAGCATCTCTCCTATATATAAATCCTGTCTAGCACCATTTTAGTCTCATATTTTTTCAATTACAACAGTAACATCTTTATTGTTTACACACTCATGTGTTTCATCAGAAAGATCAGTATCCCCAAAAAATTTTACAGCAGTTTTATAAGAGGTATTTTGTGGATTAAAAAGTATAGCTAAAGGAGTAAAAGTAAATCGGGATTATTTATACCATCTAGATTTTGCAGATGATGTAGTTGTTGTATAAATAATGCTTCAAAGCTTCAAGAAATATTGCAAGAGTTATCAGATGAAGGTAGGAAAGTAGGACTAAAGGATAAATGTTAAAAAGTTTAAAGTAATGTTCAATGGAATTCCACAGAAAAAAAAAATTAAAAATGATAATAATGAATTGGAAGAAGGTCACAACTATGAATACCATGATGAGATTATTAATACAGAAGGAAACATGATGGATAAAATTACCATAGCATTAAACTCAAATGGAGAACTGTTGGTCGAAACGACTTATTATTAAAAGAAAATATGCCTGTGTGTTTGAAAGGAAGATTTTTAATAGATGTGCTTTTTCAGTTCTTAGTTATGGATGTGACACTCAACAGAAGAGTAATACAAAGACTTCAGGTAACTCAATTATGCAAAAAATTGTTTAAAATAACAAGAAAAAAATCAAAAACAAAAGATATGTAAATTTATATAATTGGTTTCATATATATATATATATATACATGAATATCCACACATCTTCAAAAGACAAATAATTCCTGCATGCATTTCATGCTGAACCAAACTTCTACCATTAGTCTGAGTCGCAATGCCCTACAAATTGGTTTACCCTTTATTCAGTATTTATCACGATTAAATTATTAACTTTGATAAGTATCAAAGTTTCTGAAGACTCAACATTGATGTCAATCACTTCAGATAAATATATTAATACTTATTGTATTAATTATCCCAATCTTAGATATAAGCTTTACATCTCAGTTAAAAATTAATATATCTATTTTCTCTTCAATTAAACATACACTCTCAGAATAAATCAATGTGTCTTTTTTTTTCATATGGAATATTTTTTTTATTTATATACTTAAAATTTTAATCCATTATACATTTTTGAAACATGTTTAATTAAAAAACAGATGGATCAATCCATGTATAACTAACAAACAGATATTTTAATCTTCATCTGAAATCTAAAGTTTATATCTCAGTTAGGGATAATCTCTAGTTTAATAAATGATTAATGATAATCATTAACGTATTTATCTGAAATCGTTGGTGTTATAGTTGTGAGTCCAGAAAATTTGACACTTATAAATCAAAATGTAATATATGTTTATTTAAATTGTAGTGATATTAAAAATAAATCATGGAATTGAAACAATAATAAATTTATCAATTTAAAAAAATCATCTCAGTGATAAAGCAATATAAATTATTTTTCAAAAGGTGAATATTTTGCAGTAGGGATATAATCTTAACTTTTTAAAACAATAATTAGATTGTAACATATAAAACTAATTATACATTAAAAGATTGCTTTATTAAATAAGGAATGTTAAAAAGTTATACATATATTTTATAGGTTTTTGTTTGCTTAAAATAGATACCATTTTCAACTATTATTAATTCACTGCATAGTGAAGATTTCTACAACTTTATACAATATCTCTGATACCTAGTTTTCTTTTCCCACAACACACTAGCAAACCCTCTTATTTCCTCCATTCATCTCACATGTCATTTTTAGATCTTTTGCAATCTCTTGAAATCCAGTTTAAAACTTCATCTATCCATTTATTATCATACCTTCTAAGAACATATCCAGCTTAATTCCATTTCAATCTCTTAAATTTTCCATAATATCTCTTGAGATTCAGTTTAACTTTATTAATTTATTATCATTTCTTTTAAGAACATGTCCAGACCAATTCCATTTCAATCTCTTAAATTTTCCATAATACTTCAACTATTTATCTATTATCACTCCTTCTGAGAATATGTCCAGCCCAATTCCATTTCAATTTCTTAAATTTTCCATATCAATGATACCTGCTTGTTCTTTCAATCATGTATTTCTTTTTTGTTCTCTTTTAGGTATTCATAACATTCACATCTCCTTAATCATTGAGCAATCTGGATTCTTTATATTGTTTTTCTATAGAATATCTAAATCTTAGAAATGTAATTAGAAAATTGTAAAACACATCTATTTAAAATCTTTCTTTTCAATTACTTAGGCATATTTTCTTATATTGTTAAGTTATTTAAACCAAATGCAATTCATCCAGGTTTAATTCTAAGATTAATTTTATCCATTATGTTTCCATCTGTATTAGTAATCTAACTAAGGTAATTGTAGTTGTTAATTTCTTCTAATTCATCATTAACAATCATTATTTTCTTCTTTTGAGAAAATCCATTTTACATTACTTAAGACTTTTTAGCAGTTCCCTTTAGTTCTACTTTCTTAACTCCATCTAATAATTATTGCAATATTTCTGGAAGCTCTAATGCATTGTTTGAAAAAATCATCATAGCTTAACCAAAATCTGGATGACTTATATAAACTCCATTTACATTTCATCATTTAGCTTCCTATTTTTATCCACAAAATACTTTTTGTAAAACTGCTGTAAAGCATTTTGGACACAATGCAGTTTCTTGTTGTACACTCCCTTCATTGTTAATCTTATACAGTGGCTAAACTCTCCCTACAGTAGTGCCATCAGTGCAAGCCAGAGTAATTAATGGATGCAACAATGTTTTTGCATAAAATCCATATCTACTGCTACTCATCCAATATCCCCTGACTAGCATCTACCTTGTTGCTTTCATCAGTGAGGAGCCAAACTAGTCTTGGACATTGGATGGGTAGGCACCAGATAGGAATTTTATGCAAAAACCTTCTTGCATACATTGATTACTCTGGCTCCCACTGGTGGCTCTACTGGATGGAGAGTTTCTCTTTGTAAACAGCTTGTGTAAGCATAAGAAATAGTGGTCATGTTATTGTTAATCTTCATAGCGTCACCATGTAATGTAATTGTTGTTATTGTATTTTGAGAATTCTATTAGAATAGGACACCATCCATGAATTATATATTGATGTTATAAAACTTTAATCAGCTTGGAAATACTTTTAGAATAAAATATTTTTTTATAATCTACAAATCCAAAGCATACTAGTAACTGATACTTATTGGTTCTTTCTATAACATCTTTCAAAATCTGTATGTGATCTTCTATGGTGCTAAAACCACTTTTACTTCCAGTTCATTTAATTTTATATATATATATAATTTTAGTTCTGAAGAAGATTGCTGGGGCAATTGAAACTGTCAGTGGGTTGTAAAAAGCATTGTAAAAGTAGTAATGTTCTGAAGAAGATTGCTGTGGTAATCAAAACTATCAATGGGTTGTAAAAAGCATTGTAAAAGTAATAAAGAACAAATGTTATTATTATATGGATTTGACAATGCAATAAAAAGATAAAGCTTAAATATTTTCTTAAACACCATCACTATTTCTGCAAACTTCCATCTAGTTTTGCTAACAAATTTTCGATTTGTTAAACTGTTTCTTTTAAAAAATCAATAATAATTCCATTATTTCTTTCTTCATAGACTTAATTGTATGTCTTTCTTCTTGATTTAAAATACGGAATACAGCATATATTTTTAAAAACAAATTTAACAGGAGCTCTCATGCAAGTAAATCAGATTATTCAAAAATAAATTTAAAATATTTACTTTTGAGAAGACTTTTAATAATTACTGCAATTTGAATACATATTTTTTTTTAAAAAAAAATCACTTTAAGATTTCAAAGTATGGGTATGATGACAATATTGGTAAGGGTTTGAGCATTCCATCAACGAATTTTCAATGATATGGATAACTGAAGGATTGGAGGGTGGAGAGGATTGAAATCTGTGACTTTAAAGTTTGAAATTTTGCTATCTTAATAGAAAACGGAGCACTGATTATATGTGTGTGGGGGAGATGATGATTTGGACCAATTGATGAATGCTGGTTCAGCATGAAATACGCATGTTGGAGATCATTTATATTTTTCGCATGTGTGTAGTCATGTGTATTGATTATATAAGATAGAGAGGATAGCTAAAGAAAGTTTGAAAGACTGAGTTCAAACACCTGTAATTAAAACTTCATAAGCTAAAGTATAAAAACTCTAAAAGTTATGGAAAAGTTTATTATCATTATTATTATTATTTTCAAAATTGCAACTTGAAATAAATGACATTTTATTATCATTTTTACTTACTTTTTATTTAGCTTACAATATAAAATAAACAAAGTTTTGCTCAGTGCAGTTTATTGCCACGATTGGATAGAGGACTCCAGAGCTTAAGTTTCCTAAATAGTATCTCAATTCAATCCCCTCTGATATTCAAAGTTTTCCAGAGCAAGAAACCATTCAATACCAGTTATTTTGATACAATTTTGAAATAATAGAACAAAATTTAATATTCATTTTGAGTTAAAATGGGAATTAATTTTTAGAAGTAATTAAACATTATAAATGAAAAACACTTCGTTGTAGATTCGCGATTGATATATAAATATACAATAAACAAACTATAATATAAATACATTGAATGAATACTTAGACTGCTGCTAATAAATTAACGAATAATTATTTTTATTGAGCCTCAACTGCATAAAAATATTCAGATTTGTATTCACTGTTATTATAAATTGGTTTGTGCGATTCCTCAGGCATAATGCATTTTCAAGCAAACAGATAGTAGGTTACTAATTTACTGCTTTATTTGATAAATCACACTTCTTTAATTTCATTTCTTATTCCTTTCTTTGGGTAAATTTCTAATTTTAATAATGTTAAAATTTTACAGGGGAACAAAAATAATAATAACAGAAAAAGAAAATTATATTCAACGGATTATCAACAAATTATTATTGCTGCTACGAGTCTAATTTGAAAATTCATCACGCCTGCAGAATCACGTAACTAATTTACAATCTCACCGATAATATTTAAAGTACAATTGGTAAAGAAAGCCGCTATTATATAGCTACAAGCATTACAAAAATAATATACAATAACGTCTTTGCTATTAAAATATTTACATATATATATATATCATAGCTTCGTTTTACATATAAGTAAACAAAAAGTAAGATAGTCTTTCAATAAACATTCAACGCAGAACTAAAACTTCTCCAAGAACACTCAGAGAGAAACGTCGATAGTGAACGCACTATTCACTAGACTTATCAATTATGGATAGTGATAGTTTGGTTGTTTTTTCCGCCCTTTTTAACTAACAATAACTATATACCCATTTACCAACCAATATTAAATAGCTAGCTAATTATCTATGAGTTAGCTCAAGAAAAAAATTCTTAAGTCTGATGTGGATCTGAAAAAATGCCTGAGTTTGACCCAACTCAGATTTGAAACTAAATCATAGGCTTGATAGAAAGGTAGGTTAACCACAATATCATATAACCCCTAAATGTATGCACATTTCAGTTTAGAGCAGGAGTGGGAAAATAGCAGCCCAAGGGCCACATGCGGCCCGCTAAGAGTTTTTATGTGACCCACTAAGACAATAAGAAAATCTGCCTTGAACTAAGATTTCCTTCCTGTGTGCGACCGAAGATTCATCTCATAATTTCCACTAGGATAGCCATGTCAATACAAATGCACAGTGTAGAGACGATGTGCAATGCTTTTCCAGTTGATCTGGTTAATTTCAATTTTGTCTTTGCATTAGCAAATATATATACATTCCAACTTTAGTGAAACCATGAACCCTCCAAAAAAAATGTAAATCAGTGATGAATGTCCTGTGTTTAATGAAGAATGGACAACAAATATTTCTTTGGTAATACAGGGAATAAAGCAGTGTGTTTATTGTGCCATAAAATAAAGGTGCAGCCCTCTGCTAACCTTCACTACCACAAAGTGGCCCTCAATGTGGCCCTCTGCCAACCTCTGTGACTCCGAGCCAAAACAAATCCACCCCTAGTTTAGAGTATTTATTAGAAATATAATAAGTTGCACTATATTTACATAATACATAAGTAAATTAATTAGTAAATGGGAACTCTATTATATAAATGAAGATTAAATCTGCAACCAAGGGTATTGATGTGCAGTAATCAATGTTCCATTTTTCATGGCTGAAAAAAAATACAACAGCATACCTGTCCAAACTACTACTAAAGGTTAGACAGGTTTGCTATTTTTTTTATTCATCTAGCAAAAATAGTATATTGGATGCTATACATTTGCTAATTAATTTACATCTATATTTATTCATTAAAAATATTAAATATATATATATATCAGTCTGTGTTTATCATCATCATCATCATCATTACTACTACTACTACCACTACTACTACTATTATTATTATTACTATAATAATAACAATAATAATAATAATAATAACAATAATAATAGTAGTAGTAGTAGTAGTAGTAGTAGTAGTAGTAGTAGTAGTAGTAGTAGTAGTAGTAGTAGTAGTAGTAGTAGTAGTAGTAGTAGTAGTAGTAGTAGTAGTAATAGTAGTAATAATAATAATAATAATAATAATAATAATAATAATAATAATAATAATAATAATAATAATAATAATAATAATAATAATAATAATAATAATAATAATAATAATAATAATAATAATAATAATAATAATAATAATAATAATAATAATAATAATAATAATAATAATAATAATAATAATAATAATAATAATAATAATTGAAACTTGAATTTATTAGATTTTCTCTTTAAAAATATTACAAGTATTAAAAAAGGAATATTTTATATATATAAATAGATAATAAAAAAAGGCTACTGCAGGAAGACTCCATCCTCTCAACCTCATATTGATACTACAAATTTTCACTTTGTCAGATAATGAGTTTGGGTGTTTTTACATCATTTTACTAAGAAAGACTTTCACATTGACCATTTTCTAAATATTATTGGACAGTTATTTAGATTTGGATATGGGATTTTATGGAAAAAAAAGTTCTGTCCGATTTGGATTTAATTACAAGATCGTTGGCATTGTAATGGGATATGCTACCATTGACTATAAGTCTATATCAATTTAGATAGTCAAATTTTAAGTTTACAAAAGAACACGATAGGGCAATTAAATAAAAAGATGCAAAATGAGAGTTTTATATTCAGTTTTTAGAGACAAGTCACAGAATGTGTTAATAGGAAATATTCAAATACTAAAATATATAAAATACAAAAAAATGTTACAAAATGTATACAGTATATACAGGAAAATATAAACAAATGTATAAAGATAGTTAAAGGTTGAGTACAATTAGGTGGCAAATAGTCATTATTAGATGACTGGAAACTTTAAAAGTATAATGAAAACATTTTTTTTTATAATTTTCATTTATATCCTGAAAATTAAATAATAATCAACTTATATTTATTTATTAATCTTTATATATATTGTACTGGGTCGAACTATTGAAACCACATACTTATACATATATATAAGTTTTGGCCGGTTTCAAACTCCTTCATAATACATTTATAATCTTATAAATGTTATGTGAACAAACCGGCATGTTCGAGAAAAATGGGAGATCTTATTGATAGACTAACTATCAACAATGTCCCACCTTGGCTGCTAGATTCAAACCCCTACTATCCAAACACTTTATTTGTTTCGGGTAAACTCTGGGCGCCAGCTACCTATTCAGAAGAATAAACAACGTATTTGGTCAGTAGGCTCATAATCCAGCACTCGAAACCATCCCATAAACTAGCCCAGTCTAATTTTAATCAGTAATAAAATATTGAAAAAGAATTGATAAAAAGAATTGCCCGACGAATAAAGTTTAATTTTAAAGACAATTTATTAACTCACATTTACTAATGATAAACATTTTTATAAATCTATAAATAACACACACATTTTAAGTTAACATACTATGATATATTTTATGAAAGAGCAAAAATAATCTTTGACATTTAAATTATCTAACATTCACAAACACACACATCAATAGTTCATTTTATGCATGCTTATAGAGTTTATATAATTTGAATCTTGAATTTTTACGAATTACAGCAGTGGCTACTACATATAAATGATAATAAATAAATGTTTACCTAGGATTTTTGGAATGTGGATATTTCTTGTTGTCGGCTGCTTCTGCTGCTTCTGATGGAGTATATCTAACCGGTTAGATTTTGACATTTCTTGAAGAGATTTCATGTGAATCCATTGGTTTTATTCTTGAAGACAGTTGAACATTTGACGGAGGATTTCTGAGTTGTTATGCAGACATTATTTCACAGGCAGGTTTTGATGATTTTGTTGGACTAAAAGGCTGAAGCATGAGCATATATTTCCGAAAGCTGCTCAACAATGCATTTTTATTTCTGGATACATAATAGAAACTGCACTGTTATCTGAACTGAACAAGACTGTCACTGGAAACTAGACTGAAAAACTCTCTCAATTAATAGTCCGGTTAAAAAAAAAGTCTATTTATATGTGCGACGTGTTGTCCGTGTAATATCCTCCAGCAAATATCTGTTGTCGAATTCCATTGGTAATTAATTCTATGACAACGTGTTTTTGATTGATTGTTTAATTAGTAGTAGCTTTCATAAACATATTGTTTTTTTTTATCTTTAGTAGCCTACCACTGTGTTTTTAAATATATTTCATTTCAATATTTATTTTCATGTGTTTTTCAATATGATTTTAACATACATTTATTATATCTCTTTTTAACAGGTTACATTTATTTACATTCATATGCACATATATATTTTACTATTCTAAAATCAAAAATAGTTTTAAGATTATTTTTCTTCTTTAATTTAAATGAAGAGATTTATATATTTTCTTTAAACCTTTTAAATTGTATTTCTACTACTAATAATAAACTCTTTACTTCCTTTTTATAAAACCTTCAGTTTAACTTTAAAAAAACCCCTTCCCACTTTAAATCAATGATTTTTCAACTTTTATTTCAAACTCTTTTGCGAAAGATTTTTATTTTAATAATTTTTTTTAGACAAAATTATTTTATATACATGTGCCAAATTGCCCTTGGAACATTACACCCCCCTCTGTTTTAGAGTAAAATGCATCATTTTTTACCATTTTATCTCTTGCAATTTTAATTCTTGACTCTAAAGATTTATTAATTTATTATTTTTCTAAGTTAGCTTTTAATATCTTATACTTGACATACAAAGGGCAATCTGTTTTGACTATTCTTTCCTTCTATCTATGCTGAATACATTGCTCACAATGATCTAAATCATGGATACCGACCACCAGGACAAAATAATTTTGTGACACAGGGATCTTTTGGAAATGACGCAGAAGCAGATTTGCTGATTTACACCGACTTACACGTGTATAAAATTGAAACTTCATTTGCCGATTCTCTTGATCGGACTTGGAAAAAGAAAGGGTCACTACGAAATGGCAGGAATTTTCAACTGTCCATTTTCGACTTACGCTTTGGAAAGAGGAATGATCCCTGACAAGTCCATTACGGGTACTAAAATTTATCCAGTCGGCAGTTTTAAACTTATCCTTAACTAAACTTATTTCTATACTACCCTCATTCCCTTTTGCTATAGATAACTTCATATACATGTGTATACGTGCAGCATAATTCTACACCAACTAATATTCTAGATATCAAATTATTACTGGACTTGCTTACAGGGAATCTATAATAAATAAATCCCTATTTGCACACATCATGAGGTGCAGCAGTGCCTAGAACATAACCTAAAAGGATATCTGGATAAATACATTTAAGATACGCATCATGAAGTATCATATTTACTGAATATTACCAGTGTATGTGCGCGTATATACACATGTATACTTATACACTCTTAATACACCTTAGATTGACTTTTATTTTTTTATTATTAATCTTCCAACCTTATTTTTAAATTCACATGAACAATATCTTACACAATTTATTTATATTACAATATTATTTATAACCCTTAAGAAACATTATTTAAAGTATTTATTTACACTAATCTTATAATATTATTTGTAAATCATTACAAACATCTTTATTTAACATGCAGGTATTCAATAAAAAAAAATTGATTAGTTTACTAAGAGTCATTCTTCATTATTATTTACTATAGATTTATTTACGCTTATTTATTTAACATGATTTTATCGATTTTATTTTAACTATTTGACCTACTTATTTATTTACGAACATTTTTCTTGATTAACATGTGCATTGATCACTTTTCCTAAGTATTGACCACTTCAAATTCTTATTTTTCTAGAGTGCATTTTTAGTTTTTATTTTCATCATTAGGTAATAAATGTAATGTTAAGAGAAGTAGGCAGCAAAGTATAAGGCAATTCAACACACAGATAGATCTTGTGCTGATTCAAACCAACCCTCAATTTCTTGCAGAAGTGGTGACTACAGCATGGGCAACTATTGTGCACAATGGATCCTGAAAAGGGACTTTGAGATTTGCGAATGGCAGGACTATCTCTACTGTACATTCAACTTGCTAAAATATTTATTTTATTTGGTTCTACTTGGAATTTTTCCTCCAGATTTATTACTTTTTATATGCCAGGATTTTTCTACTGGCGCATCATCATCAGTATTATTTATTCTTCGCACTATCCATCTGTAGAACAAAGTCACTGCAAAAAAAAAAACTCAGTCCAACAAAAGTCAGGCCTGAAATTTATATCTTTGCCCAAATACTCGCACACATGTCAATCCTAATTTAATACACTTTTTTTTTAAATTTTATTTGATAATGTTTTATTTTCATTAATACTTTCATTATACATGTATTTATTTCATTTTTATTTTTAAAGCGTTATTTTTACTCTTTTTTTAAAAAAAAAAAAAAACATGTTCATTTTGCTTGTCTCTTTTGATTTACACATTTATTTTGTTTGTGTCATGCTCCGCTATGTTCTGGACTTATGAGCTGGGATATCAATATAATCGATAAGACATAATCGAGGATTTTGACATAAATTGTTTTATAGATGCTTTGACATTTTAAACTCTAAGATTGTTATTTTATTTTACTAAGACTAACTTTAATCGTTTTTCATTATTCAAACTAACTTTGATTCTCGTTTTTATATTTGTTTCATTAAACTTTGTTAAACATTTTCCATTATTCCGAGTCCATGGTCGTTAATAACTAGGTCAAGCCAGCGAATCCGTCAGATTACATATTTTTAATTTTTGTCAGGTGGTTCTTTCTTTCTACATACTAACTCTATAATATAAACTACCTTCCCTCTCTTATCTATCCCAATTTTATAATTTATTACTTTATCTCTTTCTCTTTCCATTCTATTTTCAACTTTGTAAATCAGAAAACCTTGATATTTAGACAAACTTCGAATTACTTCAATCTGGTAATATTTTTTTCTACACTTTCTTTTTTTAAATCTGTTTTTAAATCTATGAACACGAACGTTTACTTTAAACCTTTTATTTTTAATTCTTTGTAAAAACTCTTTTACACTATCTTCTACATTGAACTTATATCTCTCTTCTATTTCTTGGTCTACATTTGTTTCTACTTTATATGTCACAATGCTATTTGATTCTAATTTAATTTCTATGTCTTTTATCACCTCAACTTTCTTTAACTAAATCTAGCTTTATAATTTCTTGGTTCTTCTCTACCTTTCCTGTAATTTGACATCTTATTTCCTTCATTTCTTCTTTTATCTTATTCTGGCCCATTTCGATTGGGTCCTTTAACTTTTCAAGCATTTCAGCTAGCCCTTCCAATTTACTCTTCATTTCATTATTTTGGTTTTTAAGCTTTTCGGCTATTTTTTTATATCTTCGGCTGTTTCTTTTTGTTTTTCAAACATGCTGGTTAGTAAAGTTATGATTTCCCTTTTTTCCTTGTTGGGAATATTTTCTATATTTTTACCTTGAGCCTCCATTTTGGCTTTATTTCTTATCATTTATAATTTTAAACACTTTTTATCATTATTTTTGATACCGTATTTTATTTTAATAAGTTTACTAATTTCTATTTTATTTATTTCTTACTAAACTGGAAATACACACTGACTCCACCCCTCTTTTGTCCATTTTTCTCTACCCGATCTTAATGCTTTAACTCCGCCCAAACACCCAACTGTCTCTGATTTAACATAATGATTTATTTCAACTAACGTAAATAGCATAAATCTCTCTTCATTTAAAGGGAAAAAAAAGGTTTTGGTCAATTCTTTTTTTTATTTTTAAATTAATACCACTTTACATATGTAATTTCACTTTTCTATAAAAAATTTGTCAAACAAGAAACACAGTATTTGATTACTATTGTTCCTTAGGTCCAGCCCCAAATGTTGGGAAAGCCATTTATGTACCAGGTCGAACCGCTGAAACCACATACTTATACATATATATATATATAAGTTTTGGCCGATTTCAAACTCCTTCATAATATATTTATAATCTTATAAATGTCATGTGAATGAACCGGCACATTTGAGCAAAATGGGAGATCTTATTGATAGACTAACTATCAACAATGGCCCACCTCAGCTGTTAGATTCAAACCCCTACTATCCAAAGACTTTATTTGTTTCGGAGTAAACTCCTGGCATCAGCTATCTATTCAGAAGAATAAACAACATATTTGGTCAGTAGGCTCACAATCCAGTGCTCAAAACCATCCCATAAACTAGCCCAGTCCAATTTTAATCGGTAATAAAATATAGAAAAAGAATTGATAAAAAGAATTGACTGATGAATAAAGTTTAATTTTAAAGACAATTTATTAACTCACATTTACTAATGATAAACATTTTTATAAATCTATAAATAACACACACATTTTAAGTTAACATACTTTGATATATTTTATGAAAGAGCAAAAATAATATTTGACATTTAAATTATCTGACATTCACAAACACGCACATCAATAGTTCATTTTATGCATGCTTATAGAGTTTATATAATTTGAATCTTGAATTTTTATGAATTACAGCAGTGGCTACTAAGTATAAATGATAATAAATAAATGTTTACCTAAAATTTTTGGAATGTGGATATTTCTTGTTGTCTGCTGCTTCTGATGGAGTATATCTAACAGGTTAGATTTTGATGTTTCTTGAAGAGATTCATGCGAATCCATTGGTTTTATTCTTGAAGACAGTTGAATGTTTGATGGAGGATTTCTGAGTTGTTATGCAGACATTATTTCACAGGCAGGTTTTGATGATCTTGTTGGACTAAAAGGCTGAAGCACGAGCATATATTTCCGAAAGCTGCTCAACAATGCATTTTTATTTCTGGATACATAATAGAAACTGCACTGTTATCTGAACTGAACAAGACTGTCACTGGAAATTAGACTGAAAAAACTCTCTCAATTAATTGTCCGATTAAAAAAAAAGTCTATTTATACCTGCGACATGTTGTCCATGTAATATCCTCTGGCAAATATCTGTTGTCGAATTCCATTGGTAATTAAACCTATGACAACGTGCTTTTGATTGATTGTTTAATTAGTAGTAGCTTTCATAAACGTATTGTTTTTTTATTTTTAGTGGCCCACTGCTGTGTTTTTAAATATATTTCATTTCAATATTTATTTTCATGTGTTTTTCAATACGATTTTAATATGCATTTATTATATATCTTTTTAATAGCTTACATTTATTTACATTCGCACACACATATATATTTTACTATTCTAAAATCAAAAATAGTTTTAAGATTATTTTTCTTCTTTAATTTAAATGAAGAGATTTATATATTTTCTTTAAACCTTTTAAATTGTATTTCAACTAATAATAATAAACTCTTTACTTCCTTTTTATAAAACCTTCAGTTTAACTTTAAGAAAAACCCCTTCCCACTTTAAATCAATGATTTTTCAACTTTTATTTCAAACTCTTTTGTGAAAGATTTTTATTTTAATAATTTTTATTAGACAAAATTATTTTATATACATGTGCCAAATTGGCCTTGGCTCAATATATTACTTTTAATGTTAATATTATATTATAATTTGAATGACATCCACTAGATGGAGGGCCATAGATTACTTTGTCACGTGATTATTAAAGGTTCATATTTTGGAAAGATTCCTATAAGGAATGAAAACTGGTTTGATGCTTTAAATAAATTGTATTTATTTTTAAGTTGTTTATTATCAATTTTGTTTAAGATCTATTAATATTTTTAATATATGTACAAAGACTTATTTTCACACATATATGTAACCTCTAGTCTTGATCAATAAACTAAATACTATTGATAAACATGTCAGCATTAATCTCTTTACTAGACAACTCAGTAAATGCAATCTAGTAATATTGGCTGAGAAGTCTAGTAAGGTAGAAATGCTTAAATGTTTACCAACAACATCTGGTTTATTGATTAAAATTAGAGAAAGATTACATATGAATTATTGATCACAATTGGAGATAGATGACAAAAATATTACTTAATAAGAACTAATATTATACTACAATAATTAAATTTTAAAAGCTTACAATTAGTTGTAAATAATCACTGAAAATTATTCATTATAGCAACAATATAAATTAAAATATTTGAGCAACAATTGTGCTTTACCTGAATTTTCTGTTCTACCCTAAAATGCTAAATATCTAATATAGAAAATTAAATTACTATTCGTTAATTAGAGGCAATGACTCTTAAATCAGTAAAATATTTAGCGAATTAGAAAATGTTTCTATTATCACTATGTGTATGTCATCTAGTGTATGCTTTAGTAATCAATAGATGTTATATGGATATGCTTAATAAATAATTTACCAATGCTGTTTTATACATATATTTCTAGATACATTTCTATCCTATTTAATCAATGAGATTTTGTATTTTTTTGAACAGTGCCCTTTGACTTTAATGCATCTTTCCTCTAGTAACTACTCTTTATTTTGTTGTAATACTATTAAACTACCAGTCCCCACTGGAAAACTTATTGATCTTTTCAATTCATGTATATGTGCCTGCATAGGATAGCAATGGATAAGAATTTATTAAGCACTACCATTTGGAATCTGTTAATTACTAAACATTACACTAGATGGCATAAATGAAGTGAGAGTAGGATAATTTTCTAATAACCAGCATTGTGTAAGCAAAAACCATGTCATGTCTTAATGGTTGTTAACATGTTTTGTTTGCAGTAGTAATAACAAATTTCACTTTGATACAATTATGGAGAATCAGTATTACCTAGATATAACTTTTTAAATTAATAATATGTATATTTTTCTCAAGAGAATATTTACATAACCTACCTAAATAATGTTTTAAATCTTTTCAATCCTCTCATTCTCATATTCGTTGACAATTGTTGGATGTTTCTTACAGAAAAAGTGTAGTTGTTCTGCTGCTGTATATCACTGTTTTACCTTTATCATAACATATTTTAGTGTCAGATTTTTTTTAAAATATACATTTTACCTAACTGCTTTTGTTGAATTTTTTAAAAAAAAAAAAATCTGAAGAGGTCAGTATCTTATAGATAGTCAGAAAATATTAGTAGTCTTTACTTGTTTGTTTTCTATGGAAATATATATTTTAATGGCTTTCCTTCCTTTTTGACTATGCTCTATGTGAAACTCATCACATAACATCATCTCCTATAAACATCAAATAATCACCATTCTTTATGTTTACACAAGCTGTTTACATAGAGGGTGAACTCTCCATACAGTAGCAGCACTCAGTACAAACCAGAGTAATAAATGGATGCAAGGAAGTTTATGCATAAAATCCCTTATAGTGCCTACTCATACAAAAACTCCAAACTATTTTGTACCTTGTGGCTTTCATCAGAAAAGAACCTTGGATCTGAGAGCACTGCATCTAGATCTTAAGGATCTAATCTTAGAATCGAATGCAAACCTTCAGTAGCCACTTTTTACCTTATTAATTAACTATAAATCTTTGAATCCAAAATAAAAACACAATAATGTTTTCACTTCAAGCTTATTAACTTATATAGTGATATAGATATGAAATCAGTTCAGCATCTATACTTTTTGATGTTTTTGGTTCTTTAATAACTACAGTCACTATAATCCTATTGGCAGGATTGGTATTAATCCACTAAACATCACATGATCATTATTTATGTTTACACAAGTTATTTATGCAGAGGCAGAACTCTCCATACAGTAGCACCACTCAGTGCTAGACAGAGTAATCAATGGATGCCAGAAGATTTGTGCATAAAATCCCTATTTAGTGCCTACTCATCCAATATCCCCAGACTAGTTTCTAGCATGTGGGTTTCATCAGTGAGATGCATTGGATCTGAGAGCACTGTACCTAGATCTTGAAATCTAATGCAATGCTCAAGCAGCCATCTTTTACTTTATTAGTTAACTATTAAGCTTTGAGTATAAAATGAAAACAATATTTTCAATTAAAGCTTATTAGCTTGTATTGCCACACAGAACTGAATTCAGTTCAGCATCCATACCTTTTGGTGTCTTTGGTTCTTTAATAACCACAGATAACATAATCCTATTGGGTAGGATTATTCTGGCTTGCACTGAGTGGCTATACTTTATGAAGAGTTTAGCCTCTGTGTAAACATTACCACCTGTAAAAATTAGCATGATGCTAGAATTTTTTCAAATATTTTAATAATTATAAAGCAAATATCAGATTTTATATCAGAATTTGAAAGATTTATGACAAATCCATCTTAGTTCATTCATGTTTAAAAAAACACTAAAAAAAGAATTTGTTTCTTTTGTGGAAAAGTGTTTATACTAACATAATTGATGATGTTTATATGATTTACATGCAAGTTTTAAAATATTTATAAACTTCAAATACAATTTTTTAAAGAATATTAGTCTTTTGTAAAGTTAATTTAAAAAGAAATCAAATCCAACCCATTGAATTTTAGTATAAAATAAAGATGTTATACTCAAGTCAAAGTTTGAACATTTTAAAAAACTTACACCATGTCAGAATTTGAGAGAATTAAAAAGACATTTGACTCTAGGCAGTGTGATCAAGCAATAAATATATTTAATCATCACTAATAATTCTTCTACAACTTTTCACCTATTTTAAAAAATCCATTATTTTTTTATATATATTTTTCATATTTATAAAAAGTTTTACTATCATTGCTTTTCTCCTAATTTTATAATCTTATTTTCATAATATCATTTTAAAAATTAAATAAAATTAATGATAAACACTTTCACTGTATAATTTGTATTAATATTTTAGTGCTTGTGTTACCCCACTCTTCATGGTTCTATGACGGAAATATATATATATGTCAACAGATGGCGTTCTACCAAAAATACCGTCAAGCGTTTGTTTACATAAATGTCAGAGCATGCATTCACTATCTCTAACTTTAATTCCACTTTCAGATCATGATTTCAAGCTATTTGCTATCATCAGTGAAAGACAGGAATTTTAAAAACTAGATCTAAACACAAACTCTGAGCATTTATGAAACAGTTTCTATTCAGTTTGCAAGCATGAATCTTTTAGACACGTAATGTCTTCAAACTCAGCATAGCAAGCCAGATAGCTACATGGGTCTGATCTCAGTTCAGCATCACCATATAGTAGAAGCCTCTGCAATATGTATCATTGCTAGAAAGACCTCAAAGGTACATTTATGAAAAACAAAAAACAAGTTAAAAACTTGCTAACACTTGTATTTATGTCAACAGATGGCATTCTACCAAAAACACCGTCAAGCGTTTGTTTACATAAACGTCAGAGCATGCATTCACTATCTTTAACTTTAATTCCACTTTCAGATCATGATTTCAAGCTGTTTGCTATCGTCAGTGAAAGACAGGAATTTTAGAAACTAGATCTAAACACAAACTCTGAGCATTTATGAAACAGTTTCTATTCAGCTTGCAAGACTTAATGTCTTCAAACTCAGCATAGCAAGCGAGATAGCTTGAAATCATGATCTGAAAGTGGAATTCAATTAGAGATAGTGAATGCATGCTCTGACGTTTATGTAAACAAACGCTTGATGGTGTTTTTGGTAGAACACCATCTGTTGACATAAATACAAGCGTTAGCAAGTTTTTAACTTTTTTGTTTTTTATAAATGTACCTTTGAGGTCTTTATAGCAATGATATATATTGCAGAGGCTTCTACTATGTGGTGATGCTGAACTGAGATCAGACCCATGTAGCTATCTGGCTTGCTATGCTGAGTTTGAAGACATTACGTGTCTAAAAGATTCACGCTTGCAAGCTGAATAGAAACTGTTTCATAAATGCTCAGAGTTTGTGTTTAGATCTAGTTTCTAAAATTCCTGTCTTTCACTGACCATAGCAAATAGCTTGAAATCATGATCTGAATGTGGAATTAAAGTTAGAGATAGTGAATGCATGCTCTGACGTTTATGTAAACAAACGCTTAATGGTGTTTTTGGTAGAATGCCATCTGTTGATATAAATACAAGTGTTAGCAAGTTTTTAACTTGTTTTTTGTTTTTCATATATATATATAATAAACGGATCTAATCACAGGAAACTAAAAAAATGGGAGCAACCAGATACCCTAATTTTTTGCTGCTGATCTCTATGGAGAGAAGTATTTTGCATAAGCTTGTTATTCTTGTTGGCACTGCCATCTGGTATCTAATGATAACTCATGTTTATATAGATGACACCAGAGTATAGTATGATGATGTAAGAGTATCTTACTACTCTTAATGTGCATATTAAATCTAAATTACAGGTGTCAAGGATTGGTAGTTGAGAGGTCAGCACAGCCGTCTTACAAGCAGTTGTCCCGGATTAGCGGGTTAGCTTCCCGGCCAATGCTATGACACATGAAAAAAAAAATCTAAATTACAGGAGTCATAAGTTACTTCATTTGGTTACATAATAACTTTTATATACTTTAAGTCATTAAAATTTCTATTTTAAAATACATTTTAAAAAGTAGATAGTGTAACAATTTTCATTAAAAGCAATTAGCATATATTGGCTAACTAGAAATTATCAAGAACCAAATATATTTATATATTAAATGTTTTATAATTTAATTGTTACTAATTTTTTTTTTCTGAGCCAATAGCATATCTCATAAAGTGAAAATACACACAGAAAAGGTAATTTTTTAATAATTTTTAGCTTTATTACTGCCTACCATGATTTCCATATATTTTTACTATTTCACATTCATGGCATTATGTGTCATGAATATGATATAGTAAAATATATTGAAAACATGCTAGGTAGTGATAAAGCTAAATATTACTTAAAAAGGCAACCTTTTCTGTGTGTATTTTTATTTTACCAGATATTAAATATTTTAATGCATTTATTATGATTTAAGCAAAGCAGAGCATTGGTTTATTTTTATATAAATTAAATTGATATATTTTTATCTTTGATATTGCTAGGAAACCATTAACCTAAAAATCTTTTGTCTTGAATTTTATTAGAAGTAAAAGGAAGCCCTTTTTTACTTTGAACCCAAAGGTGTAATAAGATTTAAACCTAGACAACTGTTTTATAGATATGAAAGTTCTCAAGATTTACATATTTTTTTGATATCTATACATAATAATGCATTTCACTTAGAGAATTTTATTATTTTTTATGTAGAAATATATATATATATATATATATATATATATATATATATATATATATATATATATATATATATATATATATATAGACCATACATCTCAGACCCAAACAATTTTCAGAAAACAATATTATTTACAAAATCTGATATGAAACATAAATAAATAAACTAAAACTTTCAAAGTATTATGAGTAATGGCAGGAATGCCATATACTATGGGCATGACCAAGAGTTTGAATCCAGGCTGGATAAAACTTGTTTTTAACTATGTTCCAATCAAGTTTAAAATTATACTTCACATAGATAACCATGGAAGAATAGTTAATACATGAGCTTAGCTAATTGCTCAACAAGCTTTGTGATAAATGCTTAGCAAGAGAAAGCATTTAAAATAGCTCTATCAAAACCACACCCAAACCCAGACCAATGGTTTTGTGCTTTGGTACTCCTCAATGAGGTTCTAGGGTAGTTTCAGACACTACATCTAAAAATACCAACCTAAAGCCAGCATTTATCTAAGAGTTAACCATTGAGTAGAAAATCTGAAATTTTCAGACACTTAAATGTCTTCAAACTCAACAATCTAACTTAAATAGCTATATGTGGCTGAGAGATCTTCAGCCAAATTATATATTAATAGTCTTAACAATATAACATCACTTAAGACTTAAGGCAAAGACTATAAATAGTCAATAAAAACAAAAAAATAGTCATATATCACATTAGTATTTAACTCATTCCCAAGTGGGCATGGTAATTTTTCACCCTGGTGGAAACGTTTATAAATATTCAAAATTTGATTTTAATATTTACATCTTTATTTTACATTAGATTTCAACAAATTGTCATGATTTGGTATAAATATAAGTTTACAAATAAAAATTTTAACTTTGCAAATATAGAAAAAAAATTATAAAGTGAAATAAAGTGATATGCATATTAAAAATAATGAATATTTTTTTATTGGGTATTGATCTTAATGTCATTGAAAAAACAAATTAATACAATCTTTGTTCAATAAACTTTATCTGTAAAATCTGAACAATTTTTTATTAAGTCATCATAAAATAGGAACTTCTATTCTAAAATTAATAACTGTATTTATATTTATTTAAATATCACAAATGTTCTTACTAATGTATTTAGCAGACTTTTTCCAATTATAGTTTTCATTTTACAATTATGACAAGTTTTTTTAATTCATATTTTTAAAAAGAAAACACTCTATTCCTATTAAAAGTATAATCATAAAAAGTTTGGCATTTAAATAATTATTATACAAATATTTAATAAAAATTATTTTAAATAAAGTTAATTGTAAATGTTTTTATTTAAAGTTGTTGATATCAAATGAGTGATTGGGAAAAGTTTGACGATTGTGAATTGAATTATAATGATGTCATTATATCAGATACTTTCTTAATGGCAATGTAACAGGTTGGATTGTGATTTAATTGTTTCATAATGTACTCTTTAAGTAAAACTATTTTAGATAATTTGTTTGTAAGTGTACATTAGGTCAAAAGCAAAATAATCTCTAACGAAATATTTTCTGATTTCTCTAGTAAAAAATATTGAAGAATAAGATAATCCCTTCCATATTAGCTAGCTTCCATTTGTTTGTTAACTTCAATTGACTAAGATTTTTGATAGTAAACCAATAAACATCACATGATTACCATTCTTTATGCTTACACAAGTCGTTCACACGTAGTCTTCATTTTGAACTCAAATCTTTATAGTTAGCTTATAAGAAAAAAAGGGTTTCCTGGAGGGTTGTATTAGATGCTAAGATCTAGTTGCAGTGCTCTCAGATCCAAGGCTTCTCACTGATGAAAACCACAAGCTAGAAACATGTCTGGGTATATTCAATGAGTAGCCACTAGATAGAGCTTTTATGCACCAACCTTCCTGCATCCATGGATTATTCTGGCTTCTACTGATTGGCACTATTGCATGGAGAGTTTTGACTCTTTGACTCTGTGTTTTTGGTAGTATTTCTTCTTTATATTACTATATATATTAAAATCATCCAGATACCATATGATTAAAAAAGTAGTTGCTTTTTTATACCCTATGAATTGACCTTCTGGGGGAGAGGGAATCGCAAACTTGTTTAAAAATTCTCATCTATTTGAAAAATGTCCATGTTTTATTTAGATTCAAACTCCAAATTATTGGTATTACAAAAAAACATCTATGGCATATGTTCTTTTAAACAAATTCAAGGATATCCTGTAAAAAGGTGACAGGTTCTTTCTTCGAAGTGCTTGCATTTTTATCTTTGCATCAATGTATGTATTGCATAGCAACATACTTTGACTATTCATCACAAAGCATTTAAGGAGCTAGAATAACTGCATCATTATGTACAAAATGAAAGGAAACAATATGATAACATTACATTTTATTTTAAATTGGGTACAGCTACTACTGAAACATTTGAAGTGATCCAAACAGAGTGTGGCCACAAATCCATGAGTTCCAATAGTATTTTCAAGTGTTTCGCAACATTTTGTAATAGCAGAGACAGGTACTGAAAATGATGCAAGAAGATAAGAAACACACTGTCACACTTCATGCCATAATTCGTGATTTAGACATACTATCACCTTAAGATTTGTACAATGACTAGCTAAACTGTGTCATTATATAAAACATGCATTGGTTTACAAATGAAATTTTGTGCAGCTTGGTGAGATCCATATGCATTTTCATTATACATTGGTGATATGTTATGAATTTCATAAATTAAAAATGAAATTAAAAACTTATTTCTTTATATTGTAACGATATATAAATATGTCGTTACATTAATTTAAAATAAAAACTTAAAAGTTTGCAAATAAAAGTAAAAAACTAAACGCTAAAATTAAAATGTTTGTTAAACGTATATATTCGCACAGATGCCAAACTTTAAAAATATTTTTTTGAAAAAGACAAATAAATAAGTATTTGAACGTACAAGATTTAAAAATAAAAACAGGTATTAATTAATTCTTGTAATCTGTAAATGGAAATGATTGTTTATAAATGGTTTGACCAATGGAAGCACTAAGCCTTGGCTCGGATCCTAATGAAAGTGATGGATTAGTGACGTTTTGTTGATTGAATCCGTGTGGATAATATAAAAAGGGAAATACAGTTTTTTCAGACAGTTCCAGTGTTGTGTGTTTGAGAGTTGTGGTAGGATGCACATACCACATTCTCTGTTTAAAAAAGAAAAAGGAAAAGACTATGATACCTTGAACCAGCTATTGCCATCTCCAGAACATTATCTTCCAATGGAGGCATTGCGGGAATTAAAAACAGGAACCTGGACTCTTCTACCATAAGCTATATGAAATGAACAATTATTAAAATCAATTAAGAACTTTTGTCAAGTTTTATAAATTGATAAACAAGCCAACTTAAATGTTAAAACGGACTCTTATCTGACTTTTGTAAGTTTTTAAATCAAATTAATAATGTTTAATTTTATATGTTTTCCGATTGATAAACATCATTTCCATTTTTTTTTCTTATTGTAAAGATTATTTAAATGCATGAAATTTAAGTTGTTTATAGACGCTTGCATGGATTCATTCGCGGTTAATTATATTTTGGTTTTCATATTTGATCAAAATATATAGACATTCGATAAATAATGATACCGTACGGTATCTAAAATGTATTTATTCGGATGTCTTTTAAGTTATTGGTGACAATGCAAGTATCTTATGGTTAATACTATTGGGTTACTTATAAATTTCCCTCTGCGATTGTCGGTATGAATAATTTTGTATTTTGATCATTTATGTTTATTTTGAAATGTTTTTGACCGTGGAATCTATATAATCGATCTATACCCAACATTTTTAAACAAATCTGTGCGAACGTATTTAAATGTTAAATTTAAGTCGGGTGTGAATGGCTATATGGTTTTGTAAAGTTATATTAAGTGAGGGTAATCTTAGGTTATTCATTTCGTAGTTGAATTGGTTCAATGGATTGGATATATTTGTGTAATTGTAGATGTAGTATGAGGTCCGCTACGGGCAGGATTATAGATATACGCCACACACCCTCTGTTTGCCTATGGATGGATTTGTAAGATGGCAAAGGACTGCAGTCCATTCCTATGGAGTTTTATGTTTATTGTTCTACTCGCCAACAGATGTCACATTCCTGTTGGTGGAGACAATGTCTTCTCTAATCTACTTACTGATCAGATGTCCATTCCTGACAGTATAGTATTTTGTGTTGTCGTATCATGCTACATTGAATACATGAATGTATCAGATGGATTGGCGCCAGTTGATTGCGAAATTTGTTGCCTAAGGTTAAATCAGGGAAGAATATTTTCTTTTCAAATGCAGATCTATGTAGTCTATTCATACTTGACTATCTAAATAAAATATTAAACTCATTGAAACTTAGTTAAATGTAAAATTAAAAGATTAATAGAAAAATCTAAAATGTTGAATTTATTCCTCAAAATTTAAATGTTATTTTATATGTGCGTAAATAAATATTTTTATGTGTTAATTTCTGGCAGTGGCTTTTATTTATTGATATTTAAGATATAAATTAAGATATAGATTTTTATCTCTGCGTCTCCACTGAGCTAGTGACTTGGGCTAACGATCTGAATATTTAAATAAAGTGGAATCTTAACAGCGCATATATGCCTACTCTATAAATTTTTCTAGGTTTAAATGCCTAGATGGCGCCCCATAGAGCAGATATGTAGTTTGCGGTTAGATTCGATCTTCACTTTCATTTCGATCATTATAATATCTTCATTATATTTTAAAATGCTATGATTAGAACCATAAGATATTATCCGTATTTTTGATATTATTTATCTAAACCATTCAATCAATAATTGTGTAAACACTGGTGGTAAAATATTATATAATAAGCATATACTTAATAAGTATCAAAGTTTTTTACCTTGCACTTTTAATTACAATTAGTTTCATATCTAATCATGTGGGAAAATACCAAACATTCAGATATATACTACTGGCATTAATTTGCTTGCACTCACCCATCAATAGATGTTTTAAAAGTATAGGTGAATCACCATATAATAATAAGCTTTAAGCATAAGTGATTCACCTATGCTTTTAAAACATCTATTATCGGGTGATTGCAAGCAAATTAATATCAATAGTACATGTTTGGATGTTTTGGTCTCCTCCCACATGATTACATATAAATCCTTGATAAAAATTAATTGGTTTAATAATAATCTGTTTTGAGATGCAAAACGAAAAGGTAAACTAAAGTAGTTCTAAGTAGCCTATTATGAGACACCATTCTCTTTTGCACCCCACCCCCTCTGTTAGAAAAAACAGTGAACAGAAAATTATTATTCATGAAACTTTAATAATTTTTGGTTGGTGAGGATTAAAGATGTTTTTTTTATACTTGTTTAAAACTTTTGGTAAAAATTTATAAAATTTATAACTAGATTAAAATGATACTATAAATTCTAGCCTAATAAATGATGTATTAAACTTAATTGAAGATTGCCACATGATGTCACTAATTTAAGGTCATCTTTTTATTACCCATCTATAATAATTAGGATATATTTAAAATATTCATCTTCCTACAGGTATTTTAAACATAGGAACATAGTTTTTTTCTCATGTCTGTATTAATATGTTTAAGGAGTGCGTAGAGTTTTGCATGATTTAATGTCTTGGTGAAGAGATAGATCAAGGAGCTCAAAATTCATGGATTGCGACTTGGTTTCGTCATTTCCGGTATTCGAAATTCTTGTGAACTCCCGAATAAGAAGCCATTTCATTATTTATTTATTTAATGTGTGTACATAAATGAAACATTTAATGTATATCTAGGTTTTCGCATCAATTATTTTTCAAATAAACCAGAAATACAATATACTTTATTTATATATCTCTATTTACATTAAGCAACTCTGTTTACCAATACAAATAATAGCAAAACAATGCAATGTTTATAAATAATAGATAAAAAATATTTTAGCAAGATTCTCACTTCGAAGCAGTCTTCTCCCGAGTGATTTCTGTAAATTGAAAATAAAGCACCTTTATATTTCATTTTAAAAATTCTTTAAAAATTAACGCTTTTTCTGAAAATATTGTTATTCACGGAGGAATATAACAAATAGATTCATATTATGTGTTTGTTTGTTTTTCAAGTTTTCGCAGCTTATTATTCCAGGTAATATTCATCAATTTGATAAATAAGTTTTTAAGCATTGAATTACTTTTAAAATATACGGATAATTAATAAAAGCTGTGTAAATATATTACGCAAAAAAGTGTAAAGAAATGTATTATATCTAATGAGAAGCAGAAAAGCAACAGAAAAAAAATGGAAAAAAAATTAATGGAAAAAAGAATAAGTAAGCAAACAATTTTTACAATAACATAAGTAAAAAAGAAGAACGAAATTAGCATAATTCTACAATGTTGATAACGAGTTATTTTAAAACGCAAATTATTAAAACTTACATATATATTATAACCTACACTCCCAACACCGCTCATATACATTACATGAGCGAAATGCCCAGGTGCCAGTTCTATTAATGAATAGAACAATATAATAAGATATATAATACAAAATTATTACTGAGACTCTATATTTAAGTTTATGTTCAGCTCAGCTCAGTGGGAGGCTATAGGCAGTTCATGATATATGATAATAAATGAATAAAAGAAGAAATATTATAAAACATTTAACATAATGTATGTTCCTTTGTTAATTAATTGTATGATAAAGAATCATAATGTTTATTTGGTACAGTCTATTAAAATATACTTTAAACTTAATTTCTTTCTTCATCCAAGTATAACACATATCAGCTTGCTATAATTATAGTCTTAAACAATTCTATGACTTGGCATATCATAATCTAAACATCTATTTTAATGCCAATCAAGAAATAAACAATAAGATCTCAGAGAATTTTAACAAACACAGTTGAATTAATAAACTACATTGGCCCATAAGTTATAATTCTAAAGTATGAGAAAAATATAATGAAACAAATTGACTAAATATTTTACTGTGTTTCAATGATAAGATAATGACAGAAATAGGGTATTTTAATCTCATATCATCATCTAACAAATATACTGACTTGGCAACCTTTCTAATACGTTTATCCAGTGGCAAATGTTCTTTTATAATGTTTGGATTAAGAAAAACAATATTGTCAGACACTAGCAAATTTAATATTATAACTCTAAAATAATATATCTATTTTGTAATAGATTTATGAAATGTGGAGGTGTGGAAATGGAAAACACGAATGTACACAAGAATAACTCAAGACACAATTTTTAAGATTTAAATAACTAAAACAAATCATTTATTACAATAAAATAAACTTGGTTTAACATGATATTAACAAATGGACTATTTGTCTTACAGATTTTTAAATTATCAAATAAACTTTGAGCATCAGTTTGGGATTATCCCTACTAACAAAGCAAATTAATAACAAAACTTAAATATCCTGACTTCGAACACATGCTTTGCCTACATGTTTCATCTACATGACAATAAATAAATAACATGATATATTATTAGCACAAAAAAAAAATACTTTTGAGAGGATATTACTCTTGATTAACAAAATAAATCAAATTAATTATATTTGGCTCTCAACAAAGAAACTTTCTCTAATTGACTAAATAATCACTCTCAATTATATTTCATGCATAGCAACAAAATCATGTTTATTCTGATGATTTGATGATTTATAACCTTTATTTAAATAAATACACTGTATTTTAAAATATTTATTTCCCGTTTTTAATCTCAATACTTTATACTTCTATTTAAATGAATGTAATGTATTTCAAAAAAAACATTTATTTCTCATTTTAATTTCAATAATTCTATACTTTATATACGCGATATTATTTATATTACGCGTGTGTGTGCACGTTCAAGCAGCAATAATATAAAACAATCTTTTCTCTAAACTCTCCATTCATTAAGAAAATATCATACAATTATTTTATTTCGAACAATGTCGTCATTCATCAATAAAATAAGACACTAATATTACATCAACAATTAATCTAACAATTTATCTAGCCACATATTAATTAACACAAAGCTATATTTTCATGATTATACATACTATACGTTATAAGGGAAAACTACATGAGCAAATAAACTCTTACTGCACACTTTTACAATTCCTCATTACCAAGAATCTAAGAAAAAACGTCACATAACTTCCTAAACATCATTTAATCATATTTCAACAATAACTCATTCATTTCTAAATACACTATTGGTGGGGACTTATTTCCTCATCACCAGGCTCTAAGAAAACATCACTTCAAAATATCATTTAATCATACGCATATAATATAGACTAGGCTCTACTCATGGGAAATTGTTCACATATATTACATAAGCAAAATCTTTTATCCCTACAAACATTATAACGCAATCAGATTTCTTTCCATTCTCATAGCTTTTCTAAATATTGAACATTATAAATACACGCTGGCAGATAAATACATACAGATAATATACCAATCCGTTCAACTCAGTAGAATACGACAGTGTACGAAATTTATGCAAAAAATATTCACAAACTGAACTTTATCAAACAAATATCATAATTGTGCAAAACAAACACACACCCGTGAATAAAAAGTATATATAATATTAACTCTAAATTACACACTAAGCAGGTAACATGATAATTAAATATTGCATTAAGGTATAACTTTTAATTTAATATTTATAATTATTACAACGAACTTTCTTTCATATCTTGCAAACTACTTCTTTTATAAGTTCGTTGATTTAAAAAAAAGAACAAAATTTTCACTTTGAGATAATAAAGTATACAAAATAAATGTAAACCTCTCTAATAATATATTTTTAAAAAAATATTTCTTTTTTTTTACCTTCGTAAAAGAATAATAAGACCTGTTTGAACACAATCAATTTTTACCAGCGTACTCCTCATTTGGATACGCTTCAGAGAGGTTCTTGATGGTCAAAATACCCAAATTATAAATAAACATAATAATAAATAAAGCCTATCTACCTATCATATACATCAATTATGACAAGCAATAAAAAAAAATAAAGAAACAAAAGTTATTAGTTTTGTAATTTAAAATAAAAGTTCACTTGCAAAGCTCGGTTCCAGATTTATGAAACAATATAGGACACATTCCAAACTGAATTTTAAACTAAAATAAACTGCTGTAGGATAACCAAACAAATATAGTCATGCTTAAATAGAACTCAGCATCGTCAATGTTCATAACAAAGTTATTTAAGTTACTGTATCATACATAAGCAATCAATTTATCTTCTATTATGATGAGAGTATAATAAATTCTTAACTACTGTTGGACAGGAATTATCTCACTTATTCCGTTGTAGTTCTAAATTGAATAGGTAATTATTTTTAGTAGTTTATTGAATAGCATTTAGTAATACTTTGTTTTATTTTCCATCTTTATCGAAGAGAACAAAAATTACCCACATTTCTATCCTTCTATTCGATTTAAACAGATATTTAATTTGAAGTAGCTCACATTTATTTCCTTCATTTAACATACGTATTATTTCCAAAAATACCAGACAAACAAATACTGTCACCTCTTTATGATGAATTTAAACATGGCATGATTTATCAAAATATGCATATCCTTACGTCTATGTTTAATTCTTACAAAAACATAACACAGAAAATAATGAAGAATAAAAATATATTCTGTAAAATAGTTCTGCATGCGTTTTCCAAATATATAAAAGAACACACATTGGTCAATGATACAACAATAATATTCATGCAATTTATTCCTATTTAAAATGATAATTAAGTGAAGTAATGTAGACTGGATGTTATTAACATACATTTTTAAAAGAGCAATAATTATGAAGATAGTTAATTCAATATGTTTAAATCAAGAAGAGTAAAGTAAACTGAGTACCTTTTTAAAACTTAGAACTGCATTCTGAAATTAACTCTTTCCATAATATATTTCTTAATATCCTTTCGAAGTTTTACTCCAAAGTCCTTTTTTTTTAAAATCAATTTGACTTCAGCAACTGATTTTAATTTCACAATAATCAGCCACTGTTTTTGACTACAATTACATTACATAATATGCAAATTTTTCACTGGAGATCTTTGTTAAATAGCTCTCTTTAGCAAAGTTCATTTCCTTCCAACAGGTTACTCCCACACTTCTCTTCTATCTCAGCTAATTACATATTCAAAAAAATCTTTTCAAAAAAAAAAAACTTTTATTTTTAGAATTAAAATCAAGATAAAAATAATAATAAAATAAATAGCTTTTACAAACTTGAAAGAAAAATGAATATTAATTAACTATTAAATAAAAATGATTAATAATTTATTTAATTTGTAAAATAATCTATTGATTCAACTATCTATTAATCATTGGAAAGAAATATATATTTGTTAAATTATTTAAGATAACTACTTCATTTTAAATGTTTTTTATTGTGCATGTACTATTGTTTGCTGTTATTAAAAGATGAAAATGAAATGAAAATGATGCAGAGTCATACATGCATGCACATGTACTACAACCTAAATATTAAACTATCTGAACTAAATATGATTGAAATGGTTATTAATTGTTGACAAAAGGGTAAGTATTAATGAATAAAGAATTTTAAAACCATTCAACTAATACTACAATAATAAAAAATAACTTTGCATCTTTCTGACAAAATGTATCAATTCCATTAATAAACAACCCCTCTTCCTTATATTAAATACCTCATTAACCACACTAATAATAATGAATACCTATCAAGTGGTCAATAAACTGCATAAGCAACCCATATCCAAGCTTTAAACAATCTCCAGCAAAAAAATTTAAAATTCTAAGGCTATTTCATTTTTTTTAATATAACTATTCAGTTAAGATACAAGTATCTCAAACCCTTGTGCCCATTCAGATGGTCACAATATATACTCTCATACAGCTTTAAGTTTGGCAATCTGGAAGTTACACTAGGTAGCAGCACTGGAGTAAAGTAAATGGGTTAGCTCCTTAATAATTACAATTTGAATAAAAATATATTTTAGAAAATATTGTAATAGTCACCTAATTAAGTCACTCAAGTCACATGACATATTAGTACCAGAAATGGCCAGTTCTATTTGGGAATTTTTAACTCTCAAGTGAATTACTCCACTTAGGTACAGGGCCAGAAGGTGTGTGCATGTACTGGCAGATAAATTATCATTGAATTTATTTTTATTAGATATCATTATATCAAATATATATTCTTGATGATCATAGGGATAGAATTTTTTGAGAATGACTCAACTCCTCCATGTTCTTCAGGCTGCTTAAGGACACATTCATTATTATGCTGATCGATTCTGTTATTTATGTCCTGTTCTTTTTTCATTTTTAAATTTCTAAGCATTAAAGACTTATCTAGTAAATTAAGTTATAAATAATAACAATAATGTAGCTTAAACCATGGCACATGCACTTTACAGATGGAACGTATTTATACTGAATATTCTCCTTTCCAAACACAAGAAGACAATGTTACTATATGGTTATTTGTTATGAAGATATTATTTATTGATACTTTTATAGTAGGATTATAATTTAATTGATATTTTTTTTTTACTGTTCAAGATCTAAATATAATACAACCCTTGTTTTAAAAAAATGTCATGGCTTAACTTGATAATTGTCATACTCATTGAGAATCTATTGGGAGTTTCAGAAAAAACATGATTGCTCCAAAGTTTAGAACATAATTTTAATGTTATCATGATTCTAATATATATATATCCATATAATGCTTTTATTGTTTTTCTAATTGAAAAAAAAATCTCAAAAAATCAGTATCTTATAAAAGGCATCTAGCTATCTATGGCTTTGCTTTTGTATTCTCCAAGGAAAGATTTATTATAAGGGTGGTTTTTTTCTTTCTTTATGATACTTTGTGTGAAACTCGCCACTAACATCATCTGGAAAAATTGGCATGGTCTTAAAATGTTTTCAATATTTTAATAATTATAAAACAAATATCAGATTTTAAAGCATTATTTGATAGATTTAGTACAAATTAATATTTGTTCATCAACATTAAAAAAAGTTAAAATAAAAAAGAATTCATTCATTTTTTGAAAGAGTGATTAGATTAACATTGTAGATGTCATTTGCCTTCTGTTTTTCTGATATATGAACAAGTTTTTAAATATTTAAAAAGGTCAAATGTGATGCTATTAGAATATTATTCATTTATAAAATTAAATTAAAAAGAAATCAATTTCAATTGATTGAGCATTGGTAAAAACTCTCACTATGTGGAACAAAAGAAAATGTCACATTACATAAAGGTTAAGATTCATACAACTACTTTTAATGAATTTGTCTTTAAAAGCAATGAAGATTAACTGAACAGATTCATAATAGTAATATCAAAAAGTTGGTTTATTTATGTAAATATAATGTTTCTAGAATAATATAAAGCACAACTGCAATTTAGTATTGTTATATTTAAAAGAAGTCTAGATTCTGCATGATTTTGTGATGATAAAGTATCAGTGTTTGGAATGAGATCCTCTGATCGATTCTACCTTTGACACATCTGGAATTCACACTTTTATGAACTCTTGAGCAATAAAACTGCTAAATTGTTGTTTTATTTGGGATGTCTGGGATTTAATTAATTATATGTACAATTTTTTATGTCAAACTTCAATATTTCTTGAGACCAAAGTAGTAAGGATGTCAATAGCAGAATAGGTGAAGCCTTTCATTGAAGAACATAATCAGAATACCAAATGTTTTTTTCTTTTTTTTCTTTAGATCAAAAATGCTAACATTTGAATTTTTTTTTCAGAATTATGAATCACTGTTAAGTTAGCTGAAATATAATAATGTTTTTATGTAAGCCAATAAATTTTTAAAGTTCATAAGTGTTCTGTTTAAGAGTTATTTAGTGAAGCAAGATACAATTACCAATCAATATCACACATATCATTAATTGTTTATTTGATTTATCTGGATAGAATCCATTGATGCTACAATCAACAGTGGCTTCTTTTAGCAGTAGGAATCAATTTGAATTTTTGATAGTAAAAAATTGAACTAAAAAATATTTGGGATTTATTAGATTTCACTAAAGTATCAAGATTTCAGAAAAAATTGGAAATCAAAACAAATAATAGAGAGAGGGAGAGAGTCTACAGCCAAGCAGAGACAATAAAAGAGCATATACTCATAGTCTGCAGAGACAAAAGAAAACAACTACATTTAGCTAACAAACTACAAATTTAAATTTATATATAACCTATTTATCATTTCCTTTATTTTTGTAGATGAACTAAGTATTTGTTTCTAAGTAAGTATAAAATGATTACATTAAAATTTAATTTGATTATAATAGTATTTTAACATAAAAGTAGGATATGAACTAAAAACATCTACTAGTAATGCATTTTTTTGTTTTTTTAAATATTATATATAAACTATAAATTGACTTTTAATAATTTAAAAAGAGTTTTCATTATTTCAACTCATACTGTAATAAAATATGTCTTAAATACGTAGATTTTTGAAAAATTATTTTTTCCATTAAAATACATTTTTTAGCCTAAAGACTAAAATGAAGATTTTTGTTTTTATTTATATGTTTTTTTAAAGTTAATATTTTAATTTTAAATTTCATTTATTGGATTTATGTTTTTGATGAAATTATTGCAAATGTAAAGATGAAATACAGAATATTTGTTTTCCATTAAAAAAAATAAAACTGAAGAAAAATCTGGAAATAAATAGGTAAACTGGATTCTTAGTTTGTTCAACAAAGCACTATCTAAAGAATTAATACTCTGTACAGATTAATATAATGGTAGTGTGGTAGATTAAAAATATAATCATTCATAGATAAACTCTCAGTTTAAAAAAATTTAAAAATTATCTTTCCCCAAGTGAATGAAATAAGTGTAAACCTTGGATGTTTGAATTTATCTGATATTTTGAACATCTAAGCATTGTTTCCTTTTTAATTCTTTAATGTCATTGGAATTTTCCAGTTCATTTTTCTATCTACGCATAGTTGCTAACTACTTCTGCATAACTCTTTCTATTAGTTAAAGCAGCAGCAGCAGGTATTAAAACTATTAGCATGCAAGTCATTTTTACAGAATATTTAGTAGCCACATAACTTATAATTAATAGGAGGGTTAATTATATTAGATTTACTAATATGGTAATACATGTAGATCTAATGAGGTTGAACTTAATACAATTTCATATAAGATTACAAAGCTTGTCAAAAATTTAGAAAGAAAATAAATACTAATAAACCTAAATAAATGAAAATGAGAATAAAAAAGAAATAAAAGAAAAGTAAGCATTGGAAAGAAAATATAGAGCAAGTTAATGTTTTTAATATTTAGATGGTGATTAACTGATCATGGAAGAAATGTTAATGAAATTAGTGTCAGAGTTACAATAGCTAAACAAGTTTTTAATACAGGTAAGAGATTATTCTTAGGATCATTGGAGATAAGCGAGAGGCTGTTTAAATGTTTTGTTTGATGCACATCTTTATATAAAACAGAAGCAATGATATTTAGAAAAAGTAACAAGGAAGAAATGGAAACATTAGAGGTCTATATTTTAAGAATAGTGAAAAGGACTAACTGAAAAGGTAAGATTAAAAATGTAAAAGATATTAAAGAGAAAAGGGAATAATGAGTTGTTTTTTTTCAGAAAGGATCAAGGAAATGAGAAATTTGAATGGATATGTATGCAGTGATCGAAAAATTATAAAGGATGTGTTGAAAATAGCTGTAGGAGATATGAGGAAATGATAAAATAGAAAAAATTTGATTGATGATATCAAAAAGAAAGTTAACTGTGATTTTTTTTAAAAAGTGGAGCAAAAACAGAAAGGTTTTGAGTGTGTCTAATTTGCATCATCATAATATATGTGCTGATTGTTTAGCTGTAAATGATTGTAGCTTAACATACCCTGGAAATGAAACAAAAGTAAGCATGACCCCCAATGAGGTATGTCTAGACTAATAGTCAAACTTCAATGAAATTTATAAATGCTGATTTAAGTAGAAGGGATTTACATCCTAAGCCAATGATATCCAAACTATTTTAATCATGTACCCCTAAGACAAAAACAATTATAAGTTGTACCCCCTAAAATATATATGTGTAGTCAAAAATCAAATTATTTATTCATAGCACACACCACTATCTGTAAGTTCTACATAGTTCATAAAATTTCTCGATGATACCAGGCACTTGTACAATGATGCATTGAGTGCCCTGGATGTAAACAGTGTTGCCAGATATAAAATTCATTTGCTTACCAGAAATCAATTCTGAATCCCACTAAAAGACTGCTAAATTTAATTTCTTAATTTCACACTAAAAAGCTAATAAAAATACATTTTCCCACTCAATAAAATAATGATTACATTTTGAAACGACATTTTGCAGTATATTGGGATACCCCAAATATCACTTTGTGCACTCTCTGGGGTATGCATAGCCCACTTTAGAGACAACTTCCCTAAGCACATGCACTATAAATTGAATATTATATAAATGCTTATTGCTTAATATTATTATGAGGGATTTAAAACCTTTGTACAGAATTTTCTAATATTGATATTTTATTGTAAAAAACTTCATAGAAAATGTTCTTTAATACAGAATATTAGTGAGTGTGGATATAAACTTTCTAATCACTTCTGGTTTCTAATTTATAGATCATATTTTATCTTCATTTAACTATCTTATAATTAGTTTGGACATTTTTTTCTATCACCACAGTTACAATGCTATCTAGTATAAACTTTTGTGGCTAATACATATCAGATGATAATGCTTAATATACCTATCTAGTATTGTCCTCTTCAATATCTCAAGACTATATTTTAAGTTAGGAGTTTTACCAGTGAGGAGCTTTTGATCTTAGACCAGTGCATCTGGACCTATAGGATCTAATACATCTTCTGGCCATCATTTACCTCTCCATTTTACTATCAAGCTATCATCCCAAATCCAAAAACATGTTTTCAATTTAAGCCCACTTGCCTATATTGTCATATTGATCTGGGGACAGTTCTGTACCTATTTATTTATGATGCTTTAGTTTTTAACAACTATCACCACCTCTATCCTGTGGCCAGGATTGGTACAAAATAAATAAAATGTCAAATGAATCCATCACATGAATCCAGTTTGCATATTAGTTTCATCAGCATAATCTCTTTTACCACAGATGTGTCATCTAATACAAGCTTTACATCAGATGATGTAGCTGTGGTAGAAAAATAAATATCTGATTGTGATTGAGCAATGTGTAAGCTAAAGTCATATGATTCAATTCTTGCAATATTTTATTGGTTATAGCTTAGATGCTGTCTCTTTCCTTGTGTGAGATCAGATGAAAATTGTATTTACAGGTAAACAGAAATTTGGATTGGTTACTTTTACAGATACCTACTTATTTATAATATTATATGAAAATAATGGTTTTTAATGTTTATATATCTTGATTTAACAAGTTTTAAGAAAATTAATCATTTAAAAAAATGATTTTTGTTTCCGCTTATCAAACATTCATATTTTATTAAATACCAGATGTACCTATCTATAAAAAGGTCATCACATTTTAATTGGTTACTTTAACAATTTTTTTTTAAGATTTAATGTAAATTAAACAAAAAATTTTAATATTATATAAATTAATATGAGAAATGTACCTTGCCTGAAAGGTCATTGTTTTTGTAATAGTTCTTTTTAATTGGTTTCTTTAACAATTTTTTTTTTTGCTTCGTGGAATTATTTACTTTGAATAAAATGCTCATAACCTTATGGTATTAGTGTTAGAATTACTCCCTTCATGAAAAAAATGCATCATAATAAAAATTACAGTATTTAAAGTTTTTTTTTCAATTTTTCAATTGTGAATTTGACAGTGTTATGGGCGAATGTAATAGTTTTTTTAATTGTTTGGAAATTTGACATGTGACAGCTTTATGAACAAACATACATACATTCTCATGGATTTTATATATATATAAATAATAAAAATTCAAACTGAAAAATATGATTGCTAGTAACAATGTATTAAAAAGAAAAAAGAAATACCATGAGAATGGTTTTGCTAGAAAAGTTAGAACAGTTTTATTTTAAAAACTTTCATTTTCTGAAATATGAAATCAAAATCTTCATTTGTGACATTAAAAATCTTTAACATGTAATGCTGAACTTATAAAGATTTTCCGAGGAATGACTAAGTTATCTGCCAATATTCTATTTTTATTCCTAAAAGATTTGCATGAAAAATTATCTATGAAATGGGTACTTTTATATTAGAAGCTGTAACTGCACAAATAATAATAAACTTCACAATCATTGTTTTAAAAAAAGGGTAAATATTTATCAGGATTATCTAAGTGATTATATATTCAATTAAGTGGAAAATAAATTGAACCTTAATGCATGAATCAGAATATTAAATTAAAATTCTTATCAAAATGTTTATAAAATAATGTCTTTGAAATTACTTACTGTAATAATATTTTATTTATTGTGATAATGTGGTATTGTTAATTAACATTTTGTTTTAAAAAAAAACCATTATTCAAGTGTGGATATATATTAATAATATTAAATCAACAGGAAAATTACATATATATATATAATATATAACATTAATACTCAAACACTGGTCTATTAAGTTAACAAAATACTTGCAATCCAAAAACACAAGATGTTTTCTCTAAAAAACTTTTACCTTGTGTCTTGGATTGAGAGTATTTCATTTACATAATAGACCAATGTTAAATTATTAATCTCAGGGTATTATATAATATTAACCGTTGGGAAGTTTATATTCATCACATAATTTTATAATCTAAGAAGCAATTACATTTATATTTGTATTAGCATAAGAAAAATAAATGTGTAATGTAAGAAAAAAATATATAATCATTAATATTTTTTTATTATTTATTTAAAGGGGGAAAAAATCAAACGCAAAATTTTAAAATAGATTTGTGAATATAAATGAAACTAATACGAATTCACTTAATCTCTTTAAGAGCTTATTTTCGAGCTCTATATATAACATTTGTAATACAAGCTTATTAAATTAGGTCATGTGACATCTGACTTGATTTTTTTTTTTTTAATTTTAATCTCTTTTACTAATATTTATAAATGTCTACACGACTTCTTAGTAATTTAGATTATTTATTCTTATTTAAATGATGGTCATATTTTCAAGTTATAAGAAGTAATTAGTATTTCAATTATTATATTTTTTTTTACCTGATGATGTGAATTAATTATCTATTAAATATTTTGTTTGAGAGAAATTAGGCCTGAAGTCAATTTTTTGTTTTCATATAAAAGTGTTTAGATAATTATATAAATGAGATATTTAATGGTATCTAATTATAATAACCCTTAATAAATATTAACTGTTAATGATCACTGACTGAATATATCTGATGATAAATCACAACAAGGAAAGGATAGAATCAACATTGTTTTACAATATTACTTGCTGGTGTTTAAGCAAAGATGATATGAGCTTTAGTCACATATTTTTAGATTAACTAAATTTGCAAGTAAATTCATCTGGAATCCAAAAATGTAGTAATTCATATGAGGTAGGTTTATTCTATTATAAATTAATTTTGAAAACAAGGTCACAAATAAAAACCTAATCGATCCATTGCATATAACATTTTTCTTGATATATATATATATATTAATTGTAATATTCTCACAGATAAATGATGAATTCATAGTATTATTTCCGGGAACTTCCATGTAATAAAACATAATAGCTAAATAGGTGACATTTCATTACAATAACAAGTACTTTCCTCAGAGCAAATCATAAGAATATGTGTGGTGATTTCAAATCATTATTTTTTTACTATGTTATTTTCTCCTCATTCTCAAATACTATTGGTTGAAAAGTATTAAAAAATATTTTATCCTCCAATAGTTTTTTTCCAAATATTGTTAATTTTCTCCAATTCACACTTCTCATTTATGGTCTTGAGTCTTAAACATCTCTATAGCTCACAGAAAATGATACTATGAATTAATATATATGTTTTAGACATTCCTTAATATAAATGAATAAGACATCAGAAAATATATACACTCTTTTCTGATAAAAAGTAATGTTATTTATGTTATGGCTACAGGGTGTTTATATTATTTATAAGAACAGTGGCATAGAGTTATACTCAAAATATTATATTTATATTGGGCACTGTAATAATGCTTATTACATGTTTTCAGCATTTAAATGATTGTTAACAAGCTTTAAAAGTGAGAAAAATCTCATACTTGTCAATTAAAAAATATCAATCAATTTTAAATGTTTAGAAATAACTTTATTGATATGATTTTTTTTTCCTTTTAGGCTAAGTGTTTAGACATTCCTCAGTATATATGAATGAGGCATCAGGTAATACATTTTATCAAAAAAGAGCATCCATCTTTTTTTATGTCTCCTATTATACTATGGCTGGAGTGCATTTTGTTATATAGAAAAACAATTCCTTAGAATTAACTCAAAATATTACATTTATATTAGTCACTGCAATATTATATATATATACCATCATTACAAACCTTCAGATATATATATATATATATATATATATTGTATGATGGTAACGCTGTCTCGTTACAATATATATAGCATTTCAAGTTTAGGTTTGTTGATGTTAGAATTTCTCTATGGCTCTGGAAAGCTGTTCCGATGTTGCACTGATTGAAGATTTTTCTTAATTTATCTATTTTTGGAATGTATGGGTACACTACAGTACTAATAATTGTCTTTTCTCTTGATGGTTTTTTCTGTTGTCTAAATAACAGCTGATGGATAACCATTTTTCATAAGCGTTTGTTCTATATAGATCTTTTCTTTTTCCAAACTGCTGGTTTCTAAACAAACTTCTTTTGCTCTGTACCATAGTGATAGTATAACTCCATGTTTTGGGTTTGTGGTGTGATCGGATGTATAGGCTAGGTATTTCTTGTATGTGTAGGTTTTCAGTAAACTGCAGTTTTGATTTTGTCACAAGAATGTCTAAAAATGCCAATTTTTGTTCTTGTTCTGATTCTATTGTGAATTTAATTAAAGGGGATATGTTGTTGATGTGTTTTTAGAGAGGTTAAAGAAGCTTCTCACATTACAATGGCAAAAATATCATAAGTCAACTTAGTGAGACTATAAATTATATGTGGAAACCACTAATCAACTTTTCTATTAGAAAAAGTGAAGAAATCAAGAGGAACCTTATAGATAAGTATATGAAATTGCTACAGACTGGTACCCTTGGCAGGATGGCTCAGTTGGTTAGAGCATTACCTTAAAATTCCATACTCAAGAATCAAAGGGTCCAAGTTCAAGTCCCATGCTAGTACTGTCACTGGTCAGGCCAGCAACACCTGAGGAAGAGGAAAGAATAATATCTCTTAAAACATTGTGCATATGCTAACCTGTTTGATGTGCTATTACTAACAACTGAATGTATTTGAAATATTTAAATAAAGTTAAATTTTTCTAAAGACATTTAATACACATATTAGTTGATGGAAATAGTCCAATATAAAAATACAATGAGAATACCATCATCACAAACCTTCAGGAAAGAAATAGGATTGCCATGTATCTATAAAATATAATATAGCTGTATACAATCTTGATTAAATTTAATATTTATGCCTGAAGTTAAATAAAATATAATAATTTCTAATCAAAAATAATTAATAATTGTTTATGTATTTATTAAAAGGTATAGCCACACTTATAAAGTAAATTTATGCACTGTACATTAATAAATGTAAAGCATTGGTATGTGATATGGTAAGAGTTGGGTAGTGTTTGGACTGGCTAAAAAAACTTCATTGGGTAAGATGTATTTCAGGAATCATTAACAAGTTTTTTTCCCAATGTCCTCAAATGAATGTTTAAAACATAAGAGCAAGACTCGATTATAAATTTGAAAAATATACTATATACTATATTGAAAGTAGTCTAACTTAAACCAGGCCAATATCAATAACAATCAACAACCTCAATATGTTGTCAAGGCAATACTTAGACAATACCAATATCAATAATAATCAACAATCTCAATCTGTTATCAAGGCAACTTCCTTTTAACAATAAAGGTGGAATCCCATCTTTATTTATGGCTGACATATTTACCTGTTTAATGAAGTTTATTTAAACATCTTTGTATCAATAATGTTACTTTTAGTAGTCAAGTAGCAATCTTTAATGTTTATATAAACCATAAAATGGTTGGATTTTATCTTTATTGTTAAAAGGAGGTGGCCTTGACAACAGATTGATATTTTTATTAATATTAGTCTGGTTTAAGTATTGATTGTTTTCAAGGAATTTACATTTATTGACTTTTCTAGCCTTGAGCAGTATCAAATTTAATATATACTACATATAACATGGCTTGGTGGTTAGCATAGCTGCCTTCCAAGCAGCTGGTCTGGGTTCGCTTCCCAGTCAATGCATTTGACATATGAAAAAAAAACCAAAAGGAGCACCATAAATAAGGAAGTGCAATAGGATTCATAAATTGACTTGAAACACAATCTCAAAATATAAATAACAGAAATGAAAACAATAATAAGTTTGAATGCTATATTAAAATAACTTCTTTTGCATGAATTAGGTAATTAAAAGGTTTTATTGCTTGGGTATTCATAAATGGAATCAATCTGAGATTCCATATACTTCAAACTCTGACACTCAAATTATGACACTCAAATTACTGAACCAAACTATATATATATAGTTATTAATTCATATTATTGGGATAAAAATTATTACATTTTATTTTAATCATAGATGTAGATTTTAAATTTTTATTAAAAGTCAAATATATTTGCTACATTTTATAAACATGCAGAAGAATCTATCTCTAATTATTTCTACTCATTTGCATAATCTTATATTTTACAAGTATTAACTACTGTTTTCATATTTTGAAGCGCAGAGCATTAAAAATTTGATTAGTGATTTTTAATATGCATTTACACACAACCAGGTCTTTTCAATTAAGAATAGGGTAAAAATGTTAAGAATCAAGACCCTTACATGTGACTACAAAGAATGAAAAATATATTTATAGACGTCCTTAATAATTGTGATTTCATCACACATTTGTGAAATATATGAATAAGGGCACCAAAATGATAAATAACCTCCAACAGATGTATTTCCTATGAACCAGCACTTTCAATTAATCCAGGTTACCATCTCTGACATGTGACCTTATCATATGTTTAAATATTCATCAACATAAATTGATTTACAATGTCAGTTTGACATTTGTAAATCAATTTATGTTGATGAATATCAAACATATAATAAACTAGCTCCACCCAGAATTTTGACATGATCCACTCTGAGAATTACATTAATGATTATCACTAATAACTTATTAACCAAAAGATTATCCCTAATCCAAATATAAACTTTAAATCTCAGTTGAAGATTAATATATCATTTTTAATAATCATTTTGTATTTGATGAAAAACTATTGCTATAAATAACTACTCATTAAAACAAATTTATACAATTCTTATAAACAAATACCTAGCACTTGTGTATATATGTGGCTTGGTCTAATTAAAGAGTGTGGTTACATTCTAATGAATGTTAACAGTTAACCTTCTGATACTGTGCTAGCATTCCAACAGTTTTTTTTGTTTTCACTTGCTGTAAGTTTTCAACTTTCATTGTAGTATTAAATTATTATTATGTATCAGAATATAATAAACTTGACTTCATATAATAGATATTTTTATTTAGAAATTAAATAAATTCTAAAAAATGACATTTGACTTTTGCAATTATTTTAAAAACTAGATTTTATCAAAATAAAGCAGTTTTTCATCACTCAGAAGTTGAGAGGAGCAGATTAAATTTACAAAATGAATAAAAATAATGTATTTAATGTTTGTATTTGCAATGTGAACTAATAATTATTAATATCAGATAAGTCTATCAATTTATGCTTTAAAAGTTTAAATTTTCTTACTAATTTTTATGGTATTGCTATATTTTCTAACAGATAGTGAGTGGCAATTTTCTAACCAGATCATACTTGCTGCTATCATAATTTCCATGGTAATGTTACTCAGAAAAATATACCCTTTATATTTAAAAATAAAACACTTCTGTAGAAAATAAATATAATATATATATTCATAATTTCTAATAATTATTACACAATTATTGTGCAAAAATAATCACAACCTTCCAAAAAAATCAAGTTTTTAGTAATTTGTAATATTTTCTCAAAGTAATATTACAATGCATCACATGATCACATGGCAATACTGTATGGAGAGTTTTGCTCTAATATTACAATGTTTGTGATCTCCAAGAAGCCAATAAATGTTTATCAGTGTGGAACTTAGCAGGCTTTGAACTCCCCACATTTTTGATTATCCTGACATCTTTAGAATTTTTTTGAAATTAAAATATTTGAAAAAAATATATGTGAATTTTATCACAATAAAAATTAGCAAAATTCTCAATAGAGGGCCAATGTATGGAAATTGAATGATTTAATTTTTTAAATGTTAATTGGCATATGATTAAATTTTTTACAATCACTACAATTACATGCTTTAAAGTGTAAAAATGATAATCAGTGTTTCCAAAAATATAGGTTTTGCATTTGAGTAGAAAAAGTTAAATGGTCAGTAGGAAAACTTTTATAAATTTCTATAACGATTTGTAGATATATTTTAATAAAATTTAAAATCTTTATCTAAAATAACTTCCTCAATTAAAATGTATAGATATGTATTCATGCAGATATATTATGTAATGTTTTAGATTTTAGTTATACTTTTATTCAATAGCTAAAGACTTGTATTTTTTAAAAAAATATCATTCATGCTGTAAAAAATAGTTATATGTGAGAATAAAAAAACTCTGTTGGCTCCAAAATGAGCTAAATCGCTTAAGAAATTTTTGCATTTATTAAAAATGTTATATACATATAACATTTAATAGCTATGTTAGCCTTTTATTTACATTTAAATTCTTTTTTACATGTGATTCAAGATTATATACAGCAATAAATATTGTTTTAACAATTCGGATTTTTGTTTAGCAGTAAAGTTGTATGTTTTTTTAATAATTTATTTTAAATTTTTATTATTCCACATTGCAAATTTAGATATACTTATTTATAATACTATTATTATTTTAAAATTGCTCTAAAATATTTGTATAATAAATTAGATTTTGCAAAAAGCTAGATGACTACAGCTGTAGATGACATGATAATAACTGATGCTTAGCAACACCAGCAATCTTCAATCTGTTGTCAAGGCAATCTCTTGCCTTGACAACATATTGAAAATTATTAATGTTGATAGGTTTAGGCTGCTATCATTTAATTGTATAACATTTTTAATTTTTCCCAAATATATGTTTTGTTTAATTGACATATTTTTTCACAATTTTTTGATAAAAGTTTAAAAAAATCCCAGTTAATAAGTTAAAAAATGCAATAATTTCAAATAAAATAATAAATACTAATTGACATATTTGTTAAAGAATTGTTGCTATGCCCAAGTGCTAGTTGAAACAACAATACTTGTAAAGTGTGAAATTATATAGATATGCCTGTAACAGGTGTGTGATTATATAAAAATAAGAGACACTGGTACAACTGAAAAATATCAGTTTTATTGAAATGTGTATTGGGAGCGTTTAAAATATTTTTTCAATGAAAACAACTACTGTAACTTGAAATATAAAAAAGTAGGAACTTATTATTTCTGAATATAATAAAATTAACCACAACATCCATAATGACCACTAAAACATCATATGATCACCAATTCCTATGCTTACACATCTGTTAAAACAGCAGAAAACTCTCCATGCAGTAGTACCACCCAGTGCAAGCCTTAGTAATCAATGGATGCAAGAATGTTTATGACCATTGATCACTAAGATATGCACTAGGTGGCACTACTATATAGATAGTTTGTTAGTGTTTTAACATTCATAATACCCTCAAACTCGATGCTTTTTTACTTAAATTTGCAACATTTGAAGATTTCAAAGCACAAAAATATATAAACTGCCAAAGAAGTAAAGGCTAAAAGTTAGATGATAGTGACTCATAAAATAGATTTTTACACTGAGATAAAAACATATATCTATACAATCATATAAATGTGTGTATATATACACAAGTAACATTTATTCATAATAATTTTGGAAACACCCATGTAGAATATTAAAATATATAATGATTGACATTCAGAAAAATAACATTTGGTTTCAACTGGGTAAAGATGTTAAGTGGCCAATTTAAGGGTATAGAAAGTTGTAAAAATAAAAATTGCAGAAAGAAATAGAATTAATTAATTTTAATGGCTTTCTATATCTCTGAGAAAACTACATAATAATAGCACTCTGATGAAGATAAATGATACTTTGCTGAACCATGAATTGTTATAGACTATAATATATTATATGGTTGAATCATGAAAACTTTTACTTCATCATAAATATGATATCTCTCTCTATCTTTCTCTCTCTCTCTCTATATATATATCTATATATATATATATATATATCTCTCTATATATATATATATATATATAAACAAAAAAGACTTATAAATCCAATAAATAATATTATATTTCAACCAGAGGACTGGTACACAGTAAAATGGCGATAATCAAAAATTACAGATTTGGTAAAAGATTAAAAATTTAACAACCCCCCCCCTGATTGGTCACAAAATCTAACACAGAATATCTACCCAATCAATGACAAAATTCAATACTTCCATATTGAATTAAATATTTCTTGGGACTGTTATTATAATAATGAATAGATATTAAAAAAATATCAATGTAAACAAAGTTAAGCATTAATCTTTTGATGTTGCTAAGAAATTATTAATTACTACTAACTGGTAATCCCTGAGTTTTTCCATTATCTTATAATAGATCTTTTGTTGGAGTTTTTTGTTGAAGTAAAAAAGTTAATGAAAAAAATTGTTTAGCCTCAGGCATTGAATAGTAATTGATAATTCTTCGGCAATATCAAAAGGTTAATGGTTATTTCTGTTTACATGGATATATATATAAATATGTATATATATTCTATTACTATCATTATACTTATATCTTTGTAGAAATTCTCAGAAACTTTTAGTCCTATACATGGAAAATGTTGATGAAAAATCAATCAATCTTTTTCAGGATACATGTTTCTGTCAATCAAATCTGACATCGTTAACTGCTTAGGAAACCAGTTGAGATAACATCAAACATTGCAACTTAGTTTATATATATATATATATATTGTAACATAATTTAAGTTGTTTCCAATAACTATTACCATATCTGAGTTGTCTACAATATATATAAGATCATAATATTTAAAATAATGTTGGATTTCTCAAGATATCCCACTATCAATAATTATAAGCAAATTATTAACAACAAGTATTATAACTCAGGTATATAAAATCACATGAGGTGAGTACACTAGTAATTCAATAAAATATAACTCAGGTATACAGACAGTAGGTTTTATCCACTTTCATTTCTTGGTTTGATGTTAAGTGCATGTTTAAACAAATACTAAGTGAATATGGTCTAGCAGGGCGCCACTAGATTATCTGAATCTAGACACAGTTATATCTAATAACCTTTCACATGTACCGGGTTTGAATCCCTTCTTGGTACTTTATTTCTAATAAAAATGGAGATTTTGTTTTTTGAGCCATATCACTATACGCACTAATATTTAGGCAAAAGTAAAACATCTTTAAACCGAAGTGGAGTATATTAGACATAAATCATTTCTTAGATCTTAGCATAACAAATGTGTTTCAACATTTTTATAAGTTTACTAGCTCAGATTATATATAACTAATTTAGGATGGCAATTCACTCATCCTTGCATGAAATAGATGACGGGATGTGGTTATAATAATACTGAGAAATCACTAAATATTATGGAATTAATATTTATTTATGGCCTTTAAACAGTTAAACTGCTCATTAATTAAAATGTTGATGATGACGATGATGATAATGATAATAATAATGATAATGACAATGGTTTCAACTACAGCTCTAGGACTAAGCCTAAACATAAAACTAATTTTTATAAAGAAATTCATAATTATTGCTTAATTTTAGCATATTTACTTATATCTTAAATAACTAATATTCAACCACTGATGATGATGAATGTTCACACTTAACAAAGACTACACTTAATGAAATATATATGCCTCGTTTAATAAAACAAACTAATATTTATTACTGCATTTCTAACATATACATAAAAATTTCTAGATAAACATGAAAATTGATATGAATAATAATAATGATAATAATTGATTATATAACAATCCTCAGATTAATTTCAAGTTCTTCCCCCTTTCACTTCAAATGTATTTTGTATTAAGTTGGATGTCACATTGACCATGATTTTTACTCCATGAGAAAAGTATTTCAAGAAAAAAAATATCTGCTCATTAGCACACATACTTTATAAATCTAACATGTAAGTGGAATATTAAAAAAAAATGTTAATAGAATTGAAAGAGCAAGTTTTAGAAACAAGTTTTAAATTATTTTCTCCCCCTCTCTTCTACCTCTGAAATGCTATACTTAACTTGAAACAAAATAATCTAATATTCTAATACTACTTGTTACTTCACATTCACTCCCAATTATACACATATAAAAATATTATTATGTATGTGTGTGTTTTATCCCATAATAAAATATTATTTAAAACCAAAATAATAATAATATATTATGGGATAAAACACGCACATACATAATAATATTTTTATATGTGTATAATTGGGAGTGAATGTGAAGTAACAAGTAGTATTAGAATATTAGATTATTTTGTTTCAAGTTAAATATAGCATTTCAGAGGTAGAAGAGAGGGGGAGAAAATAATTTAAAACTTGCTCTTTCAATTCTATTAACATTTTTTTTAACATTCTACTTACATGTTAGATTTATAAAGTATGTGTGCTAATGAGCAGATAATATTTTTTTTCTTGAAATACTTTTCTCATGGAGTGAAAATCATGGTCAATGTGACATCCAACTTAATACAAAATACATTTGAAGGGAAAGGGGGAAGAACTTGAAATTAATCTGAGGATTGTTATATAATCAATTATTATCATTATTATTATTCATATCAATTTTCATGTTTATCTAGAAATTTTTATGTATATGTTAGAAATGCAGTAATAAATATTAGTTTGTTTTATTAAATGAGGCATATATATTTCATTAAGTGTAGTCTTTGTTAAGTGTGAACATTCATCATCATCAGTGGTTGAATATTAGTTATTTAAGATATAAGTAAATATGCTAAAATTAAGCAATAATTATGAATTTCTTTATAAAAATTAGTTTTATGTTTAGGCTTAGTCCTAGAGCTGTAGTTGAAACCATTGTCATTATCATTATTATTATCATTATCATCATTGTCATCATCAACGTTTTAATTAATGAGCTGTTTAACTGTTTAAAGGCCATAAATAAATATTAATTCCATAATATTTAGTGATTTCTTAGTATTATTATAACCACATCCCGTCATCTATTTCATGCAAGGATGAGTGAATTGCCATCCTAAATTAGTTATATATAATCTGAGCTAGTAAACTTATAAAAATGTTGAAACACATTTGTTATGCTAAGATCTAAGAAATGATTTATGTCTAATATACTCCACTTTGGTTTAAAGATGTTTTACTTTTGCCTAAATATTAGTGCGTATAGTGATATGGCTCAAAAAGCAAAATCTCCCATTTTTATTAGAAATAAAGTACCAAGAAGGGATTCAAACCTGGTACATGTGAAAGGTTATTAGATATAACTGTGTCTAGATTCAGATAATCTAGTGGTGCCCTGCTAGACCATATTCACTTAGTATTTGTTTAAACATGCACTTAACATTAAACCAAGAAATGAAAGTGGATAAAACCTACTGTCTGTATACCTGAGTTATATTTTAGTGAATTACTAGTGTACTCACCTCACGTGATTTCATATACCTGAGTTATAATACTTGTTGTTAATAATTTGCTTATAATTATTGATAGTGGGATATCTTGAGAAATCCAACGTTATTTTAAATATTATGATCTTATATATATTGTAGACAACTCAGATAAGGTAATAGTTATTGGAAACAACTTAAATTATGTTACAATGTCCCCACGTTGGGTGCCATTGTAACAAATTTAAAGGTTGGTCCAAATCCAGTGTAACAAAATTAAAGATGGTACTAGTTATTTGAACCATCTTTAATTTTGTTACACTGGATTTGGACCAACCTTTAAATTTGTTACAATATATATATATATATATATATATATATATATATATATATATATATATATATATTGTGCCATTACAATTTAGTCACTAGCTAAATTTATAGTAATGTGCATGTAGGAAAATGTAAAACAAAATCATCATCACATTTTTATATAAAAGGAAGTTGTAGGGCATCCAAGTTTAAACCCTACAAGGTCCAGTTCTAAAAACTTTAGATAGAAAGAGAGTGGGTCAACAATCAATATTGTTTGTGTGTTGATAAAAAGGCAATACACACATTTAAACTATTCAATTTTTAATTTTTCTGTTAAAAAGCAAAGTTATAATGCATACGTATAGGCAGTGTATGTGTAAGCTATTGAATTGTTTTATATTTCAGATATTTAACTTTCTTTAAAACTAACCTATGCTTGATCAGTTTTAATATCTTATTCTGTTTCTATTTTGCTTTTCTATAATTGTAATTGGGATTTAAAAGTTACGGATTTCATTTTAGGTATTAGGGTTATAATTACTAAGCTAGCAATTATATTATTTAATGTTGGTTTATGAATGATTTGAAATGATAAAGTACATGTGTACATTACATATAGAAATTTACATTTATTAAATATTGAAAAAAAAAAGAAGGGTTAAATCTGTCAAATTATTTTTTTTTACAATTTTATGTTAAGGAAAAAAAATATCTGTTGAATCAGATATCTATTTTTGTAGCAATTTTGTTTTTGTAAATGATTGTTTGTCATTTTGGGAGCTTAAGCTTGGTGGGAACTCTAATTTTGAAATTGTCTTATCTTAAGATTAGAGAAAAGAAACTCCAATTTTAGATATTACAGATATACGTAAGAAAAAAGGATTAGGTCTATTTTTTTTAGACAAAAGTGTCTGAAAACCAGGTGTGTGATTTTTTGAGTTGGTCAAAAATAGCAATTCACCCTATCACTCTAATTGGGTGAGTTGACTCAAAAAATCAGATATAAAAGCAGTCTGGAAAATCAGTTGAGCTATTAGACTATTATTAGATTATTGTTATTATAATATGTTGTGAGAGAGACTTTTTAAAAATTATTGAAACTAAAGCAGACAAACATTTTAGTTCTGCTAGATAGTTTTTTTTTTTAAATCATTTTTTAATGAAGTTTTGAATGCTGAAAATATAAGAAATGACAGGGTAGAAAAATTATGTGTGTCCCATCAAGATTTGACCATCATGGAGCCACAGATCATATAGGAAAGAAAAGATGTCTTGTCTGAAAAATAATATTCTACACCTTTCAACTGACCAGAGAAATAAGATGTTTTTAAATAAAAAGAAGAAAGCATTCACCTGTATTCAAAGGAGATCAGAAAGATGAATTAATCTACCGATAAATATTAATCATCGAATCCAATTAATTGTTCAAGTAACTGAGTTTGAACCGCAGAAAAATTACAATGTGAAAACAACTGTTGTATTTCATCCACATCGAGAATCATGCTGAACGGAAAAATTTAAAGTCAGTATAAGAATTTCTAAATTGTCCACTAAAGCAAATAACTGTATTTGAATCATCATCATCAAATAGTTATACACCTTAAGAAAGAGATTGTTCCAAAGAAACATGGAAATTGTTGCTGCCAAAGATAGACATTAAACAAGAGAAATTTGACTCATTAGAAGTCGCTACAAAGAACTGGTAGTATAAAAATTTTTTTTGATATATTTTCTTTATGAGATCAGAGTCTTAATAAAATTTTAGCAATAAAGTGGTATATTTTATTTAATGAACTTTTAAAGACCTTTCAGATCGATTAAAACCCAGAATGTCTTACTAATAATAACTTTGAGCTCCATAAATGATCTTGAATGTATCAAAATTATTTGTTTATTAATTTACACTTATGAAATATTAATGTGTAAAATAATTTTTTGTATTATTATTTTGGTTTTAAATAATATGATGTTATTATGGGATAAAACACGCACATACATAATATTTTTATATGTGTATAATTGTGTGTGAATGTGATGTAATAAGCAGTGTTGAAATATTAAATTATTTTGTTTTAAGAAAGTATAGCATTTCAGAGGTAGAAGAGAGGGGGAGAAAATGATTTAAAACTTGTTCGGTAAAACTTGCTCTTTCAATTCTACTAACATTTTTTTTTAACATTCTGCTTACCTGTTAGATTATAAGGTATGTGTGCCAATGAGTGAATATTTTTTTTATATGAAATACTTTTCTTGTGGATACAATATACTTTTGAAGTACATTTACGGGAAAAGGGGAGGAATTTAAAATTTAATGTTATAATTTTAAAACAGTCGATTATGATTATTGTTGTTATTGTTAATATAAATTTTCATGTAAATATAGAAATTTTTATGTATATGTTAGAAATGCAGTAATAAATATTAGTTTATGTTATTAAACGAGGCGTATATATTTCATTAAGAGTAGTCTTTAGTAAGTGTGATCATTCATCATCAATGGTTGAATATTAGTTGTTTAAGATATGATTGAATATGCTAAGATTAACAATAATTATGAATTTCTTTATAAAAATTAGGTTTTATGTTTAGGCTTAGTCCTAAAGCTGTGGTTGAAACCATTGTCACTATCATTATCATTATCATCATCATCATCATCATCAACGTTTTAATTAATGAGCTGTTTAAATGTTTAAAGGCCATAAATAAATATTGATTTCATAGTATTTAGTGATTTCTTAGTATTATTATAACCACCATCCCATCATCTATTTCATGCAAGGATGAGTGAATTGCCATCCTAAATTAATAGTAATCTGAGCTAGTAAAACTTATAAAAAAATATTGAAACACATTCGTTATGCTAAGATCTAATAAATGATTTGTGTCTAATGAATTCCACTTTAGTTTAAAGATGTTTTATGTTTACTTAGATATTAGTGCATACAGTGGTATGGCTCTAAAAATCAAAATCATACATTTTGTAAGAAATAAGGTACCAAAAGGGATTCAAACCCGGTACATGTGAAAGGTTATTAGATATAACTGTGTATAGATTTAAATAATCTAGTGGTGCCCTGGTAGACCCTATTCACTTGGTATTTGTTTGGATATGCACTTAACATCAAACCAAGAAATGAAAGTGGATAAAATCTACTGTCTGTATACCTGAGAAGATATTTTATTGAGTTACTAGTATACTCACCTCACGTGATTTCCATATACCTGAGTTATAATAGTTGTTATTAATAATTTGTTTATAATTATTGATATTGTGATATTTTGAGAAATCTAATTATAGAAGTATATTTCATTTAGTCCAATGACCCTTAATATGATTGATAACTCAAGCTGACCTTTTTGTTTAATGGACATTACTCAGGTATTCTTCTCATAATTTAATTTAAGCTACAATGCTTTTCCTTTATTAAGCTAAATATTTATATTTGAATCATTTCCTCATTATTTAATACATTTGGATCGTCTGATCATCTTTATTAAGTTACAATGAATATTGGAATATTTGAGACTTTAATAATATTTGGATTTTTGACAAGTCCAATGATATTTTAATATACAATTGATTTCTCTTTAATGAGCTCCTTTAAAATTAGGTTACAATATATATATATATATATATATATATTGTATTGTACTTTTACATTATATATATATATATATATATAATGTAAAAGTACAATACCCTTTATAAAATATATATATATTATATTTAATGTTTTTGTGGCTGTATGATATAGATAAATTATTACTTTTGGGACTAAACCATATTTTAGTTTGCATTACAAACTGATATTTTGATGACCTAGCATCTGCCTCTGTCAAGGTTAACTTTTGAAAGAAAAATCATTAGATCTTAAACAGTAATAGAAATGAGATTCAACTTGAAGTAGTTCAGCATTCACAATATGATTTAAGAACCATGAGAGAGTCAATTGAAATATTAAAAAGACCTACTGGTTTAAATAGAGCTGACAAAGCACAACGTATTCCAGCTATGTGGAAACCTCTCATTTTATCTCTGTCTTCTAACATTAACTTAAAATTAATTGGTGAAAAAATGAAAGGAAATAAACATTTTGATAAGCCTCATACTGTGAATGCTGAACTACTTCAAGATGAATCTCATTTCTCGTCTTGCACTGTTCTAATGGTTTTTCTTTCAAAAGTTAACCTTGACAATGGCGGATGCTAGTTCATCAACATATCAGTTTGTAATGCAAAATAACACATGGTTTAGTCCCAAAAATTATATATATATATATATAGGTATCATTTGAAGGTTTGCTATTATTGAAATATAGATCTTTAAACAGAGGGCGTTACTGGATATTTGTAACTGTATAATGGTTTGTGTGTGTATATATATATATATATATATATATATATATATATATATATATATATATATATATATGTCATCCTTCATAAACAAATATATTACTGATTATTATTAATCAATTTTTAGGTTAGGCATTATCATATCAGTTTTAGATCAAAATATAACATACATTTCATGTTGAATCACAACTCATCATTTCATCCAGATCATAATTTTATATATGTTTTTATATATCATTTGCTTTTTTCAGATGTCTTTATTTATATAATTAAAATACAAATGATAAAATTAAATTTATATTTATATTATTACATGTGAAAAAAAGTGTATTGAAGAAGAATAAATTATTATATATAGTTCTGTTTAATAATAATAAACATATTCTTCTTTTATTAAAGTATATATATATATATATATATATATATATATATATATATATATATATATATATATATATATATATATATAATTTATAAGATTTATGAATAATATTCATAGCTTAGTTTTTATAAAAATATAAAAAAACAAAAACAAGCTATCAACAAACATACTTACATTTTACTGATAAAACATTTATTTCTTCATTTTTTATATATATATAAACTTAAAATTTATTGTATTATTAATACAACATATACTTTTATATCAAATCTTCAGAGATTTTTTACTTTTTTATTAGTTATGGAAGAAAAAAACAAATTCTAAAATTCTTGTAAACATTCAAAAATACAAAAAATAAAATAAACATATATATATGTAAGTGTGTGTTTAAATATATATTTTCAAGCATTATCATTTTCAATCATTATCAATCCATTATAGAATGAAGGTCTCTCAAATTTCAATCCATCTTCTCTGATCTCTAGCCTCTCTTTTCCACATCATATCAGCATACTTCCTTGTTTCATCTATACAACTCACTGATGGTTTATTTCTAGATCTTTCACAATCTCTTGAAGTCCAGATTTTCATGCATACATACATATATATTGTCACCCTTCTGCTTATATAGCATGCAATAGCATAGTATGTGCACACATACACCTATATATATAGTTGAAAGGAAAGCTAGGAATAAACAGACAAAAAATTTTGTAAATATTTTCTACATGTTACTGCAAATAATAACAACTATAAAGGGTTAACTGAAATTAAATGGAGAGACTAAAAATCTCACTGCACTTGTTATAATGCTTATCTGACAACCAATCAGATGTAACAATGGCTGTGTGAATGACGATCAAACCATAAACACACGACAAAGAATTTATGGTTTGATCATCATTCGCACAGCCATCATAACATCTGATTGGCTGTCAGATAAGCATTATGAGTGAAGTGATATTTCCAGTCTCTTAATTTAATTTCAGTTTTATCTATCTCTACTTCCCAAATTAAACTATTATTTATAAAGTGTTAAATAAATTTGAATTTAAAATAGAATTTTATAATAAATTAAACAATTTAAAAAGGGTCAAATAAATATTAATATTGTAGTCTGATCTTGAAATTAAAAATAAACATGTTTCTAATAATTGTAAAAAAATCTATAGCTATATTTGAAATCTTTTATTTATGTTTGAATTTAAAGGATTAAAGTGAATTAAAATCAACTTTTTCCAATCAAGAGAGATAAGAAATTTTTATAATTAAAAACAGTTTTTAATAAATGTGTTTTTCTCTTCTCAGTGACTAATATAAAAAGGGTTGATAAAAAGATTACAATAGTTTGGCTAGTATTTTTTTTAGAAGCAGTTAGCAGAATTGGTTATACAGATAGCTACCATGAATCACATGTCTGAATTCAAGACAATATATCCAGCAATTGTCTATTAGTTCACTATGATGGAGTTTGGATGTACTTTGAATGGAGATACAAATTCCTTGTATCTATATATAGCTGACATAGTATTAGCTAACTAGCCTAAAGAGTAAGTGGAACTGAGTAAATGTCAACAGTTAACTGATTATATCTTTCCTATTGATGACAATATCTGGGCTATACTTTTCCTGATGAGACAGTCTTGGATTATTTCTGTCAAGAGAAACCATCATTTAATGAATTAGTAATATGTATGTTGTATCTATATGCAGGAAACCACAGATAAGTGCATCATTGTTTTAAAATAATTTATTCAAAATAACATTTTAACAATGATAGACAAATTTATAACAATAATATTTTAAGTCATTTAAAATCTATATTTTTAAATTTAACAATGTTATAATTAAGAGCAAACTGTGGTAGTGATATCTATATAGAATATAGAAAGAATGGTATCCTTTTATATTTTATTTAAAAACAGGACATTATAAAACAGTAAAGCAAATAATTTTGCTTCAATTAAAAGAAACTTGCAAGTGTATTATTTTAAAGATGTTATAAATTTTAATCAAAAGTGTACCTGTTGGAGAAAGAATGCTGTAGAATAGTACTTTTTTTAAGAAAAAAAAAGAAAACTAATCAATAAACAGAAAATATATTATTAAATTAACAAATAACAAGGAATTAATTAGGAAAAGGATATTTTTAATAACTTTCTTATTTTTCCAAATTAAAAATATTATATAATGTAAACAGCAATGTGCACATAAATTGCTAAATGCTCACACATATATATTAAATCTTTTCCTATAAAAAAGAAAATAAATTTTTGCTATTATTGAATATGGATTATAAGAATAAATTTCATTTATAGAGTTATGATAATAATAAATAATTTATACATCACAGATGACATATATATGTATTTGATGTAAAGCTAGTATAACGTATTTATGTCATTTAAAAGTAATAACTTAACATTTTTATTTTGTGGCAAGTCAAACATGTTTAGAAATTATTTTGTCACATGTCTGTGTGCACATATTCACTAATGAGTGTCAAGTAAACACATGTAAAATTTAATCATTTTTAAATTTTATTAAATCTCTATTGAAATATATTGTAAATCAATGTAATAACTTCAATTTTGTATTAATCATGTTAATCACAATGTGATCGCTTTTTTTAATTGTAAATTATTCAAAATCCGAAAGCTTATATGTGTATAGCCTTATTCTATAGAGATTAACTTCATTTTTTGTTAGTGTTGTTAATAAACTTGTATTCAATTGTTAAAATTCCAGTTAAACTTGATTCTAATATTTTTTAGAACATTGTAGTATTACATCATCGCTTGATCATAGTAACAGTTACAGAGCTTATGTTTTCTGAGCTTGATTTGAGCATAATGGTCTGATATATAAAAAGTGATGTATATTACTGTTTATGGGAATCCAGTGATGATGGTAATATTTTCATCAATCATCATCATCCTCTTTGGCACAGACTATTATATTCTTCAAAGCCCATGTGCTACAATTTATTTTAGTTTAGTCTCTGTTAGAATTTAAGTTATAGTTGGCCAGTACTTTAATGGTACTAAATGTGCAGAGCTTTGATGATGATCAGCATGTTTTACTATCTCAGCATTATGATTTTTATGGTTATATAAATGAGCATTTAAGTTGGTGTATTGAAATTAATGTTAAAAATAATTGTCCAAACTGGCAAAGACTAAATAGTTAGCCTGGTCTACAGTAGACCAGTTCAAATCCAGTCACAAGATTGACTGTTGATTTTATTTGGTTGTTGATCATGCATGATTATGGATGATTATTACTTATTTGTAATGCTGGTTAATGTATGGTTAATTATGCTTTTAGTGACTCTAAAGAGTTAACTGGGCTGATCTCTCAGAGATCTCCTCTTTAATACAAAAAATTTATATATACTTTGTGATATTTAACATTACTTTATAAATTATACTTCAATAGTAAAAATTGTTAATATTCAATTTTGGAATTTTGTTTATTTGGGATTGACTATAATTTGCCAGCATCCCAGGGAGGACCATCCTGCTTCCCCATACCATTATAATAAATATATATTGTAAAGTTTTTCACATTTTGATAGGCCTTCAATTATGCACTAGGGTGCATGAGTTAATCAAGCTATGAGGGACAACAATATTTCACTCATATTTCTAAACAACATAGCTATATTTCCTGATTAACTCGACCTAAGAATTATTATGATTTCAACTGCTGGCAAAATCAGTTTTTAATTTATAAAAGAGGGCACCAAAGTCATTAGACTCACTGATTCTGTGTCAAACATATCGTAATTTATAAAGTAATAATTACAAGATATCAATTAAGATTGCCCATCAAGTTATTTTAAGAAAAATATTCTCCTTGGACTTAATTAAAAAATAAAAATAATGGCAAGGTAATTTATACACTACTCTAAAACTAAATAATAAAAATCTAACACTCAAAATTAACAATATAACTAACTAAAAAAATAGGCACATACAACGAAAAGTTTTTTTTTTTATATTAGTAGTAAAGATTTATTACAATACATTAAGCAGTTAAACATGTATAATAATAAAAGTATAATATTGGAAAGAAACACACACATATTCAGATAATTATTTTAACCATTTGAATTCAAATATCACACTTTGAAGTAATAGGTAATTAATATCTTCTCTTTGTTCATGGAAACAATTTATTATTTAAAATTCAGTTCACAAATCTTTTATGTAGATAGAAATTATGGTCATTATCTTACTGGTAAGGTTCAAGTGTTACCGTGAGTGATTGATGTCCTTAGTAGTCTGATTTCTTTCGATGGATAGTCCACAGTACTGTTTTTTATGGTTTTATTTTTTCCATACCTCTGATCCTGATTGAGGCAAGGTTAGACCAAAGTTTAGGTGACTTTTTTCCAAGAGAAAGCGTTAGCGAACAATCTGGTTCTACTCAAACATGTGGAATAGGTTTACTTGAGATCTAAGTGGAAACATTTTATTCTTAATTTTAAAAAAAATGCTGCACCCAGAACTTGATCAAAACACACAAGGCAAAAAAGACCCCTTACCAACTTGTCCGCTCCTTTTATTGTCCAGATCATTTTTGAGAAGTCATGCACATATTTCTTTATCCTTTATTTTATTATTCTATAATCTTACACATTATTTCTTTTTTTTCTGCTACAAAGTCTTTTTTATGGATTATTTTCGCCATCATTAATTAGCTTTGGAAACTTTGATTGTAATCTGTATAAGGAATGTCTTTTCACTATATGAATTAATTAATCTGTATGCACTTTCCAATATCAACATTATTTTGATTAAATTACATAGATAAATAAAAAAAACAATATATATATATATATATATATACTCTTACATAAATGCAACTTTATTTATAAATGAATAACACAAGTCTATGAGAGTATATAAATGAAAGTATATAATATTTACAATGAGCCAAAGATGTGAAATCTATGCAATATATAAAATTTCCTGATTTCATTTCAATGTAAGGACAGAATAATTATGTATATACATAATATGATTGCATGGACTGCTCAGAGATTGGCTTTTTGGTCTCAGACTGAGACCCAGAGCTCAGGAATCCCTGCATTTTCAAATTTTTAAAACAATTAAAAATTATATATATATATATTTGTTTTCTGGGATTCTTGATTAAATATATAACTGTAGGTATTTAATGTTGTAAATTATGTTTAATAAAATTACATGATTTTTTAATTAAAAAAAATATTTTTTGCAAATATTTTGAGGACCCACTAATATAATTTTCCTAAAACACCACAGAACCTTCAGCTGGTTCAGTAATAAGATTCTCCAATCCTATATCCAAAAAATAAAATATGGATTGCTATTTATATATGTGAATTAGTTTGTAATTTAGAATTTTGATGTTATAAATAACACCAAATTTAAACTTTCTAAATACTCTTATTTATAATAACATTGTATACACTGTATATTTTAAAACCAAAAGTAACAAGCCATCATGTAACTTCTTTAGATTATATTTAGTATCGGTATTATAATAAACATTAAATTGTTGGTCACTTTGATGTTATAGAAAACAGCAGAACATTAGATTTATCCAGGGACTTCTACATTTTGACTCCATTCCTCTATCACAACACTAAACCTTGCAAAACAATTAAAGTAAATAATTAAATGGTTAGTGTACAATTCAGTATACTAGAGATGAGTGATTGAACTGCAATACAAAAACCTTTAGTTTTCAAATCCAGTACTTTACAACTGAGTTAAATCACAGACAAGTCTATTTTCTCACCATTATTGCAGAATGAACCTATTTAAAAATGAGTAATTAATAATTCTGCTCTTTTATAATATTTTTTATGCAAGCACAAAAAATCTAGAGACGCATAAAAATTATACCAACACCAAACAAAGAATCTCAAAATGTTAAAATTTTAAATAACTGTGCCTTACAAAATAATCAAAAATACTGAGGAGATAATATATAATTCAGGTCACTCAAACACATAATTGCTGGTTTAATGTTAAAGAACTGGGTTTAAAACCTTAAGCTCTATAAATATTTTTAAACATTAGTTCAAATAACATAATAGAAACAAATATAGCTCACTGATGTATGGATATATATACACCTGGGTCTCATTTTACATGATAGATAGGTTCCTCAGAAAACACATGCAAATAAAATCGTGCAAAAATAGATGTAACTTACCTTGAAAAAGGGAAGGATACAGACTGTGATTTTTCAAAAATCACATAAAAGCAAAGCATCAACGTAAAATTACTTTAAAATTCACACACACAAAAAAAATAAGGAAATAAAATATGACTAATAAAAAATTTCAAATTTGAAAAAAATTGATACAAGACAAACTTTTTTTAACTATAATATTTAATTTTATTCAAAACAATATATTTTTATGCATAATTTACAGTAATTTACATTTTTTATACACGTTTTAATTATTATCGCCATTTTCCAATAAACAGGTTCGTTTGCAAACTGGTAAAAAATCAGATTCTTCACAAGAGGAAATACAATTAGCACCAATGTCACTCTCATGTTGTGTTAATGGTTTTCTGGTGACAACGTAATTAGTAATTAATCTAACAACTAAAAATTAAATTCTTATTTTTGTCTAATTTTTTAATTTTCAATTTTAATTGTGCCCACTGCTATTACTCACCTTTTAAAAATAATCTTGTGGACACTAAATGATTAATAATTGATTATGTTCTTTTTTAAAAAGCAAAAACAGAATGTGATTTAAAATGCAAAATTAACACACACAATGTTTGAATAAATTTACATTATAATCTTGTAAAATTTAATGTGTGTATACATAAAATGTGGAAATCATGATTTTAGTTTCATTATTGCATAAAATCTTACTATTATAAAGCACTGAAAATATTGAAATTACTAAGATGAAAGTCGAATTCCAATAATGTGCTATTACTTTCGATAAATGCAAAATTTATTATTTAAAGTAATAGCACATTATCAGAGTTCGACTTCCGGAGAAATGTGAATTGCGTAACTTCAAAATCGCATTAAATAAATCCATGTAAAAAGAGACCCAGGTGTATATATCATATTAAATATTTCCATGGATTATTATAGAATTGATTATATCCATGTAAACAGAGATAACTTTTGATGTTGCCAAGAAACTATCAATTACTACTAATTGATAATCCCAGAGGCTAAACAAGTTTTCTCATTAATTTATAATCTCTTTTATTGGGGTCTTTTATTACACACAATAGACAATAGCTAGAAACTAGTCTGAGAACAACTGTCATATAATGAGTATAGCAAACTCATTCTTCCTAAATATAAGTAGAAGGATTAATTAATTATGACAGAGGAATTATTTTGTTATTTTTACATAAGTTACTTTATATCGGATGAAGTATATGCATGGCTTTAGAAAAGTAAATGTTTGTTAAAAGGGTGTATATCATTAACATCATATTTATATGTTCTTTTAATGAAAGCTCTATTAAAACAAACATTGGTATAGTATAAAAATAGCAAAATAAGTAAATAAAAGGGTTTCCAATTTTAAAATAATGTAGTATTAATTTGCTTTAAAGCAGTTTTATGCAAATTTTAAATATTTACATAAAAAAAAAGTTCACTATTATACAAATGTTTTACTTTATTTGTTATAGATAGATAGATAGATAGATAGATAGATAGATAGATAGATAGATAGATAGATAGATAGATAGATAGATAGATAGATAGATAGATAGATAGATAGATAGATAGATAGATAGATAGATAGATAGATAGATAGATAGATAGATAGATAGATAGATAGATAGATAGATAGATAGATAGATAGATAGATAGATAGATAGATAGATAGATAGATAGATAGATAGATAGATAGATAGATAGATAGATAGATAGATAGATAGATAGATAGATAGATAGATAGATAGATAGATAGATAGATAGATAGATAGATAGATAGATAGATAGATAGATAGATAGATAGATAGATAGATAGATAGATAGATAGATAGATAGATAGATAGATAGATAGATAGATAGATAGATAGATAGATAGATAGATAGATAGATAGATAGATAGATAGATAGATAGATAGATAGATAGATAGATAGATAGATAGATAGATAGATAGATAGATAGATAGATAGATAGATAGATAGATAGATAGATAGATAGATAGATAGATAGATAGATAGATAGATAGATAGATAGATAGATAGATAGATAGATAGATAGATAGATAGATAGATAGATAGATAGATAGATAGATAGATAGATAGATAGATAGATAGATAGATAGATAGATAGATAGATAGATAGATAGATAGATAGATAGATAGATAGATAGATAGATAGATAGATAGATAGATAGATGACGCTCTTCCGATCTGATAGATAGATAGATAGATAGATAGATAGATAGATAGATAGATAGATAGATAGATAGATAGATAGATAGATAGATAGATAGATAGATAGATAGATAGATAGATAGATAGATAGATAGATAGATAGATAGATAGATAGATAGATAGATAGATAGATAGATAGATAGATAGATAGATAGATAGATAGATAGATAGATAGATAGATAGATAGATAGATAGATAGATAGATAGATAGATAGATAGATAGATAGATAGATAGATAGATAGATAGATAGATAGATAGATAGATAGATAGATAGATAGATAGATAGATAGATAGATAGATAGATAGATAGATAGATAGATAGATAGATAGATAGATAGATAGATAGATAGATAGATAGATAGATAGATAGATAGATAGATAGATAGATAGATAGATAGATAGATAGATAGATAGATAGATAGATAGATAGATAGATAGATAGATAGATAGATAGATAGATAGATAGATAGATAGATAGATAGATAGATAGATAGATAGATAGATAGATAGATAGATAGATAGATAGATAGATAGATAGATAGATAGATAGATAGATAGATAGATAGATAGATAGATAGATAGATAGATAGATAGATAGATAGATAGATAGATAGATAGATAGATAGATAGATAGATAGATAGATAGATAGATAGATAGATAGATAGATAGATAGATAGATAGATAGATAGATAGATAGATAGATAGATAGATAGATAGATAGATAGATAGATAGATAGATAGATAGATAGATAGATAGATAGATAGATAGATAGATAGATAGATAGATAGATAGATAGATAGATAGATAGATAGATAGATAGATAGATAGATAGATAGATAGATAGATAGATAGATAGATAGATAGATAGATAGATAGATAGATAGATAGATAGATAGATAGATAGATAGATAGATAGATAGATAGATAGATAGATAGATAGATAGATAGATAGATAGATAGATAGATAGATAGATAGATAGATAGATAGATAGATAGATAGATAGATAGATAGATAGATAGATAGATAGATAGATAGATAGATAGATAGATAGATAGATAGATAGATAGATAGATAGATAGATAGATAGATAGATAGATAGATAGATAGATAGATAGATAGATAGATAGATAGATAGATAGATAGATAGATAGATAGATAGATAGATAGATAGATAGATAGATAGATAGATAGATAGATAGATAGATAGATAGATAGATAGATAGATAGATAGATAGATAGATAGATAGATAGATAGATAGATAGATAGGTAGATAGATAGATAGATAGATAGATAGATAGATAGATAGATAGATAGATAGATAGATAGATAGATAGATAGATAGATAGATAGATAGATAGATAGATAGATAGATAGATAGATAGATAGATAGATAGATAGATAGATAGATAGATAGATAGATAGATAGATAGATAGATAGATAGATAGATAGATAGATAGATAGATAGATAGATAGATAGATAGATAGATAGATAGATAGATAGATAGATAGATAGATAGATAGATAGATAGATAGATAGATAGATAGATAGATAGATAGATAGATGGATGGATGGATAGATGGATAGATGGACGGATGGATAGATGGATAGATGGATAGATAGATAGATGGATGGATGGACGGACGGACGGGTGGGTGGGTAAGTAGGTAGGTAGGTAGATAGATAGATAGATAGATAGATAGATAGATAGATAGATAGGTAGGTAAGTAGGTAGGTAAATAGGTAGGTATGTAGGTAGGTAGGTACGTAGGTAGGTAGGTAGGTAGTTAGGTAGTTAGGTAGATAGATAGATAGATAGATAGATAGATAGATAGATAGATAGATAGATAGATAGATAGATAGATAGATAGATAGATAGATAGATAGATAGATAGATAGATAGATAGATAGATAGATAGATAGATAGATAGATAGGTAGGTAGGTATGTAAGTAGGTAGGTAGGTAGGTAGACAGATAGACAGACAAAATTTCTGTCTATTAGATCAAAGTTACTGTTTTGTAACACCGTGAAATAATGGAGGTCTCATGAGGAATCATAATAGCAATATTTTTTTTTTTCAGATAAATCAATGCAGACCAGATTGATAGGAGCAAAGATAAATAAGAACATCAACTTGAATATTCTATAAGAAGATGCCACTTTGAAGGAATAAACATTATCCGGACATTACTATTATTTTTTTGCAGGATGTGTTGTCTTTTTTCCATTGTTAGCAACCTTTAAGATAATTGTTTATTATGTTATTATATTTTACATCTATCTAACATTATCTATTCATATATTTATTCATACATCTATCTATCTATTCATTTATCTATCTCACCCTATTTCCACATATCTATCTATTTAGCTGCCTATCTCTCTATGCATATATTTATCTACACATCTATCCATCTAACTATCTGTTTGTCTATATATCTGCTTTATGTATATTAAATGGAATTGACCAATAACTTTAATTTTTAGTCAATAAACAGGGAACCAATTGAAGTATTGTAAATCTATTTAAAATATATTTATATATTCAAAACATTGTTATGCAATTACTGTGCATTCTCTTACAATGCATCGAACCTAGATTAGAATTAAGGCCAAGTAAGCTTGAAATTTTTTTAAAGTTTAATCAATCCATAACCAACCCAAGTAACTATCCAATATTGATCAGTAAACGGGTATCTAGTTATTTATAGTCATAAAATAAAAACATCAAGGTATTTCCTTAATTTTCCTTTCTGAGAAGTTCGCTGTTGGAAAAGATTTTGGGTACTTACGGATAATCTCGGAAACTAAGGTTGGTTACGGATATTAAAAATATTATTCAATATCTCGATTATAAATTCATGCCAAATTTAAAAAAATACCAATAGATATATTATAAATTAAGTTTAGAGTTAAGGGTAGGTTTTTATTAATTAAGGTCACAGCTTCAATATTTAAATAAAATGACTGGAAAACCAAAATAAGTATGTAATATCCTCATTCTTTTTACACTCGTAATCAACCTTGGCAATCGGGATTATCCGTAAGTAGCAGCTTTTGTCGAGCAGTGGGACGTTTAAATCTGTTTTATTTCTTATTTTTAAAAATCTGCATATTGCAAACACTAATTGCAGTACTAAACTATTATAATAAATCAGTAATTTAAAATATCATCAATAAGATTTTAAAACCAGCTTTGATGTGGTCAATAATCTTAAAATACAAAGCCCGAATAAATGAAGTTTTAATGAAATCTAAATTTAGATTATTATAAATAAATGAAAATTATCCGTTGATTGACTACATAGACAACTGCTTGTAAGGCGGCTGTGCTAAACAGTCGGCCACCAATGCTTGACTAGACAGAAAGCTTTTTGACGCATAGTTGTTGTTTTTTTTTAAAAAAAAACGGTATTTTTAGACGTATATATATATTTAATCATTAACAATGCTACTATATAGTGTTTTGTACATTTCATTTATAGAAATACACTCTCGGCTATAAGAATGTAATTTTGCTATCTATAATGTGTAGGTCATACGACTTATAATTCTAAAGATTACATTCACAGAAGCCAAAAGCAAATTATCTACTACGTAATTTTACAAAAACTTTATATAATAACCAATTAATAACTAAATTTCTTACATATTTTATAAAGTTTAGCTACAAGTATTTTGTCTATACTGAACTTAATGTAATTAGAAAGGATTTGAATTCAGACTTTCATGCCCTACATCTATCCATTTCATTCCATACAACCGACACACATGATCATACATATATAAAAAAAAATGATATACATATTTCATCCTGAACCAGCACTCATCAGTTGGTCCAGATCATCATCTCCCACGCAATAGTATTTTATAATGGTAAATTAAAAAGGCTATTATATAAATATGTGCAGACAATACTGACAGTTATTTATGAATAAATATAGACAAAAAAATAGTACACATAGGCATTGAATGGATATGCTTACTATATACTTCTATGATCTTTTCTTTCAAAATAATACAACTAATTTTAGAAAATATTTAACTCCTTTTTTTATATTTCTTTTATCACTCCCAATCTTTTCAGTAAATTCCATACACCTTTCATTTCTTAAAATGCAGTTTATTTTCTATATCTTGCATAGTGGAGATTCATTCATCCTATTTTTTTTAACCATCTGTGTAAACTTTAGTAATCAATGGATAATAAATGGCAGTTCTTATTAAAGCATTAACCAATGTTACCCCAGACTAGTTTGTAGCTTATCGCTTTCAACAAGTGACACGATTTGGGATTTTTTTGAACTGAACACTGATATCTTTTGTATCTAACGCACCTTTCCTCCAGCAGTCATTTTTTTTTTTTTTGTTATACTATCCTCACTGACGAAAGCTATAAATAGAAAGTAGTATGGAGATATATGTATAAGGAGAGCACAGGATAAAGTTTTAATAAGAACTATCATTTAGCTTCTACTGTTTACTGAAGCTTACACAAGATGATGAAAGAGTAAGAAGAATAAAAGAATTTGTTAATGAGTAGCATATCTGTAAGCAAAAGTCATGGCTCATTTTGTTGGTCATGTAATATAGCCAGGATTGTTCTAACAGAGTTTGTTTAATACTCTGAACCGTTTTAAGATTGACAATATTAAGAATACAGAATAGTAAAGAGAATGTGTCAAAATAATCTTGCAATAATTTATATCATATTTCCTTTCTTTCCTTCATATCTAACTCAAAAGCTTCCAATCACAATTGACCTACTTTGTATCATCAAAATTTTTATTCTACTCACAAATAACCAATACACATCTGCCATAATGGTAATTAACTATGATGTGGGTTAAGGAATTAACAGAAAATACTTTTGCAGATTGAAAGACTGTATGTAATAGTTAAATACCATTATATATATTTTTTGTTACTACAATAGTTTATCAAACATTTTACTTATATAACATATATATAAGATTTGAACTCAGCCTTTGAAACTCCCTACAGCTATCCAATCCATCTTATACAATCGATACATATGAGCTTATACGTGTAAAATGGTAAATGATCTCCAATATATATATTTCGTGCTGAACCACCTCCCACACATATATAGAAAGTGCTCTGTTGATGAGTGCTGGCCCAACACAAAATACATATATTGGAGATCATTTATCTTTTTCACATGTATGTGATTATGTGTATCTGTTCTATAAGATGGATTGGAGAGCTATGGGAGTTTGAAAGTCTGGGTTCAAGCTCTTTATAATTACATTAAGTTTAGTATAGAAAATATACATGTATTTAAATATTATATATATATATAATTTTCAAGAATATAGAAAATAGTGCACTTATTAAAAATGTTTTTAAGATATTTATTCTAAAAATGGGGATGGTCTTTCTCATAATAATCATATTCAAGATCAACATATTTTCTTTTATTAACTCCACTATTATATTTTCTTCACATTCCCATTTCAGCATATATTTGTATTTATAATAGATTTAATTAGAGGGAATTTGAATTCAGACTCTTTTATCTTTTCCAAATGTATGTGGTCATGTGTATCGATTGTATAAGATGGAGTGGATGACTAAATGGAGCTTAAAGTCTGAGTTCAAATTCCCTCTAATTACATCTAGCTTAATATATATATATTTCAATAGTAGATTTATTAATATATATCTAGCTTAATATATATATATTTCAATAGTAGATTTATTAATATCATACCTAGCTGCAAAAGTACATATTGATTGGCATCTTTCATTAAAAAAACACAATTTAAAACGGAATAATAAACAAAAAACTAATAATTAGATAAGGTTGTGCTTTTTTTTTCTTAAAAAATAAGGGGAGGGGGTTCTCCTACATAACGTATAAGGTACCAGACATCTAAATTAGGTGACCAATAGGTGATATATGTATATGTATTTGTGTTTCTTGTTAACTTGAATATTTGATTTATCACAAACGTTCATAATTATTAAAATAATTTTATCTCCCTCAGGAGTAATCATCAGTCTTTAATGTTTTTTATATAGCACGTAATAAAAAAAATAAACTACATGATTTCTGACTTTTTATTTAAAAAAATAAATTATAATTGCATTTGAAAAAAGCTTTAAATTAAAAAATATATTTATTGACATTATAAAATTGTACAGATGCATAATAAATACACTTTGTTAATGTTGGCTCATCCGTTGCTGGCGTTGATCTGGAAAAAGTATGCCAGAGCCATTCTCTGCACTAGCAGATTATAATATGAGCAAATACGTACTATTTTGTTGGTATTGCCCACCCCTACTAGCACAGAGAATGGCCCAATAATGCTAACTTATCAGCTGGGATATATGTAGTGTGAAATCAATGCCCCTCTAGTAGAATCCAACATGTTGCAACACAGACTACTTCTTCTACGATACACTACAATGTGGATATATCAGGTCCAAAATTCATGTAGAGTCTGTGGGCCATACTAGTAGGCTCCATGTATTATTAAACAGAAATGTAGAGGATAGTATCTTATCCTTATCTTGAAGAGCTTTGAGCTTATCGCAAAATATAGCATTGGGATCCGGTATTGGTTGTGTGAACTTTGTCCTGCACCTTGTGTACCAAAAAGCATATGTCAGGAAGATAGATAACCTGATTACTGTAAAGTCTCCAGAGAAGAGACAACCCCTGATGTCCAGGATTTTATCCACTGCTATAATGCATTGTTGAGAGATAACTCTTCAAATACTGTTATAGCCTGGACATATATTTATCAGATGATTAAAGGACTCCTCTCCTCTAGAACAGGCATGACAAATAGGGTCTATTTTATTTAGAAACCACTTGTATTATAAGAATGTATTAGTTGGCATGGAATCCATATTCACCTTGATCAGATAATCCAAAAGTTTGGGCTCCAGTAGCAGATATTTAAATATTGAGGTGATTTTGTGATTGCTGCACCCTAGGTGAGCATAAATAACTGTATTAACAGGATTCAGCAGGCAATGTGCCTGCCAGATGTTGATTTTATTATTAAACTCTGTTGTTGAGTGCCCAATGTATAGAGATTGTTGTTTAATAATGGTGTCAAGCCATGTGTGTTTACTGGGGGGAGGTCTGTCAGTAGGTATTACAGTCTCTATAATATTTGATAGAGGGTATTTTTTCCCCAGGTTTACTAAAAGTGAATGCCCTTTTTGGAAATTGATTGTCTGTATTGAATGGAGACCCATACCATTCTGTCTCCTGTGAAACTGAAGTCTGCGGATGCTATTGCCGCAAAATTATAAAGCTAATTGATTCGTATTCTCAAGTCATTACAATTTATTTTGAAATAAATTAGTTTTAAAGTAGTAAGATCGGTAGTACTCTGAACAGTGCTATGAAAGACTCGTTAATAAGCTAAAGATATCTAGATCAATGCCTGACCAAATGAAGTTTTTAAAATTTTGTAGGGTTAATTAATTTGAAATGATGCGCTCATTATATTTTTTAGTATTTAAATATCACTTCACTTTCTAAAAAAATGTGTGATAAATTTAATAGTAACTAACAATGTTTCGGCTTCTCCTATTGACCAAATATGAAGTATCTACTAATAAAAAATTGGCCGGAAAGATTCTATTGTTAGCTAAAGAAAAGATTTATTATATATATTTATTTTTATAAAACGTAGCTGAGTGCGCTTTCAGCTTGGATCACCAGATTCTTACCACCCATGGGTAGGCCGGGTTTGTTGCAGTATTTATTGATGGACTACGAATTATTTAAATTAGCTATTTAAATATTCCACTTTCTTGAATGAAACATAGTGTTTTCTTTTATGTTCATGAAGTGATTCTTGTTAACAATAAACCACATCTTTCACTTTTTTTTCCTATCATCTTGTTGGTGCAAACAATATGTTCTTTGGTTCAAAGGTGTGACTGAATCTTTATTCAAGCTCCCAAAACACTGATATTCAGGGCTTTTTGCATGTTTCTGTACATGTTTGTATTGAGACCATGATCATGAAGATTCACACACTTCATACCTTTAGCCCACTCTGATGAAGGAATGTGAAAAAATGAACACTAGGTGATACTGTCATATCCTAATCATAAACTGGATTTTGGTTATTGATTATCTTACAGTGAAAAACATCACATTTACACCCCCACACCAACCAATCATCTTTATTTTTATACTATCCAACCAATTATATCTGCACAAGTAAGTTGTCTTCGATTCTAACCCAATATGCTTTTGGTACTGATTTGATTAACAGAAAAAGAAGTGATGTTGAGTTTTGGGTACATATGTGCAAATCAAATACTCCTTGTCATGAAAGATCCATATCCAAAAACTAAGCAGTCAATTTGGATAATGCATTGTTTTATAATATTTATTAATTACTCAAGTTTATAATAGACAGTGTGAAATCAATTACATAGAGCAAATTTCTACTTTTAATCACCAACAGGATTATTCAAAACATTAGATTAAAAATAGTGTTAATTACACAGGAGATATGGATTGGGTTTTATTAATTGAAAGTGCTGCTTTGCATGGTCAGGTTAAATGCTTGCAAATAAAAAGGGCACAAATAATGAAGTTATGGGAAAATAAATATAAACAAAGTGATTATATAGAAGGTGGGTTGTTGGTATTTGTGCTGTGTTTGAGAAAAGGGAGATTTAGATATAAAGGCCATGGAGTTGACACAGACTATGTTGAGGAAATGGGATGTAGCAGGATGGAGAAGAATATGTGAAAAACATTAGGTGGGGAATTGAAAGGGAGCATTGTAGCTGAGAGATTCACGACTCCAAAAAAAGAGAAGCAACAGTGCATCTTATCTCATTATAGACATATGCTGCCATTGAATAATTTTTTTTCATATGTCATAGCATCATCCAGGAGATGAACCCACAACCATCTGCAACCAACTACTTGCTTGCAAGGCGGCTGCGATGACCGCTCGGTTAACAACGCTTGACTTTTTACTTTGACATTTACATTGTTGGAAGAAATTCAATGTGACAAAGGTTGCACAGATTTAAGAATCTAATATTATGTAGGATATTATTGGAATTTTTGAAGCTAGAATGTGTAGAGACACTTGTTTTAAAATAATATTAAAAGTATAAATATTAGGCACATAAATAAAATGTGATTGAAATTAAATAAAAGATAAATTGATCACTTATCACATAGAATAATAATAATGATTGCTTGAGATAATGAAAGGTATCAGATGTAGATAATTTAGTTTTATGACGAACAAGTTCTCACTCTAAGGCAGAAGTACAAATATTTTATATAAATGGACTATTAGTTTCAAAGAATGTTTTAAAATGACAATAGGAGATTTAAATGTTAGAATTTGAAAGTGTTTGAAAAACTAAAGTTGAGCTCAGTAAATTTCGATATGGCCAAGAAAACTGAGTCATATTTGATTTTATGTATTGCGATTCTTTGTATGAAAATAGTTCTCAAACTGGGATACGATTCAACAAATTAAAGATCGATGCATTAATAAAAATTTCCAATCTTTGCTAAGCAATTATATACAAGTGGCTTAATAGTTTCTGAATCTGATTATGTATTCAATATGTACTTGGCTATAAGTCATTGTAAATTTTTTCAATTAAGTGTTATACTTGGATATTTTGTATTTAAATAAATTAGTTGCTCTTAACAAATAATATAACACTTTTATCAAATATACTATTTAATTATATTCACTGAAATTTTTTATTTTGTATACTGAACTGCCAAAATTTTACATTTAGATTATTCTCAAGGCATTTATTATAATGTATATAAGCATAGAGATTCGTAACAATATGTATATATTTTTTTCTTTATTATATCTTTATTTATAAAAAGAACAAAAAGGAAAGAGGAAGTATGGACGTTATTAAAATATGTGTATTTAATATATTAATATTCTTGATATACATAAAACAATTAAAATTAAGACTGTGTTAGGGAGCATTTTAAATATTTATTGTACAATGTTATAACCTTGAATATTATTTATATATTAAAGCACTGGATGTATTCTATTACATATTTTCATTTATATGGATCACTGTTGCAATGTTTAAATTGAGAAAACTCACAGACTTTCTAATTATTGCAAGTAAATCAATTTGAAATATTTAGATACATTGCACGATTGATTTAAATATTCATGCTTTCTGATCAAAGTGTTTTAGTCAAGCTTCTATATTAATAAATAAAGCGCAAGAATACACAGTTGATTTATTCTTAAATTTTAATTTATGCTGGGTTAGAGAGTATTTAAATATTTATTGTACGTGTTACCAGTCTTAATAGCGAATGATATTTATATATTAAAGCACAAGTGGTGTTCTATTATATATACCTTGTTGATAAATATATAAAATAAGAAATTAACCCTCTATCGTTAAAATATATTACATGCAACAATTTTAAATTATAATAATAGCAAATAATAAATAGTAATAATATAGAAATGAATCATAAAAAAATATAAACTTCAAATGAAGGGTCTTCAAAGAGGTTGGCAGTGCACACCAGTGAGCGTTTTACAATTTTTGGTGGGCACTAATTAATTGAATGCCTACTTTCATTTAATTTTTTAAAATGTTAATCTTTATTTTTTAAATAGGTAATCCTTTTTCTTCACTATTAAAATTGTAATTATAATTATGCATTCTTTTGAATATTACAATCTTTATTTTCTCAAACTTTCACATGACCCTCAGCTCTCCACGCCATCTCATACTGCTGACCCACCTGATCATACACATGTTGAAAAGATAAATAATCACCAAAACATATCTATGACCAAGTGGGTCAGCAATATGAGATGGCGTGGAGAGCTAAAGGTCATGTGAAAGTCTGAATTCGAATCCCTTATATATTACATTATATATGTGCATAAGCCTGTACAGTGTATTAATATTTATTTTCTATAATTTTTTTATTCAATTTGTATATTTTGAACGTATTGTCAACATTTAGAATTTCATACTGAACGTGTGACATTAAGACACATGTTCAATACAAAATTCTAAAAATGTGAAATATAAAAATCTGGTAGATGTGTGCATTTTGCTGAATAATTTTGTGTTAAAATTGTGTGTATTTTCTGAGTGTATCCAAATTTTCATTATGCCTCCTAAGAAAAAGTCTACTTGTTTGTATTCAACTGAATATTTGGTATACAATTTCATTGACTCACCAGTAAATAAAACTATGTCAATGTGATTATTGCGTCAAAATTTGTTTTTTTAATGAAGCAATGAAACCATCTTGATTGCAAGAAAATCTTCGTACTAAACATAAAGATAAAAATCGAAAAATCTGTAGAATATTTTAAAGATATTTATGAACAATTTAAAAAATGTAATTCCATAAGCATCAATATTCGAAAAGTATTAAAGAAAGAACAGATGGATAACATATCTGAACTTATTGCTTAAAATGAGGGCGACTGTACTATTGGAGAAAAGTAACTATAACCATGTTTCAAAGTACTTTTATTGACAGTGATGCATCATGATCCAGCTGCTATTCTGAAAAATTTGCAAATTAGATGATTGACCAACAAAATAGCTGTTGGTGTCAAAAAGCAACTTGTTTGAACACTTCAAACAAAATTATTTTCTCCGCAAAATATATGAGTCAATAGTTGTTGATAATAATGCTCTTTTATTGGCCAATGTTCATTATTGCAATGAAAATAATTTACTGCAAGAACAAATGGTGTTCACCAGTAGCCTTATAATGGATACAAATAGTACACCTGGGTCTCATTTTACATGAAAGATAGGTTCCTCAGAAAACACATGCAAAAAAAATCGCACAAAAACAGACGTAACTTACCTTGAAAAAGGGGGATATGGACTGTGATTTTTCAAAAATCGCATAAAAGCACCAATGTAAAATTACTTTAAAATTCACACAAAAAAAAAATAAGGAAATAAAATATGACTAATAAAAAATTTCAAATTTGAAAAAAATTGATACAAGATAAATTTTTTTTAACTATAATATTTAATTTTATTCAAAACAATACATTTTTATGCATAATTTACAGTAATTTACATATTTTACACATGTTTTAATTATTATCGCTATTTGCCGATAAACAGGATCGTTTGCAAACTGGTAAAAAATCAGATTCTTCACAAGAGGAAATACAACTAGTGCCAACTTCACTCTCATGTTGTGTTAACGGTTTCCGGTGACAACATAATTAGTAATTAATTTAACAACTAAAAATTAAATTTTTATTTTTGTCTTTAATTTTTTAATTTTTAATTCCGTTTAAAAATCAAATTTCGTTTCACATCACATTAATTTCAGGTCGCCTTAAGTAATTTTTAAATTGTTAATTATAATTAAAAATCAGATTTAAATTTTTAATTGTCAAATTTAATTGTGCCCACTGCTATTACTCACCTTTTAAAAATAAACTTGTGGACACTAAATGATTAATAATTGATTACGTTCTTTTTTTAAAAGCAAAAACAGAATGTGATTTAAAATGCAAAATTAACACGCACAATGTTTGAACAAATTTACATTATAATCTTGTAAAAATTAATGTGGGTATACATAAAATGTGGAAATCATGATTTTAATTTTATTATTGTATAAAATCTTACTATTATAAAGCACTGAAAATATTGAAATTACTAAGATGAAAGTTGAATTCCAATAATGTGCTGTTACTTTCAATATGATGTAAGGGCACAAAATCTATTATTTAAAGTAATAGCGCATTATCGGAGTCGACTTCTGAAGAAACATGAATCGTGTAACTTCAAAATCACATTAAATAAATCTGCGTAAAATGAGACCCAGATGTATATCCATTTATACTACAATTCAATTCTATTTTGAAAAACATAATATACCATTAACTGAAATACAAGCTTATTATATACCTGTATCAATATATGTAATATATAGGGTATATGAGCACAGACTTCCACATGACACACAACTCTCATCTCACAACACTGATACACTTGAACACATATATGTTGGAAAGATATATAATCACCAATATACATATTTCATGCTAAACCAGCAATCATCAGTTGGTCCAGATTATCATCTCTATGCATATATGCAATAAGTGCTCAGATATATATTAAGATAGCCAATCTTCAAACTTTAATGGGCAGGCTTCAATCCACTCCATATTCTAACTCTTCAACCATCCATCCAATTGAAAATCTGATGATGGAATGCTCAAATGCCACCCTGAGGCCAAGATTCTTGTCAACCCATATTGAACTAAAGTCAATATGCTCCCTCATGTACAGGACATAATTCATTTAATACATATGCAAGGGATGGGCAGACATCTCTACTATGTAATAAGTGAAATACAGGCTTATTATATACCTGTATCAATATATGTAATATATATGGTATATGAGCACAGACTTTTACATGACCCACCACTCTCCACTCTATCTCATAACACCGATACACTCAAACACATATGTTGAAAAGATAAATAATCATCAATATATGTATTTCATGCTAAACCAGCAATCATTAGTTGGTCCAGATTATCATCTCTACACATATATGCAATAGGTGCTCAGATATATATTAAATATACCTTAGCAATATATAATTGATTGTGTAATAGACTGAGCACTAGAAATAGTTGCCAACTATCAAGAATTTTTAGACCATTTAAAGAAAGAAGTTCCCAACATATTCTGCATCCATTACATTAGTCCCAGGCAACATCTTGCTGCAAAGCATAGTCGCCCCAGTTTACCCCTATCTTTAACAATTGTCACAAATGCAATTAAAACGATTACATCTAATGGAAAAAGTGATCAAGTATTCAGGCAGTTTTGTGATTGAGTATAGGATTTATGTAAATTAAATGTTATTTAGCCAAGATTGTAATCAATGTGAAATTAATGTTAAATCATCGTTGATGTGTTTGTAAAAGAATGTGTCTTGTAATAAATGTTTGTTGAAGTAAGATTTCCTCTGAATTATTTTGCCATGTATGCTCAATTGACCATTTCTACACCCACATATGTTCAACATAATATAATTATAATACCTGTCAGTTTAATATTATATGCAATCTATCTAGATAACACTGAATTAATTGATCCAAACGTTGTATAATGCCAAGATATAGATTTTACCTTGTTTAAAATAGATAATATGTGATAAAAATGCACCCGATCTCTATCATTGTCTATCCTTTATTTCATTGTAAGAATTGTCAGTTTCACAATAGTTCCTCATTACTTAATAATAATCTTGTAATAGGATTGACTTACTGTTCATATAATAGATCCCTGAGATTATTTCATCATTTAAATAAACATTGGTATAGCTGTGCAATCTAAATCAAATGTCTGTAAATTAATTATTGTTACAGTGATTCCCAAACATATTAGATGAGTGGCATGATTGGTCTGGCATGTACTTGGATGGTGGGAGAATTGAACATATCATGATTCTTGATTTAATCCATGAGTTGCTTTCTTTTGATAACTTAAGTAAATACTTATAATATAACTAAATAAACATTATATAATTATTGTTTATAAATGCTTCTCTCACCCCATTTAAGCATTCTAGATGACCATGAGACCCTATAATCCCCCAATTGAGCTAAGCTGTAGATTAATACTACAATAAGAGTCTTATCCATAATTAGAGATGCAACCTAAATTATAAATTTTATTCTATCTTGTACAGAATTGGCACCTGGGCATTTATATGTGTATAAGGTGATATAGGTATAGATTGAAGTGGTTACAAGATATATATATATATATTAGTTATTAAAATAAATATGCAGTTATTTCTGATTTTTATGTCATTATAATTATCACAATATGTACATAATAATGAGTTCTGTTCTTGCATTAGTTCAGATTTAAACTTTATATCATATTTATATTGGTTACTTTTTATATTTTATTTGTAGTTAATCCTCAATGTTATTTTTCAATAAAATTATGATCTATACATTGTAATCACTCCAAAATATGTTGATGTGGACCATAAACAAAAAAAGGTTGAAGACTCCTGTTTTAAATGATCAAATTTCACTGTTAAAAAATATGTCCATAATGTTGTCTTTTTTACATAATTTTAAATAATCAATTTAAGACAAAAGTAAAACAGATAACTAAATCCAAATAAAAAATGTATTTAATGCATTTAAACCAATTTTTATTCCTTTTTTGGAATGTTATCAATATGTTTCTTATAAACTTACACGCAATGCAATGCGATGCACTGTGGCTTTTCCTTTATTGGTATCAGGAATCTCTCAGTCACTATGCCCAGAGAAACCTGTTAGTCACCTTATCTTCCTTTTCCATTCCACACATTAAGTATTTCCCATATCATTCTCTATTCTGCTTCATCCCATTTCCACTACATAATTTTTGTCAACTCCATAGCCTTTATATCTAAGTCCCCCTGTCTTTTCCCAAACTCAGCATAAAAAACCAAGAACTCACTTTCTGTATAATCACTTTGCTTATATTTATTCTTCCACAACTTTTTCTTGCAGGCATTTACATTCAATTAACAAATGCCTAATATTTTCTATGCCTTCCTTACACATCTTACAAACTAAATCATCCACATTTTTTTTTATTTATATGTATATTTGCTTGTTGCTAAAACTCCTGTTTGAACCTTAAACAGTAAACTGCTTTTGTTGCTTTTATCATAAATTAACTCACACCCAATATTCTGTTTACTTCTATATATATTTAAACTCTTTTTACTCTTCATACTTATGCTCAAGTCTCTCCAACTCCCTATTTTTTATTAATGCATTTATTTTTCTATCTCATTCCTTGCCACTATAACACTCAACAATTTTCCTAACACAATCATCCCACCTTTTATATAAGTTTACGGACATAAATTCTTTATCCAAATCTTCTGCATACTGTACTATATTCCTCACCTATTTTGTTACCTGTCCTTTATTCATAGCCCAATTAAATATTATTTTGGCTATTCTCTTATTATTTATAAATTGCAATCTATTGAATATTTTTATTTTGCTTTTTGCATCTTTCATATAAAAAGTATCACATTTCTCCATGATTTGCCTCCTTTGCCATCCACACTTCTGCATTTAATGCATGTCTTCCTACTTCTCGTTTTACTTTTTCTAAGTAATATAATACCCTTTATTAACATACAATGTACCATTACCATAAGTTAATCCTGCTACTGCTACTCCCTTCCTTATAATTCTAGCCACATTATATTTATTATATAAATAAGATACTTATTTTATATAATGCTACATTTTTTATAAACTATAATAATCAGCAATTAAGCTAATGTACTGTGTGGATTTTAACTATAAATGAATACTCTCACTTTCCAAACACAAGATAAAACCTTTGTGAGAAGATAAAATGAATCCATCTACCTTTTCAACGCAAATGTTTATGTATGGGAAAATCTTACACATTTGTAAATGAGATTGTGAAGATGTTAAGCAATCATTTTTAATTACTTTTACTATGTGTGAACAAATGACACTTGCAAAATTTTCTAGAATTTACCATACATCATTTTTATTTGAAATTAAACATATGTAAATAAGATATTTATTTTATATAGCACTATGTTTTTATAAACTGTAATATTAATAATCAGCAATTAAGCTAATGTACATGTGCTTTGTGGATTTTAACTATAAATAAATACTCTCATTTTCCAAACACAAGATAATATATGAAAACACTGTTAATTTCTTTATCAATCCCTTTCCTTTTTCATGTTTCATTTATCAATTTTTCCTCCTCTTCATCCAAGCAATTTCTCTATTACTTAAGACAATTCCCAAATAGTTATACCTCTTCATCACATGATCATCTAATAATAATAGTAATAATAATGGACATTACTTACATTACATTACAATAAATATAATTAATAAAATACATATATATAAATAAAAATGAATAAACTTATTGCAATCTTTTTTTAAATATATATATATATATATATATATAATTCACAAAGCAATGTACAAAAATAATATGTTAATTACAACTCTAAATTTTCCAATAATCTAACAATCTCCACCCCACACCCCTAGTTGTTTTGCACCTTAAACCATGGGTATACTTTTTGAATACTAGACATAGAATGAATTATGAAAAAATATTCAGGTAATAAAGTATGTTAAAAATTACTAGGCACGGTAATTTTATGAACCTTTGTGTATTCAAGAAAAATTTTAAAAATGTGTAAACATGTACAAAAGTCCAAGCAATTTGAGGCGAAATGGGCATTATTAAATTATTGGAAACTTTAGGATTATAATTAAATATTTTTTTTGTAGATTATTTTGTGAATGTATATCTTTTAAAAAAGATTGTAATCCACTTATTAATTTTTATGACATGTATGTATTTTAATATGTATATTTATTGTAATGTAATGTAAATAATGTCTATTGAGTAGAATTGCTGTAAAGTAATTAATAATGTGATTTTATAAAATGAAACAACTTGATAAGGAATGAAAGCAAGGCTAGATATATTGATTAAGCCATATGCCCCCCCCCCTAGTAATTATTTTTCAGAAAATATAACTGGCATTTAGTATTTGTCAGACAATAGGTATTTAGTCATTAGTAGCTAAGAAAGACGGTTATACAATTATCTGAATTGATCATATGAATATTGATGCAGGAATAAAAAACAGTTGTAATGTGGTGCTTCTTTTACAATGGTGGGAATGGTATCCTACTTCTATGGGTACTAACATTAATCACCCTCAATATTATTATGTATAAAGCATGTCATTCATTAAACAACTTAACATTGACTTATCAAACATTTTTTATTTATATAAATTACATCAGCATGGCCTTCATGTCTACCTGTTGTCAAAGCAACACTACAATTAGGCAATAAATGAATCAGTTTGTTTAAGCAAGAGGAAATTGTTGATGCAGTTTGCATATGGTTACACAATTAGTCATTGGCGCTTGTTTATATATATATATATATGTGTGTGTGTGTGTGTGTGTGTGTGTGTGTTTATGTGTGAGTAAGTGTAATCTTATATTCCACATTCATTTATACATATATACTTACTTGCTATTAACCTTAGTATGGAATTTATGATCTCCTTGGATGTTATCAACCATTTTTCAAGTAGTGGAAGTCATCCAGAGATATTACAGAGAAAATATGTTGGATGTCCTTGCAATCCCTGATTGATCTCTACTAATGGAAAAATGGTTGGTGGAAACCAGTTGAAATACAATGCTAATGTTAAAAACAAGTCAAAACTCTCCATACAGTAGTTCCATCCTGTGCCAACCATAGTAGTCAATGGATGCCAGAAGGCTTGTGCATAAAATCCCTATCTAATGCCTACTCATCCAATATCCCCAGACTAGTTTCTGGCTTGTGGCCTTTGTCAGTGAGGAGCTTTGGATCTGATAGAGATTTTATACACAAGCATTCTGGCATCCATTGATTACTTTGATTGGCACAGGGTGGCACTACTGTATTGAGAGTTTTGCCTTGTTTATAAACAATTATGTGCTAGTATAAGAGATGGTGATCATGTGATGCTAATGTTAAAAATAAACAATTATATATGTGAACAAATTCTAGATATTAATTCATAGCATTTATCCATGAAAGTCTTCACTTTAATACATACATATATATATATATATGTCAACAGATGGTGTTCTACCAAAAACACTGTCAAGCGTATGTTTACATAAACATCAGAGCATGCATTCACTATCTCTAACTTTGATACCACTTTCAGATCATGATTTCAAGCTATTTGCTATCATCAGTGAAAGACAGGAATTTTAGAAACTAGATCTAACCACAAACTCTGAGCGTTTATGAAACAGTTTCTATTCAGCTTGCAAACGTGAATCTTTTAGACATGTAATGTCTTCAAACTCAGCATAGCAATCCAGATAGCTACATGGTCTGATCTCAGTTCAGCATCACCACATAGAATGAAGCCTCGGCAAAATATATCATTGCTAGAAAGACCTCAAAGGTACATTTATGAAAAACAAAAAACAAGTTAAAAACTTGCTAACGCTTGTATTTATGTCAACAGATGGCATTCTACCAAAAACACAATCAAGCGTATGTTTACATAAATGTCAGAGCATGCATTCACTATATCTAACTTTAATTCCACTTTCAGATCATGATTTCAAGCTATTTGCTATCATCAGTGAAAGACAGGAATTTTAGAAACTAGATCTAAACACAAACTCTGAGCATTTATGAAACAGTTTCTATTCAGCTTGCAAGCGTGAATCTTTTAGACATGTAATGTCTTCAAACTCAGCATAGCAAGCCAGATAACTACATGGGTCTGATCTCAGTTCAGCATCACCACATAGTAGAAGCCTCTGCAATATATATCATTGCTAGAAAGACCTCAAAGGTACATTTATGAAAAACAAAACACAAGTTAAAAACTTGCTAACGCTTGTATTTATGTCAACAGATGGCGTTCTACCAAAAACACCGTCAAGCATATGTTTACATAAATGTCAGAGCATGCATTCATTATCTCTAACTTTAATTCCACTTTCAGATCATGATTTCAAGCCATTTGCTATCATCAGTGAAAGACAGGAATTTTAGAAACTAGATCTAAACACATACTCAGAGCATTTATGAAACAGTAAACACCATCTGTTGACATAAATACAAGCGTTAGCAATTTTTTAACTTGTTTTTTGTTTTTCATAAATGTACCTTTGAGGTCTTTTTAGCAATGATATATATTGCAGAGGCTTCTACTATGTGGTGATGCTGAACTGAGATCAGACCCATGTAGCTATCTGGCTTGCTATGCTGAGTTTGAAGACATTACGTGTCTAAAAGATTCACGCTTGCAAGCTGAATAGAAACTGTTTCATAAACGCTCAGAGTTTGTGTTTAGATCTAGTTTCTAAAATTTCTGTCTTTCACTGACGATAGCAAATAGCCTGAAATCATGATCTGAAAGTGGAATTAAAGTTAGAGATAGTGAATGCATGGTCTGACATTTATGTAAACAAACGTTTGATGGTGTTTTTGGTAGAACGCCATCTGTGGACATAAATACAAGTGTTAGCAAGTTTTTAACTTGTTTTTTGTTTTTCATAAATGTACCTTTGAGGTCTTTCTAGCAATGATATATATTGCAGAGGCTTCTACTATGTGGTGATGCTGAACTGAGATCAGACCCATGTAGCTATCTGGCTTGCTATGCTGAATTTGAAGACATTACCTGTCTAAATGATTCACGCTTACAAGCTGAATAGAAACTGTTTCATAAACGCTCAGGGTTTGTGTTTAGATCTAGTTTCTAAAATTCCTGTCTTTCACTGATGATAGCAAATAGCTTGAAATCATGATCTGAAAGTGGAATTAAAGTTAGAGATAGTGAATGCATGCTCTGACATTTATGTAAACATACGCTTGACGGTGTTTTTGGTAGAACGCCATCTGTTGACATAAATACAAGCGTTAGCAAATTTTTTAACTTGTTTTTTGTTTTTCATATATATGTATAAAATAGTTTGTTTAATAAATACATGAATACTAAGTACTGAAGCTGAGCATAATGTCTATGTATAGGCATATAATTTTGAAAAGTCATTATCAGTGTGCTACAAATACATGAAATAAAAAAAGTAATTTGAACTTAATACTAAGATAAAATTACTATAAAAATTTACGTAATGTATAATTAACAGAATCTAATTGCAAAAAGCTTAGATAATTATTAATATTACATTACCAACTAGTTTATATAAAATTGCATTAACGTGGAAATAATTAATTTAAAATTCCATACTATATAAAAAAAAAATAAAAAAAATCCTATACAATGGAAATATACTCAGCACGATGTTATTATAATGGTAACTTTATATTTAACCATTTTTAAAAGTGTATATATGTCTGTGAACACTTTTACTCTTTGTTTTTACCAGGAAGACAAGTTAAGTAACTATATAATAGTCCGTAGTATTTTCTCTTAGCATCTTTATATTTAGAAGTAGAATAAATTGATAAAAATATACTTCTTTTATATAACAATTAAAGTAAACTAAGTGAAAATAGAAAACAAGTGTTTTTTGTAATTTTATTTTTGGATGACTTAATTATAATAAGAATTTTTCTTACAGTAGTTATCCCATAGCTAACCTGGGTAATCATCTAATATTGGTTGGTAAATGGATATCTAGATATTTTTACTTAAAAAAAAAACAAAGATGGCAAAAGTCTTTAACCTTTACCACCTGGCACAATGGTACCTTCTATTTTGTTGGTGAGCTTTTGAAGAGGCTCTTCCCCAGAAATGGGCATTTTAAATCTTATTTCAGAATTACATGAAAAATCCTATGCTTTATTTAATTGCAATAAGTAGTAAATCGAAATGAAATAGTGAAAATATTAAGACCTTCAGTTATTAAATATAAGAGATCAAACTATCATTATGAGTTTGAAATCCTTCTAAGTGAAATTGTATTAAAGATGTTTATAGACCAAAGATATATTTTTACCATTTTTAATCACGTTTGTGATACAGTTAAAAAATCAATTTTAAAATATAGCAGTTACGAGTTTGTCATCACATATTATCAGGAGTTTGTAATAAAACATTAATTTTATTTTCCATTCATTTTTGTATTTATATTTCTATGTCACGTTTTGATACTTTCACATTTTCTATTATTGATGGCTTGTGCAGGCAGGTAGAACATTTATTATACAGCCACTTGCAGACCTCTCCAACAATCCCTTAGGTAGAAAATGCAAAAAATGTCAGCTTTTCCTATTATGGAATGGTGACAGTTTGAGTAATTTTCCATTATATTATCAAATTTAAAATGTTGAGAGACCTATTTACTGATCAATATAGAATGGTTACTTTTTATGAGCTGGCGACCTGAAAAAAATCCCAAACCTATTAAAAAATGTTCAAGTTGACTTTTGTCAGATGAAAAATTCCAGTAATAGATAGAGGAAACAGTTATTCTACAACACAACATGAGGCCAGTAGACAATTTATATATATATGACAATATTTGCATTAAAATATATTATGTCATCATCATCATCATTAACCATTATCAATCCACTGCAGGATGAAGGTCTCTCCAAGTTCAATCCATCTCCTCCGATCTTTAGCTTCTCTTCTCCACATCTTCCCTGCACACTTTCTTATTTCATTTATCCATCTCACATGTGGCCTCTTTCTGGGTCTTTTACAATCTCTTGAAATCCAGTTTAAGATTTTTTTGTCCATCTATTATCATCTCTTTTAGAAATATGTCCAGCCCAACTCCACTTCAGTCTTTTAATTTTTTAAATGAGGTTAGTAACACCTGTTTGTTCTCTTACCCATATATTGCGTTTTTGATCTCTTCTTGTAACTCCCAACATGCATCTCTCCATACTTTTTCAAGTGGTCTGAAGTCTCTGTATTGCTCTTCTATTAAATGTCCAAATCACAGATCCATTAGTAAGAACTGATAAACCACATTTATTAAAAACTTTCCTTTTCAAAATTCATTAATTTTCTAATAAATTAATTTTCTAATAAATAACAATTTAATCATTATTTGCTTAACGGTTTGTGATGTGATGGCATTTTGGAAGAATAGCTCAGTTGGTTAGAGTGTTATTTTAAAATTCAATGATTGAGAATCTAAAGGTCGAAGTTCAATTTCCATGCTAATATTATGATTGGTAAAGCCAACAACACCTGAAGAAGAGAGGAAAATAATATTTGAAACGTTTGTGTATATACTAACCCATGTGCTATTACCAATATTTGAAACGTTTGTGTATATACTAACCCATGTGCTATTACCAACAATTGAATGTAATTGCAAAATTTAAATAAAGTTTAAAATTTTCAAAAGACATTTAATTTTAATATTAGATTATGGAAATAGTCCACCATAATAAATACAACCAATTTAGCCAAATCTTGTGTGTGTGTGTGTTTAATATTTCTTTCTCTTTGTATAGTAGCCCATTTTTATTATACATTTAACTAGAAATTATGGATTTCTCGAATTATTAAAACATTTCTAACAGGATTAAAATAAAAGTAGATAATCCTTGAAAGTGAAGATCAAAATGCACATACTAATAAAAGGATCAAATATTCCTGGAAATATAAGAATCTGAATAATAATAGTTTGCTATCCCATACCCCCTCCCCCCTTTTCTACCTACTTTTTTATGGTTTATTATTTATTATCTTAATTTATTGCAGTATTTTATTATTGCAAACCTACTTTTCCCCCACAAATCTATTTGTTTTTACCTAGAATATCAATTTTAGTTTTTCTTCAGTAATTTTTTTTTCTCTACATTCTTCTATTCATTTGTATTTATATTTCTTTCATTTCAATCTGTTGTTAAACTTTCTTTATCCCCCCCCCCCTCCAATATCCTTCTAGTTATTCCTACATACACTTCTTTGATACATAATTCACTGTCGTCCTGAGCAATAAGCACAATGTTGATATATTAGACTTGAGAGCAGAAGAATTCTGGATTGATATTCCATCTATCACTTTGATGTAAAGTTACCACAGAATTTCCTGAGCGATTAAAACGATTGCTTATTTTATTTATTTATTTATTTATTCATTATAAGTTTTTCTATACATACATATGGTTTTTCAGTAATTATTGTTGTTATATAATAAGGTGTTTTATTTATTTATTTAATAAAATTTATCTTTAATGTCGCCTATTTTAAATTTTGTTTGAGGATTTTCTAAAAAAAAATTTTCCAATTAAAGTAATCGTTGAGTTTTCTACCATCTATATTTATTTTCTTTTTGAACAAATGTAAAAATTATTTTTCAATATTCCTATCAATGGAACAATAGAAGCATTTATCTATACTAATGATGTAGTAAAATTGAATAATCAATGATTATGAGAGAATAGTGCACTTAAATCTCCATCACCAGGACAGTTTTAAGATTTTCACTTCTATCAATGAGATTAGGGATTTAAATTCAGTTTAGTATTCAAGCTAAAAGCCTGAAATTTCAAAACATCTTAAGGGTTTGAAGTCAATCCAACTTGCTTTAATAACCATATAAATCTGATTATGGACCGGTAATTATACTTTAATCAGGGTAGTTCATTATTATATGTAGGTAATGATAGAATAGATGTGGGGTCTTGTATTTCACATATTATGTAAGTGTATCTTTATTTATATGAAATTATTTATGAAATAAAAAAGAATGGAGAAATATAGAAGTTGTCTATCTATTAAAATAATAACGTTATTTCTTGTTCTCTGTTTATCCTGTCAATGTTCAGGTCTTTTCTCAGTCAACTTTTGTTATATTCAAATATTAACCTCAATTCCACCATTAATAAATTCTTATCTAAAATAAATGAGTTTACAAACTGACAGAAGATTCAATATAGAATTCAATTAAAATCGATTCTAATGATCTGAAGCTTGCTCCATATCATTTATTCTCTCATGATATGTGAATTGGGTTTTCTTTATTTATCAAGTTTTTATTCCTTAATTATCAAATTCTCATTAACTTCATAGATTCAATTATCAAAAATATAAAAGTTTCTATATATTTATCTAGATATAGTACAGCTTTGATGTAATCAGATGCTTTTGGTTTAAGGTGGGTCAGAGAGGAATACTATTCTTAGGTAAATATTAAAACACTTCACATCATTAAGAATTCCAGCACTGCCCTCTGTGATTGATATATATATATATTAGAGTCCAGATATTTTTTTCCAGTTTAGCATTAGCACTAAGATTATTACTATGTAATATGAATTTTCTGCTTATAATGGCAGTTTTTAATTGGCTGTTTGTCTAGTAACATAATTTGCAAAAATATCTAGTTTAAAAAAAAAAAAAACATTTGAATTAGTTTTTACAGAAACTGATGAAATATTATCATTAATTTAATTTTGTTGTTAATACTAACTCTTTTACTATAATTAATTATTTTGGAATATTATCCATATAAATTTGGTACCATTTTTTCTGAGGGTTTTGTAGCTTTCTGCAGACAATTCTTATTGTCAGGAAAACTATAACATTTTTGCTTGTAATTAAAGAATATTTCTCTATTATTATTAAATATCTGTTAAAATAAATATATTTAAATTCCCATTAGATATTTCCATAATTATTTCTTTTATTCCTCATGTCAAACCTTATATATTTTTTTCTTCATGTTTTTTTCATATTAAAATTCCCAGCATCATTCTTATTGATTAATTTTTCTTTGGTTTTTTTTTTTAAGAATTTATTTTTAAACATAAAACCTATATCCCAGACATCATTTTTTTTACTCAGCATTTATATGACTAAACATCAGTCTAATTGGAATTAATTTCAGCCTAATCATCAATAATTTATTAGGTACAGTTCTCTTAGCCAATCCAGGGTACTTGATGGTGTTGTTTCTATGCAAATGCACAGAAATATGTTGTTTATGCAGCCGCTCACCAAACTTAAGCCTGCTTTGTGCTGTGCACTTTATGCAAATGCTCACAATTCACTCTGATATACCATATCATCTGAAGTTTTCTGGACTTCAACTTCCCACAACTATTGAAATATGCATTCCAAACTAATTAGCTTACAACATACGTTGGTGTAGTTTTACCTACTAATAATTGTAACCATATCACCACACTTCCATACACAGCTTAGAAGCTGCAAACAATTCGAAAAAGATATAGCAAAGCACAATTTCACTGACCTCATATGAATGTCATGTTTTTCATGAGTGGTGGATTTATACCGGTACAATATGAATGTCATGTTTTTTCATGAGAACACCTGCAAGACAAATAAAATGGTTGATGCCAAAAGGGAGCATTTCAAATTGTGGCAATTTCTGGCTACAGAAGCAGCTGTAGTGACCTTTTCCAGAAGAACAGAATACATTCAACTGTGAAAAAGTGGCCGTGCAATGAACCAATGATACTGCACCATTCCAAAAGCTACCACTTGAAATGCCAGTCAGATTCTTGTCAACTAACATGTTCTATTCAAAAGAAAACCTGGTTGTACAGCTCCAAAATCCCTTTCTTGAAAGCCTTATAGCTTAACGACTATTGGAGCTGGGATGAACTGACCATAGAATGGTCCCACACCAATTTGGAGATGCTGATAGGTACCCTGGTGAACTGGATTACTGGTCTGTGGGGAATGTGCTTTAAGAGTCTTATGTCTCAGCCCTCCCATATTGAATAAATGCATCTTATGATTTAATGCAAATTGTTGTCATCGTTAATTTATGAAGTCAAACAACTTGTTTGTATTAATTACATAAAATAAAATAAATCATTAAATAAAATAAATGAATCCCATATGGTTATGATTTTACTTTTATCTTTAATATTACTAAATGTATTTATTAAATGTATTCTTATAATAAATTACGAACAGATAATTAAAAAAATGGGCAGCCTGGTAATGTTATATTTCTGTGTGTTTGCACAGAAACAATGTCATCAAGTGGTCTGAATAGGCTAATAGAATTGTACTGTTTATTATTTATTTAAATACAACTTATAAAATTTATTACATATAAATAATCTTCAATAGTTTCTTTTCCTCTTTCCTTCTTTATTTTTACTTTTCTAACATATAATCTATAATTACCACATTCCATTCTTTTAACACTTTAAAGCAAAATTATTTATTAATATTACAGTTTCGACTGTTCCTAGTAGTCTTCATCAGATCTACAAAAATTTAAACATTATATCAATACAATTATATTTCATACATATATCTAGTAAATAATTGAGTTGGTAAAATTGTAAAAATTTACTAGATATATGTATGAAATATGATTGTATTGATATAATGTTTAAATTTTTGTAGATCTGATGAAGACTGCTAGGAACAGTCGAAACTGTAATATTAATAAATAATTTTGCTTTAAAGTGTTAAAAGAGTGGAATGTGGTTATTATATGTTACATATATATATAAAATTTTCAAAAGACAATAAAATTTCCAAGCATGGGCCTATAATAAATTTACATAAACATTTCATTTGCATCATTGCAGGCAAATATAGAACTGATTTTCTCTACAGCCTGAGTTATTTATTATGTGATTGTGGAAAATGATATATTTCTGAAATTTTACATCAATTTTGAAAATATGTTCTCCAGACTAATTCAAACTAAATTTAAACAATATTCACAACATTGAATCTTGGAAGTATTCATTTTAATAATCTTATGAAGTTCTATTTCACCCTACATATATAATAATGGAATTAAATAACACCAGTTTGATGCTGAAAGTCACAAGTATGGCTGTCTACCTTTACTTGCCTAATAATGTAACTGTCTATAAATTATGATGGTTTTTATTTTGATCTGCTTTGAAATTAAACAATGATATGAGTGACATGTTGAATGAAGTTAAGTTAGGCAATGCTTAGAGAAATTATATAAACAGTAACTGGTATCAGTTAATTACATACATATATATATATATTTACCATTTGAGTTGGATAGCTGGGTTTGAAGACATGTAGGTGTCTGAAAATTTCAGATTTTCCACTCAATAGATAACTTTTAGATAAATGCTGGCTTTGGGTTGGTATTTTTAGATCTAGTGTCTGAACCTACCCTGGCACCTCTCTGAGGAGTGCCAAAGCACAAAACCATGGTCAGGAGTTTGGGGAGGGGGGTTCCTGACAGAGATATTTTAAATGCTTTCTCTGGCTGAGCATTTATCACAAAGCTTGTTGAGGAATTGGCAATCCTCATTGTTTATAACTTACAAGCTTAAGAGAATAGGCCAGGTGATCTATGACTCTTATTTTGACTATATATTTAGCATGTTTCCCTAAAAATAAGACTTAACCAGGAAATAATTTTTTCACACTGCTCAATATAAGTCCTACCCAAATATAAACTCTAGTTAAGTTTATCATCCAGATAGAAGACTTTTGATTACCCATTGAAACAGATGGACATATTAAATTATAAGGTAATAATTGTATAAATAAACAATATTATTGACATTAATGCTTTAAATAAATGGTAATATAAATTATATGGTAATTATATAGTTTGCCATCGATCATTTTTGACAAATGTAATTCTATCTGTATAGACAAACAATGTCCTCTCAGCTGAACAAACTTAAAATTTTATCTTCTATAAGACAGTATATCAGACAGCTTATAATTTCATTTATGTTTATTAGGTACTTATTTTCTTTATATTTAATACTTAGATTTAGAATGCTTGATTTAGCTTTAGAGTTTCATCATCATAGCTTTTAAATATTCAAGTAAAAAAAAAAAATCAGTTTGACTTCTTAAACATGTTTACTCTTAAAAGACTTTAAATAACGGAAGCAATTTTAAAAATCAAAGTCCGGCTTTCAATTTAGATTAAATCATCAATCTTTCTCTTAAAGAAATGTTTTTTTTTTTTTAAAAAATGCCCCAAGCAGAACTATTATGAGTAATTTGGAAAGTGTTTACAATATGTAAGCTTGGTAATGGATGGAGGTTGGTTGTGTCATATATAAATCTTTATTTTTCAATATGCCATGTGTTGTAATGGGCATACTTAATGTGCAGATGTGAAATACTCTAACATTTTCTGGATTTTTGTACCTGCATTTTTTTGTTGTTTTTGTGTGAACAAATCATTCTTAACTGTAATCATGTTTGTTATCACTCTCATCTTGCAAGTCCTCAATTAACACTTGACTTAATGGTAACTTTAAATAGAATATTTTGATCTCCAGAAAAGATGAGCACAAAGAGAAAGCTATTCTGGCAAATATAAAAGAGGAATTGAGGAGAGCTCCTGGGGTAAGAATATTACAGCTTTCTATAAAGAGAAGTATTTGAATAAATATGCATTTTTTATACTTGAATAGATGTAGATTTTTGTGCATTCAAAAATAAGACATCCTTTAAAAATAAGCCCCATGGTATCATTAAGAGCAAAAATTAATAAAAGACTTTTTATTTTCAGGGAAGCATAGTATATATGTATATAATCATTAAAAACCAATCAACACTTAGACAATCCCAATATCAATAACAATCAACAATTCCAAGCTGTTGTCAAGGCAACATTCTTTAAACAATAAGAAAGAGGGAGAAAATTAACACAGACTTTATAAATACAAATAATGAAAGTTTAATGAGATTTTTTTGTATTTTTTTAAACTCGAGTTCAGACTAGGATGACTAGATGTCCTGATTTTTCAGGATTTGTCCCTATTTTTGGTTAGAAGTCTCAGAGTCCCTGAAATGTCTTTTAAGGACCATTGTATATCTCAATTTTTGTATTATATAAATAATTTATTGCAAAAATGATAGTTTCTTGTCTCTACAGTAATATTATAAAAAACTTCAGACAAATTCCAACAACAAAACAAAGATTGCTATTAAGCTAGACATGTTCTCATGTCCAACCTCACCATGGGGCACGCGCAGTTGGATTTTTGTAGGCTAAAAACTGAACTGTGCTTGTACCTGCTCTGATTGACAATAGTTTTTCTAGTTCTTTGTTGATATTAATTTTCTACAGGATAAAATTAATAGGAATATTATATTAATAACCCTAAACAATAAACAACATGCCAAATAGGAAGTGTACTTGCAATGATGAATATATACAAGAATGGAGTTTTATATATAAAAAAAGGACACAATGTCGTAAAAATGATTAGTCTTCAAGTCCCAAATTTTGATTGAGCCAATCTGGTCACTCTAGTTCAGACTGCAATATAATTAAGCTGACAGCCAATTAAAAACTGGATCAATAAATTGAAATCATGTTATTAGTATGACCAATATAATCCCAAAATTAAAAACTACTGTCTTATTCCCAAGACATAACTATGAGAGGTAGCTAAGATATTGATATTTTATATATCCAAAGTTTAAAATAATATGACTTTTCAAATATTTCTGCAAGTAAATAATCCTCTTTCATAATAAACTTTATGTAATAGCAGAAAAAATGTATGGACTTTTGAAGATATAAACAATGAAAATGTAATGAGCTTTTTCATTATTTTTAAATTAGAGCTTAACTACCTTGTAATTAAACAAACAACCAATTAAAATGTAGATTTGATAAATTGAAATTATATCATTCACTAGTAGTAATTTTATTAATCTAACTCCTATAAGCCAAAAGTGGAAACCACTTCCAGCTTACTTCATAGTTTTATTCTTTCACATGAAGTTAAATTAGACAAAAATATAGATAGCTATATTTTACTTTGAGGTTTTTTCTGTTGTATTCTTGAAATGAATAGTTCTATTTTTTACTTTGAGTCACCAATTTTTACATTTTTCATTCTGGAGATAAATTCAATAGACAAAATTAGACTAAAAAGGTAAAATATTAAATGTGGAAATAGACTAAAGTGACATATATTTAAATAAACAGAAGTAAATTATCAATAACAAAAGGCTTTATTTTAGCCTTAAACTATAAAAATGTTTAAAAATGAGAAAACTGATTATTGCAAAATTAATGAATTTTTCATTATATTTAGCTTATTAAAGCATAACATCTAATAAATGAAGATCTCTTTAAAAAATTTAATTTGAACTTATAAAACAATCAGTGAAATATTTGAACAACAATATTGACAACTCTTGACAATAGGCATTTCTATTTTGTTTAGTCTCTGATGTCAACAAAATTTCCCTTAATTATTTTGCTCTGAAATGTTACAGAAAATCAATGAAATCAAAATATAGCATGTGACATCTAAATGTTTACAAATGAAAATTTAATAAAATTATAAAAATTAAATAATTCTTGCACATATGTGTGTGATGCAACTGTTCTCAAAAGCTATAAAGTGTTAATATAAAATAGATAACTAAAAAACAAATGAGCTGAGCGCTTTCAAAGGATCTTGCCTTCACAGTCATAGCTTGCTACTAGTTTAATGATATGCAAATATGCTAATTCCATTTCTTCAATAAAGCATAGCACGTGTCCATCCTATTTATGGCATCCTTGTCTCGTGAGATGAAGAAGGCCTCTTTGATTTTTCTTTTAAGGTCATGTCTCTCTCTACACATGATTGTGGGATTGTCTGGAATGCACTCATGGTGACTTGTGCTCTGGTGCTGATAGAAAACTGAATAGGTGGAAGGATCGTTGAGAGCTCTATTGTATGAATATTTATGTTGTGCTAATCGTGTGGACAAAGATGCTCTGCTTTCCCCATAACATGTGCCTTTACAATTATTGTTGGAATATGCAATATTATATACTGTATGGGAGTTTGTAAAAGTTGAATTGGAAACAAGCATAGCACTAGTTGTGAATGTCACAACTAAAGATACTCACCAACAAGTTAAATATCTTGATGTTAATATAAAAAGAGAAAACAACCGCTGCCATTATAGTATGGCCATCAAACCATTGGAAATCAGATGTCATTCACACCCCCAATCTAACACACCAATAGAACATAAATTATCCAGCCTAGCATCTTTTTTGCACAGAAACAGGCTGTTATGTAAAATTGAGGCAGACACAAAAGCAAATGTAATAGAATACAGAGATGACTTATTGAATTTAGGGTTCAGGCAGTCCATTGTTAACAAATTTTTTTTACATATTCAGAATAAACAGCTTAACATCACATCACACAGGATAAACCCAAATTATTGCTTCCACATATATACAACTTGCATAAGAAATTGCATTCTATCCTCAACAACAGATATCAGCTTTGTTTTCAAACCCCTCCAAACTCTAACAATTTAATTAACAACACTAAAGACCAAATTCCACTTTTACAACCCCCCCCCATACAGTATATAATATTGCATGTTCCAACAATAATTGTAAAAGAACATATTATGGGGAAAGTAGAGCATCTTTGTCCACACGATTAGCACAACATAAATATTCATACAATAGAGCTCTCAACGATCCTTCCACCTATTCAGTTTTCTATCAGCACCAGAGCACAAGTCACCACAAGTGCATGCCAGACAATCCCAAAATCGTGTGCAGAGAGAGACATGACCTTAAAAAAAAATCAAAGAGGCCTTCTTCATCTCACAAGATAAGGATGCCATAAATAGGAAGGACACGTGGTATGCTTTATCGAAGAAATAGAATTAGCATATTTGCATATCATTAAACTAGTAGCAAGCTATGATTATGAAGGCAAGATCCTTTGAAAGTGCTCAGCTCATTTGTTTTTTAGCTATCTATTTTATATTAACACTTTATAGCTTTTGAGAACAGTTGTGTCACACACGCACACGTGCTAGAATATATATATTTCCCAAAAGTAAAAAACTATTTGACTTAAAAAGTAAATAATAAAAATTTGAGCCAACATTGTATAAACTTATTATTTCATTTTTATATTATAAACAAAAGACAGTGCGATGGAAATATGCTAAAACCTTTCAACTCTTCTCAATATGATTAGGCTTTGGTGTACTATTTTTATTGGTTAAAATTTTTTTTTTCTTATACAAAGTAGCGCTTATATTTAGATAATATAGATAGATTTAATAATTTACAAAACTTCTTTAAAAGAGAAAGGCTAAAACCTTCTCGCATGTGAATTTTAGAATGCTTATATGACAGCCAATCAGATGTAAGGATGACTCAATTTGTAATTAAAATTTATACTACATGAAAGTGAAAATGGATTCTAGCTATTAATAGCAAACACTGTAGTTGTGCATACTGTGAATATCCTGTAATCTAATTGGGCAAAATGTTATGTAAAAGATAGCACAGATTTTAATACTTTTGCTTCTAAAAGTCATAGCAATAAAATATTGTTGCTGGTTAGTGTAATTTCAGTATACTAATCCAGTTTTTAATTGATTTCTTGCTTAGTTGTATCTTGGTTGAGCTCAAATTGAAAAGTATATAAAAAAGTCTCATTAAACCTTCAATATATATAATATTGCTATTAATTTTATTTTATATTCTCTACAAAAACAAATTCCACATCCTTTTGAGCATGGAAATTTTTTAAAGAAAGCTTAAATCATTAATATTATTACCTATAGGGATAAAATTTAATTAGTGATGTATATATAATATAGACTGGCAAGGTTATTGGATTACAGAGATAATTAATTAATTATCATTAAAAGAATGTCCAGATTTCCTTTTCTAAATAAATGATTTTCTTTTTTGGGTTTGTAATATTCAGTTCAGAGTCTTATTGACATTTTCATGTTATTTTGAAAACTAATTATCCCCATAATTCCCTAACAATTTTTATCTGTATAAAATATAAAGAGAATCTGTGAATTAAACTGTGTCAATATTCAAGACTTCAATTATAAGCTATTCAAAAGAAAATGCAAAAAAGCAGGAAAAAAAGCATTAAAATTCATCAATTTAACACATTTTACAATATTTTTTCGTCTCTGATCATGGTGCATGATCACATTTAAAGAAAAAAATTAAAATTTATAAATACATTATATAATATGCCAGCATCCATTTTTCTGCCTTGCAGTATGTACATGAGCATATTTGTCAATAAAATGTATTCAGTTTATATTGGAAGAACATACATTTTATTCGTTCTTTCTGCATGTGATGTGCAGTGCATCACACAATAAAATATTTTCTAAGTGTAATGCTAAAAGGTGTTTACAAAACTTAAGACTATACTTAAAGTTGATATTGATTTAAAAACCTCAAGACAATTAGAAGGATTATAGTTTTTTGATACTAACATTAGTTTCTACAAAAAACAAAAGTTATTAAAAACAAAATTAAACCACCAAACTCTCCATACAGTAGTGCCACTCTGCAAGTCAGAGTAATCTATAGATGCCTAAGAATGCTCTCTGATCCAAAGCTCCTCACTGATGAAGGCTGCAAGCCAGAAATTAGTCTGGAGATGTTGAAAGAGTTGGCACTAGATAGGAATTTTATGCAGAAGCCTTCTGGCATCCATTGATTACTTTGGTTTGCATTGAGTGGCACTACTGTATGGAGAGTTTTGCCTATTTTAAAACAAAATTACCCAGAGTGCATTTAATTGCAATGAAAATCAATCATTTTGCTGTTCTTTTTTTTTTTCAAATATAAAAATATAATACAGTAAGTATTTTTATATTTTCAGCAAATGAATGAATGAATATATACTCAGTAATATTTATGAAAATGTGCCCCCCCCCTTCAACTTATTATTAATAATTATATTATTATTTTATCAAACTTTTCTTTATACTATAATCTTAATTCTCATTTTCCCACTAACATTCCGACAAATTCCTTTGTTCTCACTAGATTTAAGCTTTCAAATTTCATTTTGATATTAAGCAATTATTATTTATCAGAATATAAAAAATTGACTTTATTCAATAGATATTTTGTTTAGAAATTAAATAAATTTTAAAAAAATCACATATGATTTTCAGAATTATTTTAAAAATTATATTTTAGTCAAAACAAAATGATTTCACATCATCAAATTTCAGGTGGACCTGATTCAATTTGCAAAATGAACAAAAATTTTTTTGTTTGATGTTTGTTTTAAAAATCTGAACAAACTATTTTTAATAACTACTAAATCTGTCAATATATGCTTTAAAAGTTTACAATTTTTTGTAATTTTTATGATATCACTAAATATAATAACAATCAGGTGAATGACCACAATGTTTTCCATGATGGTAATCTCTATTATAACAATATTCAGAATTTAAAAATAAAACATTCCTGTAAAAAATAAATATGTAATCATATTTAATTTTGATTTTTAATAACAAGTACATGATTATGATACAAATATAATCATAACCTTTTCAAAACATCAAGTTTTTAGAGCATCATAATATTTTCTCAACAATCATAATATTTCCCCGCAATACACTCGCCAAACTTTGATTTCATCGAATATACAATGTTTACTCATAATTGCATGGCATCAGTTCCTTTGTAATACTATTTATTTGATTTTCCCACTACCTTTTTATTTAATTTAAAATATTAGAAAATAAATATGTGAATATTAAAGCTGTAAAAAAAAGTTTTGCAAAATTTTCACTAGGGGTAAAAACGTAAATTTTTTTTCTAGAAATCTCAAACGAAGCTTGACCAGCTGAATTTTTAAAAAAAAAAGTTAATTTATGTATGCATACTGCAGATATAAAAAGTATGTTTGTTATATATATATTGTAACCGTTCGATTGTTGTCCCAACTACATAATATCACCAAAACATAAGTGCGCTAAGAATTGTAACCTCGATCACCGATCAATTCCCGCTGCACATTGTCAGCTATTAAGAGCTGTAACCAAAAGCATATCATGCTATCTATATTATGCACCAAAGACCACAACCAACATCTGGAGCAACTTACCACAGACCAAACCAATGATATAACATAAACTTTTTATGATTTAATTTGATCGCAGCCAGGGTGTACCGCGAAGACCTATCATAGTAGTATGATAAAATACATTAAACAAATTATAAGTATGTAATGTTATTATCTTTCAAACCTTAATTTGCGATTTTCATTGTATGAGACCCGATGGCCGACCATGTACAAGATGGCATAATTTGTGGAACTACATAAGATTATGAAATTTTAAACCATCTATATGATTTTTAATACAAATGCTAGTCCAGGTAAAGCTTTGCAATAAATAAACATAAATACTTGGGTTCTTTTTTTATAGTTTACTATATCACTGAGACTCTTATTATACTGACAAATGACAATTTAAAAACGTTAAGTAAATATATTCAATCATGTCATTATCTGGTAAATCTGTTTACAGGTTTAATAATCAATTTATATTGTATACTAGAATCAACTACGCAAAGCTAAAATGATGGAAAAGGTAAATGGGATTTTATTGTACCTTACACATCATAAACTACCAAAGACGAAAAGCATCCAAATGTTTTCTCAAAATATCACTAAACTCTTATATCATGTTGACGATAGTATGTACTTCAATGTATGCTCTATCCAAGGTTTATGATTTCTGATTTTACGAATGACAAATAGCAACGGCACAGTAAGTTTAATTATAAATCAACGTTTATTTACAAATTTATGAATAATAAGTAATTAATTCTAATGTTATAATTAAAGACATAAATAAACAAATAAAATAAATAAATTATAATTCCATCGACTTTCTTCAATAACATATCATAGGTACGGTTTTTAAAAACCTAATCATACCTTATATTTCAATTTGATATAATGAATGTATTGAGGAAATTATACTAAATTCAACATCAACTCATGAAACATCTAATGTCATTTCCAGATTCAATAAATCTATACCGTAAACTTATAATAATATAATAAATAATATTATATCTGTAGGATTTAGCTATAATGCAATCATTAAATAAAGTGAAAATTTAAACTTACATTCAGGTAAATAATAATCAACCAACAGTTAATTATTATGAGGTAACTTGAATAGAATGTCCTGCTACAATTTAATAATCTAACTTATAAATTATACTTACAAATGGAAGAAGATGATTTAGCAGAATAACTAAAATACTTTGCCCAACTTATATCTATGAAGTAAAACCATATTCCTGTGGATGCATTCATCTACACATAGGAATTAAATAACACTAAACGCTTTGTGGATTTATACACCATCATAAAGTAATAAGTATAATTACACAATTCCGCGGATTAACCACCAGCACAGGAATGAGTGTAAAATACAAAAAATGGCAATTAAGTAATCTGCGGATTAACCACCGGCACAGATTAATGCCTTTTAACATTATAAAACAACATTACTATTTACTTCACATTAAAGTGCAAAATCATCCTCCTCAGTTATTCTGACCATTCAGAAAACACTAACATTTTAGCAAATGTGGGTTCTTGCATAATAAAATGTTACGCTAATCAGGACAACTAATGTACTAACTTATCTTGCTTAAGATAAAACATATGTAATATAATATAAGTAATATTAGTATAGGAATAGAAATCTGGAAAGACTCACAAAATACCTCATAAAAATTGATACATCTCATAAATTCATTTAGTACTTTTCAAGCTTTTTCGCAAGCGCTATTCTCTTGAATAAGTATTTTATTCAACCCCTATTAATTTAAACTTAATAAAATATAACTTATGAACTTCACATGCAAGTTCATCTAATGATAAAATTAAAGTAATGCATTATTCATCAAATACATAAAATCTAACAGGTGTGTGTGTGATATAAATTAAATGTATAGCATATTATAGTTCAATACATGAATTCTAGCAGGTGTGTGTATCACAAATTAAATTGTATAGCATTTTATAACTACAAATATGATCCGTGAAATCCATGTACGATGTGTCGAACAATAAATATACGAAGTAATAGCTACAATTATAGTTGAATTCCATACATGTAATTTTATCCATTTGTATTAGTTATTATAAGCACTATTAGATTAACGATTTTACGTGGCTCCATAAACATGAAACAATTCCAAAACATGACACGCAGAGTTTAAATGAAAATGTTTTTTCATAAGTTATTAATTTCTACATTTCTCTATTAAAACTGTTCCAAGTTTATCACATCCATGCTAATATTTATTTATCCACGCTTAAATCTAGGAATACTAATTATAGCAATTAATTTAATCATTCCAAATTGACGATAAAATTAGAAAATAGCTTTGATTAATTATTTGAAGACTGTTTTTATTATCCAAATGGTAAACAAATTAACTAGCAAATATATTACTGGCATTGCAAAGTTAAATATCAATCAATACTATATTTTTTATTAAAATTATAAACGGAAATATTAAACTATGTTAATAACTTTAACATTTTACTTTAATTTAAACTTCTTCTTTTTTTTAAAAAGCAAATTTTCATATTTATAAAACTTCTGTAATTAAAATACTTATTTAATTTTTCCAAATTGTAGAATAATAAATATTTTAAAACATACCAAAATCTTGCAATTAATTCTGCTTTTAAACTGGAAAGCTCCGACATATTTCAAATGTAATATTGGAAAATTATTACTGGCGATTTGATCCACCTGGCTAGCCGACTTGAACAGACTTTTAAATTTAGCAATTCATCTTATTATTAAATACCACTATGTTATTTTTACGTTTATAGAAAACTTTGTGGTAATCCGTTTACTTGTTAACTATTTTAAAATAAGCTTATCATATTTACACCATTTGCCTTTTACCATTTTCTTTTCTTTCTCCCCCCAAAAGCAACACTATCAGACGATCTTTTTTTTTAATTCGCGCTCCTTTCTTTTTTACATTGAAATGCATACGTAATTACTGTATTTATTTTTAATAATTAAATTTAGTTGAACAAATGGTTTTTTTAATTCAATGGAAATAATTTTTAAGACCATTTTAAACAAATAAAAATTATTATTATTTTTAATAATATTTTACCAAATTTAATGTGTTGTCAAAATTTTTAAAAAGTTAAACATTTTGATATGAATTAGTATATGGAAAGAAGCAATTTAAATTTATTAAAATAATATAGACAACAAGTAAGGCAAAATATTACCCATTCTCTCTAATAAATTATTTTGAATATAAGAGAGTAATCTGTTCAAAGTGCAAATCAAGCCAATCAAATCATCAAAAGAAGACAGAGAAATTTTTATACCAGTTACATCAATTATTATATTTTATACTAAAATATATGGTTACAATATATATATATGCATGCAGAAAAATACTTTACACTTGCAGTTCAATAAACAATATGTATTGTACCGGTCAGTTTCGTCTGTTCATTTAACACGAGCTAGCATCTAGGCAAAAGCACCTCGAGTCCAACCATGTGCGAGATACCTAGGTCAGGCACACTCATGAACTCTGCCCTATTTACCCATTTCCCAGCTCTGGCAACTTATGAGCAACGCTGCTGATGATACACGAACCAATCCCATCTTTCCCAGCCGGCACTCACAAAGCGGAAACATAAAAAGACTCTAACTGGAAGTGACTTATTTATAGATATATTATTATGATTAGCGGAATTTTATCATCTAGTACCTTAAACCTTGCTATATAACATAACACATTATTATTATTCAATAAATGAAACAATGACTCTGATATTTTAAATGTATGAAAGATTTATTAAATTAGCTTAATATAAATATAACAGAGTAATGGCGTTATCTGTCAACTATAAATTTCACGCTTTCTTTCCATTAAACCCTCTCACAGTAATACAAATCAAGCATACTTATTTAAGTTACGCTGCAATGATAAACAACTAATAGTTTTGTTTATTGCGGGATTTATCTGTCAATAGTTAATACGAGAAATAAACATGATTTTTGATAGCATAAGAATAGGGCTGTTTCCAGTTATTAAGTATGACATTTAGTAAAAGATAGCACTTTACGATTATTGATTTTATGGTAATGACATTTGACAAGTAACTCAATATCTGCATTTGGAAACAAATACGTGTGTGGGAATGAGAATGGTGTGAAAATGGCGCACCTTTGAATATTAATAGAAAATATACAATTTGTGACTAACCATTTAGCAAAATCATAACAGTATGATTTAAGAGATAGATAGGGTTTAACTAGAAGGAATAATGGAGGAGTGGATATTAGGGATTTGTTGAAATCCATTTTAGGATCGAAGAACGTGCTTCAAATTATGTGAACGAAGAAAGATGACTGACTTAACTGCAAACTTTAGGCAGAGTCGAGTCATAAGATGAAGAATGCACTTTATGAAGTTGCCATGGGCCAGAATGTTTCTTCCGGAGCAGTCCCCATGCAATCATATATCTAGTGCCGAAGAAATCAAAAGGGATTACCGACCTGTTCTTGGACGTGGAGAGTAAGATCTGGGGTTCGGGTCTTACCGAGACCCATGGAATGAAGCACAAAAGATAGATATGAGAATCTATAGAAGGCCCGTATACACGAACACTTAAATTGATATGATATACAAGTTTTAATACTAAGAAATGGAAATTTATTACCTATCTGAATTAATAACTCTTCGTACTGGTATGATTTAAATTACTCAAATGGCCATGCAATAATTGAAATTAACGCTGATATTATAGATTAAAGAATGATAGAATCCCCTCCCTGTTAATTACTTTTAAATGACAGATATCTATAACTTCCCACAACGTATAAATGGTAGAAATACTTGTTTTTTTTGAAGCGTTTTGAAAATAATTATTTTATATATATGTAAGAGAAGAGGGGATAAATATTTAAAGGAAATATTAACTAATTCATATCAATACGTCAAAGATTTGATACATTTGCACTATTCTTACTCAATAATAATAAAAAAAACATTTCTAAGAAAGAAAAATTTGTCTTCTGTTTTTAAGTAATAGAATACGAGAAGAATTATTTGACTCTCTTTTATTTTTCTCTCCCAAACTGGCAAGCATTTATTGCTATATAATAACAAACTTATTTTACTAAAACAAATCATTTTCCCCCCAATGAAAGCTTGGAATTTGGGATAGCATTGACATATTATTCAACATATAAAGTAATCATGGAAATTAAGAAAATATTGCGCATAGAAAGAAATTAAGAAATAATAATTATTTAAATAGGGTTTAATGGTTGGAAAGATTAATGGAGAGTTATATAAAGAGATTGAAATATATTTAAATCATAAGGTAAGAGTTTACAAAGTATTTACAAGAATTACTTATTAAACACTATATTTAGAGAAGAGGGGAATTACTTGATATGAAATTTGGCAGCAACTCGAAATGATTACCTTGGTATAATCTCGGGCGGTTTCTTTGGTGGTGTTTGAATTTCCTTCGGTGACTAGATCTAGTTTAAAAGGCATGACTGTTCAGGCAGGTATTAAGTTCATTGTTCATAAATCAGGTACATCTTTATCGGGCTCCTTGAGTATGGGTCTCATCGGAAGAGCGTCTCCGAACGGAGAAGAAGGGTGGAAGTTCCTTAGCCTCGGTACATTGAAGTTTTTTACAGGTCAAAACTAACGTGGATTTTATCTGCCACTCCTTTCCTTCACTTTCTAATCACCTTTTTCGGTCAAAAATAGTCGTTTTATCTCTATGCAAGGTATTCAAAGAATGTCTTTTTTTTTATCTCTTCCAGCTAATGAAAATCTCCACTTTTAACTTAACAAAAATTTTGTGTATTGTTTGGAAGACGAATTAGATAAGGTGCATCGAAATAGATTTGAAAAACATGTTTATGAAAAAAGTAACTCAATTATTTTAACTTCTACTTTTAACTTTAGGGAAATGTTTAATTAAAAATTTTTTTAAATCAAGATTAAGTTTCCCTCCTTTAATTATTTGAACAATCACTAATTGCGACTTCCCTCTTGGAATTAAAAAAAAAAAGAAGTAGACTTTGATAAAACAAAATAATTTAAAACATAAAATCTGATAGATCGAATTTCCCGAAATATTTTGAATTAGTATTTTTTTTTTTCTAATCACCTTTTTCGGTCAAAAATAGCTCGTTTTATCTCTATGCCAAGGTATTCAAAGAATGTCTTTTTTTTTTATCTCTTCCAGCTAATGAAAATCTCCACTTTTAACTTAACAAAAATTTTGTGTATTGTTTGGAAGACGAATTAGATAAGGTGATCGAAATAGATTTGACAAAACATGTTTATGACAAAAAGTAACTCAATTATTTTAACTTCTACTTTTAACTTTAGGGAAATGTTTAATTAAAACATTTTTTTAAATCAAGATTAAGTTTCCCTCCTTTAATTATTTGAACAATCACTAATTGCGACTTCCCTCTTGGAATTAAAAAAAAAAAAGCAGACTTTGATAAAACAAAATAATTTAAAACACAAAATCTGATAGATCGAATTTCCCGAAATATTTTGAATTAGTATTTTTTTTCTAGCAATTATTCTTCCATGACCTATTGCCTATACGTACTCACTAGAATATTCTAATTAAACTAATATATTTTTATTTAATGTTTAAGTTCAGATACTTACATAAATATCGACGTTATTGATTATTTTAAATATAAAAAAAAAACTGTTAGTGAGTAAGAATATATACGCACGAGTAGGGTTCGAACTAGGTTTGGCAATGGAAGATTTGAGGTGGCTGTGAAGCACAATCTGAGTCTCAGATTCCGCTTCAGTATTCTGTTTGAATCAAAGTTCATCAACAACTCTTGAGCTATAATTTGTGATGCATAGAGTACATAAAGGGGAGTGGTGGACTTGGAATAAAATATAGCAGATGTCACAGCACCACTGCATACAAAATATGGGCTTTAAATTTATTTGGAAATGATGTGATATTCAAGCACTCACATTTCTGGTTGAACATATAGTACCAATCAATTAACCAAATTATGGCAGTTTATTTTATGCATTCCAGAATCTTGAGTCTACAACTCTAGTACAGGCCAAATCACTTGGGGAAATGTCTAACTTAAATAGGAGCACATGGTTCCAATATTTCTAAGTAATCTTGCCTACAATTTATGTAATAACAAGAAATAAAAAATATAATAAAACAGTGCATGCATAAGTATAAATACTAATCTAAAAACCTTATAAATAATAAAAAAATAAATTTAACATTGATAAATAAAAAACAATGTATTAACATTATCGGTTGTTTGAACTATAATCACAATATTATTCAAAATTATTTATTAAAAAACAACAACAAATAGACTTATACATTCTGAGAAATCTATTTTACATTTCCAATTTTTATACCTATTATTCCTCTATACTTTTTAAAACCATTACCCCTCTCCCCCCCAAAAAAAAAAACTATTTTCCTTTACAGTTCTTTCTCCCACAATCTTGTTCACAGAAATAAACTTTATTAACATTAGTCCATATTATTTTTCTTTTCATAAATGTATTGAATATAAAAAATTATTTAAGTTCAAACAATCTACTTTTTATGATTATAAGTTTATTGGTGTATATAAACTCCATGTGAATGTTTGTCTGTAAGATTGTCACATATTTTCTGTAAATGTATGTTTACTGATAAGGCTGTCACTTCTCAAATTCACAACCAATTAAAAAAATATATTACATTTGTCTGTAATACTTTCAAATTCACACAATTGAACCCCCCCCCCCAAAAAAAAAATTTAAATTTGTTTTTATAAATAAATAACTATAAGTAACTAAACCATAATTTATATTATAAGAATTTTATGCAAAGAAAATAATTCCACCATTTATATTTAATAATCCATAATTTTTATTACGAATCACATTTTATGCAAAGGAAGTCATTCTGCCATTAATAAACTGTAATTTTTTGCAGTTGTCCATAACACTGTTAAATCCACATATCAAATATAACAGGTATAATAACAATTTGATTTCACCCTTACTTTGTAATTACTAATACACTGTAAATAAATGCATTATGGTGAAACTTTTATATGTAATAATTTATAGGCTTTTTTATATGCCAAATCAATAAACAGAAAAGACACTTGTTTCACGATTTTGAAAAAATGGATGGTATAGGAGGCAATTTGCATACATTTGCATATAGTTAACAATATGAAAAGGACTATGAATATAGAGCTACAAGGGCTCCGAAAGTGCTAAGTCTGAAAAATAGAATAGATATAAAAAAGCCTACAAATTATTACATATAAAAGTTTCACCGTAACGCATTTATTTGCAGCGTATTAATAATAACAGGTATATTTTAAAAACTTTAATTTTAATTTAGTTTTATTAATAATTTTGTGTACTCAGCCTTCAGCTGAGTATACAAAACTATTAATAAAACTAAATATATTAAGACCTTGTCAGGTACATTGTACCAAACAGGCTGAGTTATTACGAGCATTGTTTTTTCCAATTGTGAATTCCATATTTATTTATATAATATTAAAATTGTTTGTTTAATTCACATTAAATTAAAAAAAAACTGTTAAAGCACCTAATTAAAAAAAATGGTTACAAAAATGATGACCTTTTATATCAGATATATTTATCACATTTATTTATATAATATTAACATCTTTTGTTTTATTTACATTAAATCTTTAAAAAAAATTATTCAAACAACCAATTTAAAAAAAACACAGACTTTCCATAGGCTGGGTACTTATTCATTATTGAATAAAATATTTTATTTGCTTTAGGCAATCATTTTCACTCTGTCAGGAGCATTTGAGACATATTATACATATATCACTGCGAAAAAAAGATCTTTTGATATCTTTATGAGACTTTACAGAAATGAAGCAGGGCAAATGCCTAATATCCATTCCATATATTCATATCATTATAACTATTATTACTATATGTTTTCCTGAAGGTTTGTGATGATGGTGTTCAAGTTGTATTTTTATATTGGACTATTTCCATCATCTAATATGTGTATTGAATGTCTTTAGAAAAATTTAACTTTATTTAAATATTCCAAATACATTCAACTGTTAGTAATAGCACATCAAACAGGTTAGTATATGCACACTTTTCGAGAGGTATTTTCTCTCCTCTTTTTCTGGTGTTGCTGGCCTGACTAGTGACAGTACTAGCATGGAATTTGAACCTGGATCCTTAGATTGTTGAATATTGAATTTTAAAATAATGCTCTAACCAACTCGGAAATAGTTCAATATAAAAATACAATTATTACTTTATAATTATTTATACATAACATGAATATGAATTATCTTCTCACTAAAATGCATTAAGCAATGTCAGGTAATTTGTTATTTTTCTTATTTCTGAGTTAAAGATAACAAAAAAATATAGTTGTTTTTTTTCTTTAGTTATCTAATAGTTCAACTAAAATATTGACTTTTTGAAGACAATATGATTGTATTTGTAAATGATCTTATTTATTTAGGTTTATACACCTAAAGAAATAGATACAGAGATATGTAGGTAAGTAAATAGGTAAGTGGATGGATAAGCAAATGATCATTATACAAATGGAGATATATTTATGATCATGACAGACAAATCTATTTTACAACTCTTATTCCCAGGAGACCAGTTAAAACAGGTAGTTTGTGGAAGAAATCGTAGTATAATAAAAAATTTCCTGATTGTGAATCCAGGTTGCCATCTATGATGGTTTTTTATATTGGCGTATGCAACTGAACTTACTTTCAAGAAAAGGAAGATTGCATAAATTGGAAGGACTACCTAATATTAAATGGGAAATTTCTGGACTTTGTAAAATTAGAAGAAAAAGTGATGAGACAACTGATTTAAAAAATGGGTATATAATTTACTACAAAGGCATAAATATTGGAAGCACAAATAGAACAGATTCATTATAAATAAAAAGTGGAAGAACTACATTGTGGACATGGATACTATATCAGACAAAGTGGGAAGAATAATTATTCAAATGAATGAAAAATGCCAAATACAGAATGTTGGGTTTTTAGGATCTTTGATTGTTGACCACTTTGTTAAAAGATGGAAATAAGAGTAATAAATTATATATTGTAAATATTAAAAAAGATCTTTTTTAAAATTTTGTGCAGAGATCTAATTTTTTTTAGCTAAGCCACTGCATATATATAAAACAAAAGTACTTCAAACTGAAAACTAAAGTGATCTCTTCTTCTATTTCATAAATAGTTTCAAATATATTTTTGTGCCAACGGTATGAATTTGTAATTCAATAAATAAAATCTAAAGAACACGATTGTTCTCTTTACGGTAAATAACTTTTTCTAGATGAAAATATGAAAAAAAAACAACAATATAAAACTCATCACTGGTATCGTTTTCATTTCTGAGTAAAAGTAATATAAATGATAAAAATTTATCATATTTCAACATGTATGTAATTATAATATTTAAGAACACACGGAAATATAAGTATAGAATATATGAAGTCATTTGTTTACGACTACGTGGTATAAAATAGGAAATACAGTTCCTTTCAACCCAAATCGGTAGACATTTTAAAATTACCATCTATCAACATTGTAATAACTGCAGTTATGTATTGTCCTATTGCACACTCTCTGTACATATATCCACATGAGCATACACCTTAGGAATTATTTATTTAGGGTATCTGCCTACTCTTTGCCTAGGGGCACATACCATTTAGGTGTAAGAACTGGTGTGTATATGCCAGCTAATCTCATGTCAGACCTTCTTTGTCATCAAAAGGACTCAAATGTATTATTTATGGCAGTTTGCAATATTTTATTACCGTATCAAATTTTCACAGTCGTATTTTTAAACAAACTCATTTTAAAATAAAATATTTTCAATATAAAATCTCAAAATAGAAGGAGAATGAAAAGAACAAATTAACTTTTAATGCATACACCTGGCAGGTAAATCTTCCTTCAGTTATTCTACCCCGATGGAAATCAAATACATTAACTGTGACAGCATGTGACATCACCTCATTAACATTTACATGATCTTTTCACTTAAATATTTTAAAATAAATATATTTAAATCAAATATTTATATACTTTTTTTTTACATTTAAAGTTTATAAAAAAAGAAAATTTATAAATATTATTATTTGGGGCATGTCACGTGACATTCAAAAATCAAAGCTCCCGCCAAAGTTTCATTTCTGAAACCTTGGGGGGGGGGGTACGTGTTATCAGTGTCCAAAAGTAATAAAATTAATCAAATTGTTAATCACTCATAATATAGTGTTCAAAAGCAAATATGATAAGCATTTAGGAATATAAAGCTTCAAATTGTCTTGTGTTGTTAGCCGTGAGGTATCGCAACCGCCATGCAAGCAAGTAGTTGGTTGCAGACGGTTGTGGGTTCGCGTCCCGGCCGATGCTATGACATATGAAAAAAAAGCCTCAAACTGTTAAATACTCAGGATGTGATATTCCTAAGCACTTAGGAGCATAAGTCCTGAAGGCCGAAGAACATAATCAGGCAATAAATTATGCATTTAATTATAACACATGTAGTTTAGCATAGTAAAAAATGGGCAAAGAAATAAGAGCTAAAGATTCATCAAAGTTCAGACTGTCCTTTTAGTTACGCAATCTTCCAAAACATTTGACATTCCTTTGGACTCTTAAGACAGATTTAATGCTACATTGCCATACTAGAATCACTCTATAAATGTCTGCCACACTTCTGCCATAAGGGCAAAGTCTGTAACTATAACACAACAACTCACTTAAAACAGTAGTAAACATTCCATGGATGCAAGAAGTTATGTGCATAAAATCCCTATCTAGTGCCTACTCATCCAATATACCCAGACTAGTTTCTAGCTTGTGTAAGCATAGGAAATAGTGATCATGTGATGTTTTAGTGGTTCTATAGCAACTCACTATGTAATTCATTATCTTATATAATATATGGCAAACATGCCTTACTCTACTACTATCTATAATAAGCCTGAAAAATTAATAATTACTAGATGATAGTGCATTTAAATTTGGTCTGGAGATAAAGAATTAAATGCACTATCATTTGAAAATCATTAAGTACTCAAATTACATGGCAGAAGAGTCGAGTTAATCTGTTCTAACTGTAATACGGTAATGTGGGATTAATATTTTGTTAAGAGAGCTGGAAAACTATGGAAGATATTAAAGTAAGTGAAGGGTTATCTGTTCAGGAGGTCATGTGATAAACATTGTGGCAAATTAAGCATCAATCTAAAAAAAACTTCAAATATTTTTGCCTTATTGCTGTACAAGCACAACAACTTCTGATGATCATCATCATATTATCAATTGTTATATTGTTGCATTTCTTAATTATTTTATTTTGTTTTTAGGCATAACATATTAGTATGCATCTAGAACCTGAAAACTGTCTAATGTCTAAGTATAAACAAATTCTGACTGTGGGTTAAACAGTCATAATATGAATGTGGTTACATCAAACATAGTTGTACATCTATTTTTATCAATTTTTAGATATATTTTGTATTGAATGAGATTGCACATGGTTGACAATATATCTTACATTTAAAAAATCTTTCTAAAAAGTTACATCAATAAAATTGCAAACATAAATTGCTGGCAAATCTAAACCACTTCTTCAGCATTTAATTCTTCAGATTTAAAGGTAAAAAGAATGTTGAGTAAACAAGACATGTTGCAGTATTTCAACATGATACAAAATGGATAGGTTGGTTAATATCAGAGATTCTATTCATCTTATCCATGATCTATATCACAAATCTTAAAAAAAAAACAATTTCTAAATATCACAAAGAAACAACTCAGCCAGTCACCTAACTGTGGTCAGTAAATGGATATCAATTATTATATAGAATGTAAAAATCCCAGCTTAGGTGAGTTGACTGTTAAAAATAAAACCATGACTGTAACATAATGTGGCCTTCAGCAATGTGGTCAAGGTGTTGCACCTTAAAAATATGAATATTTTTTATCTTTTTTATGACAAAAAGGATTAACTGAAAATGTGATATTCTATCTAGATTATTTTGTGATTGATGTTTGCTATTCTGTAAAACAAAGTAATTTGGAATAAGTTACAGTGATTTGCAAGGTGGCTCTACAAAAATAAAAAATATACTCAATTCTCATTTGAGGATATCTGGTTTTTCAAACATTTATTAAGCAGCTAATCAACATATGCTTACATTCCATAAAAAATTAAAACACATTATGAATTAAACAAGGTATTAAAAGAGAAATACTGTCTTCATCTTTGTATAATTGATTAAGAATTTAATAACTCTTAAGTGCCAAATTTAATCTATTATGATAAATTAATTCCACTCTGAAATACCAACAGTATTAACAAAGGTATGCTTATAAACATCAGAACTGTCAAGAATATGTGAATTTATTCAATTTTGATCCCAGGCTCAACATTTAGTGTTTTTAACTCATAGCCTGGGGGATCATAATTGATTCTCTTTGTTTAGATTTACACTGAACTATGTTTAATTTTGACATTTACATATTAAATCTTATTTAATTATTATAATCAAGAATGTTAAAAGAGAGAATCTGTCTCCAGCCTTGTATAATTAATTATGAGTTTAATAACTTCTAAATGCCATATTCCATCTGGCTGCTAAACTACATTAACTTTGAATTACCAACAATGTTGACAAGGTTATGCTTATAAACATCGGAGCTCTAAGAATAGGAGGATTTATTTTATTTTTGATCATGTGTTCAACATTTACAGCGTACTTAATGCATAGCCTGGAGAGAAAATGATTTACTCCCTTTGTGAGATATGTTTAATTTAAAGTTGTTTACACTATAAATTAGTAAATAAGAATAGAAGCCGAATGCAGTTTATTGATGTGATCCACTTTTCAGAGAAACTTGCAATATGAAGATGTAATGCAACCAGCACTTGTGCAAGAGCAAAAAGTATGTTCATGGTTTTTGTTTGGTCATCACCTGTGAATATTGAATGTATTTAAAAAACATTGCTGAGTGTGGAAAATGATGCTATTAGTAATTTATCTTTGTGTACTGTTATTAAAACTTGCATACAATTCTAATCAAATATGCTGAGTCCTGCATGATTTAACATAGTGATGGAATAACCGACAGAAAAACAAAAGATTTTTGCACTAATTCTCAGATAAATAAAATAAAGTGAAATCTTGGTTTAGATAAATTAAACTGTTGTCTCAATCTGCCACTTAATTTTATATATATATTGTGATGATCGCACATACTGCGATCCCACATGTATATATTTAATATTAAACAATATTAAATATTGTAGTTTTCATTTTGAAATAGAAAAAAGAAAAGAAATAAATAAAAGAATCTAACCAATGAAGAAAGATAAGGATGTAATTTATTACTGTAATGAAATGAAAGAGATGGAAATGAAATCAAACAAGATTCTTATCTTTTACCCTCCAAAGTGTATATTTTGAAAATATATGAGGTAAAGTTAGAAAATATTGAAATCGTATATTTGGCTTAAAATCAAAAGTGAGAAAGGAAATATGAACAAAATATCAAAAATGATTTATAAGAAAAAGTAAAAATTTGAGGAGTTTAAATAAGATTAAAATAGAATTTAAAACATGACAAAAGATAAAGATCTATTCCATAAAAGTACACATTTGATGAAAAACGAAATGCATGTATGAAAATATGTATAAAGTATGTATAAAGACAGCAATGTTTAATGCATGTCAAATAAAAATTTTATTAAAAATTTATTTTGTTAAAAGGAAAAGAAAACAAATAAGAAATAAATGTAAAATGTTGCTACGAAATTGTATGAAAAAATTTGTATAAGTTGCTGAAGGCATCTTAAAGTGAAAGGTGTGAACAGAAAGCTACAAACAAAAGGATCAAGATAATGAAAGAATTTGAAAAAAAGACATTAAATTAATTCTAAAGGTGAGTTCATGTAGAGACTTCAGTGAGGACACTGCTCTGATAAGAAGCAGAAAAATATAATAGAAGGCAGACATGAAAAGTTAAATTTGAAAAGAAAAACCAGAAAGCTGAGTCAAAGGACCTCCACATAGAAGACTGAAGACTGTATGAACATGAAATAAACTACAACATAAGTGAAGCTTCAAGGATATGTGGCTAAGGGCTATCATGATTGCTGGTCGATTCAGACCAACTGTGCTCGAACGGTCACCTTCGCCATGTAACAACTGCTGATGTAGCGCCTGCCTGATGATCCGCCTGCCATGCCCTTGATGTTCTAGGATGGAGAATTCTCTATGAATGAAAAGAAATTCCACAAACCAAGTCCAATCTAAGAGTGACCGTTCCCTGCTAAAGAAGTGGAGGAATTCCATGCGGTGGTCAGCAGGACCTTAACTCATATCGGAGATGAAGAAAAACCTAGGTAAATTACATATCACACCTATATAGAACATATATGCACATACTTTTGATTTAAACCAATTGCAAATTCCAGATATTAATGATATAGACAATAATTAAACTCTTTCTAATACTGGAATGACGACTATAAATTGATAATTTATTTCCGTAGATTATAATCATTTATAGGATTTAAACCATACATTTAATTGTAACATTATATCCAATGATTTTTTATTGTATGTAAATATTTCAATTGATTTCCTTTTTGTTGTTTATTTATTATATTAAAGATTCCTTAATTATTTTATCTGTTTCATCTCATTCTTCACCATTCCAGACAGTTAATATATCCGGAGGGGTTTGGGTTATAATTATTATTCCATTTTGAGTACTAAGTAACATGTGAGACTAGTGGTGCAGTATTCTTGATCCCATTTAATTTTATAAAGTATCCAAGCACTGTAATTTTTTAATAATTACAGCAGTCGGGAGACATTTAACCGGGAAAGATAACCTGGAGCAATATCAGTAGGGTCGCAGGTTCGGTCAAGTATGGATATAGATTTGTTTATGTCCGTATGTTTTCTGTGCTTGTGGGAATGGAAGGTGGATAATTTTGAATTTAAGAATCTGTATTATATATAAATATAAAAAAACGTACCTTCATCATTTCATTCCCGTTACAATATATATATATATCACATCATCATTATTTTTAATCATAATTGATCCACAATAGGATGAAGCTCTCTAATCTCTAGCCTCTTCTCTCCACATCATCCCAGGATATTTCCTTATTTCATCCATCCATCTCACATGTGGTCACCTTTTAGCTCTTTTACCATCTCTTATAATCCAGTTCCAATTTTAACTACTCATCTATTATCATTTGCTTTTAAAAATATGTTCAGCCCAACTCCACTTCCAATCTTTTAATCCTTTCAATGATGTCAGTAACACCTGCTTATTTTCTCATCCATATATTTCGACCTCTTCTTGTTATTCTTAACATGCATCTCATCATACTTTGTTGAGTAGTTTGAAGTATCTGTACTGCTCCTGTGATAAGTGTCCAACTCTCAGATCCATAAGTAAGAACTGGTAAAACACATTTAGTTAAAAATCTTCCTTTCAACGCATAAGCACATTTTCTTTTAATATTGAGTTTATTTCTACCAAAAGACATACAGCCAAGTTTAAATCTACGATTAATTTCATCCATTACACTTTCATCTGTAATAATAATCTGGCCAAGGCATTTGTAGTTGTTAACTTCTAATTGAAATAGTTAAAAAAACAATGAACATCAATCACTGATTGTTTTTTTTATATGTCAAATGCGTTGACTGGGAATCGAACCTGGGCTAGTTGCTTGGAAGGCAGCTATGCTAACCATTAGGCCACCAACACTTGACAACAATCAGTGATTATTGAAAATTGTTTTAAACCAACTCTTAAAATACATCTCGTTGATAAATTTATTATAGCACAATAATGTATAACTGAAGACGATCATCTTTATATGCAAAGAAGAATAATAGTAAAGTGAATTAATTCATTTGCTTATTATGGCATTGTCAGTATTGTTTATTGAAGTGGGAGAATCTATTATTTACTGCTGCATTTAGAAATGATTATATTTAATGTTATTTACTTATATGATTTATATGTTTGCTTAATAATATATAAATATTAAATAATATTTAAATATAAGTATATTTTCTATACTGAACTTAATGTAATTTAGAAGAGATTTGAACTCGGACTTTCAAGCTCCCTACAACCATCCACTTCATTTTATATAACCCATACACATGAACACAAAGAGTGAAAGAGATAAATGTGATCAAGTGTATTGGTTGTATATGATGGAGTGGATGGTTATAGAGAGCTTGAAATTTTGAGTTAATACAGATATTAAATGTTAATTTTTTAATTGATGGAATTTGTTAAGACTGTATTTTTGTGTTTGGAATCTTTATATGCTTATTATATCAAGTTAGTGAAAGTTTAAGTAAGATAATTATGATACAATTGCTTTTGAAATCTGAAAAAACTGCTAATCAGTTAAAACAGTCTGATATCAAATAAAGCATTATGATAAAAGTGTGATCCGTTGTAAATCTTTAATAATCATATGCTTTATCACTCATGTTGTAGTCATAAGTTAAAATGCTATTACAAATTGGATGTAGATGGTTGCAAACAATGACAACATCTACCGATTATAATCGAATGTTATTTCTTGGTCATAGCATTCTATCACCCAATTACTTAATCTATGTTTAACCAAAGAACTTAACATATAAGCATATGCAAATTACAATAATGTCTGATACAGTACAGTGCTTCATTTAGTATTAGTACAATAGTCTGCAGTGATAAATCTAAATTTCAAACCCATTCAAGTGAATCTTGAAATTTTATCAGGGCAAAGATTCAAGTAGATGGCCCATATTCAATCTAAATAATTAATTAATTAAGTAATTGGAAAATGGGTATTTAACAAATCATAACTCTAATGATTTTTTTTCATGTGTCATAGCATTGGCCGGGAAGAGAACCCGCTAACCTGGGACAACTGCTTGTAAAGCAGCTATGCTGACCTCTCGACCACAAACGCTTGACAACTATAATGATTTAGTAAATGCTTATATATTTAACAGTAGATCAGGGTTTTTTTTTTTCATGTTACAGATATTTATTTTATTGAGCTATGTGCTCTCAATATTAAAATGTATCACAATCATGGTATTATATAATTAACAATCGCTGAAATCTGATTTTAAAGTTGTTTTAAATATTATAGATCGAATTAGCATTGAATTTTAACAGTTAATTTACATTCTAATAATAGTACTGGAAGTTATAGATGTCATTTTTTAGAAAGAAAGTGGCTACATTCTTTTTCATTTATTGTGTGCATATCTTTAGCTATAGACCATGTCACCTTCATCTTTTTATTTCTGTCATCTCTCTCAGAGCAAACAATGTCTGCCCTAGAGAGGCTGAAGCTGTGTCCTGACTGTAGCTCATGCCCTAAAAATATAGATAACAGTTCATACCTTTCTTAGCCCAGTTGTATAGATAATTGTTCTGTGCTAGTCTTGTGGATATGTTAGCCTCTCATTTCTTCATCGCAAGCTTTAAGCAATTCATCTCTTTGCATGCAATTTTATATACTATTTGGCATGCAGCCTCTCTATTTTATCTTTCAATTTATTTTAAAGATGGAAGGTGGCCAAAAACTGATGTTGTATTTATTGGTACTTTTTTTTTTTAATTTTTGCACAACTTTAGACACCTAAGGAGGACTAGCTCATTTTTTGTCTTCAGATTGGAGATTTAGAGTGTGCCTAATTTTTTTTATATAATTGGCTATTATTGCATTTATTTTTTTAATATTGTACTCTCTGTTAATTAGGTCTTTCATATGTAATTCTGTGTTTTTTCTCTGATCATCTTCAAACTTGCATAATTACCAGTTCCTGTGGAGAAAACCTTTCAGTTCCATGTATTTATGGAACAGAGGCTTATAGACTTAGGGTGTATGATGCTTCTCACATTTAAGGGCTTCACTTCTATTCTATAATACAATACATTATTCTGTCATTGAATGTTTAAGTCTAAAAATTTGATAGGTCTTCCTTCTCAATAGTCGATACCAAGGAAATCATGAATGCCTACTCTAGATGAATTTGATCCATTGGTTCTTCATCTGCACATAGTAGCATATTGCCCACATATCTGAAGTATAAACTTGTTTTTGGCAGACACTCAAATTTTAGAATAATCAGTTTTTCAAATTTAGATAAATACATGCCGCAGATAACTCCACTAAATGGTAGTCCCATTGGCCAACCATGATTAATTTTATAGATTTTGTTATTTATTGTTGCAAATATCTCTTCACCAATCCAATTTAATATTTCTATAATAGAATATTTTTTTCTGTATGTTAAAATTGACTTGCTGCAATAATTTATCTACAACATTAATTGATTAATTACGAGGGATGTGTGGCACAGCTCTCATACTTCCTGTTCTCAAACAGCTTATAAAATCCCAAACAATAGAGATATTGGATAACTTTTTATTCTTTTATTATTTCAATCTATTTTTAATAATGCTGCTAATGTATCTACATTACATGTTATAATCAATATTTAACCTAGAAAGAGACCACATGTAAAATGGGTTGATAAAGTAAGATAGTGTATAGGGGTATAGAAAAGAGATTGAGATGGATTAAACATGGAGAGATCTTCATCCTGAAGTTAGTCAATAATAATTGAAAATGATGATGATATCAGATAATTGAATACTTCCCCAACCTTTCACTGTATCACTGCATCAATCACTGCAGTTAATCATGTGAATCGTAAATTATTGCAACTACTTCCTCATCTATCATGAAAATGGGATCATACTGCAATCATATTTTTGTTTATTGTCAACCCAATATCACTAACAATAACCACTTAAGCTATTTACTGTCTTATAATTCTCTGATTTGGCTATGGTCTAGCTACCTGAAAAACATCTGACCTTGAGTACTATAACAAATCCAGAATATGTTGGAAACATTACCTCCCTAAATAAGAATATCCATTTTGCCATTTACTGTCTATCCATTGAATAATTGCTTGGTTTGGTTATGAACAAACTATGTGAAAAAAATGCTAATCTTGTTAAAAATAAAAATTTGTTTTATCTTGATTTAAACCTCAATGGGAAAATGTGGTAGACGGATACACTCAGGAGTTCACAAGAAGTTCTAATGTGGAAGTTGGTATAAATGGCCACAACCCATGGATATATCCCTCTGCAACGGTGCCAAATTATGCACAACAGTGTATGCATAGACGAATGGAGTTAATAGGTAGCATTTTTGATTAGTTTCGTGGAAGTAATATGGCTTTTTTCGCACACACTTAAAAAGAAAAAAACAGAACGCTGAGAAAGAAGATACTATTTTTTTGCAAACTTACAGAAAATATCTTCTTTGATATAAAATTGTCAAATACTCACCTGATTTTTTGTTTTACGTGTCTTTCTTTTTCTTTTTAAAAAAGAAAGAAAAACTAAAGGAGATATATCACAGGAATTTCCAAGTAAAGCACAATTATATACAATCAGAAATTAAACCGCCTATTTTTTCAAACAACAATTAACAAAATAAGCTTTTAAAAAGTTATTAACTTGAAATAACATTTCTTTTAGTCTCTTTGAAACTAACTTTGCAATTCCATGTAAATAGCAATTTTCTTTCAAAAGGAAAAAATAAAATAAAGATCACATGACAGCTAGTAATCATACGGAATTATTTTCTTTCTTACTAGTTACAAAATCCATAAAAGTTAAGTTTTTAAGTTATATAGTATATATCTAAAATAAAATAAAAACTTGCATAAACAGATCTACAAAATATAGCATTAGAATTTGCGATTGATACCAATCAATTTCAACCTTTATTAGTCCTCTGCAAGCTTGGAAGTCTCTGGGAGTTTAATCCAGTCTTTTATCCATTAACCATTTTCATGTCACAACTCCTGAAATCTACTCATCTCACATGGGCTTTTTTCTAGATCTTTTACAATCTCTCTGCCCATAGATATATATATATCATATTATTTATTAATGACATAATATCACATGATCACCTTTCCATATGTTTACACAAGCTATTAAAACTAAAGCAAACTCTCCATACAATAGCGCCACCCAGTGCAAGAAAGTTTGTGAATAAAATCACTACCTATTGCCTACTCATCCAATATCCTGGTATTCTGGCTTGCACTAGGTGGCACTACTGTATGAAGAGTTTTCCCTCCATTTTAACAGTTTGTCTAAGCATGGGAATGGTAATCTTGTGGTGTTTAATGGTTTGATACCAATCCTGACTGAAAACATAATGATGACTATGGTTATTGAAGAACGAAAAATGCCAAAATGTATAGATACTGAAATGGGTTCAGATCTATATGAGTATACAAATGAATGATCGTGGATTGAAAACATTATTGTGTTTTCATTTTGGACTCATAGCTTAATAGTTAACCAAAAAGATAAATGGTGGTTTCCAGAGGGTCGAGAGCATAAAAACATACATACATATATAAATTCCATTCACAGAAAAAACAAGTCTGAATACATTACTAAGTTAATACACAAGCAAAGTTCCTAAAGAATCATTTAGATGAATTTGCAAACAATCTCCAACTTTTGTTATGTCAATGCTAATCTATTTTGCCAGAGCATGGCTTTTTATGAATCTTGCTTGAAAATTATCTTAGTAAAATATTCAGACATATTTGTTCCATGAATGAGTTAGTAGTCTAGGTGTTAGATATTTGTTAAGTGGTAAAATTACATACATGCTCATTAAATTTACTAGAAATATATATAAAATGTCCATTAATTAAAACAAAATTGTAATTATAATTGAAATAATAAATTTAACAGTTTACAAACTATTATACACAATCCTTAAATCTGCAAAAGTACTTTCGGTTAATTTCTTAAACCTTCCTCAACTGTCATTAAATAAAAAAAAAGAACAAAGCAGAAGCAAACATCATCAATTCAAATTCCACGAATCTCATATTTTAATGTTAGCAGCTTGTCTTTTTATTAACTGCATATTATCCATATTTATAAAAATTGCCTCTTTAATTTTTTTATTATTATGGTTTCTCTCTTCATAAAGAATTTTCACATTTTCAAAATCAAATTAAAATTTATATTTACATGTTTTTTTCATGACCAAAGAAAACTGAAGGAGACATTAAATCACCATTATTTTTACTTTTTACATGCTTATATGCCAATTCATGCTCCCTCGATCTCTTCTCAATACTGCACCTAGATTCACCTATATATGATAGCATACAATCACAAAAAATTTGATATATGATATTACTTTTCTGTTTAACAGGTATGACATCCTTAGAATTATTGACTAATATATAGTCAATAATTCTAAGGATGTCATACCTATCAAGCAGAAAAGTAATGTCATATATCAAATTTTTTGTGATTGTATGCTATCATATATAGGTGAATCTAGGTGCAGTATTGAGAAGAGATTGAGGGAGCATGAATTGTTATATAAGCATGTAAAAAGTAAAAATAATGGTGATTTAATGTCTCCTTCAGTTTTCTTTGATCATGAAAAACATGTAAATATGAATTTAAATTTGATTTTGAAATTGTGAAAATTCTTCATGAAGAGAGAAACCATAATAAAAGAAAAATTAAAGAAGCAATTTTTATAAATAGGAATAAAATGCAGTTAATAAATAGACGGTGCTAACATTAAAATACAAGGTTTGTGGGATTTGAATTGTTGACATTTGCTTCCGCTTTGTTTTTTTTTTTAATTTAATAACAGTTGAGGCAGGTTTAAGAAATTAACGGAAATTACTTCTGCGGATTTAAGGATTATGTATAATAGTTTGTAAACCGTTAAATTTATTATTTCAATTATATATATATATATGTTGAAACAAAGATTTTCACAGGTTGCATATATAAACAACATATTTTGCAGGTTCATCCGTGTTAAAAAAAATTTTAAATATTAATATTCTGACGTTTCGACTTGGTCATACAAGTCATCCACTAGGTGATAAAAGGTAGAAACGTCAAAATATTAATATTTAAAAATGTTTTAAAATGAATGAATTCGCAAAATATGTTGTTTATATATATATATTAAAATACCACTGTTAAATACAGAATTTAAACCATATCTAGAAATTTTAATTAAAGTTATAATTCTATAAACTTTTAATATATAAAAAATGGTTATTTATATATAAAATGTTTGCTAAAATATTATAAAAATATTGTGACCAACTTAAAGACCTTAGATGAATTTTATTTAAGAACGTTCTGTAAAATTTCATGAATATAATAACAAGATTGTTAAGACTAATCAATATGTTTTTTCAACATGCAGAATGTAATATTATAGAATCGTCTATTTTAAAATCACATCTTCATTGGATTGGATAAGTAAAATGAAGGAATTATGCATAACTTTGTTTAGTAAAATATTTAATAATATATTTGAGCATTGTTTTTGTGAAAGGTACATCTTATTATAAAATTAATCTCAGAGACATTCCAAAGAAGTATAATATGGAATGCTTCATTTGGATAATATATCTGAGAATAGGATACATTGGATGATTATAATAGAACAAGAAGTTGAAATATTTTCATAGAGGCAAAACTTTCCATACAAAAGCATCACTCAGTGCAAACCAAAGTAATCAATGGATGCAGAAAGGTTTGTGCGTAAAATCCCTAGGTAGTACTTACTCATCCAATATCCCCAGGCTAGTTTTTAGATTGTGGCTTTCATCAGTGAGGAGTCTTGGATCTGAGACTGCTGCACCTAGATCTTACATCTGGAGATATTGGACGAGTAGGCACTAGATAGGGATTTTATGCACGAACTTTCATGCATCCATGGATTACTCTGGTTTGCACTGAGTGGTGCTACTGTTTAGAGAGTTTTGTCTCTATGAAAAACAGCTCATATAAGCATAAAGAATAGTGATCATGTGATGTTTGAAAGTTGAAATATTCTGGAAAGAAATGCTTTCTGCACAAGAATATAAAAGATAACACTACTAAATATCATATACATATAATGGTCATATATTCATTATCAAAATTATTTATCCCCAATGTTGTTATACACATATAATATAATAATCAGTCCAAATAAGATTGAAACAAACTACTTATAATTATAATTCTTTAATTATCAAATAAGCTTTCATCTTTTATTGAGACCTTTTCAAGATATAAAGTTTTATAAATCATATGTCCAATTAATTATCCTCACTCCACCTATGTGTCATTTTTCATCTTTAACAATACCATTAACATTATACATATAAATCTATGAATAAATCAAATTATAAATAAAGGAGGTGGGGGATCAAATTATATATTTATTTATATAAGTATATAAAAATATAGATATATATTTGTATAGTTTTAAAGATTATGTAGTTTATTTTTTGTTTATTTATTTATAAATTTATATGCATAATGTTAATAATATTGTTTAAAGTGAATAATGACCAATAGGTGGGGTGAGTGTAATTAATTGGTGATCTTTAGCAATAAGAGAATATAAACATAAATGGAGAAATGTGAGTGATTTAGTCTGCAAGTTATATAAGAAAGGAATGGAAAATATTAGGCATCTGTTAATTGAAAGTAAACGCTTAAAAGCAGAAAAGGTACAAATAATAAATTTGTGGAAGATTCTTGGTCTTTATGCTGGGTTTGGAAAAAAGATAAAGGGATCTAGATATACAGGCCATGGAGTGACATAGATGATGTTGTGGAAATGGGATGGAGCAGGATACAGAAGAATATGGAAAAAACTTAAAGTGGGAATGAAAAGGGAAGATGGCTAATAGGATTCTCAGGGCATAGTGGCTGAGAGATTCTGATTCTGAGAAAGAAGAAGCCATAGTGCATCACATGACATGTTATATATAAAACTTTATATCTTAAAATGGTCTCAATAAGAGATGAAATCCAGTTTGATAATTAAAGAATTATAATTATAATTAGTTTTTTGTTTCAATCTGATTTAGATTATATATAAATATCATACAAATGGATTAATGGACTAGTATGTTCTATATGTGAACATATTTGTGTTTGTAGATTGGTTTGCATACTTACCACAAACTAATTTTTATTATGATTGATCTTTGTATTTTCTGTTATCTTTTTTGGAGTTTAAATAGCCATATTTATTTATGAGTAGTTGTGACTAATTACAGCGAGGTATGGCATTTAAGATTTTGTATTTAATAATGTTAAATTGATGCTCTTTTGGGTGAATACATTGCTCAGTGTATCTATATGAATGTATTGGTTATTATATATTAAAATTTTTAAGAGTTTTTCCCTTCCTTAAAAATTAATATCAAATCACCACCCATGTTAAGTAATTCAGCAATGCCCTCTGTGAAGTAAATATATTAGAGTGCGTATTTCAAAATTGCCAGTACAAAAAAGTACCTCTTTGAAATTATATGCTATTAGATCTTAAATATTGAAACACAAAGTAATTCAAACAAAGTGCATGAAATTCAAATACGCAAGGATTTTAAATTGCTTCTAAACAAACATAATTAACTATGATTATACAAAGACAGACTAGACATTAGTCATTTTAATTTTTGAAACAAAACTAACACACTCTTTGCCTGAATTAGTTTGTGTTTCCATATTTAAGATTTAATAGCATATAGTTTCAAAGAGGTGCTTTTAGTGTTGGCTATTTTGAAATACGAACTCTAATATATTTATATATTTATTTCACAGAGGATGATGCTGAATTTCTTAACGTTGGTGGAGATTTGATATTTGGATATTTATTTCAGTATAGCATTTACGCAATGAAATTTATTATATTATGTGAGATAATGTGATATATATTATATTATGTGAGATAATGTGAAGATTACGGTAATATTAATAATGATAATTTACTTCGATTTTTAATTATTCAGTTTGTTTAGAATATATAAAAAAATATAATTAAACAAATTTAAACTAATATCTATTATTAAAATTGGAAAATAAATATATTACTATATGTAAAATTTAAATAAACTCACTTTTTTAATTACAAGCACTAACCAAAAATTTTCCATTAATATATATATATATGTGTGTGAGGACAATAAACTATATATATTAATAATGATATCACTATTTTAATCTTCAACCATTATTCGACAACTGCATGATAATAGGCTTCTATGTTTTCTACAATATTTGTGATTTACAGATTCTTCATATCATTACATAAATTTTGGTGCACAAAAGTTTTAAGATTATTTACCTTTACTAACTACATGAAATCCAAGACTTTCCACACTATACCTGTACTTTATCTAAACAGCTGCAATGGGTGTTTAAAACATTTAACATTTGCTCACCATTAAATATATGTATAATGTTACATAACCAGTTTGTTATTATTTCATGTAGAGAATAGAAGCCAGTTATTGCAAATCTTACATGTTCAACACACTGGCCTAATATAACTTACTTACTGTTTATTTACATTAATTGCAGTTATTATTTATTATCTTATCCCTATTTTATCTGTTCTCCAAATATATTTGTCCATAATACTGTCAAATTCACAGCCAATTACAAAACTATTATGCTGTCAAATTCATAACTGAAAAATTGAAAAACTCATAAATTTATTTTTATAAATAAATAACTATAGCTAACTAAACAGTAATTTATATTATGAGCATTTTATGTGAAGGAAGTAATTTCACCCATTATATTTAATAATCCCCAATTTTTATTATGAAGCATACTTTATGTAAAAAAAGTAATTCTGATTTATGCAGAGGGAGTAATTTCTTCCTTATATTTAAAAGGCTTAATTTGATGTGAGCATTTTATTCAAAGCAAGTAATTCCAAAAAAACAAAAAAAAATGTGTTAAACCAATCAATTAAAAAAAAACTATTACAAAAACAATGATCTTTCCATAGGTCAGTTACATTTACTACCGAGTAATTCCGCAAAGCAAAAAAAAAAAAATTTTTAAATGACCAATTAAAAAAAACTATTACAAAAATGATGGCCTTTCCATAGGCTGGGTACATTTCTAAATTTAAAAAAAAAAAAATGGTATTTTATAAATAATATATGGAGTAAAACCTTTTGAAGGAAAAAATGCTAGGTAAAAATCAGTACATGTGCTTTTAAATACTGTACAGTACTGGGTAGGTATAGTACTTAAATCATGAAGAAATTGTGACTGCAATACATAAACTCATGTCCAAAAATATGATATTTAGTGAGAGAATAAAGTCAAGCATTGTTAACCAAAAGGTCAGCACATCCACCTTGTGAGCAAGCAGTTGGATGCAGATGGTTGTTGCAGGTTCGCCTCCTGGCTGATGCTATGACATATGGAAAAAATAGATGTTATAGTACCATATTTATTATCAAAATATAAAATCACAAACCAATTTTCTTTAAAAAACTTGTTTTTTTTTTATTATGACTATATGAAATTAATATCAAGAGCAACGTTTCGACTATTTACTTCCTTATAGTCTTTTTCAAGCCACTAAAATATAAAAAATAATAAAACAAATAAAATAAAACATAATACAATCATTAAACTCTACATATATTTCAAATCTTCTCAATACAAAAACATAAATTTAATATAAAACATTAGAACATTACCTTCCGCTATTTAAAACAACCTACAATTTAAACTTCTATTTAAAACACTCTGTTTAAATTATATTTAGATAAAATATCTCAAAAACCAGTAATTATAAAGTAAGTTTTAAAAAAAGAAAAATTTTTTTATAGTAGGGAATTTAAACAATATAGGAATAAAAGAAAAAAACTAATTGATTGTTGTGGGTGATGGGACTGGTTTTTGAGATATTTTATCTAAATATAATTTAAACAGAGTGTTTTAAATAGAAGTTTAAATTGTAGGTTGTTTTAAATAGAGGAAGGTAATGTTCTAATGTTTTATATTAAATTTATGTTTTTTTTGTATTGAGAAGATTTGAAATATATGTAGAGTTTAATGATTGTATTATGTTTTATTTTATTTGTTTTATTATTTTTTATATTTTAGTGGCTTGAAAAAGACTATAAGGAAGTAAATAGTCGAAACGTTGCTCTTGATATTAATTTCATATAGTCATAATAAAAAAAAAAAAAACAAGTTTTTTAAAGAAAATTGGTTTGTGATTTTATATTTTGATGAATATTGTTTATACTGACTATTTTTTAAAAGAAAGAAGAAGTTCAAGATTAAAGGTTATGCTATTCTAAATATCTAAACTTTAATACCATATTTATATTTAGTTTTGTTTAACTTATAACTGAATGTGTGTAGTTTGATATTCCATAATTTGTGGCTCCACAGTAATACCATGCATAATTGAAATTTGTTATAGCAGCAAATTAAAATAAACTATTATAAAAATGAGGGTCTTTCCATAAGGTGGGTACATATAAATTTTAGACACTTGAAGTTGATTGTTTTGTTAATTAATAACTTTTATTAGTCATTCATTAGACTAGAGATTATCCATTTAATGAATAATATTTGTCTAGTGTAATTTTCACTACACCACTCTCATGCGAGGATAGGCAATGGTTTCTATCTATTTTTAATCTCTTATGGAGTGTAATCATAAACATATGGCTAAATACCTATGGAGAAAGATGTATAATCCCCAAAATACATATTTCATGCTGAACTAGCACTCATCAGTTGGCACACATCACAATCTGATAGTGCTGGTTCAGACAAAAATGTTCATTATGGGGATCATACATCTTTTTGATGTCTTTAGTCATGTGTTTATGACTACACCATTCCACAAGGTATTAAAAATATATAGAAACCTGTCCCTTATCTTGTGTAAAAGTGGTGTAGTTAAAATTACATTACAGAAATATTATTCATTAGATTGTTTTATAAATTGAAAGAAAGTGATTGCAATAAGTTTCTATGTTTATTTATTTTTATATTATTTATGTGTTTATTTTGAAATATGATTTTTTCTACAGTACAGGCTTTTATATATCTGCACTTATATATGTAATATATAGGGGTTTGAACTCAAACTTTCACATGACCCTCAACCATCCATGTTATCTCATATTGCTGAAACGCTTGATCACACACATGTTGAAAAGATAATTAATCACCAATAAAAGTATTTCGTGCTAAACCAGCACTCATCAGTTGGTCCAGATTATCATCTCCATACATATATACAATCAAAGCTCAGTTTATATTAAGATAGCCAATGTTCATACTTTAATGGACAGGCTTTATACCACTCCACCCCACAACTCTTCAGCTATCCATTTTATTGAAAGTCTGATGATGGAATGCTCAAAGCCCATGTTAGTGCCAATCCTCTCATCCTACCCATGTTGACCACAAGTCACTCTGACTCCTCATGTAGGATATAATCCATTTACATACATATACAAGGGATGGTCAGACCTTACAACCCTTTATTTTGAAATATAATTTTTTTCTACAGTACAGGCTTTTCATACCTGCACTTATATATCTTTGAACTCAGACTTTCACACGACCCTCAACCATCCATGCTATTTCATACTGCTGAAACACTTGATCATACACTATATCAAAAAGATAAATAATCACAAATAAAATTATTTCGTGCTAAACCAGCACTCGCCAGTTGGTCCAGATTATCATCTCCACACATATTTACAATCAAAGCTCAGCTTATATTAAGATAGTCAATCTTCATACTTTAATGGGCAGGCTTCAAACCACTCCACGCTACAATTCTTCAGTCGTCCATTTCGTTGAAAATCTGATGATGGAATGCTCAAAGCCCACTTTATTGTAATATAATTCAAAAAAGGTCGTAATAATTGGTAATTCTGGTTTGATGCGTTAAATAATTTTTCATTTTCAGTTGTCTATTTCAATTTTGTTTAAGATTAATTATTTTAAATTTTATAAGAAAGTCAATATTATGAACAATTTTTAGGATTGAAATTTGACCTTTGGAAGTATTATTTATTATATATAAAGAAAGAGAATTATATTGTTTGCATCAACATAAAAGAAATATAAACATGTAATTGAATTTTAATCTGATTACATACAAATTCTTTATAATAATAATAGAAAGAAACTAGGCTTGAAAATACACAAAAATTCTTTATTAAATAACAATAATAAAAAACTAAACTTTACAATACTGTATACAAAAATAAAGACTCTATATAGCATTAAAAAAATACCTTTATAGTAACTTGGAAGTAAAATATAAAATTTATATTATAGATAGAACACTAACGTTTTCAATGCATTTTAACTACAACTTATTTACGTTTAATCTTTTCGAACCCATTTCAGTTATGGACCAGACAGGTACAGTTCGTATTTGTTCTGGGGTTGTTTTTTTTTGTGGTTCTGAATCAGACTGAGACTATTATGTACTAGGAATTTATTCAGAATGGGTTGTCTTATTTAACAATTTATCTATATTTTAATTTCACTTTTGTACCAAGAAAAAATATACAATCAAAGAATAAAACCTTTTCTTTCAGTCACTTGGTTATCCAAAACAGTAGGATTCTATTTCAAATTTCATTTATTTCAATAATTTACTTAATAAATATAAAATACTTATATTTATCAGCATATAGAATGCAGTGGAGAATAAGATGCACCCACTTTTTTTTTCATATGTCTATTGCATTGCCCAGGATGCGATCCCGGGCTTGCTGCTTGGAAGGCAGCTACGCTAACCGCTAGCCCACCAACGCTAATTTTTTATACACATTTTAAAGAAAAAATAAAAAATTTCTATATTTTTTCATGAATTTCCATAATAATTTAACTGTATTAATTTTATTAGTTGTGTCTACAAAAAATTTAAACTAAGGGACACTGTAGTTACATACCTTTAAATCTTCATCCTCAAAATCCAAAAACTCATCTCCAGAGCTAAATGAAGAAGCACTTGAAACCTCTTTTCTTCAGAAACTGAGTCTTTGTATAACAAATCGTCCTTTATATCATTGAGTTACCAATTCCACACTTCTTAAATGACTTTACAACTGTCTCACATTTCACAGCACCCCATGATATTTTAACCCATTCACAAACTGTGAAATGCTAGGTCTCTTCTTTCTTCCACATGGTGTCACTTTAAAATCTGTAGACTGCATCCAACAGTTCCATCTCTCCTTCATAAATCCTTTAAATGGTTTATTAATGCAGACATCTAATAGTTGAAGCTGGCTCATAGAATTACATCTAATTGAGTTTTCAATTAGTTGATTTATTTTTTACAGCTTCTGTTCTGTTATTCTGAAACTGATCCCATACTAACAAGGAAGGGATCTTCAACACTCCACCAGGATGCTTAGACCACACAATGTCTATCCACATCTTCATCCCACCTTCATCCATCCAGCCCTTAGGATAAATGTTTACAAATATATATATAAATCAGAATTTTTAAACTAACTGAAATTTCAACTCATAATTTTCATTACTGGTGCATAAAATACTTCCCATCTTTTAGAATATTTTGAAGGTGAAAAGGTGTATCCTATATGCTGGCAAATATGGTATATTTCATTTTTATAATTAATAATATTTTTAAAATAAAAAGTACTTACATGATAAAACTGGATAAAACATATCATGCTTAGCGGTTATTTTCATTTCTCAATATGATATTTATAATAACACAATTCAAATACTTTATAGCAATTTTTTATATATTATATACACATAATCTGATATTTTGACTATCCCACAGACTTCCTCAGAAATATTCAAGTCTATCTCTGTAGAAGACTGCTGGACAGCCAAAATGTCAGATTGTATGCTATATAATATTTTTTTTACTATAAAATATATCAAATAAGGTAGACAAATTTTATTTATATAAAATATTATGTTATAAACTGTTACTTATATAAGACACATACATACATAATATTATAAGTCAGGAGTAACTACTCAGAGCATGCACTTTAAAATTTCTCTGCACTCTCCCATGAGGATTGGCTTTAATGTAAGCTTATACTTAAGGTTTATTTTCTATATAAACCATTATTTCCTCTCTATGCTTAAATCAGAGCTTTAATCTATTGGGTGCCTGAATTATAATCTACCAATTGAGTTGTACAAAGTTATTAAACCCATCACTTTGTGTTTAATTGCAGATGTTTGAAAATGAAATTGAATTCTTCTCCTGTGATAGATTTAGTAAATTTGTACCAATTGATAGATTATAATTCAGCCACCAATAGATTAAAGTTCTGTTTTAAGTATGATAAGGAAAGACTGGATTATATAAAAAATAAACCCTAAGAATAAGCATGCACTTATGCTTTTAAAATTGCTCCCTCATGAGAGAGTGCACAGAGATTTTAAAACACATGCTCTGAGGAGTTACTCGACTTATAATTTAAAACTTTATAGCAAAATAAAGGATGTGATGGATTCAATGACTTGTGAATAATATTTACAACTTAAAATCTTTCAACTTTTCTATTTTTAGAATTTAAATACCAATGATGACAAAAATTGGATTTAATTTTGCTACAAACATGATGCTAACCAAGGACTACATATGTGAATAAGTTACATTGAAAGACTCTCTCATGATGTAGTTAATTTTGGTTAGCACAAAATCTTATATTTAATGAGGACTTTGGAAATGGAAGGTAAAGGTAATTGAAAATCTTAAGAAAGATAAAATCTGTGATTATTTAAAAAGTAGAGCAAAAAAAGATTTGAGCATGCTTTGAATTAACCTTTTCAAGTTTTGACATTTTTTATTATTCCACCTGGTGAGAGCTTTTGAAAATGCTCAACTTTTTACTACTGTATATAATCTCTATTTTATATAAAAGTTAATAAATTGGACTTAATTTCTTTTTAATTAAATTTTATAAATGAATAATATGCTTAAAAAATCACATTTAACCTTTTTAAATATTTAAAAACTGACCAGTAACTAAGAACAATAGAAATTTCTTTTTAATTAAATTTTATAAATGAATAATATGCTTAAAAAATCACATTTAACCTTTTTAAATATTTAAAAACTGACCAGTAACTAAGAACAATAGAACATAAATATAATTTATGATGTTTGTCTAAACATTCTTCCAAATAATTGAATGAATTCTTTTTAAGTTTTTTTACTAATGTGAATGAATGAATATTGATTTATAATAAATATATCAAATTCTGTTTTAAAATAGAATATCTGCTTCATAATTATTAAAATATTTTTAAAAATTCTAATACCATATCAGTTTTGTTAGGTGGTGATGTAAGTAATGAGTTTCACATGAGGTGTCATCAAGAAAAAAAATACCCTTAATAATAAATCTTTTCTTAGTGAATAATAAAGTCTTAGATGTTAGCAGCTGTCCATAAGTTACTGACCTCTTCAGATTTTTTTCCAATTACAATGTCAATAAAAGCATTATGGGAAAATCATATGTTATAAAAAAAATATACATTAACATTGCATTCTAATGAAGCAGAACAACTATGCTTTTTCTGAGGGAAACATCCTATGATTCCTAATAAATATGAAAGTTATCAAGTTAATGAGTGAAAATCACATTCTATAAGATTTCTACTGATGATCAAAAATATATATAATATCTTATTAGATTGAGTATTATATTTTACAATTTTTTATTTGTCATCAACTGAATATTTTCAGAAGTTCACATTATTTACAAGGGTTGATGAAATGCATTTCTGCATAATGTATATCCTTTTAATAAACTTTTTGTTATTCACTATTTGATGCTGCTTTAGTATGTGCTCATGGCTATTTTGAATTCTAAGAAGCACCCCAAAAATCCTGTTGTCACATCCAAGCAATAAATGGCATTGATCATTAACACATGGTTGCAAAAAAATGGTGGTTACAAATCGCAATTTTCATCAATAATTAAAAAATAAAAACACAATTTTTATACAGTTACACTTCATCTAATCACATGACTAAAATATAGACACAATTTACATCAATAATTCTAAACTTTAATGCACAACTTTCATACAATTATGCAATACAATCATGACCATTCAGTCCAAAATCACAATTTACATCAATAATTAAGAAATCAAGATGCATTTTTTCACAAATATTTTAAAGTAACCTACTAGTTTAATTATGATTTCACATTTATCTTTTAGCAATCTACTTTTGCTATTGCTCTCAAAATGGCTGTGAGCATATACTAAATCAGCAACCACTATTCTTAACAAATTTAAATTCTGCATGAATTATTATATACACCCTGTCTAACTCTTCTCCTATTCATGAATGATGTTTCCATGATAGCCATCAGATATTTGATATTTAGATAGCAGTACATCTTTCCATTAATTAATTCAATAACTGTGATAAGGCCTTCAATGAAAGATAACAAATTTAAAGCAATACTAAGATAATATACTCGGAGAAAACACTGAATATATTAAATACAACCATAAAGCATTTTCAGTGCATTCAATCTTTACCAATGTATTTCTGTTCATTGTTTTTAATATAATGATTGCCTTTGGCAAGGAAAATACTTAGCTATGAAAGTACATTGAGATTGTATTTAATATTTTACAATTAATTCAAGGCAAGTGTAGACTACATTATAGACAAATACCACGCCACAAAATTCTGGATTAATAGACTTATTGGTAGAAAGTACTTTTTTTTACTTTTACCATTTTATTATATACAAGAAACTGTTAGTGCTAACAAAAACAATCAAAGTAAATTAATCCAAACCTATTACTTTCGAGATTTTTTCCCTTCTTCACCAGCATGTTAAAGCACTTGTATATATTATTACATTTATTGGAGAAGTATATTAAATTATTTTTACCATTTTAGATTACTCTAACTAAAGTAATGATTTAATAATTTTGCAAATCTTAATGTTTTGAATTCAAGATAACAAGACTGGAAAACTATAGATATAAAAAGGTCAAGTGCAATTATAGCTTACTCATTAGAGAAATATAAAAGGTATATAACTAGTTTCTTAATAATAGCTGTATTGATAAAAAGCACTCTTTTTTACTTATAGAATTTTTTATTTAAGTTTATGGTTTTAACATTTTACATAAGCTTTTGAATCCAAGAGTCTTATGTATATCTTTACATAAGTGAAAACTCATTTAGTAGCATTGCATTTTAATAACTAGAATTACCAGATAACTGCATACCTCTTTTTTTCATATGTCATAGCATCATCTGGGAAATGAACCCACAACCATCCGCAAACAACTACTTACTTGCAAGGTGGCTGCAATGATCTCTCGGCTAACAATGCTTACCTCTTTGGACTGGAATATTATAACAATATATTATGTATGTTTATCTAATTTACAAACTACCTATTTAAAATACATTAGCTACTGCTCTAGATTAAATGCTTTCTAATTAAGTATTTATAAATGAATAGCTCCACATATCAAACATTTCCAGCTAAAACATCCATTAAAAATATTGTATTACAATACATAACCTAACAATGGATGGGGTTTATTATAATAAATAATAAAATTGAAAAATTTGCTATACTTTGATTTCTTACATCTATAAATGTAAACTGTAATGCTTTGTTCTCTCTCTATAGATCTAGTGTGACTTTCATCTTAGAATTGTTTTCTTTATGTAATAAATAAAGCCAAATAAAAACACTAATAATAATTTATCATATTATGTATCTGTTTTAGGACAAAAATGTGGTATGCAGTAAATAATTTAAACCAATAATTCTCAGCTTATAGTATGTACCTCCTAGGTAGTAGGAAATAATAAAAAGGTATGCACAAATACATAAAAAAATATTAAAAAATGTAAAAAAAATCTAATTATTGAAACTAAAACAAGAAATGATACATTCTGTTAATATAATAATAAAATGACACCCTTAAAAATAGTAAATACATACAACTGAATATAGAAAGTAATTGAAGCTTCCAATAAGTTATATAACATAAAACCTCAAAAGATAGACAATACCACATGTCCTTTAGCATTTATTATTATTAATGCTTAGTTTACTTATTAATTTTAAATATATTATTATAAAGCATTGAAAGTCTGAAATTATTCAAATGGAAGTCAATCTCTGACAATGCACTATTTCTTAAATACTATAAATATCCATGCACTCACTCACCAGTTAGGCTGAGTGCACAGAGATTTATAATATTTAAGAAATAGCACAATTATCATAGATTGAGTTCTTACTGGCAAGTGCATGTGCAGAGATTTATCATATTTAATAGGTACACTATCATAGATTGACTTCCGTTTGAATAATTTTATTAATTTTAACTAAGAAAGTGAATTCAATTGATTAATTATATGTATTTACAGAATAAATAACATGAAATACAATTGAAATATTCATAGGATCAAAGCCAAGTTTTAGTAACCTTTAAATATGAAATGAAAACATGGGTTTTAATATATGTAAATAATAAATAACTCAGATTATATGCAACTGAACAGGACAAGTGTTGGTGGCCTAGCAGATAGCATAGCTGCCTTCCAAGCAGCTGGCCTGGATTCAATTTCCGGTCAATGGTCAATGTGTTTGACATATGAATAATTGAAGTTTGGCTTTGAACCTTATTACCTACTCTACAAACACATGTAATCAACAGAGTGACTTCATTCCCTTATTTAAAGTTATGTAAATAAATTAAGCAAAAATGACAACTAGTGCTAAAAGAATAGATAGTATCATTTGTTTTTTGAGTGCTTATTTAAGTTATATACTTCATTGGAAGTTTCAGTTGCTTTTTGTTCAGTTACATATAATCTAAATTATTTATTATTTATGTAAATACATATAAGCAACACAAAAAATTTTGATATTATCTAAAATATTAGGCCTTCAAAGAATCATTGGAAGGGAGGAGTGATTTAAGCTGATACAGAAAATTAAATCCCAAATACTAAAAGGTTGACATCCACTGATCTAAACCAAACTGTTATAAACTGTTTTAGTAGTTTTAAAAACTTCCTTCACTCCATATAATTAACTTTATACATTTAGAAAAATTCTTCAAGAGTTTGTATTTGTTTATCATTTGTATCTGTTTTAATAGTTACTTGCAAATAAAATAATACCAAACTGTGATATATTCTAATCTTATATATTTCATTTGGAAGGAGGGTTACATCTTCCAAAGATCATACTATAAATATAACAACAATAATAAACAGTCACTCATAAATGAATATGACCATTTTAAAGCTAAAAAAACTAAAAGAAAGGAGAGAGAAAAAAACTATTTTTAAAAATGAATTTTATTATGATTTTACAAAGTAATCTGTGAACCATAAATGCATCTGCATATATAATATGTTGGTCCATTTTTTTTCTTTTACTTGATATTTTAAATATAATTTGCATAAAGTTTGTTATGATGGCATTTTTATATAAATATATATTGAACTATTTCTGAAATCTAGTTGCACTTGTTAAATGTTTTTTAGAAAAATTCAAACTGTATGTCAGCTATTCCAAACTTTATTAGTGATACAGTGTTAAAATCTTTTGAGATATTCTAAAAATATTAAAATTTTATCATTGCTTAGCTTGTAATAATAATATAGCTTCACGGATGTGGGTTTCAAGTGCAATATATAGATTACAAACCATAAGTGAAGTGAAACTAAACTGCTTAAAAATATTAAAGCAATTTTAATATTTTAAAGCAGGATTTGATATATTTGTCAGAGATTAACATTTATTTGGTTCGCATTTTCAAAATAAATTTCAGTCAAAGAAGATTATGTTGATTTTCTAAAGCCATTGTCTTATGCTGACTTTCTACTCACCATTGAATGATGAAAGCATCCTTTGTTACCATAAAAAACTTATTTTTCCAATATTTGCAAAGTTCAAATATAATTTTTTAGCATAATTTATGTACAAAATCAATTGTAATTTACTGAATTCAAATATAAAATAACAGTTTATTATACTATAATCCAAAATATTATAGAAAGTGTCACCAGGCAGTACAATGCAAATGTCACCCTGAAAATGTGTTAAATGTAAATAGTAGTATGTGGGTTAATACTGAACGCAATGTTTCAAGTAATATTTGCAGTGAATTGACCGATTTGTGAAATAAATAAAGTTGCATGGGCACATGTGTGTAGTCATTCTAAAAATAATGAAATGGAAAAGAAATAAAATTATGCAAAATGCAAGTTAATCTGGACATCCTAATTTGCATAAGAACAGTAATGAAATATTTATGCAAATTAGAAGACTTATTAAAAATGGCTGCAAAAATTTTATGAGAAGAGAGAAAAGAGAAGTGCAGTCAAAGTCAATTAGACTAAGTCAGAGATAGTGAGTGAGCAGTAAGATATTTGCTAAAGCCAATGGCAGTAAACAGTGGAATGCTGATGAAAATGCTAATAAAAAACTAATGGAAAAACGTATTAGATATTGGAATCAAACTACATAAATAACTGTATGCTATTAAGACTGATTATTTATAGAGTTCAACCAGAAATTCACTAATCAAACATATTTACCTATTACTATTTCATATATATATATATATATATATATATATGATAAACAAAACAAGTTATACATTTTGTAACTTGTTATAGCTTGCATTTTATGTTACTAGATGGAAATTTACCAATAGCCCACTATCATGCACCCTTAAAGGTTTTTGCAATGATATAAATTGCAGAGGCTTTTACTATATGGTGAAACTGAACTGAATTCAGATCCATATAGCTATCTAGTTTGTTTGACTAGATTTGAAGATATTTACGTATCTGAAAAATTTGTGCTTTCAAACTGATAGAAACGAGTTTCATAAGTGCTGTTTAGTATAGTTGGAGTTTAGATCTAGTTTCTGGTCTTCCTACCCTTTACTGATGTGAGCTAACTAGCTCAAAACCATTGTTTAAATGTTGGAGACAATTTGAAAGAGATATTGAATTCTATCTCTCTCAGTGTTTATGTAAACTAAGCTTGATAGTGGGCTATTGGTAAAGCTCCATCTAGTAACATAAAATGCAAACTATAGCAAGTTGTTTTGTTTATCATAAATGCACCATTGAAGGTTTTTGCAATGATATAGATTGCAGAGGCTTTTACTACATGGTGAAACTAATCTGAATTCAGACCCATATAGTTATCTAGTTTATTTGACTGGCATATCTGAAAAATGTGTGCTTTCAAACTGATAGAAATGAATTTCATAAATTCTGTTTAGTAGAGTTGGAGTTTAGATCTAGTTTCTGGTCTTTCTACCCTTTACTGATGTGATCTAACTAGCTCAAAACCATTGTTTAAAGGTTGGAGACAATTTGAAAGAGATATTGAATTCTATCTCTCTCAGTGTTTATGTAAACTAAGCTTGATAGTGGGCTATTGGTAAAGCTCCATCTAGTAATATATATATATATATAAAATCTGAGTAACAAATTCACTGTTAAGTTATCAAAAATCTTTTGGAGTTTAGATCTAGTTTCTGGTCTTTCTACCCTTTACTGATGTGATCTAACTAGCTCAAAACCATTGTTTAAAGATTGGAGACAATTTGAAAGAGATATTGAATTCTATCTCTCTCAGTGTTTATGTAAACTAAGCTTGATAGTGGGCTATTGGTAAAGCTCCATCTAGTAATATATATATATATATTGTGCCCTTTTGTATATTGGTAAAGCTCCATCTAGTAATATATATATATATATTGTGCCCTTTTGTATGGGTCTCCATAAATTGTTATATCAATTTATTTAAAAAAATTTTAAATTTAAGATAGATTTCAGCTATATGATGTTGATTTTATTTATAATAATCTTTCAAAAAATTTAATTAAAGTAAATTATGAATATTTGATATGTGAAGTTGTGCTAATATTTGAGAGAGACGTTTCAATAAAAAAAAAAATGATAATATTATATGGTTGGGAAAACTGGCCATGATCAATACTGCATTAATAAGTTTTATAAATAAATGTTTAAAGCTAAAAGTTTTAAAAAAAGACAAGTTAAAATTAAATGCAGATATTTATTGTTGATAGAGATTAATATTTAGTAAGTGAATATAAATATTTTTGTTATTAAAAGTATATAATAGAAGATTAATATTTGATTTTATAATATCGAATTATTATTTGAAAGTTGTTATAGTATATTATTTGTTTTTAAAAATATTTATTTTATAAAATTGAATTGTTAGTTTATTTTTAGATAATTACAAGCGTTTATATCTGTGTTGTAAGTCAGGTGACAGATAGACATATGTACACATATGCTTGTAAGTTTTTTTTAGTAAAGTTGCAAAACTGTTTTAAAATTCTATTATAAAATTTATAAATATTATATTGGCTATCACGAGATAAAAATAAAAATAATTGGTGTGAAATATTAAATCTGATTTTTAAAATACTGTTTAAAAAATATAATGAATAAAAATAGACTTAGTTTGTTTAGAAAAATAGTCTTATAAAAGTTAAAAGTGAAATAAAGTAAAACATATCTTTTTAAAAAATGTTTAATGGATTTAAATAAATGATAAAAATTAATTTAAGAATTAAATAATGTAATAAATAATAAATATTAAATAAGTCATTATTTATTTTTAATTTCGTATTGTTGGTAAGATATGTAAATAGGCTAGCAAGGTGATTGTTTAATTTACCAATCAAGTGGGTAATTTCTTCCGGTATAAAAACCGAGGTTCAATTGTTCAGAGGGTGATTGGAATTTCTTTTAAGTGAAGTGTGCTATTAAATATAGCTAAGTAAAAATTATAGACGCTCTCGTAATAGTTTCTTAATTTATAAGAGAGTAGTTTTAAATAATTTTATAAAAGTTTACCGTTTAATATGCAGTGCTAATTTATTCATAGTTCCCTATTGATCGTCTCTATCAAGGCTCAATTTTACTATCAAATAATCATGAAAATATTGTATAATGATAAAATGTGTTGGAAACTTTATATTAAAAATATAGTGAACGCTGGATTAACTAGGAGAATTACTAGTTGGATAAAAATAATATATTGGACATTATATGAATTTAAAAGTTGATTATAATTAATTTTTTATAAACAAATATTTTAAAGAAAGATAAATACTTCTTTATGAAGAAAGTATTTTTAAATTATATATTTTAATATATCTTTTGGTAAAGATATGGAAGTTAATAATAATTGCAGAAATACTTGCCTTATTAAGTCTTTGTTATTTAAAAGACTAGATGTTGATAGCTTTTAAAAAAACTGATAATTCGGAAATTTAATTGATAAATAAATACTTATAAAAAACGTTATAATATTTAAATTCTATATGCTGGTTATATAGAAAAATTTAAAAAATGTTTTGCTGAATATTTTAAGAAATGCGCATAGAAGTATACGTGGATATCCAAGTCAATTTTTTTATAAAAACTTAAATTAAACATTTAACTATTGATTAATCCTAGGAAGATAATAACTTTTAAATAAATCCGGATCCTATAAACTGTTTTAATTATTATTTTGTTTCTTTATGGTGGAACTTATTTTATCTTATTTTTTTTAAAAAAAAAAACGTTTTCCATTTATTTCATAAAAACTGTTTAAACACGTGATGTACCGGAAAAGGATGTGATGTTGGTAAAATGTTGTGCCTAGGAAAAAAGAACAATTGTGGGTGGAAAGAAGACACCGTTGGATTTTATGTAACATATTTTGTTTTCTTAACTAACATAGATATTTAATTATTTATTGATCTATTAGAGATAAGAGAGGTACATTTTAAAAGTAACTACATAATAATATAACACTTAATTTCATAAAGTTTATTTTTTTATATAATTTTACAACACGTAATATTTTAAGAATAATTGTTGAGTATAAATGTGATATTATTTTTGTAAAGCTATAATCCTGGAGGACATCGTTTGGCTGATTATAAATTGGAGTATCATTTATGGTAATAATTATATAATATTAATAATTTAATGTATTTTGCTTTGTTTTCTTTAGATAAACCAAATATTATTTGATTGTTGAGTGAATGTATAAATATTTAAAGAACATACACGCATAATATTATCAATAATAGTTTTATTTTAATATGCATACTTTATTTTACAATATAAATTTATTACAACGTAATAAGAGTTATCCAGAAATAATTATATGATTCTTTTATGAATACACTTTAATTTTTTTCTGTTACAATATTAGGAATTTGATTTATTATATTAGTATGAGTCATTTATATTTATTTTCAAGTTAGTAAGAGGTAAAAAATATATCTATATTTTTATTTTTTTTATTAGACAAGTTAAATTAATTTTATATAGAAATTTATATTTTGTTTGAAGAGTTTATCATATATAGATGATGAGATATAAGAGAGTTTGGATAGTCATTTTTTTTAAAAAATTGGTAAGCTGATACTGAAGTTAAATAAGATTAGAATGATACTTGAAGATAAGATTTTATTAAGAGGGAATAGGAATAACAAGTAGAGAAGAATAGTAGTTTAAATGGAAAAGAATCATAGAATTTTATTTTAATATAATAACTTTATAAAAATTGGTAATTTATAAATAAAAATTTTGTCTTCACAAAATTGTTGAATAATTTTAAAATATTATTTTAAGAAAAGAACATATATGTATTGCATATTTTGGTAAGACATATATTATGAAATTACATCAGAATGAAGTAAATAATTATGTAATCAATAAAAGTCACATAATATTACAAAGTTATATCAATCTATACATTAGTTGATATTTAGTTAATGCTAATAATAAATGTAATACATAATAGCTACATTATAATAGAAATAGCTAGAATACTTAAATGGAGTAGCATTTTAATTATTAAAGTTTGTTTATTTTACATGTGCTACATAAGTGATATTTTACATAAAAGCCTTCTATTGTACTAAGTGATTATAAATGATATCTAGTAAAATATAAGTTCATAGACTCAATTACATGTTACTAATAAAACATTTAAGAAATGTATGGATTATTTATTTTGGATTATAGAAATAACAACAATGTAAGAATCTTGTATTATTATTATTTTTCTTATTTTATTTTTCTTGATTTCCACTTATAATGTAAATAATGTATATAAGTTGTTTATTAAAGTTGATGTAAATAAATTTGTTTAAGTTGTTTTAAAAGTGTGTCGAATTCATTATTTTGCACCACAGCATTTGACAACAGATAATTTGAATAAAACATAATATTTGCACAATATGAATTAAATTATTATTTTTTTTAAAAAAAGAAATACAGTATTTTCTTAATATAATTTATAAAAATTCATTAACATTAACATATTATGTTATAATGGTCATGAAATAATTATAATACACAATATAAGAGTATAATATTATTTATTGCCACATATTATTAAATTATAAGATTTTATTATATTCTTAATTAAGATACTATATGAAGATAAAAGACATGTAGATGATTTACTTGTTTTCCTTAATGATTAGTAGTATAATAAAATAGATGAGGTTAACTTATACACTAGAGATTATTATTATTAGTTATTTATTATTATTATAAGTTAGGTGTAGTTAGGTTTGATATTAAATCCCTTATCATGCCTATCTGCAAGAAGTATTATTACTTTAAGATAATTAAAAGAACCTGAGATTATTTAGTTATATTTCTTTGATAAAAGATTGAGATTTATTTATTACTATTATTGAAGTTAGTTAATTTTTATAAAAGACATAGGAGTGCTATAGATGTATTAGTGAGATAATAAAGAGGTAATAGTATTCTTATGCCATTGAGATAATGTCTTAGAAGACATAGGCTCAATGTAAATTCATATTACCACTTGTAACTTCACTTCATAGTCTCATGATTTAATAAATACTTATTTAATTAATGCATGATATTGAACCATATTAATTTTCTGTTAGTTGTACTAAATCTGATAAGATATAGTATTATAAAAATATATTAATAATAGTTATACATATTTTAGCCGAGCATAACGATTTAATTGAGCTAGTCATATTTGAAGTTATATTATATATTTCTGGAAGTGAGGGTACAATATATATATATATATAAAATCTGAGTAACAAATTCACTGTTAAGTTATCAAAAATCTTTTGTATGGCTGCCTAGATTAATATCTGTTCCATACATATCAATATTAATTTCCATCTTCTTTGGATATTGTTTGACCTGATCAGAGAAACTCATAACATAAAAATTGAACTGATGACATTTGGTTTCATGTATACTGAATTTAAGGTTATATTCTAATCAATAAACTATTCACTTATTCAATCTTGAGATTAGCACTATTACTGATCAAACCAAAAACAATTAGAAAAGATAATAACTATTATTCGAAATGTTCTCTATGCTAACCTGGATGTTAATAGTAACAGTAGAATATATTTGGAAAATTTTAAATAAAATTTGATTTTTTTTTCCTAAAACCATTTACAATTCAACTCCACAATGAAAATAGTCTAGTCGTATAACTACAAATATAAATATAATCATTACAGGTAGATTACAACATATTGACCATTTTTGGTTTACCCTATTTACAAAGTCCATCTAATTTGACAATCCATAAATATATTCAAACATATGCAAACACAATCACTGCAGGTAGTTTAAGTCATTTCCAGCATCTTCAATAGCTTAAATACAATACAATATATAACTAGTTCAGATATCTATGAATTTATTCATAATTTGAAATTTACATAATTTTTTTGCAACAAATACAATCACTACAACTAATAGTATTTTCAATGTATTGAATAGTTAAAACAGAACAAAGCATATAATAATACAATTTTCATATTTATGAATATATTTATAAATATGCAAATTATAAAGTAATTTTATATCAAATACAACCAACTAATGACAGGTCCATCATTTTTAATAGCATAAATGCAATGGAACATATAATTAATATGCAAATCTATTCAGAAATGCAAACACTAAAATTTTAATAATTTTAACTACACCATAACATGTGATAAATTTCCATAGCTGAACAGCAAAGATTGAATTTGTACAGTAAATAATATTTACAATATGTTTAATTTTTTTAAAAATATAGCACCAATTCAGTGTATATTATATGTATGCAGGTATAATAAACCATAATTTGCCAATAGCTAATCAGCTTCCAAATGTAATTCACAGCACAATAAGAAAAACTCAATAAACCAAAAGAATATACACAAAATGTTATTGGAATGTGTTGTGCATAGTAAATAAAGATCATATATTAATTTTTGTATGTACAGATTATTTCAATATTTAATTATTTCAATTTAACTACTCTAGAAAAATCTATATATTGCCCACTTAAGATTTGCAAATCAAAATGAACAAAATCATATGTAAATTAATCATTTACATACAATTAGAATGTAAATTTTAAATTAACATAGTTCAATGTATATATAAAGGGAGTAAATCACTCTCCCACAGGCTATAACTTAAGAGCACTCTACATGCTGAATAGAAAATCAAGAATAGAATAGATCCAAAGAATCCACTTATTCTTGGTAGGATTCATTCTATTCTTGATTTTTTGTTCAGCATTTAGAGTGCTTTTAAGTCATAACCTGTAGGAGAGTGATTTACTCCATTTGGTTACAAATACAATTACAGCAATATATAAAAATCTCTCCATCTAAAACAATGTGATATTAAAACCACACCAAAATGGTTTATCAATAGAATAGTAAAACTGAGCAGTCCACCAAATAGCAATAATAAACTAATATATGTATTAAAAGCAAATGTTATGCCTGAATGGCATATGTGCTATATAAACATATGGAAGGAACATTTGGTAAGTCTGAAGTAACTGCGGACATAATTATATGATCAGATAAAGACATTTAAATTTACAAAAGATATTGCTTCTAAAAGCAACAATTGTAAATCTAACTGAATCAAGCACATATACATTTGAAGTGACTGTGAAATTTGGAAATGCAAAATATGTATTGAGACTTATTCTTGGTGCATCAAACATTAAACACCAATAGACTTGTTTCATTGAAATGGACTTTAAAATTCCTTTATTTTTTAATTTTAGTATTATTGTTAAGTAAATCTATTGTCACTAAACTTGTGTCGGTGTGTTATTTACATTTACACTTTCTCACAGTATTTTAAATTCCCTCAGGACATAGTAAAAATAGCTGCTATCAACAACTTAATGAAGGGCCTGAGAATAAATAGCAGAATGGCACAAGTCAATAGTCATTAAAGGATTAGTGAATGAATGATAAAATAGCACATTCTGATAGTTATTAGAGTGAGAATAGTATTACGGCTCCATTAAATAGTAGGATTTGTGCATCTGATATGGATAATGCTACTTCATTGAAAAATTATGTCGAACATGTGGAATGTTAGATGCTTATAAACAAGATAGATAAAGAGAGTTTGAAAGGGTCTAAGCTTTTATAGTTTGTGGGATAGGATGAGGTACAGCTGAGAAATAGATTATGGGTACAGCTGAGAAATAGATTGCGACCCCAAAATTGGTATTTCACTCCAAGAATATCAAAATGGGTAGCATGAATGAGATGGCTACGGCAACAGATTGTAAACATTTTATTGATTAATAAAGATGTGACTGTTTTGCTGCAAAATAGTTGTATGTATATAAGCTTGGATATATACTTATTTATAACTATTATTATTTGTATTGCTTATAAAGATAATTATAAATAATACATCTAAATCATTTATGTTCAATAATGCAAATATCAGACATTTATATTAAATTTTAACAATTTGTTATCATTGCTTCTTTCCAATATATATATAATCATTAAAAGCCAATCAACACTTAGACAATAATAGTCAACAATTTCAAACTGTTGTCAAGGCAACCTCAATCTAGACTTAAACAATTTTAATATCAATAACAATCAACAATTTCAAACTGTTGACAAGGCAACTTTTAACAATAAAGGTGGAATTGTTAAAAGGAGGTTGCCTTGACAACAGTTTGAAATTGTTGATTGTTATTGATATTGGGATTGTTTAAGTATTGACTGGTTTTTAATGATTACTTACAAACTCATTTATCCTTGAACATTATCACACTCATATATATATATATATAATATACAACCGAAATACATTTAACACTCAAAAGTTACTATAAATAAAATGAAATGTATTTTTGGATTATCAACCTTTGCTATAACATAAAAATAGACAATCCAAACTCTATATGTTTTAATAGGAATATTTATTTTACCAAAAATGAATTATATGATTATCTTTGCTTACACACACCTTATGCATTTAGAAATAGTAATTCACTCTACTTCATTCCAAAGCTTGAGTGACCAACAACCATGATATATGTGAACAGAAAAACTGTAATGATATGTTTGAAGACCCCAGACTATTCAATGAATAAGTACTACCTACAATTAGCATAGATCCGATGTCACTAAAATAAATAATAACTAGCATAGTTTCAAAGCTACACATCTGTATAAGTATGTTGGCTTGGATTCAAATTCTTAAAGTATTTTTAATTCCAGGGTTATTAACTTAATAGTATGGAGAAATTAAAGCTAAGTGTTGAATTAATGAAGGTGTTTCAGGTCCAAAACGTCTTACTGACGGGCATATACATGGAACTTATCTGGAGTGTAAACATACCAGAATTACAATATAGTGACCAATAAATACTCAAGTTAACAATAAGTAACCCAGGAATAAATAAAGTGAATAACTGCTCTTAAAAACATTATTTACTTTGTTAGCTTTTGGTAAGATTCAAAATATGTTTAGAACTAATTTGCATAAAGAATGATACTAACATAAATTAGTGCATATAGTGAAAATACGTTCATAAAAAATACATAAATAAAAGACATACATATATTGATCATTTTAATCAAAATATAATTTATTTTAAACTAATTTCTATAAAGAGTCGTTAACTTATTGCAAATAGTATAAGTACTAAAAATTACCACTTAAACAATTGGCATTCATACGCACGCATGACAACAGAAACACAGATCAGTTTAATCTAAGATAAGTTTGATTGCTTGACCCACATTGAAAACACATTATATTTTTAATTTGCCTTTTTTTAAAATTGTAAATTGTTGTATTATGCCATTATAATAATTTCTTTGTTAATAGAATATTTTTTGACTTAAAAAGTCAATAGACGTAATGAAAGTCGGTAATTACTATGACCGTTAATTAGTTATTCTTTATCGCAGCTTTTCTAATACAATTGTAAGAGCAATTTTTCTATTTATTTAACAAAAGAAATACAATCACTTGCTATTAATTTGAAAGAATTAAGGATGACACGGAATTAAACTACTTTGTGTGAGTGCGTGTGTTTTTATTTTTAAAGAAAAAAAACAACCCAAACTTCATACATAAATACAATATAGAATGAAAATTCAAAATACCCGGTATTTAAATTAACTACGTTTTCAAATAAAGATATAAAAAATTAAAATCAACTTTAAATACAGTATGTTTAAAAATTAAAATCAACTTTAAATATAGTATGTTTGATATGCAAAATATAAACAATTAAATATATAAATATAGTGACTCTTGATTCTAAAAATTAGAGAACACCGCTAGTTATTTAAACGGAGTAAAATAAACACGCAAATAAAAATATAATATCAACTATTGACCGAAGCCCATATGTCTAAAACATTTAGAAAAGTTTCCTCATTTTAAAAATAACTTAAAAAACATGTATTATAAAATACTTATAATCTATTTAAAGAACTACAAAAATGAGGGGGAATCAAAATGATAACCTCGGGAGTTCATAAGAAGGACAGACACTAGAAATGACAAAAGTGGACATAGATCTCCAGTTCCAGTGATTATAGATTTACCTTTGCAACAATCCATGCAGACAGAGTGTAGAATGTCAAAGAATCTGAGATAGGTTTCATCTAACCTTTAAACAATTGGTTTACACTTCACATTTTAGAGTACTAATTTATAATCACATGGACATTTATTCTGGAGATTGTGGTTTTGGATACAGAAATGACATATTGAACTTCCATCAAGGAAATTTAATTCTCAAGTTCCTTCTTTTACTACTGCACAAACTTCTGAGGTCAATAATCAAATGATTTATTAACTCAAGGGATCATGATGTTTGAGATTAAAAGTGACTACTACGTGAAATCACTGTGCCACTATAAACATTGGAATTAAGGTGTTCAGATCAACTTCATCTCTGGCCCTCCGGCGTCCAAATTTATAAACTTCTGAGCCATGAAACCATTTGATTATTATTTTAAACCACTAAACATCACATGGCACTACTATATGGAGAGTTTTGCTGTATTTTGAATTGATTATTATTTTATACATAATATATTGCTATAAATTATTTGTATTTTTTTCACATATATAAACAAATTATTTTAGTGAAATGTCATAATTCTTGACAGGGATGCATGTTTTTTTGATTAAATTATGAAAAATTATCAGCAACAAAAAGATTACTAAATATAGATGCAAAAAAAATATATAAAGAGATGTCAGTTTCTCTTCACAGTGCATGAAATAGTCATTGTCCAGTAGCAATACCATATTAAAAGAAGACCATTCTGCAGTATATAACATATTTTAGGAATTCTCCAGCATCTGCTATCTGAAGTGATATCAAATACTGAGGTCAACGTAATGACCCTTCATCTTATATTGATAATGGTAAATCAACCGATGGGATATTACAACTTAAATATTTGATGTACGTCTTTCTAATGTTCAGTCTACTCTAAGAAGCAACTATCACTACAAATATTTTTACTATTTATTCATAAGTTATCAATAGTTAGATGTTCCTGACAAACACGTGTCTTGGATGATGAGAGAAACCTTCATACAGAATAAGTTCCATATCATCATCAACCATTATCAATCCATTGCAGGATGAAGGTCTCTCCAAGTTCAAACCATCTTCGATCTTTAGCTTCTCATCTCCACATCACCTCTGCACCCTTTCAAATCCACCCATCTCACATGTGGTCTCTTTCTAGGTCTTTTACAATCTCTTGGAATCCAATTTAAGATTTCAATTGTTCATCCATTATCATCATAAGTTCCATATATGCTAGCATATTTTTTTACATTTATCCTAAAGACACTTATATTAATTTTGATAGGTAGATGAATGAAAACATTTTATAATGAATGTAGCTAACATAACTTAGAATTTAGACACAGGGTAAAATAAGGTACTTGTTTCCAAATGCATTTGAAGTTTCTTGCAAAGGTTGATGTAAAGACTCATGAGCAAAAGGTTGTTGAATGGTTCCTCAATTTACTGAAATAAATCAAAAACTCAAAATGATCAAGTGATTTATACACTTGATCTCAGTCTGTCAGTCTCAAAATCGACCTTTCAAACAGTCAACCATACAATTATTTTAACATACAATATCTTGAAATGAGATCAGATACTTTAAGTATAGAGGGGAGAGTAGATATGCAGCTCAATTTGGCTAAGCTGAATTACATTCAAATTAAATGGAATGCTTAGGCACAATATTTTTCTAATTAATCTGGCTACACACACATATTTTGATTTTCTTCTTTTACAAAATTATGATACTAATAATGCAGATGTAGTGAAAAACCCCAGCGAGGAATAATTGGCAATAAATGTAAAACATATAATGAGCCACCTACATTTTATCTTTGATTGTATATAGGAATATCATTTACTAAACTACTTACACGTAGATTAATGATAGTTATTTCAGAATATATCAATATATGGTATGCTTACATACGATCATAGCTAAAGTGTAGGTGGCTTATTCTATATTTTATATTTACTGACAGTTAATTTATATATAGCTCACTGAGGGTTTCAGTACTTCCACATTGTTTCATCTATATTCAAGCTATTAAAGTTATATTAAATTATGATGCTATAGATTGACTGACCCAGACAATTATCTAATGATTTAATATGTTAACAAAATATCATATGATTATATCCTACACATTGCTGTTTTAACAGCAGACTCTTTTTATTTAATCACAGCTATGCCACCTATTGGAAGTTTTAGTAATTAGTTCATGTCACTTGATAATGCTTAATAAATCCCTATCCAAAGTTGTCCTATCCAATATCCCCAGATTAGTTTCAGGCTTGTGGGTTTCATCAGGAAGGAGCTTTGGATCTTGAAACGATGCATCTAAAACTTTAGGAAACTAATGCAATTCGTCTCTAGGAGTCTTATTTTATTTTTCGGCTATATTTATCACCCCAAAATTTGCAAATGTTTTCAATCTAAGCCAGCTTGCATGCAAAGTCACATAGATCTGAAATCAATTAAGTATCCACTTATTATGGAGTCTTTAGTTTTTCAACAACTATAAGCACTTGAGACCATGATTATTATAAAACCAACATCGTACCCTGGACACATGATAAGGTGTCTATAGTTATTAAAAATTAAAGATTCAATAATATATAGATACTGATTTGAGATCTATATGACTGTAAATGTAAGTCGGCTTAGACTAAAAACATGTTTTTCCAATTTGGGCTGAGTAACTCAGTATTAAAATACAGAGGGAAATGTCAGTAGCTAGAAGGAAAATGCATTGGATTTTAAAGGTTCCAGTGCACTTTTCCAAGATCCAAAGCTTCTTACTGATGAAAGCCATAGATTTGAAACTAATCTGTGGTTGTTGGATAGAACTTCACTGGATAGATATTTATATTATACTATCATTTGACATCTATTAGTTATTAAAGTTGACAGTAGGTGGCATAGATGTGCTGAAAAAAGATGTTAAACAAAATCATAAACATTATCATTTATCATCATAAATTAAGTACTTTAGAATTTGTATATGTAATTTAAAATATCCAGGATAATTTGAAATTAACTTATTTAGCTAAAATCTCCATTTTAGATTAATTTCAGTTTCCAGTTATTAAGGATTAAACAAATTAGTGTGGTTTACTGCAGTGGTAGAGAAGATTTAAAAGGTAAGGAGAGAATAATTGTAGATCAATCCCATCAACGCTTGAACATTTCAAGGCTTCACAAACAATTATAAAAATAACTGCACATAGATATTAATCATATGATGCCTCAAATTGACCAATCAGATATTGACAACTCAGTCATCTTGAAATATCCAATATGTCTAACAAAACATGAGATAAGGCTTTCATAAAGCATGAATTTGAAAAAGTCTATCAATCCACAAGTGCATGGCTTAACTTCTGTAAATAGTCATATGTGTATTTTTATTAAGTTAACAGAAAATAGATTGTATCATTCGAATTTTGACATTTTGCAACTACAACCACAATATTGATAATATTCTACTTCAATATTGGGCAAACAGTTCACTAAAAATTATTTCCAAAACAGGGTTTTAGAAAATCCAGCATTAAAACTTCTCTTTTAATGAGAATAATAATAACGTTTGAATATGACTTTATTTCATAGTCTCAACTAATTGTTACCTAAGTAATAAATATATAGTAGATTAGCATTCATAAACCTCATCACATTTAACTTAAATTGTAATAATCATATTTTCACAATATGTTTTCCTGAGGTTTGTGATGATGGTGTTTTAGTTGTATTTATATATTGAACTATTTCCGTCATCTAATATGAGTATTGAATGACTTTAGAAACATTTAACTTTATTTAAATAGTCCAAATACATTCAACTGTTAGAAGTAGCACATCAAACAGGTTAGTATATGCATAACGTTTTGAGAGGTATTATTCTCCTCTCTTCTTCAGGTGTTGCTGGCCTGACCAGTGACAGTACTAGCATGGGAATTGAACCTGGACTGGTAGATTCTTGAGTATTGAATTTTAAGGTAATGCTCTAACCAAATAAGCCATCTTGCCAAAGGCAGGATTCTAAAGACATTTAATACTCATATTAGATGAAGGAAATAGTCCAATATATAAATACAATATTTTTACAATGTTTTATAAATTTATACAACATATATTTTTTTCAAACCAACTATATGCTGTACACACCATATAAATGTAATAGAAATATATTCAGTATAAAATAACATCAATTTACTCTTTTCAAAAATGCACACCAATTTGAGTGACTATATTGTATATATAGATATATTACATTAATGCATAACATTAACATGCATTAATTTATTATAAACAAACTACACAATAACTTAACATATACTACAACCAATAAAGAGCTTTGTTATTTGGTCTAACAAGCTTTATTGGCAAATGCTAACAAGAGAAAGCAATGCTCGCTTTGGGTTAGTATTTTTAGATCTAGTGTCTGAAGCTACCCTAGCACCTCTCTGATGAGTGCCAAAGCATGAAACCATTGGTCTGAGATTTGGGGTGTGGTTTCTGGTAGAGATATTTTAAATGCTTTCTCTTGCTAGGATTTATCAATAAAGCTTGTTAGAACAATTAGCAAAGCTTTTTATTTTTATTTACAAGCTTAAAAATTGAGTCTTGTGATATATGACCTTTTTTGTAATTATCATCAATAGTTGTATAAAATGTCCCTTTTTCCTTCTTTGTTTTAGCTTATACATAACCATAACAGAATCTCTAACAATAGGTATGATTTAAATAAATCAATAATATTACCATACAAAAGTTGAATAACTTTCTGATTTAATTACTTGTAAAAGAAGTTCATTATTTTGCCTATAATAATATTCTTGGACTATTGAAACATCCATAGCTATTATTATAATGTCTTATTTGCAATCTATTTGAACCTAGACCACCAGAAAAAAAGGTTGATCACTTTTAATGCTAGTAATTTAGACTTTATAATTCTAAACAGTATTTGCTGTCAATTGTATGTATCATATGACTAGCAAAATATCACATGATATCGCTATTCATAAGCAAACTCTTTTATTTTTCCTATTGTTATGCCACCTAGTGTGAGCTTTAATAATCAATAGTGCTTATTAAATCCTTACCTAGAGCTGTCCTATTCAAATATCCCCAGACTTGTTTCTAGCTTTTGGCTTTTATCAGTGATAAGCTTTATGAATTATTTTGAACTGTGCACTTGGACCTGTGGGATCCAATGCATTTTTCTCCAGCAGCCATTTTTTACTTTTTGTTAAGTTATCAAGCTTTCAGCCTAAATTAAAAATTAATTATATTTTTTTAAGCCAAGCCTTTGATTATTAAAGCTTGCACAAGATGGCATGAGAGTAGGAATAGAAATTAAATTTGGATTGGAAAAATTTTAACGTTTTTCAATTTGGGTGATTGCTTGATAGTATAGCAAAAAGTAAATAATGAACTCTGAAGAAAAGATGCATTAGGTCTAAATCCTTTATTCAAAAAATCCCAAAAGCTCCTAACTGATGAAAAACATAAGCTAGAAATTTGTTTGGGGATATTTGGATAGGAAAACATTAGATAAGAATTTAGTATGCATTGCCATCTGATATTTATGGATTACTAAACCCTTTCATTAGATAGCAAAAGAGTAGGGAGAATAATGGAAATTATATACATTAGATTGTTGCAATATTTATTTATATAGACAGATACTACAGTTAATACATTTTACATTTCAAACATACTGCATTAGACATTAAACTGGAAAAATATCGGTGGTTCCTAATATGCATTTCAACTCAGTAAGGTAAGCAGAGATTAAAGTTATAAAGTTATAATTATATGTAAACATTTTTCAGATTTTAATCAGCTATTTGAATTTTTTTTCATGTACCATAGCAACATAATTAATCATAAAAGAGCATCTTTTCTCAGCTAGAGGATAAAATAAAGACGGAGAACCTCTCAAACTTTTCCCCACTCGAAAATTAACACATTTGAACTTATATCATAATGTTGCTGGAGAAGTCTTATTTTACAGTGGGCTCTTTGAAATCTATTTACCTCTATCTTTACATTAAACCACGCTTTACATTAAAAAATAAAAAGAATAATACATCAAAACAATAGTATTACGTAAAACCAATTCTCCGCGTCATTGAAAAGTAAACAGTCGAAGTAAAAAATGAATGAATTAATGATATTAAAGCTAATTAATATACGGCGTTTAATTTTTTTCCAGCGGTAATCATGTTTTTTTGTTTATTAATAACTCTTGTCAGTTACAATCTGCCAGTCAGAAAACTAATTTCAAACTATGTCAATATTTACAAACTGTTTTATCAAACTGTTAAATGATTTTCTATTGACTTTATCCTTATTTCTCAATAGTCGAGAATGGCATTATAAAATGTTTATTATTGAAATTTTGAATTTGGTTATTTTTAGCAAAGTCAATACATAGTCGCCAGGCAACAAATTTTCTTAAAATATTCAACAGCCTTTAAAATAAAAGATATACGAATGGAACAATTTCATTATTTAAAATCGATACGTATATATATTTAAGCACCGTTAAGATTTGTGTATAGGAGCCCACTTGACTAATTACTTTTATAAAATCTACTTTAAAACATTTCCTACTTTTATATCTAATTGTCAATACCCTTTACCCCCTATCCTTTTAGATTTTTGACAGTTTTTAACATAAATAATAAAAAATTGCATTATGAATTTATACCCGCTTTATTTAAAAACAAGTTTGGTTTCCTAAATCATAAATCGGATTTTATGCTCTCAAAAGCAAATAAAATTATCTTAATTACGTTAACATTATATAAATACAACAATATTTTAATTGTCATTACATAAGTTTTATAAAATACTTTACAAATGTATTGAATAATATTGTATAATTATGCGATTAAAAATTATAAAATGCATAAAATATTTTATCATCACACACACACACAGAAAGTTTGTGAAGTATTTACTATATAAAAGTATTTTTTCCTTTTATTTATCATTATTTTGATGTTACATTGTATTTGTTATAGTTTCATCAAATTCTATTCTACTAAAAATATTCACACGCATATATTAAATACGTACATATTTATACTCATAGTACATCGTTATCCCTCCAGAGGGCCAACCTGCCTAAGCAAATAGCTGGTGTTTTAAGTGACTGGCTCTTTACAAGGTAGAAATCAGTTTTATACTCTCGTTATCAAAAATGCATTATGCAAAACAACGATGTGCTACCAGAATAAGTCTCTCATTTCCCAAATTTAATCTCTAATGCTGTCAAGCAACCAAACGACTATTATTCACCATGGAAACCAAGTTATAACAATAGCAAAGCTTTAAAAGTCAGACAAGAAAGAAAAATGGATGCAAGCATAATAGACATAGATGCTTATGATACCTGAGGCTGAGAATATTAATATTTTGTCTTTAATCTAATTTTAGGGATAATTAATATGATGTCAATAAAGTTACTGGTGCTGCAGCCATATTGATTGTTTCATCAATTGGCATGTGGCACACGGCAACGTTAAATGGAAAGTGTATGAATGGGGAACCTGCGTTTGACCATTGTACACAGAAGCCTTACCTCAAGCCTGGCACAGAGTGGTCAGTTCTCTCGTTTGTGGGGGTCAGAGTAAGGACTCCAATAAGCGCATCAGTTAGCTGGAGAGGAGCATGCAGTCTCCATAAACATGTGATCAATTGATATACACACACACAGGCCACCTGCTTAATTTACCCATAATTCTGTGTATTCACAACTCTGCCATCTAGCTGTATTCATACCAAAAATGTATAAAATAATTTAATAAAAAAAAAATTATTAAAAATATTTTCAAAATCTTTTAAACATCATTAAGTTAAGAGTAATCTTAACGAGGAGGGGAAAAAATCATGCAACGACATTTAGTACGATTCGTGCTGAAAGATTGCTGTAATAACGGTTTAAAATATCAATAATTAACAGAATTATTTAAAGCGAAGCAAAATTAAAACATGCAATACTTTTATTTATTGTTTATTTAAATTTAGTAACTTATAGTCACGTGAAATGACAAAGACTATTTCTTTTATGTAACTAAAAAAAAAAAAAAAATTATATATATAAAATAAAAGAAGTTAATTATTTCAAATATCGCATATGGAAAATATATTATTCATAGTACGAAAACTAATTTGATTTTGTAATAAATAAAACATTTTGCTTCCTAAGAATTTATAGAACGATAAAGTCACGAACATAAATTCCGGCTCTAATATTCATAAATCACTATATCCTTTCACTTATTATCTATGAACAGCTAATGAATCATTATATATACTATTATAGAGTAACTTTCGGTTGGAAATTAGCGGATGCGTTGCTTTAGATTATACAAACGCACTCGCGAACTTAGCGGAGAAGCATTACTATTCTCTTAAAAAATAAACAACAGTTTTTTGTTTTGTTTTGTTTTTTAAAAAAAAAATTCTACGAATTCATCAAAATGGTAATTTAGTAAATTAATATTGAGACTCGTGAAAGGGTGTGGAGTCTTTAAAATTCACGAATTAATGAATAAATTTATTAAACCTGGATACACCGAGCATCTAACATTCAATGTTTTCATCTCGGAGCTACAAAAAAATTACGAAAATTAATATATAACGTATCCCCCTTAAAGGAAATAGAATACTGTAATCACTTGAGATCATCATAGACAGAAGTTTGTCGTTGCTTGGCATTTTAAACTGCTTACTTTATATTTGATAGTGTTGGTATAGATAGTTCTATTACGAAACGCATAATGAACGATGAAAAATTATTAATAACTGACAGATAAATAAAGTTCTATCACATATAAAGTGTAATATTATACTCTAAATATTGTAAAAAATAATAATAATAATTTTTACACTCATTATTAAAAAAAAAAAAAACTATTTTTCAAAGTTAATCAAATGATTATATTTTTGTTCTTCCATTTTATTACATAATTTGGCCTTTATAACTGCACTGTTATATGATGGGCTCTCCAATTTCAATTCTGTTTCTTTGATCCACAGTTTCTTTTCTCCTTTTTATCTTTTCTAGTTTTATTAGAATATCTAGGAATTCAGTTTAAGATTTCAGCTGCCCATCTTAGCATCATTTTTTCTAATAATTCGATCAAAATCAATTTCATTTCAGCCTATTAACTTTCTCAATAATATTTATGATACATGTTCTATCCACTTTCGATTTCTCCTTGTCATTCCCAATCGACATCTTTTCTTATTAATTATGTGGTTTGAAGTTTCTGCATTGTCCTGCCAACTCTCAGATCATATGTATAAAATATGTTCTTATTTACTAAAGCCAATTAAAAAATATATACACTCTCCTTTTTACTTTCCAAAAACTTTATTTTTTACATCACCATATATATACATTTACTTGTTTACCACATCCAACATTTCAACCACTTATTTGTAGTCATTTTCAAACTTCCCCCCTCCCCCCACAATTTTTTTTTTTAAAACTTATGTATAAGTAAAAAAAAAATGAAAAAGTTTGGGGAGAAAAGCTTGAAAATGATTACAAATAAGTGGTTGAAATGTTGGAAGTGGTAAAGATGGAAAATAAAGTTTTTGGAAAGAAAAAAGGCTAGTGTAAATATTTTTTGATTATATTTTTTGATTGGCTTTAGTGAAAAAGAACATTATATTTTATATGTCATATATATTTTGAAAAAAAGAAAAAATGTGTGCTATTGTTAAAAAGGTTTTAACTGTGATGATAATAAGAAAAATATATCATATCTATATATTGGTAAAACACATTAAAAATATCCTTTTCCAACATGCAGATGTATTTCCTTTTGATATTACATTATCTTCTACTATCCAATTTTAATTCGGTAATTAATTCCATCCCTACGTTCCCATCTATATTAACAATGTGACCAAAGAATTTATAGTCATTAACTTTTTTCTAATCCATGATTATTAATTAATATTCATTTTATTCTTTTATGATAACGCATTGACTATTATTTTAATCATTTTAGTATTTACTTATTTTTAATCCCTTTTTTTTTTGTTCTTACTTTCATCTTATAATTCTTGTAACATTTCTTGAAGCTATGAATTATTATTTATAAGAACAACCACATTATCTGCAAACTCCAGATAACCTTTAAAAACCTTTGTATGTTTTTACTTAGTTTCATTTTAATTGTCAGTTTTTTTTAATATATTCTTCTATTCTCCTTACTTTTAAGCATGTTTCAGAGAAATCTAAAAAACTTCCTCACTAATTAAAGCCATAATTTACCAACTAGTCTTATAATATTTAAATAGGACCCCTCTGGATAAAAATTTAGTAAGCACTACCAGCTGGCATCTATCTATTGATTAATAAATCAGACACTAGATGGCATAAAAGTAATGAGAATAGAATAGGGAGTTAGAGAGATGGAAAACTAATATGGAGAGCAAAAAGTGTTTAAATATATATAGAAGTAAACAGAATATTAGGTGCAAGTTAATATATGATAATAGTGAGGAAAGTAGTTTATTGTTTAAGGCTCAAACAAGATCTATAGCAACAAGAGAATGTACATGTAAATGGAAAAATGTGGGTGATTTAGTCTGTAAATTGTGTAAGGAAGGAATAGAAAATATTAGGCATATGTTAATTGAATCTAAATGCTTGAAAACAGAAAGAGTACAAATAATAAAATTATGGAAAAATAAATATGAAAAAAGTGATTATACAGAAAGTGTATTATTGTTTTTTATGCTGGGTGTGGGAAAAGATAAGGGGGATTTTGATATAAAGGCCATAGAGTTGACAAAGATTATGTTGTGGAAATGGGTGAGCAGAATATGGGAAAACTTAGAGTGGGAAATGGAAAATAAAGTGGCTAACAGGTTTCTCTGGGTATATTTATTGAGAGATTCCTGACTCCATTTAAGGAGAAGCCACAGTATACCACATCACATAAAATCACCTCAACATTTGCTAATGAATAGCAAAGTGGAAGTCATAAAAATATTTTTTGTGAAACTGTTGTAAAAATATACTTTTAATACATTTTATTAGTCATTCATTAGACTAGAGATTATCCAATAATGAATAATATTTCTGTAGTATATTTTTCACCACACCACTATCATGCAAGATACGGACTGGTTTCTATCCACTTTTAACACCTTATGGACGGATGTAATCATAAACATATAACCAAAGACATAATATGTTAAAAGTGGATAGAAACCAGTTCCTACCTTGCATGAGAGTGAGGTAGTGTAAATTACACTACAGAAACCTTATTCATTATTGGATAATCTTTAAATTAATGAAACTAATAAAAAAATATTAATATAGGGCAGTACATTTGATACATCAATTAAACTATAGTAATTTGCTATCTAAGTATATACTGAACAATGATAAAGATATGCATAAAAGATTGTTGTCTGAGCCAACTGATGAGTGCTGGTTTAGCATGAAATGTTTACCTTGGGGATCATAATTTTTTTTTTCACATGTCTTTGGTCATATGTTTACGATTCCTTCCCTACAGAAGGTATTAAAATTAAATAGAAACCAGTTCCTATCTTGTGGAAAGAGTGGTGTAGTAAAAATTACACTACTGAAATATTGTTCATTATTGCAAAAAGTTTGGATACATGGAAATATCCTATTGCAAATCCTTATCAGTTTTAAATTCCTTAGTATCATCATGTAATCTGATGAGTGCTATTGTGTTTTAATAAACGTTTTTGAGAATATACCAAATCCTGTGTCTTTGCCTTGATGATACAAAGCTTTAATCACTGTAAAAGTGCTTATAATCTCAAATGACTTTTAATAATCTATAAATCTAAAGTACATATGCAATTTACTCTCATCAGTTTTATATACAACTTCTCTCAATATTTGGATGTGGTCTACTTTGCAAAAATTGCTTTTAAGTTTAGTTTTGTTGTTGTTGTTGATGTGATTGGAAAGTTACTCTATAGATGATTTTTAATGATCATAGTAAAGATTTTATATAAAAGTGGTAGATGACTAATTTATGATACCCTTATTTTACCTTTATGTTCTCACAATTACTTATGGCATGGAAGGCGAGATTGATAGCCAAGATTTATTACAATCTTATACTAATTTTAATGATCTTAATAATGCATGCTATACTTATAAAATCGGAATGCTAGAATATATTCTATTAAGATGTTAATAAACATCACATGATCACCATTTCTTATGCTTGCTCATAACTGTTACTAAAACAGGCAAAACTCACTATACGTATTACCACACACAGCAAGCTAGAGTAATCAATGGATGCCAGAAGGCTTGTGCATAAAATCTCCATCTAGTGCCTACTCATCCAATATCCCCAGACTAGTTTCTGGCTTGTGGCCTTCATCAGTGAGGAGCCTTGGATCTGAGAGCACTGCACCTAGACCTTAGGTGTTTTCAATTTACTTAACTACAAAACTGTGAGCCTTAAATTGAAAACCCCTAAGATCTAGGTGCAGTGCTCTCAGATCCAAGGCTCCTCACTGATGAAGACTGCAAGCCAGAAACTAGTCTGCGAATATTGGATAAGTAGGCACTAGATGGGGATTTTATGCACAAGCCTTCTGACATCCATTGATTACTCTAGCTTGCTGTGTGTGTCAATATGTATAGTGAGTTTTACCTGTTTTAATAACTGTTAATATGTTGGTAAACGAATGCAAATTATAGCTGATGATGAGGAAGCACTATTGTTACTTTATGAATATTTACAAGAAAGCTTGCATACATACAATTAATTTTATCCTTGACCTTAAATTGAGTTACTTGTTTTCTCTCTAATAATTATAATAACAATATCTCGATTTCTCATATGTTTACTCATTGCAATTATCTTCATTCTATTCAAGAGCCATCAACTGTAAGCTTGAATAGGAGGGTAAAAAAAACTGATATTGGAATTCTATAACAAAAGAAATCTGTACTTTTGTATGCTTCTATTTAATTTGCTGTTTTTTGTCTGTCTGAAAAATCTTACAACTCAATCTTGACCCATGTCCCAATTTTCAATCTAGGTATTCTAAATCTATTGTACTGATAACTCAGGTAAAAATTTATTAATCCAGCTATACTTTGGGAAGCCATTTTATTGCATAGTAACCTTGAGAGACCACCTTTAAATATAACTAAACAAGTGAAAATCTCATAGTCATATCTAAAGTAGATAATAATGGAGATGATTGAACCTAAAATAAATATTTCCTAATCATCTCCACAAAATCAACACTAGTATTTTAAAATAGTTTTTACCACTCAATAATAATTTCTTTAAAAAAAAAACACGAATTTTTATTCTTTTATTAGGCACCACGCTGAATGAACCAATTTCAAATCCGATGATCCTTCAATTCACAAAACATTCCAGCATTTTCCTCAGTGGTTAAACAGTCTCTCTAATTAAAATATATTTTTTTCTCTTAAATGATAAATGCTAAAATGGGCATTTGGAAATAAAAGTTTCTAACAATTGGAATTTAAACTAATGACATTTTATTAAACAATTAAAATTAACTTGCATACATGCATACACACACACACACAAAATTTAAAACTAATTATAAAATGCATTAATACAGCAAAACATATAAAAATAAAATGGACAACAATGACTGAACAACTAATACATATAAAATGCTTATGGCCTTTTCAATATATTGTTTTATTTACATGCTTCAAAAAGAATATTTTTACCATGGTCTTTTATTTTATTAGTGTCCATTACTGCTCAGAATGGCTTAAAAATTGTAATGTCCCTGTCCAATGGTCCATTTTTCAAGATAAAATAAAGGCAATAAAGGCATACATTTTTCATATGTGCTTTAAATTAAGCCTAGGTTAGGCATTGACATATAAGTTCAGGAAATTCCAGAAGAAACGTACATAGTTCATGGTTAGGACACTTTAGCAATTAGCAATACATATCCTCTGACTGTATCAACAAATAATCATTGGATTCCATATTTCTGGTAAGGAAGATTATTGCTTCAAAAACAAATGACCTGTGAAATAATTTTTTAGTCACGCTAAGAGTTCACAACAACTAAAAAGTTAATACTGCCAAACTCTCCAGTCCAGATCAAATTAATAATCAAAACGATGAAACCTCTTCTTTTTTCTTCCTTTATCCATTGTTTTATTTTTTTAAAAATTAAAATATACAATAGATCAGTAATTAAATAACAGAATAAATTGGAGACTTCTTATCTTTCAATTACTGTTTGTAGATTCATTTTTGTTATCAGTAAGTCTGATCAAATTAATTTTCTTTTTTCAAACAAAAAATTGAAATATAATTATTTCAATTTTTTTTTCTTAACTTAAGCCATCTTACATGAATTTAATTTATTTATTAAAATTCATTTTAATAAATGTTACAAGTTTTATTTATCCAAGTAAGATGCTGATATATCTATCTCACCATGCACACACATACCAGCACATTCAAAATAATATTTTTAAATTTAAAAGAGCTTTAAATAATCTTTAAACAATTGAATACATTCTTGCTATGCTGGATGCCCTCTATACTCCATATACTCATTGTCTGTTGTGTTAAAAATATTGTAATTCAATTCTTACCCCCTTCCCCATTTCCAATCTATGAAGTCCCAATGACTACGTTTTTTTCCCCATGGGACATAGCATCAGCCAGGAAATGAACCCACTATTCCAGGACAACTGCTTGTAAAGCAGCTGTTGCTAACCTCTTGACCACCAATGCTTGACAATGACTACATTTTTTTTTAAATTTAGCAAAAAATTAAAATTTTTAATTTTATATGCATTCAATATTAAATTGTATCTCAATTTTTTCATTTACAATTTTTAAAATTATATAAAAGTAAAGAGTAGAAAGAAAAGAAATTTAAAAAAACTTTTATTTACATAACTTCACAAAAAGGTTAAAAAATTTTTTTTCTGTTTTCACAAATAAAAGCATGGAATAATCATGATTAGAAACTATATCAACGCCTGTCTATCAGCTCATTTGGTAATGACCATTTTCTTGCAACATTGACAAGTTGATATTAGTTGCTAGTAAACTAGGGTGACCATATGGGTTTGATCAAAATTCAGAACATAATGACCAATCATTTTTATAGCATTGTGAGCTTTTTTTTTTATAAAACTCCATTCTTGTGTATATTCATTCTTGTAAGTTTACTTCCTCTTTGGTATGTTATCTATTGTTTAGAATTATTAATATTCCTATTAATTTCATCACTATAGAAAATTAATATCAACAAAGAATTAGTAAAACTACACTGTCAATCAAAGCAGGTAGCAAGCACAGTTTAAATTTTAGCTCACAAAAATCCAACTGCACATGCTCTAAAGTGAGGTTGGACATGAGAATGAATCAAGCTTGAGAATCTAGCCACATAACATAATAGCGATCCTTGTTTTGGTGTGGAACTTGTCTGAAGTTTTTACAATATTACTATAGAGACTGAAAAGGACAGATATGGTCAAGAAACTATCATTTTTGCAATGAATTATTTGTGTAAAACAAATAATAATTATGAGTATTTGAAAATTGGGACATACAATAATCCCAAATAAGATATTTCAGGGACACTGGGACATCTAATGAAAAATAGGAACAAATGCCAAAAAATCAGAATGTCCGATCACCCTATAGCAAACTGATAAATAAATTGGCATAAACATCCCTTGTTTTTATTTGCAAAACCTAAAGAAAATTTATTTTTTTAGTCCATTTATTAATCTTTAGAACAATCATGAGAATAAAAGCATTTCTTTAATATATATATATTCCAAATTCTGCATTCATTCTTTATTATCTATTAAACAACTAAACATCACATAAACACCATTCTTTGTGCTTGTGCAAGCTGTTTACACAGAGGCAAAACTCTCCATACAGAGTATTACTAAGTGCAAACCAGAGTAATCAATGGATACTAAGATCTAGGTGCAGTACTCTCAGATTCAAGACTCCTTACTGATGAAAGCCATAAGCTAGAAACTAGTCTGGGGATGTTGGATAAATAGTCTCTAGATAGGGATTTTGTGAACAAATCTTCCTCTTTCCATTGATTACTCTTTCTTGCACTGAGGATGCTACTATATAGAGAGTTTTGCCTCTGTGTATTTATTATCTAATGATTGTCATAAAATATATTTTCCAATTAATGTGAGAATAAAACCAAAAAAAGGCATACAGCTTTATTGTTCAAGAGTTTATAAGTTCTTATGACAGATCTGTGGGCACTAGAATTAATCCTGGGACCTCCCAATCCCCAAGTCAAATGATCTACCAACTATACCAAACTATGCAGGGTAGAATAAAACAAATATAATACTATATATTATACTGAAAAATTTATGCATCGGCAGAAAATAATTTATATGATTGCCAGGAGTCAATGCTGACTTATTAGTTTAGAAATGTGTGGATAACATGGCAAATTGATATTTTTACCCATTCAAATATACGATGATGCATACAGTCAGAACTTCAGGATCAGTTTTTAACTGAGTAAAGCAAACAAAATCTCACTTTGGTCACTTGCTGCTTTGATGTTCAAACAGCACTTGACTCCCAAGTAACTAACCATACATTTTTTTATTTAATAAAAAGAAACTAAACACAGAGTCCTATAAGTAAGTGACATTATATGATCACATTAACACTGGTTTATGAATGCTTAATGATCTCATTATTTTAACACTAGTTTTTAAGCTATCATAAATTTTAATGACCTGTACATCATTAAAATTAAGAAAAAGTGAGTTAAAATTTTGTTTTTTATTTTTTAAATGTTTTTATAAAAGTTACAATCTATGTTTGCTTGTTTGTTGCTTGTAACCACTGGTAAACACTTTTATTTTAATTAGAATAAAATTTTAAAATCAAAATAGATTTAAATTCAAAACAATTTGTTGAAATTTGGTACACTTCTTCCAAATCATTTCCAAAGCAATAGGGCACTATAATATTTTAGGTAGGTGACCTAGCTTCATAGATCTGAACCAGTGAGCAGGGGAATTTTAAATATATTGATATAAAATTTAAAAGATGTTTTTAGAACTTCAAAATGTTTTAAACAAATCTTATGAGAGGGCTGTATTGATATTTTTTTGCTTTCAATTGAAAGCTTGAGTAAAGTTATAATAACATTCTAAAATCAAGATTTAATAGATTCTAATTCAATATAATTTGTTGACATTTGGTACATTTTTTTCTAAATCATTACCAAAGTGATAGAATATTACATTTTATGTAGGTGATCTAGTTTCTTAGATATAGGTGGGGAAATTTTGAATATTTTAATATCATTTAAAAGTCATTCTTAGAACTTTAATATATTTAAAGTAATACATATGATTTTTTTGTTTTCAATTGAATGTTTGATTTAAATTAGAATAAAATAAAGTTAGTTTATAATATAGTTTTATTAAGCATTAAAAAAACATAAAAGAAAAAAATAAACACTTTTCAACAGAAAGGATGTCTTCATATATTAAATTATGTAATGATTTATTATACAAAGATGTACTTATACATGAAAGCAATGAACACTAAAAAAATACCAATATTATTAACCAACAATTCCAAATACTAAATATATTGAAATGAATATTTTCATGGACAAAAAATGGGTTACAAAACATGTTTTGGGAGCAACTATATTTAATAACATTAAATATACCAATGTTTCAACAAGATAACCCTTGACCTCAACTGGGTGAATAAAAACAATAATAATCACATGGTAGTAGCAGAATCAATTGTATCATGTGGTTATTTTTATATTCATTTGTTAAACCATTAAGCATCACATGATCACCATCTCTTATACTAGCACATAATTGTTTATAAACAAGGCAAAACTCTCTATACAGTAGTGCCACCCTGTGCCAACCAGAGTAATCAATTTTATTCTCATAGTTTTATAGTTAAGTAGAGATAAAAGGTGATTGCTGGAGGGTTGCATTAGATCTTATGATCTAGGTGCAGTGCTCTCAGATCCAAAGCTCCTCACTGATGAAGGCCACAAGCCAAAAACTAGTCTGGGGATATTGGATGAGTAGGCATTAGCCTTCTAGCATCCATTGATTACTCTGGTTGGCACAGGGTGGCACTGCTGTATAGAGAGTTTTGCATTGTTTTTATTCATTTGTGTGAGGAAACTCTTCCAAATAGCTGGAAATTTCAATGTTTCTTCACATTTGTTGATGCAATTTGTTTTATAAATATTTCTACAGCTTCACTAAATAATCTTTGGTCATGATTGTGGATATGATTTTAGTATTTAGGAAGTCTATGTATTGACCAGTGACCTAAATATTTAGACTTATAAACAATTAAAAGAACAAACTGCCTACTGAACAAATGCCCCATACAATATTTAAGATAGCATGCACCCAACCTGGATGGAGTGTTATTTACTATGTATTATATATATTAAAATAATCAAATATTTTTGTCTGTTAGGTAAAAAATGAGTTTGGACAAATATTTGTGTTTACTCCAAATCTATCTATTTACGTATATTAATATAAAATCAGTGATTGTTATTGATATGTGGATAATTAATGTCTTCTCACGACAAATGTTGAAGGTAGGTTTTAAAATATATACATTCTACAGAATGTCTGTTTTTATTTTCATATATATGGTAATGGGTGGTCTTTTCATGGTATGCACAAAGATGGGTGGATTCCTCCTGATGAGTAAAAGAGTATATTTCTGTTGTTCACATTCCTGTATATCCGTTATACATTAAACTTGTACTTAGGAGAGAAGAGTAAGATTTAAATAACTACTGATTTTACCCTTAATTTACTTCCATTATTCCAGAATTTGAACTCAGGGAATTGTTTCTTTATCCTCCGGTTCAAGGTATATTTGTATCACTGAAGTCAGAATATGTGCAAAATAAATATATGTCTGTTAATGGTAGTGGGTATGGTATATTGTATACATGCAAATAATCATAATGATATGTGTGTGTAAGGAAAATTTAAGCACATAAAAATAAACCAAGAATTGTGATTTAACTATTTTTTGAACAAGAAAATTTAAAACAGAATTAGGGAAAACTCATTTAGACATCTGTCATCATTCTTTATTTAAGCTTGGTTTATACCAATGTCCCACATCCTGATCCCTTAAAGAATAGCTATTAAATGTCCTGATTAAAGAATAGCCATTAAATGTCCTGATTAACATAAATGATTTTCATATTTTATACAACATTGCTATACATAATACCGTATTCATATAACCTTTATTATCTTTTATTTAGTGCCATAATGGTTTAAAAGACTCCATTATTATGTACGATTGGACAATGAATGAGAGTTATAAGTTCATAACGCAAATAATTAAAAAGACATGTAAAGAAAATATATTAAAAAATATTAATAATTAATTCAAACTTTGTAATAAACAATTAATGAAAGTGTATGTGTTATACATATATGAATGTTGAATTTACATATGTATTAGATACTTTCTTACTTTGTCCATTTATAGTGACCAGATTATTTCATAATCAAGAGCATACTTCATAGATTCTGTCTATCCAAGGTAATAAAATAAATTTATTTTTATTTCTTATATCTTAAATTAAAGCTATTTGGCCTTATATTAAAATTAAAGAAAATAAAATTATTATATATATCATACAAACAATTAAATATAGATGATATCAACTTTATAACTTGGCTTTATAGTTCGTAGAGACACTGTTCTAATGGCTTGTTCTCATAATCCATGATGATTCTTTTATGTATAGATGGGAGACACTGTTCTAATGGCTTGTTCTCATAATCCATGATGATTCTTTTATGTATAGATGGAATTTGAACATCCAATGGATAGGTTGACTTTGCTAGCATTCAAACTAGAATTTTGAGATGATGAGTAAAAAAAAAAATTTATAATTGATTGTTTCGATGTTTATCAATCCAGGCATAGAGAGATATGACAATCCCATATCAATCTTGATGTAGACTCCATGATTAATGATGAGATTTTTTCCATGATGTTCCCCTTGCTCTTAACACTGCATCATTACTTTTATCAATGCTTATATTAGTTTTCATAGTTTAAGTTGATTGGAGAAACATCAATATTTCTTCTGTTATTGCATGCTTTAGATTTAAATCTGGAAATCTATAGCAGAAATCAATGGTAATTTTAGAGATTCAGATACTTTATTTTGTTTGTAAATTATTAATTTTTGATTCTTAGTTTAGATGTTTTATGAGCTAAATGTTTCTCCTTACTTTCTAAAATCCTGGTAAATGGTTTTTTCAAGAGTATTACAGGTCCGAATTGGTCAATACTGACCTTCAAACTTTCTTTTAAGCTCTTTTGTGAGGTAATGGTAGATTTTTTCCCCCGGATAAAATTTTTTTTTCTTCTTCTTAAACAAAAAAGTTTGTTGTATATATCTTATCTTAAACCTGTTTATGCTCATTCTTTTTACTTTATTGTTGAAGTCATCTTTGTTACGTATTAACACAAACAACTTGTTAATATATATATATAAGAAAAGAAACTTTTGATTTTTCTTTACTTTAATATTATATGTTTATGTATTTTTTTTATTGCATTCACTCATCTGATGTATTGTATGTTACTCTTTTGTGTTGGTAATCATAATACATTTAATGTTATTTGTTGTATTGGTTAGTTGTTGCATCTATTTGACCAACTTGGGATAAACTTTGGTTTAATGTTTATTTATATTGGGCTTGATAAATGATTTGTCATTTTATGTGCCCTAACATCACCTAATATTATTCATTAATGAGTAACTCTAATATCATGTGGCTTAAATTAGGGTTGGGTCTCAAGTTGGGTATTAGATATTGGAGGGGTGTTGGAGGTATCCATAATGATATCTATGAAGGAATGGATGTTTTTTTGTGCAGGAAATGGAAATAACCTCTTGACTTTTTATTATATATTTTGTATATGGATTTACCTAATAATTATGTATATGTAAATCAGTAATTATATATTGGACTATTTTCCATCATCTAAGATTAATTATTAAGTGTCAATACTACCCAAAATATTGTGTTATGTATTAACCTTAAATAGTAAATAAAATCAAGTCATACATTATGTGACTTAACTTGATAAACTTGTATTACAAAATAAAATAATGAGCATGCTAATAGCTCTAAACAAGCTTTATTGATAAATCCCACAAGAGAAAACATTTAAAATCTCTATCTAGAATTATCCATATCTCCAAAACAGTTTCGAGCTATTGACTTTCATCAGTAAATCACTAGGATATTCAGACATTAGATCTAAAATATCAATTCAAGGCCAGCACTTCTTTCACACTTAACTATTAAGTAGAAAATGTGAATTTTTCAGACATCTGTATGTCTTCAAATCCAGCTATCTAACTCAAATAGCTACATGGGCCTGAATAATTTGGATTTGAAGACATATAGATTTTCTATTTAATAGTTAAGTATCAGATAAGTGTTTGCCTTGAGTTGGTATTTTAGATATAGTGTCTGAATATCCTAGTGCCTCACTGATGAAAGCCAATAGCTCAAAACCAGTTTGAGGATAATTCTAGATAGAGATTTTAAATGCCTTCTCTTGCGGCATTTATGGATAAAGCTTGTTTAGAGCTATTAGCACGCTCCTTATTTTATTAACCTTAAATATATTTGAAAAGTTTAAATAATATTTGAATTTTCTAATGACATTTAATGATTAATTCTAAATGATGAAGATAGTCTAAATATAACTACTACTAAAATACTATCATCATACACTTTTAGAAAAGCAATAAGTAGTCCAGCTTTTAAATAGCTTACTATAACGTCATTATTAATGTAGAAATAATGAAATGATATGTCTTCCTCATAGGATTTGCCATTAGTCAGGCAATAAGTGTTGAAGTAGCTTTTACCTTATTTTGCCCTCTAGCTAAGAATTTCTGACTATTCGATGATTGAGCTGGCTTCCTTGAAGAAAATTTTTGAGCTATCAACGTGTTTTTAAACATGGTAGACAGGTGTACCACTCCTTTAATATATTAAATTTATACACATATGGAACAGTGAATAAAAAATCCCTAAATTATGCTAATCAATTATGCGCTACCTTTACTTTCAAATGGAAAATCTTTTCTCCTACTCCTGCGCCATCTTGTGGATGCTTGAGTAAATCAATAAATGTTATGTAGAAATGCTATTCAGGTTCAATACTTTTCAATGGCGAAAGCAACAAGCTTTTAATTAAAACTAATCTGGTGGTATGGATAAGATAACACTAAACAAGGATTTATTAAGCATTACCACGTGACATGTTTTGATTATTTAGGCTTTCACAAGGTGACAAAACTGAAATAGGGAAATAGATTTCCTTTGTTTAAAATATATATTTGATAAAATTAATTCAAAAGAAAATTAATTATTAAAATTTAACATTCTTGGTATTGTTCTCGCCTATTGTTTTTTTAATTATTATTCAAATGAGTCTCCAAACGCCAGATATTTTTAATATAAATGAAGAACAATTATAAAATATTTTATAAACTAATAAAATAATAAACAAATCATTTATTTCAAAGTAAAAAAGGAAAATCCGCATTTTGTAATTTCTTTGTTTAATTAATAATTAACATAATTACCATCTGACGTTGAAGTAATAATTTTAATTAAAGATTTAACAAATATGTTTATATATTTCCTAACATTAAATAATATCTTGTGCACATATAAAATTAAAGGTTCAAATGGAGTTCACTGCATCTACGCAATGACGAAATTGTAAATATGACAGTTAAAAATATTTACAAATTAGCTAACATTAAAACTGATTGTTTTAGCATTGTAAAATTCTAGTGCTTGAGATTGTATGTTCTAGTTTCAAATCCAGGCCAGAGTAAATCTGATATTTTTAAAAGTTTTATTCAGGCTTAGCTTTTTTTTTTTTCAGCTTGGTTTGTATGCAACATAATAAACCATCCAAATTGGTCAGCAAATGGGTATCTAGACATTGTTAAATAAACAAGACTAGAAAATTCAAACTCTTAGTGACCAAAAATCAAGTCCCTGATATTTTTTCCCAACTTGATGGTTTATATGCAATGTAATTAACCATTCAATATTGGTCATCTAGATATTATTAACTAAAAAGTAAAACAAAAATGGAAATCAAACTCTCATTAACCAAGAGTTGCTAAGCTATAAGCAACGTATTTTCTGTAGAAAATTACTAGAAGATCACGGGAGAACGTTTTATCTTTCAAGTGGGCTAATTAAATTCTGTATGTCATTGTAGTGCCATATTTCCCATACAGTGATTTAGACTTGTTCTTTTTACTTTTTTTAAACTTTTCAAATATACAGAACATTTTACTTCTTTTTTTAGTTAGACTTTTATTTACACGTACATATATCATGATCATCATTTTCAAACATTATCGATCCATTGCAAAACGAAGTTCTCTCCAAGCTCAATCCACCTTCTCAAATCTCTACCCTTGCTTTTTCACATCACTGCAGCACACTTCCTTAATTAATCTATCCATCTCACATTGATCCCTTTCTAGGTCTTTTACAATCTCTTAGAATCCAGTTTAAAATTTCAACTGTCTATCTATTATCATCTTTTCTATATTTGTTCACTCCTAATTATTTCAATGACATCAGTAACACCTGTTTGTTTTCTCACTCATGTATTTAATTTTTAATCTTTTCATATTACTCCTAACATTCATTTATCTATACTTTTCTGAATAGTCTGAAATCTCTGTATTGCTCTTCTGTTAAGTGCCTAAGTATCGCATCCATAAGTAAGAACTGGTAAACACACATTTATTAAAAATCTTTCTTTTCAAACACATAGGCATATTTCCTTTTAATATTAAATTATTCTATCAAATAATATATATATATAAACCCTGAACATTATTATACTTATTATTTAAGCAATACTTTGGGTGCAATTTGGAAAATTATAATTGCAATTTGTAATCTTATAACTGATTATTTATTAGTCTGTGTTCATTACAGGTTATATTTAACTGTTTAAGGAGATTTATTAAACTTCTTTCTATCAATAATTTCAATCTCTGTGACAAGTTGCAATCTTTAATGTTTATATAAATATACGGGATCATTACTAGAGGTGTGATTTCACTTCTATTCCTAAAAGGAGACTATCTTGACAACAGTTTGAAATTCTTGATTGTTATCTATATTGAGATTGTCTACTTGTTGACTGATTTCTAATGGTTATATATATATATATTATAACAACATGTGGTTGTTAGAATGTAACAACATGTGGTTGTTAGAATGATAAAATTTTATTGTTAAAACATTTGTCCATAATGATGCTTTCTTTATAAAATTAAAAATAATCAATCTTCAAACAAAATTAAGATAGATAACTAAAAATAAATTCACTCAATAAACCAGGCTTTTATTTCTTATTGGAACTTTATCAAGATGTTTCCTCTTTTACAATCATATGACCAATTATTGTATAGTAACTTCACCACAGTGGAGTAGTGATTGTCAAAGAGGAAACGTCTTGATAAAGTTCCAATAAGGATTTTTAGTTGCCTATTTCAATTTTGTTTATTTTATATGATAGGTGGATTATGGCTGCACTAAATGTAAGATTATTCTACACCAAATGCTTGCTAGTTTGGTAATTGTAACAAAAAATTATAGAAAGATAAAAATGCAAAGCTTTGTGATAGCTAAAAAATATCAATCAGTGAAATACAATTAGATATATACATATCACGTGCAGTTTTTTAACCTACTTATTAGAGATCTAGAAATTCCTTTCAAGCTCTTCATCAATTATTTTTGCCTTAATGGGTTATTGTGAAAAACAGGTGTTTTAAGCCTTAGAATATGTTAAAATGCTAGGTTTCATCTAGAACTCATAATAACTATCATAAGAGTTTTGACTGTCTATTTTACATTATGCTTAACAGTATTTCTTATTCAAGAAATTAAATTGAAAGGCTGCAAACCTTTCATGCTTATTATAACACTTATCTGACAGCCAATCAGATGTTATGATGGCTGTCTGAATAATTATCAAACTGTAAACACAAGACAGAGAATTTTAAAAGAAAAGGGTGGTCCACCCTCTTCTTTACTTGTCTTTCTATATATCTAAGCCAGTAAACATCACATGACCACCACTTCTTATGTTTATGTGTGGCAATACATATAGTGAGTTTTGCCTGTTTTATCTAAGCCAGTCTGAAATATTTAGGCCTGAAAGCATAAAGCTTTAAATATCTTGAAACCTAAACACTTTAGAATGACTTAGATATATAGAAAAACAAGTAAAGAAGAGGGTGGACTACCCTTTTTTTGTAAAATTCTCTATCTTGTCTTTATGGTTTGATCATTATTCAGACAGCCATCATAATATCTGATTGGTTGTCAGATAAGTATTATAATAAGAGTGAAAGGTTTGCAGTCTTTCAATTTAATTTCAACAAACTATCTGTGCTTTATATAAAATAAATATTATTTACATTCAAGAAATTGTAAATTTTAAAAAATTGCATTATAATTACCTGTAACATAATTTTATGTCTATATATGACACTATATGTATTGTCTGTATGATTTCAAAGCTGTGACAAACTGTCCACTCAGTAGCATCACTCAGTGCAAGTCAGAGTAATCAATTGATGCAAGAAGGTTATTGCACAAACTCCCTATTTAGTACCTACTCATCCAATATTCCCAGACTAGTTTCTAGATTGTAGCTTTCATCAGTGAAGAGCATTGGATCTAAAAGCATGACACCTATATCTTTGGATCTAATGCAACCTTCCAGCAGCAACTTTTATCTTTTTAGGTGACCTTTATGTAAATGGTAGATTCTAAGATCTAAGTGCAATATTCTTAGATCCAAGGCTCTTCACTGATGAAGGCTAAAAGCTATAAACTAGTCTCAGAATATTGGATCGGTAGACACTAGATAGGAATTTTATTCACTAACCTTCTTGCATGTATTGATTACTATGATTTATACTAGGTAATACTATTGTATGGAGAGTTTGACAGTAATAATAAGAAATAGTGATCAGGTGATGTTTAGTGATTTGATCAATTGGTAATGCAGAAGGATCTAGCTTGGAGTCAGTTCATGGATCACAACATAATCTTATTATTTCTGGTGCTCAAACCTCTTAATGAACATCTGAACAGTAAACAATTTGATTATTTTCAATGAAGGTGTTGCTATAAAATATAATAGAGGATATAACACGCAACTCAATTGTTTTCTTTTTTTTAAATAAATTCTACAAATAGTAAAACACCAGATTTGCTTTGCTTTAATATATAGATATATAGATATACCTTATAATACTAGTATTATAAACATTAGTGATTAGCATAAAGGTTATATTATCAAAGTTATACAATTTAATCAAAGCAAAAAAGAATTGAAGTTGGATTTAAAAATCATAGATTCAATAAGAAGGAAAAATTAAAAGATTAGATCTACATGGGCACATCAGAAGTTATTGCTAATTTTGCACAATAGCTTAACTCATGAATTTATAGTTATTATATAATAAAAAAACTTTAAGAATATAGTACGAAAAGGTATATATTTATATGGGAAAAAAGAATTTACAAAATAACTTATTTGATTTTTTTAATTTTAATAATTATGGATGACCTTGCATTTTAAGATTTTAACTTCAGCGTTTATAAGGTTAAAAGTGGTGTTTAAGGATAAAGAAAACATAAATTTCAGTCATTTTCTTTTTCTTAATCAATTTAATTAATTAATTAAATCATCGACCAGCATACTGCTTTTTGGGTAGAAAGTAGGGTGACATAGGAAGATAATGAGATGAAAAATAATATCAATGGAAGAGGAAGAAATGAGAAAAAATATCAATGAAAGAGAATGAAATGATAAATAATATCAGTGGAAGAGGATGGGATGAGAAATAATATTAATGGAAGAGAATAAAATGATAAAAATATCATTGGAAGAGGATCACATAAGAAATAATATCAATGTAAGAGAATGTGATGAGAAATAATATCAATGGAAGAAGATTCAAAAAGAAATAATAACAATAGAAGAGAATAAGATGAGAAATAATATCAATGGAAGAGGATGATATGAGAATTAATATCAATGGAAGAGGATGAGATAAAATAACATCAACGAAAGAGAATGAGAACAAATATCAATGGAAGAGGATGAGGTGAGAAATAATATCAATGGAAGAGAATGAGATGAGAAATAATATCAATGGAAGAGAATTAGATGAGGAATAATTGCAATGGAAAAAGAAGAAATGAGAAATAATATGAATGGGAAAGGATAAGATGAGAAATAATATCAATGGAAGAGGATGAGATGAAAAATAATATCAATTGAAAAGGATTATTTGATAAATTATATCAGTGAAAGAGGATAAAATGAAAAATAATATCAATGCAAGAGGATGAGATAAGAAATAATATCAATGGAAGAGAGTGAGAAGAAAAATAATATCAATGGAAGAAAATGAGATGAGAAATAATATCAATGGAAAAGGGTGAAATGAGAAATAATATTAATATAAGGAAATAAAATGAGAAATAATATCAATGGAAAAGGATTAGATGATAAATAATATCAATGCAAGAGGATGAGATGAGAAGTAATAGCAATAAAAGAGGATGAGTTAAAAAATAATACTACTGGAAGAGGATGAAATGAGAAATAATATTAATGAATTGTTTATTAGTTAATTTCCCTTTAGTTGCAGTCACAAGTGAAGTAGCTGAAGATGAATTTAATCATTAGCAGCTAATATCTGACGACATCAGAAATAAAACTTCCCCCAAAACTAGCAGAAGTTATTCAAGAAAAGGCAATTAATCTCAGGCCTACAGGATAATGTAAGCAAAACAGTAATCAAGAACAGTACGTTATCATTATCATTTTTAATAACATGCATGAGAAAGATGGTTTGAGTCACAAAATAGTTTACTAATTGGCAACATAACTGACTCATGATGACCATCTAGTAATGGAGTTGCTAGAAATGAAGTATGAGCAACAATCGACGTTTTATACTTACTGTCTGACCTACATGATAAAATGTGTCTCTGAGTTGATAGCCTGTTTACCAAATAAAAGAGCTATTGGAAATGGAAACATATTAATGATTATTAACAACTATTTATTAAACAAGAGATTATTCCTAGAGTCAAATATATACTTAATATCTCACTTGTAGAGGTATACACATATTTAAGACATTATTTCGTTCATCTGTGTATAATTTATTGTATTATATATATATATATACCAATATTTCAGATGGACGGGTAATGAATATTATAAAAATAGTTATAGAGGTACAGTAAGCATTGATGTACAACAATATTGTAAGTTCTATCAATAGAAAACAGGTAGAAATAAAAATCAGAGCTATTTAGATTAATAGTTTTTTTAAAAAAAATTCCTAATAGAAGTAATAACTAATAAATAAGTAATTCGCTTTAATAAGAAATTGAGCAGAAAGTAATAGGAAAAAAAAATTTAATTATCTGCAGTTCCTAAAAACCTTCATTTTAACGCATACACGAATATATATATATGTGTGTGTGCGTGCGTGTGTGTGTGTGTATATATATTAGTACTAATAATTTCCAAGGCTAAATAAATACATAATCTAAATATATGTAAGCAGTCAACACTTAAACTATACCAATATCAATAACAATCAACACACTCAATCTGTTGTCAAGGTAACCTCTTTTAAACAATAAGATGGAAATCCACCTTTATATATATATATTTTAACCAATTAAAATTTAAGAGAAAGAAAGAAGGTCATTTCTAACTAAATGAAAATCCAAATAATTGAGTTGTATTATTGGTTTTTGAAAGATAAACATTCTCTTAAATATAAATTAACGACAGATGCATTTCTTAAGTATCAATTAAATATGCAATGCATCAATTATATATTCTGGTATACTAAGTATAGATCAAATAATTTCTAAGTATAGATTTAATCTAATAATTTCTCAAATATAATACATAGACTAATATATTCCATACGTATAAACCAAATATAACTTCCTTCGTGCGACCGCGTTACAGGCCAATTGTAACCAAATAAAATCAATTCAAACAAATGAAAAGTTATTCTTTATTTTGTTAACTTTATAAAACTTATTAAAGTAACATGAAATGCATTTTGCAATCTCTCGATCGGTCATCCACATTGGATTTTAAATAGCATTAAAATGATTGGGAGAGCCTACAAATATCATATATATTATTGGACAGTTTAAGCTAATTATAACTTTATTCTAACCAATGAGAATTTTATTCATATGATCGCACATCCACATTATGGATTAATTATACTATATTCAATCTATTGGGCATTTACACACTTGCCGATAAATTGCATGCCAATTACAACATTTTAAGAATGGATCGACGGAGACTTCATCATTCCCAGCTGACACTATTTCTGAGGCCTACTGAGATGATGATGATGATACAGAACATCTATAAGCTTAATTGCCAGGGTGCCAAATTGCATCTCCAATAAAATAAAAAGATTAAAACTCAATTCAATACTCTTAGTAATAATATTTCATGAATGGGTTAATACACAATCGATTTAAAGAACACTGAGAACACGTTAAAATTGACATATTAATATCTTTAAGAATTGCAGGTTATTCTCAGTGCATTCCCCATTCACTATGATTAAAGCTACAATTAAATTTTATTCTAATTATAAAGTTCTATATTCATTTCCACCTTCCGGATCCACTCTTCCATCAATTTCACATCCATATGTCTATTACACTATCATTTATTTTATCATTAAATCTTACATCTTTGCTAGCTCATTTCTCTCATTATAATCTTTTCTCAGGGTTTTTCGAATAATTAGGTGTGGAAATCGAATAAGCTGCGATAGGTTATTTGTAATAAACTCTCCTCTCTTGATCGCCTCCAAGGTGATCTCAGTTGTTTTTTTTTTTTTTTAATGCAACTTAATATCAATTTACATTAAAGCTGGAATATTTTAAGCTTATTAAATCTTTATAAACACATCATAAAACATAGTCGCAATTATAACAAAATTATATAAAAATAAAATGCATCTAGAGGAGTTTGAATACAACGGATGGGGAAAGGATTTTATGCCCACCCTCTGCACTCGCTATCACTCAATACTATCTCTATTCACGATTTATAGTTCAACAATATTAAATTATTTGGTAATTTTACGCATTTAAAATTAACCTTTTAAATAGTTTTACTAAATATTAATTACGTACATGATAATTCAAATATTAATAATATTATATTGATGTATGATTGGATTGGATATATCTAGATAATAATAACCCACAAAAACATGGAGAGCCACGCAAATTTTATTTAAAACAAATAACAAATTTTATTCATCAAGCTATAATTCAATACAAAAACATATACAGTACATTATACCTACACTTTCTTTTTGCCTTAAATATAGTAAATACCAATTTCTTCCCATTTTCAATGCTTTCTCTTTTTATTACAGATATATTGTAGAAAATACATAATCGATTTTTTCCCTAATTAAATTTAATAATTTTATTTAATAAATCTAAAGTTAATATTCCCTTGCAAATTTCTTGATCTTATCCTATCATCCTGATTATATATTCTTTGGCCCTAATCTTTACAACAGAGATAGCTTAATAATAGTGAGACTAAGTCATTGCAAATAAATTGGCATTAAGATCAAACATCATCATAGTGCACTCTCTATGCTCATGTTCTTATGACACAATAATATTTTAACAATACTACCTTTCCAGTGAAGTTCTCAGCTGGCCATGCAAATATTTATTAAATAAATTTCTATACACATTGCTCATGCCCAATCATTCATAAGTTTTATTTAACCCTTAACAGTTATTAACTTAATTATTTTTGGCTCATATGCTAAATCAAATCTACAAAAACAATATTCAAATACACTAATTGCACATCCGTTATCTGCATTCATTCAGACATTAAATTGAGTTTGCGACCTGGTATTCAATACTTATAATAATGCTTATCATGGCTATCCTCTCATACACACGTAAGGAATTTCAAATATTAATATGAAACAGGCAGTGACCCGAATAAGAGAGAACCTTTTCACTAAGGTTGAGATATGCTAGGATTTTTATCGCTAGTCATATAAAAACATAGGTATACCAATTACCTATGGCCATCAAAATAAGAAACCTTCTTACGATGTAGAGAATATTCAAGTGGGAAAACTCTTCCACTGGGTTCAAATACTTTATGAATATAGCATAAATCTTAGTGAGTTAAACTTCACTGGGTTTTGTGGAGATCTCTGTCTATCCACACACATACAGGTCGAAACATCAAATTATACAAGTAAAACTTTCACAATCTTAATATTCTTGCAAAGTAGTGTACTGGAATATGAGCCCATAAATTTTCCAAGCATAAATCAGCTTGTTTCTGGCCTTAAATTTATGATAACAATAATAATAAGCAATAAGAAATGCACACAAAATTCTCAAAACTATTTCCATGCACTTTTATAAAAAATAAAAATAAAAATGATGATGATACTCAATAGACAAGCAATTCATTTATAAGTTTAAGCATTTGATAATAACTTCTGATGCTAATAATAATATTTCTTAATTGTTTTCTTTTTTTTTTTTTTAAATTGAGAAAAAAAAATTGTTTGTAAAGCATTTTAAATAAGGCATATCAGTTCTACCCCCAAAATGATCATAATAGCAAAAGCATTTAAATAAACATATATAAAATCATCTGAAATCAATTTCTACCCCCAAAATAATACAATGATAATTTTAAAGTAGATGATATACATAATACACTACAAAGAAAGAAATTCTTTTTTTATATATATATTAAATGTCTGACACACACATTTTTTTATATCTACATTAAATGTCCTACACATATAAACAGGAATAATAATAAAAAAATATATACTTATACAAGTCCTTTAGCGGTCCTTTCAGGCTCCTGATTTCTACTTCTCCTTTTTTTTTCCTTGACCGGTTTATGAAAGCATATAAGTCCTTGTTGTAAAAAGTTCTTTTGATAGAGTTTGGTTCCTTTCCTCTCATATATACAGTCTTTATTTTGCTGAATGTGTTCCTCATTTCCAACTCTAGGTAGATTACCTTTAAACTTTGTAATTTTCTGCAGGTTTCAGTTAAACAGCCTTCATTTAACTTTTTCACAATATCAGTCTGTTTTTGATTGTCCTTTTCCAATTTTAATTTCATTTTGTAGATTTAAATTGACTTACCTATGCATCAAACTTTTGAGTTTTAAATTTTACTATTTGCATATATATATAAATGATATTAAACTCAAATTTTAACTTCTGTGGTTTAAATTTTTATTACCATCTGCTGAATAGCTGACTTTTGGAGGTTGAAGATGTGTGTGCCCACTTAAAATTTACTCACTATACATTGTTATATTTAGCCAAATTATTCTGAAGAGACAAAAGTACAATAAACATGATTTTCAATTTTATAACACAGTTTTCTTTAAGTCAATGAAGGAAAACTGCTACAGATAAGTTTTAAAAATACAAGCCAGTTTAAAATAAAAAGAAGCCTTTTTTTCTCCTTTAACACGGCTTTTATGAGACATCCACCTGTGTTTATTATCTTTATAATTAATTGACATGTTCCCCCTTCTCAATTAAATTTAACCTTTTGCGCCCTCAGAAAAATCAGGCACAAATTCCATTTCAAACAGACAGAATTAATTTTACAATCCAACAATTAATTGCCAATTAATTTTTGACACTCTGACAGACCAGACCGACCATTCATCATTAATGGTATAAATTAATGGTCCACTTAAATTCCTTAGTGAGGTCTGTGTTTTTAAGAAATGATAATTAACTGAGCAATATAACACTTGAACCTATACTAGAAGTAATCTTACTTTTTCCCTTTAACTCTTTGCCCGCCTCTTACGAGGCTCCTCGTCGACATCTGACATCACTCTAACTCAGCCAGTTTTTATACGAAAATATTCGTTAAACACGTATTGAATTCGTTTTTAAAAGCTCTGTAAGATGGTGCCATCTTCCGATTTATTTTACAAGTAAAAAATAGAAAAAAAATGCATTTAAACCTAAACAAAGAAGGAACATTATTTGTGATTGGTTCTTAGCATGCTCTCAGCCGAAAAAGACATTCTGATTGGCTGGAAAGAACAAAGAAACTGCCTGATCAAAGAAAATAAAGAAAAACGCTGAGATTTTCATTTCGAATACGATTTAAATTATTATAAAAGAATATTTTGAGAAATTAAAATTATTTCAGAGAGAATAATAAAAAAACAAAATTATTTTCGAAAAATATTGAAGATTTAAGTAAAAATATTGAAGATGTAGTAAAAAGAAATATTTACTTTTCTATAACGTAAAAGTCGATCTTTTTGTTTATATTATAGCTTTTATGTTGCCGATATTGAATATTTTAGAATAAATAAATAGCAATTTATTTTTGAAAGAACTTTCGTTCTCTTCATAACCTGAAAAATTAATAATATACTTTTTATAAACGTATCTGAGTTGAATTTAATATTATAGGCGAATATGTTTTAACAATAGGCTTTGTCTTCAGTTTGTGAGTTGGCCAATTAAAAGATTTGATTTTTATCTGATACAACCAATGATAAAATTAGCGGTTAAAAGGTTAATAGTGAAACCAGATATATATTACAGCTGTTTCAAACTCAGACTTTAAAGTAAATTTAGCTGCTAATATTAAACTTATTAAAAATGATTTTAATTTCTTATTTAAAATTGCTTTACAACATGTAAGAAATGATTATTAATTGTAAATTGTACCATCAAGATCTACAATTAAATTATATACACACACATATTCATCGCAGGTATATACTTTTCTTTAAATTTAGATTTTTAATGCCTTAATCTTTATGTATTACAACTATTCTACCTATATTATTATTATTTTTTCTTATTTACTTTCATGAATTATTTATTTTCAACCTAGCTTAAAATAATGACTATTCATCATCACTATCCCAATGTAGTTTTTAATAGCCACACATCTCCCTATCAACAAATGTGTAAATCTTGTTTTTTCTAATATTTTCTTAATATCAATTTAACCCATAAATTAAAATAGAATAATCCTCTAGTTATAAACACATTAACAATATTTTTTTAGATTGCTTACTAGTCAAACATATGCAATCCCTTTAAATATGGGTTCAAACTCGGTCTTGGCTAAAATTTTCTTATTACACAGAAAAAAAAATACATATATTATGAGGAAAATTTGGATGGAACCTTCTCTTTCATAGGTAACTTAAAAAAATGGAGCCTTGGACAAATTCAAGGGCTAATATATATATATATATATATATATATATATATATATATATATATGGTCTAATATATTTATATAGACACTAAAAATTGTGACATGACTACAAAGAGTGAAATTATTAATTCTTTGAATAATTTCACTTTTTACAGGCAAGTTGCAATCTGTAGTGTTTATATTTCACTCTTTGTAGTCAAGTTGCCATCTTTAGTCTCTATATAAATATATTAGACCATATATAAAGAGGGTTTTCTGTCTTTATGTTTAAAGGTATTTAGAGAAGGTTATTTAAACTTCTTTGAATTAATAATTTCATTTTTATAGTCAAGTTGTCATCTTTAGTGTCTATATAAATATGCTAGACCATATATAAAAGTGAATTTCCACCATTATTGTTTAACTAGAAGTTGCCTTGACAACAGATTGAGATTGCTGATTGTTATTGATATTGGTAAGGTTAAGTATTGACTGCTTTTATGTATTTATATATATATATATATACTTAATTTAATGGAAGAAAACACCCATAAAACAGTTAAATTATAATTTAGGCAGTGAACAAAACACTAATTTAATAGATCACTTTTATTGACATTTACACCTATCTAGCCAATTAATTGCATATATTTAATAGTGTCATGAACCAAATTAATTATATACGCATTATGCCCATTCATATCTCTTTTATATGGAGTAAATGATTTATGAGAGAAAAACGGAATTAGAAAGCCTTCAAGACTAAAAAAGCAGGAAAAACAGTTAAAATATCTTGTACATAGGTATTAGAGTTTATCTTAACATGTCCACATTTTGTTTTCAAAACAGACCAAAACAGCTACCAAGAAAAGTATTATTTATATGACTGCATTACCTTGCAATTATCTAGCCCCTCTCCTGTATTTGTGCACTGATACCATGATGCCAGTTGGAGGTTATTTTTCCATTTTAATAACTTCTATATTTTAGAGAATTGTTGAATTTAAGCACGAAAGTTTTAAAGAGGACTTATGGCATTTCATTGCTAAACATTGATATTTTAAGTACAGTATTTATTATCTAACAACAATAAATGACAGAAAAATTATTAACTTTTAGAATATATACTTTCATTTATGGTGCTCTAGTCTTATCTTAAGACAGGACTCACACATCACAATATTATTGGTCAAGATAAATTATGCTAGTGGAGCAGAAACTCTGACCTCTTAAGACAAAACAAATATTCAAGAAATGTTTTGATTAGTAAATATATCGAAGAAATGGCCCACGTAACACGTGCTAATTTAAATATCTTTGTATATATTTTATTACGTATTTTTAAGAAAGCTATGATTATGAGGCATGGATCCTCGAAAATGTTTAGTTTATTTTTATTTATAACTTCTCTTTTTATCTTCACTTTTTACTTTTTGTGTTTAATTATTTTATGTTAAAAAAAAACAAATTATATTACAGACTCCTGATAATATTTTGGATTTTAATTGCTGTAGTATATTCCCTATTTTATTTATAAATTTTATTTAGATTTTTCAAATATTTATTGGGCAGGAATTAAATGAGTTACAATATTATGACGTTTGTGTCTGCTGAAGTCAAGATCAAATAGTTATGCCTTTCACTCATTATTCCATATTTTATTGAATAATATGCTAAGTGGAGATATTATATATTATTAGAAACTGCCACTAGCAAACAAAAAAATCTAGCCATTTAATACCCAAGATTAAATAATATTACACCACAAATAATAATAATAATAATAATAATAATAATAATAATAATAATAATAATAATAATAATAATAATAATAATAATAATAATAATAATAATAATAATAATAATAATAATAATAATAATAATAATAATAATAATAATAATAATAATAATAATAATAATAATAATAATAATAATAATAATAATAATAATAATAATAATAATAATAATAATAATAATATACTAGGGATGTATTATGTAATGACTATATAAAATAATCTCTGAAACAAATATATTTATAGTGAAACACTCTAAACAACCTCTTCCATAGACTTCACATAACTTTGCTTCTCTGAGACTAAAACATTCCTAAAATCTTTTCCAGTCTCCACAACATTTTGCTTCCCTGAGATTAAAACACTTCTAAAATCTCTCTCACTTATTTACATCACTTTGCATTCCTAAGATTGAAACACTTTTAAAACCTCTCCCATAGACCCCACACCATTTTGCTTTTCTGAGATTGAAACACACTTAAAAAATTTTCGACAGTGTCTACAACATTTTGCTTCCTTGAGATTGAAACATCTCTAAAATCTCTCCCACTGACTCCACACCACTTTTCTTTCCTAAGATTGAAACACTTCTAAAATCTTTTCCATAAACTCCATACCACATTGCTTCCCTAAGATTGTAACACTCCTAAAAAATTTTCCACAAACTCCAGATCACTTTGTTTCCATGATAATAAAACACTCATAACAATCTTTCCATAGATGCAATACCAGTTTTCCTCTCTGAAAATGAACCGTTATAAGAAATCTCTCCCAATAGATTCCACTCCACTTCCTTAAGATTGAAACTTGTCTAAATATTTCACCCACACTCTCTATATTACTTTGTTTCTCTGAGATTGAAGCACTATTAACTCTCTTCCATCATATTTTTTTCCTGAGATTGAAACACTTTTAATAATTTATTCCACACACTCCATTTTGAATAACAACTTTTTATAAAGATCAATAACAACACACACTAGCATTATATCTCCTTTATTTTCCAACCAAATTAAACAGTAAGATATCCATACATTGGCATATACACTTACAACTGTATATATCCTAACTATCTCTATGTTTAGTAATGGCCTAGCATAAGAAATAGTGATCATGGGATATATAATTACAACAAAAAAGATTCTCCTTAGAAAGTATACTTTATTTACCATATCCATTTTATCTACTCATTTAGATTCAGACAAACATATTCAGGTTAGTGAAGTTAAGGTAGCTTTTTGTAATTTTGAATATGAAAAACCTGAAACTCCTGATAGAATATCTAGAAGGGTTTTAAAATATGGTGATGACATTTTAATTTCAAATATATTGGGATTTTTGAAAAAATATAGGAATCACAAAGTTTTTATTATTCCAATTTTTGAAAATAAAGGAAATAGACAAAATTGCGGTAATTATCATATCTTGGAATATCAATACTGAAGCTGTACACACACATACACACATATATATATTATGATTCGATGTCTGTATTTTTAAAGCAATGTACATAATTATATAACTGAATATTTGTAAATACAGTAACTAAATAATTAAAAATTTTTATCCACTTAGGAGCACTTTCGATAATCCAGTAATATGTGTTAACTAAAGCTTTTAAATGCTAACTTTCCCATAATTCCATGATCTTAACATGTGTGTGCTTCATGATTCACTGTTTATTTAACCACAGACCATAAAATCAACCACTGTGAATGAATATTAAAATAAATGATTAATGATATATGTATGTATATAATATTAAAATAAATTGCAAATTATAATGAAAATTTAAATATACCTGGGTCTCATTTTATGCAGTAGATAGGTTCCACAGAAAACCCGCATTAAAAAAATCGCACAAAAATAGACTTAACTTACCTTGAAAAATGTCGGATATGTTCCATAATTTTTGAAAATCGCATAAAACCAAAGCAAAAAAATACTTTAAAATTTGCATTAAAAAAAAGAAAAAAAAGTATGACTAATAAAAAATTTCAAATATTTGAAAAAAAATTGATACAAAACAAACTCGTTTTACTTTTTTTATTAACTATTTAAATTCATTCAAAACAATATGTTTTTATGTGTAATTTATTTTACAATTTTTCATACATATTTTAATCATTATCACTATTTGACAATATGCCTTTGTTTGTGAACTGGTAAAACATCAGATTCATTACAAGAGGAAATACAATTAGTGCCAACTTCAGTCTTGTGCTGTGTTAATGGTTTTTTGTTAACAATGTAATCGGTAATTAAACTTTGAGACAATGATTTTACTAATTGTTTATGAAGCTTGTGATATCCAGACTGTTATGTCTAGCTGTTAGAGAATGCACTTCCATGAATGCAACTATATATATATATATATAACACTTCTATGAGTGTGTTAATAATGATTAACAGTCAAATTTTCTTTTATACACATATATACATGGAGAAACTTTTAGATAGAAAAAAATTACAAGTAAAAATATTACAAACTTTTAAAGATACATTCTTTTTAAGTAGAAATTAAAAGTTCTTAAATAATTTTACTTGTAGCTTTTTTCTGTCTAAAGGTTTCTCCATGTGTATATGTGTTTAAAAAAATATAGTTCATAATTCATGTCATTAACAATTAAAATGATTTCCCAATTGATTAGAAATTTGAAGACTTTCTTGAATCATTGTTGCTATGAATCAAACAGATTCCACTTCTGTTTCATTATCTTTTTCTAAATCTTTTATGGTATCTAAATTTATTGCCAAACCTTTTTCCAACGGGTATTTAAAGTATGTAAAATTTAATGCATGTATATAAAATGGGGAAATCCGATTTTAAATGGAATATGAAATTCTTTATCACATAAAAAGATATTAAAAAGAAACATGAACTGCATAACTTCAAAATTGCATTAAAGAAATCCACACAAAAAGAGACCCAGATGTAATTTAGAAATTATAGAAAAAAGTTTAAAGTAAAATAAATTATTTCATCAGCAAATATAAAAAAGTATTGCATCAGCAGATAAAGAAATTAGCTAATGCACATAGTAGATTAAGTAAAAATTTAACTTAAGATCATTAAGAAAAGTAATATAAAATCCTTTGTTGTCATTTCAATAATAGTGCAAAATCATATGATGCTTTTAAGAGCTTGTAAACAATGGAAGCATTTGTAGAATTCAATTAATTAATTAATGTAAAAAAAGAGTTAAAAGGTATAAATACTAAAGTTTTTCTTTATTCTAATCTTCTTGTTCTAAAGTCTTGACCGATACATAAATCTCTGTACAAGCCATGCCTGAGTAGAGAAGTTTTATCTCCACCCTCTGAGAATGGACAAAGTCCTAAAGATGAAGCCTGGCAGAAGAGTGATGAATCATGCTTGATAACTGCTTACCTTTGCTACCAGAAAAAGACCCATCTAAATGGAAACATGATCACACACATCCATGATGTAGACCATAATACCATTAAGAAAGAATGACTCCATCATGAGGCCTCTAAAAATTGATCCTAATTTGCCATCCTTATGAGCATAATCCATATATATACACACACATCTGAGCTACTGGTAACTTTAATCTTTGTCATTTTTTATTATTATTCTGCTTAATATGTATTAACAAATTTAATCTTATATATATTTAAAAGATTAACGTATGTATTTCATCTGTGCTGCAGTCTTCTTCAGAGCCAGTTCACTTTAATCTCATAAAAACGTTTTTTTAAAAGATTAATGTGATCTGTCTCTGAAGAAGACTGCAGGACAGTCGAAACATAAGATATATGTATATATGTACAAATAAAGAGTTTTGCTAAAAAATATTCGAAGTGGTTTGAATAAATTGTATTTATAAGATATTACAGCAAAATAAAGAAAAGTGTTCTTTTGGTAATATTTACATAGACATGATGTTCAAGAATTTCAAAAAGAAAAGTTTTCTGCCAAAACAATTAAGGAAAAACATCATAAAACATCAAATGAACAGGAATATGACCAGCATATTCTAGACATGAATATATTTGTGGTTGGCATATTGGTTTGTATAATCATTACAAAACTCATTTTTAGAGCAGTTTTTTTCTTTTCTGACTATCCCTTTCTTGCAGTTAGAATGGCTATACTCATTTTCTAGTGGCTTATTATTATTATTATTATTATTATTATTATTATTATTATTATTATTATTATTATTATTATTATTATTATTATTATTATTATTATTATTATTATTATTATTATTATTATTATTATTATTATTATTATTATTATTATTATTATTATTATTATTATTATTATTATTATTATTATTATTATTATTATTATTATTATTATTATTATTATTATTATTATTATTATTATTATTATTATTATTATTATTATTATTATTATTATTATTATTATTATTATTATTATTATTATTATTATTATTATTATTATTATTATTATTATTATTATTATTATTATTATTATTATTATTAATCAGGCAATAAAAATGGTTAACAATTTTATTAATAAAAAAAAACATAAAAAATTATAAGTAATAAATTAGTCTAAAGTTTCTCAGTGACCAGTAAAATAAAAAATACTACACAGAAACAGGTTTAAGAATTTTTGTTCTTATTGTTAATATGTGATATATATTTATGGGATTTACTCTATCATTGTGAAGGGTTTTGCAGCTTAGTGGAAATGCACTTTTTTGTCATTCAATGATGTAGGTTCAAATCTATCTGGATAGGATGGAAAAAATGTTTTCAGGTTTTAACTGGGTTAGAATCCTTATTTTTATCATCATATAGTTAGTTTGCTCTGGAGGTCAAATGACATTTGAACAACTTAATGATAAAATCATTACAACAGGCTCATTCAATTTGATTAAGTCAGTTTTTTTTATTTGATTTATGTTACTCAATTGAGAATTAAACCTGAAATCTATGGCCGCCATATTAGCACTTGGCTAAAATGTACAAAGCAGGTAACCAATCAATAATTGTGCACTAGCCATTCAAAACTGGTTGGAAATTGGGTATTCTCAAATAGCAGATAAAGTTGAAAAACTGTTAAAGTCCTATCCCAGCAGCATTTGTAACTAGAGTAAATAATACCTTCTTTGTTACTGTTATCCTTTGGGCAGTTAATAAAGACTGTTTAAGCTTTTTCCTATAAACCATAATAAATAAATAACGCAATTTATATAAAAATAAACATTAAAAATTATTAAATTTAATAAAGTTATACTAAACGTGAGTGAAATGTTTGTTTAAAAAATGTTAAATTACTATATTTATTTTAAAATTGCATTTATGATGTTAAATAAATATTCATTTACAGATTTCGATTATAAAAATTCTGAATATGGAATTGTGGGAAAAAATTATGCATAATTAAATAAATGTAAAGCAGATTTTTTAAATTACATTAAAAAAAGTTTCTTAAATATTGCATTTATATAAAAAATATTATAAAAATAAAATCTGCATACCTTGTTCCGTTATGAATTAATTTTAAACAAGGTACGCTTTAGCATTAATAAATTTATATATATATATATAATTAGATACCAACCAGTAAACACCTAAACATTCACAATAAAGGTAGCAACCAATATTTCTCACTGTTGTCAAGGCAACCTTCTTACCTTTTAATAGCAAGAATGAAAATCCACTCTTACTAATGATCCATTGAATATATATGGACACTTCAAGATTGCAACTTGACCACAGACAATGAAATATTGATACAATGAAGTTTAATAAACCTCTTTAAACATGAAATAAACATGCCAATGTAATGCAGACTAATAAATAGTCAATTATAACATTAAAAAATTTTTAACTTTATTTTAAATATTCCCAATACATTCCTCTGTTAGTAATAGCACATCAAACAGATTAGATATGCACAATGTTTCGAGAGGTATTATTCTCTCTTCTTCTTCGGTGTTGCTGGCCTGACCAATGACAGTACTAGCATGTGATTCGAACCTGGACCTTTAGATTTTTGAGTATTGAATTTTAAGGTAACTGTCACTGGTCAGGCTAGCAATACCTGAAGAAGAGGAAAGAATAATACCACTCGAAATGTTGTGCATCTACTAACCTATTTGATGAGCTATTATTAACAGTTGAATGTATTTGGAATATTTAAAATAAAGTTAATTTTTTTCTAAAGACATTCAGTACATGTATTAGATGATGGAAATAGTCGAATATAAAAATACAACTAGAACACCATCATCACAAACCTTCAGGAAAACAGTAACATTTTAAAATATATATATTCTAACATATAAACTATAATAAAAAAGAAAATTCATTTTAAATATACAGTATGTACAAGAATCTATTTTCTATTAAAAACTTTTTCGTTTTCACTTGACTATTTATTTAAATTTAAGGTATAGATCCATTTAAAAATGAATTGAATTTCTCAAATGGAAAAATTCGATATAAAACTGCTCATATTTGAAATTTTAATTAAATACAGGACGCATATACTTATTCATCATTTTCATCTACCGAATGTCAAGTTACCTAAATTTAATTCAGTTTTACCAATCCATAGATTTTCCTTTTTTACATTATGTCAGGAACTTAATACTCTTCATTTGTTTATCTTACACATGATCTCTTTTGAGATCTTTTACAATTTCGTGTAATCCAATTTAAAAGTTTAATTGTCCTTATTCACTTATCTCACACGTGAGCATTTTCTAAATGTTTTACAATCTTTTGGGATCCAGTTTAAAATTTCAATTTCTCTTATCTCATTTACTTAACTCACACATGGTCTTTTTCTAGGTCTTTTACAATCTCTTGGGATCTAATTTAATTTAATCACCTCTTTTAGAAAACTGATGTAAATGATATATGTTTCTTCTATCACTCAAGTATATGGGTTTCATTTCATCTATGAAATTGTCAATACATATCTTTTCATACTTTACTATGTATTTTTAAGTGTTTGTATAGTTTAAGTGTTCAAGTCTTAAGCACAAAAGAAATAACAAATTATGGCTGGATTTAATTCATTAAAAGCAAATTGTGCAATTTGTCATTTAAATTTAGCATGTCCTAATAATAAAAACTGGTCAAAATATATGGTTATAAAATAGCAGGTAATAGGAATAAAATACAATATGAAATCAACTTTTGTAACTAAATGTTATAAAAAATTTATTTGAAGAAGCTTATCTATGAACAACTTTAAATCAGCATTAAGAACAACATGATACTTTGCTTATTAAAAAAAAAAAAACTCTTACAAAAGATTTACTGGTTTATGGGTATTTGTGAACTGTCTATGACATAAGTGAAAAGGCAAGATATAGAAGAACCGAGAGGCTAGCTTAATTATTTATTAGTTGTTAGCCATTATTTCTAAAAATTTGACTGGTTACATCTCTCAGCACTGCTATATTACAAACAAATAATCATGAAACAAACAACTGTATTACTTATCATGAATAATTACAGAAAAAAATTATATGACCAACAACAATATATCAGATGACATTAGCTTACACATTATACTGTTCAAAAATCAAAAAAAAACCCCTTCACTGTGAAACCTATTAACTAGAAAGTATTCTGGATATATATTAGATAAGGCAATACTGGATAAGGATTTAATAAGCATTACTATCTGGCATCTAAAGGTTGCTAATGTTAACACTAGATGGCGTAACCAAATGATGAAAAAAAGACAGTAAAGTGGATAACAGGTCTCTTTGGGCAGAATTATTGAGAGATTCCTGACTCTGTTTAAGGAGAAGTCACAGTGTATCACATCACATCACATCACTATGTTTTTCACATTCTGGTTAGGCCTTCTATTATGCACTAAAATGAACGAGTTAATCAAGCTATGAAGAAGAAAAATATTTTGTTCATATTTCTCAAAACATAACTATATTTCCTGATTAACTTGACCTAATAATTATTACAATTTCAATTGCTGACAGAATCAGCTTTTAATTTATAAAAGAAGGCGCTAAAATTATTAGATTCACTGATTCTGCATCAAGCACATCGTAACTTCTGAAGCAAATAATCTAAAAGATCGGGAATTATGATTTCCCATAATTTAATGTATTTTCAGAGAATATTTCTCCTGGGACTTAATTTATAAATAAGCGTATTGGCAAAGATAATTTACACATTTATCACACAATTAACTAACATTAATAAATTTAATAATTAACATTAATAACGCACAATGAAAAGTTGATATTAGAAATATTTTATTCTAACAAATTAAAATATTTAAAAGATAAATTGTTAAATAGAATTGGAAAGCTCATACACGCTAATCCAGATATTAATGTTAAATGATTAATAAATTCCAAATAGTTCACATTTGAGTAATTAAAACAGTTCATCAGGGAATATACCCATCTTATAGTTAATATTAGTTGGGTAACATCTTTAGTCACAAATTGGTTATGAATAATCTTACTGATAAGTTTTGTAGTATGCGTTTATTTCTTGGGTGGAAGAACTCATTGAAGTTAACTAGTTTCACTCTGTTGATATTCTCTTATGTTCCTGATCAGTTGCAAAATATGTTGGGCATAAAGATTTTGGAGTAACATCTTTATGGCAAAAGAAGGTGTCCACACATTCCAATTTCTATTCACACCTAATGCATTGATTCAGTTTGATTCTTGAATGGGGCATTTATCACATTGATAAAACAGAAACTGCATCTAACTCTGTCCTCTTGCTCATTATACATTACAATGCCAGCAAAAGACCTCGTTCAAAGCTACTTGGTTCTTTTTATACCCTCGACCAGTTTTTTTAGTTTTCTGCACATGTATTTTATCCATTTTATTATCAGAATTCAAGATAATAATCTTGTATATTATTTTTTATTTTTGGATACAAAGTTGTTGTTTTTTTTTACAAAATATTTCCACCATCTTTAATTAGCATTAAAAAGTTTTTACTAATCATAATCTTTTACTTTTACGTTTGGAATTTCTTTTTGTTTGTCTGGATTAGTAATCTTAAAGCATTTTTATTCTTTCCAATTCTAACTTTTATTTTTAATTAAACAGATAATATATTAAACATGAAAATAACTTTCACTGTACATTAAAAAAAAAAAATTACACTAATTAAAAAAGAAAATTCAATTGAGTCTTTTAAAAATTTTTAAATTTTACTTTTTATTAAGTTTTTTTTTTTTTAATATTACCAAATGCTAATATACCTATTAATCATAGGTATGCTTCAATACTGTGTAAGCAATGTATGGCAGTATTTCTCTAACAGTTGTGTACAAATATATTTAAAAGCATAATATTATCAACATAAATTACTGAAGAAAACCATTATTTTTAGGGTTCCTATCTAAAATGTGAATCCAGAAGAAACCAAATATGCAATAAAAGAAACCTAGTTTAAAACTCTGCATTATATAAAAGTATCTTCCATTCGGTTCTATGTCATAACAATTTAATTCTGATATACATGTCTAGAAATTAAAAACTTTGTCATGGACAACTGATTGATCACCTCATCATGGATTTATAATGGATTGCAATATACAAAACATAAAGAACAACTACCCAGAAAGATTTACCATTGTAACTGTAAGCCAAGTAAGGGATAACATGGTAGAAAAAATACTTATTATGGTTGCACCAAAGTAATTGAAAAACATACCAGTAAGAAATTTTTTTTTTCAAGTGTAAGGCAGTCACGCTGACCTCTCGACCACCAATGCAAGACAGTAAGAAATATTTTATTAAGAAAATAAAGAATTACATCAAATTTTGAATTGTGATGAAACATTATTTTTTTTAATGAACAAAGCATTTTGGTAATTAATACTGTGATAAGTTTTTATTCATTTAATCTAATAATTTATCAGTCAGCAAGAGGACATATATTTAATGGAATGTCTATAACCTTTTTAATAATATGAATTTAATGATGTCTACATTCTAAATTACCCATGTGTCTTAGACTTTTTCTTCAAAGTATTGCTTTGGGCATACTGACGATTCTATTTTATTGAAGGGGGATAGTGGTGGAATGATTATTAGCTCTTAGATATAGCTCTGAATCCACAATATTAATATAATTGTAATAATTTAGTAGTTTTAATAGTTTTATTTGAAAGATAAGCAATAGATATATATTTGCAAACACTGACAATCAGATGACATTGATATATATATACACACACACACCCGGGGCTCATTTTACAAGTTAGATATGTTCCTCAGAAAACACGTGCAAATGAAATCGCGCAAAAATAGACGTAACTTACCTTGAAAAAGGGGGGATACGGACTGTGATTTTTCAAAATTCGCATAAAAGCAAAGCACCAACGTAAAATTACTTTAAAATTCGCGCAAAAAAAAATAAAATTAAATATGACTAATAAAAAATTTCAAATTTGAAAAAAATTGATACAAGAGAAACTTTTTTTTAACTATAATATTTAATTTTATTCAAAATAATATATTTTTATGCATAATTTACAGTACAGTAATTTACATTTTTTTATACATGTTTTAATTATTATCGATAAACAGGTTCATTTGCAAACTGGTAAAAAATCAGATTCTTCAGAAGAGGAAATACAACTAACACCAACTTCACTCTCATGTTGTGTTAATGATTTTCTGGTGACAACATAATTAGTAATTAATCTTTGAGATGATGATTTTATTAATTGTTTATGAAGCTCGCAATATCCAGACATACAACCATTTAGCTCTCGTTGGAATTTAAGAGCACGTTAATGATTAGTGTCATTAATAAGAAAATAATAATTGATTACGTTCTTTTTTAAAAAGCAAAAACAGAATGTGATTTAAAATGAAAAATTAACACGCACAATGTTTGAACAAATTTACATTATAATGTTGTAAAATTTAATGTGTGTATACATAAAATGTGGAAATCATGATTTTAATTTCATTATTGCATAAAATCTTACTATTATAAAGCACTGAAAATATTGAAATTACTAAGATGAAAGTCGAATTCCAATAATGTGCTATTACTTTCAATATGACATAAGTGCGCAAAATTTATTATTTAAAGTAATAGTGCATTATCGGAGTTCGATTTCCAAGAAAATATAAATCGCGTAATTTCAAAATCGCGTTAAATAAGTCCATGTAAAAAGAGACCCAGGTGTATATATATATTGAACTGAGTCTATTAATAGAAGCTGTTTAAATTAATCTTTTTAACATAATTTTAAATTTTATGTTTTCAACATTATGTGAACAGACCAGCCCTTCAAACAGAGGGGAAAATACCATCAATAACTGATCTATCAATGATACCCATGGTTAGACCAAGCTATGCAGAGTATAACACAATCAAATTTCCAGACCATGACCCACCTCAACTGCTAAACTCAAACCCCCACCATCCAAAATATTTTTATTTGTTTAGAGGTAAACCTCAGGTGCCAGCTAATTACATGAAGTAATTAACATGCCTGGATAGTAAGCCCACAATCCAGCACTTGAAATATCTCATGACTAGCTCAAACTCTGTTTCAGAGTCCAGCATATTTACTTAACACATAAAATAACTTATACAATAATTGACTGATGCTGCAGTGACAAGAGAGAAAGAAAAAATAGACAAAATAACAATTAAGCTAAACATTAATATTTATTTTAAACACACATGTATGTAATATAATACTATAATATTGAAATTTGCATATAAAAACATATAAGTAATTACTCAGGCTAAATTATGATAGTCCTTTGTTAATTAAAGTTCAATAATTTAAATATAAAGAGTCTAGACTGTGATCAGAACATATTTTAAATTTCTTTACCTAGGATTTCTTTACCTAGGGTGTCATTGTGTGTATTTTCCAACCGGTTGGCCTTTTTGGGTCTCCATCGATGGCTTCTACATATATAACAAAGTTACAAAAAAATATTTCTGATGAAAATAATCATATTTTCAGTACTTTGGTATTAGCCCTGCTATGACATATTACTCTGATGAGATATTACTTTAAGTTTGTGATGTTTAAGATAATGTCTCCAAGTAATGCGCGAACAAACTTAATCGATAAAATTTGGAAACAGATACTGTGGAGGCATTATCTTAAATATATCGCAAATTCAGAATAATACATCACCAAATATAATACATCATAGCACGTGTAATGTAAAAAAAATAATGGAGATATTTATAAATTATAAAAAAGGCAAAAAGACAAATAATTTAAATAAACAGATACTTATGAGTTGTACATTTATGGGATTACACTGCATATTACCGAAAACATCTTCCCCCTCCTTGCATACTGCAGTGCTTTGTACCATCATAAATCATGTGTTCAATTTTTAAAAAAACAAAACAAAATAGTGAACTGTAACTTTAAGGTAGTGAAGTATAACTTTAAGGTAATATTTAAAAAATTATTTAAAAAAAACAACAACAAATATTTAAGATTTTACTCTTTTTGCAAAAATAAATAAAACATAAATATAACATTTAACTACAAATGTATTTTTAAATTAAAAAAATATACTTACAAATGATGAGAGTCACTTTGATGGACTCAATTATGTAATGTATTCTAGAATGGAAAAAAATCTCTGAAAATAATCTCAGTGAAACAATCACATGATAGCACAAAAGACAGCGCTAACACAAAATATCACAAATAGCACATTGTTTAATCTCACAGGTCACCATGTACATATGTTAATCATTGACATGAATTAGTCAAGCCAGTATTTTAGTTGCTATGACAACATTAATTTAAAGTTTGAATAAATATTACCAGATGAAAACGTCATCGGATTAATACGTTATAGTAGGACTAATTCCAAAGTACCCATATTTTTTATGAGAGAGTCAGTTTATATTTGTATTGTAAGGACTATCTCAAAAATACTTCATAGAGATATAATATTAATTGTTTTTATTGATAGATTATTATTTATATATATAGAATATAATGGAGAGCTACCAAATGGGAAAAATATTTCAGATTTTTAGCGAAAATAGGGAAAACATTTACCATTAGAAATGTTAAAAGGCAGCATCACAAGATATCAAACTTTCTGAAAGACCTGGTGATGTAATAGAAACAATTCCTTTTGAATGGGTTACAAAATTCAAGCTTTTTTTTTATTTAAAGGGAAAGTATGGCTAAAAGAATATAGCTGCAAGGTATTTAAGATGTTTTAAAGTGATATAGATATAATTTAAATACTCAACACAAATCTTTTATATCTCTGTGTCTCTTTTATCTAATTATTTATATAGTCAGAAGCATGGTAGATGAAATTAATCTTACAAGTCTATTTGGATACAATGCCTTTTAGTAGAAATAACTTGATATTAAAAAGTACATACGCTTATGTGTTTAAAATTTAAAAAAATTAATAGGTATGTTTTGCCAAATATTATATATGGATTAAAAATTTGAACAATTAATTGAAGAAGAATAATATAGAGGCCTCAGACCAATGAAATATGGATTTATATTGAATGTATCAAAAAAGGATTTAAAAGTATTGTATATGGGTTAAAAACCAAATAGGTATTTTTTTTTATTTTAAGAAAATAAAAAGATGCAAAAAAAAATCTTTTTTTTTATGTGTCAAAGCATCGGCCGGGAAGCGAACCCGCAAACCCGGGACAACTGCTTGTAAGGCTACTGTGCTGACCTCTCGGCCACCAATTCTTTTTTGAAGAATACCAAATAGGTATTGTTGGTATTTTTGAAGCATTTAAAAGGTAAAAAAGAAGATGTACTGAAAATATTTCTAGAAGAGATAATAATAGATGAACAGTTTAAATCTTAATTTTATCCCAAGAGACTTAAAAGACCGAGAAAGAGACCACATGTAAGATGAATGGATAAAGAAGTTTATTGCTGTATTGTGGATTAAAGTAATTAGATTAAATTTACTAAGATTTTCATCCTGCAGAAGATTAAAAGGGATAGTGGCGATAATAAAGTTTTTGAATAAGCTTTGTTATTAACATTACATTCATTCAATTTGTTTTTATATTTAAAATTTTAAATTCAGCACTACAGCTATTTTTCAGAGTAATTTTTGTATATAATAGAGAGGAAAACAATTCATTAATCTAATTATTTTAGTTATATCAGAATATTAATTTTAAAATAATATACATTCTGTATATATTTATAAAATTTTCACATAATGTAAAAAAAAAAAACTAGTTTTTTATAATTTATAATTATGCAAAAATCAAGATCTATCTATCTATTTACACGTACACACGTAATTTATATGAAATATTAATATTACGCACGCAAACAAATGAAAAAAAAATTTTTTTTAAAATTATATTTACAATATGAAATAGAAAGGAAAGACAAAAGCAACTAATAATCAACCTGGTTATATATTACAACCAATTATTAGAACGGAAACGTCAATCATCCAAACTGTTAATTAATTAAGCTACGATCTTTTTGTGTTTTAAATTACTGTGTTAACTTTTAGTGTAGTGGTTATTACGTTTATGTGTTATCTTTTTTATTTAATGTTTTCATTTTGTTGTTTATTCAATGATGTATGAAATGAAGCAAAATGGGTTTAAATCAAATAACTTTACAATATATATATATGTTATCATTATCCACATTTTCAACCATTATCGATCTATTGCAGGAATGAAGGTTTTTCCAAATTCAATCCATCTGCTTCCATCTCTAATCTATCTTCTCCACATCATTCCAGCACATGTTCTTATTTTATCTATTCATATTGTCGCTTTCTAGGTCTTTTACAATTTCTTGGAATGCAGTTTACGATTTCAACAATCTACCTTTTATCAATTCTTCTAGCAACATTTTCAGCCCAATTCCACTCTGGTCTCACTTTGTTAAGTGGTTTATATTCTTTGTATTGCTCTCCTGTTAAGTGTCCAAGTCTCATTTTTATAATTCAGTCTTATAATTCCTTTTCCAAAACATAGGCATATTTATTTTTAATATTACATTATTTCTACCAAAAGTACTCCAACCAAGTTTACTTCTATGATTAATATTAGCCATTGTGTTTCCATCTGTAGTAATAATATAACCAAGCTATTTGTAGTTGTTAACTTCTTATAACTAATCTTTTAACTTATCAATGTCAATCTTTATTTTCTCATTTTGAAACAATCTATTAAACATTATTTTAGTTCTTTTAACATTCACTTTTACTTCTATTTTCTTACTTTCATCTGATAACTCTTATTTGTAAAATAATCACATCATCTGCAAAATCTGGATAATCTCCATTTACTTTCATTCCATTAGCTTCCTATTTTAATCCACTTCTTGCAAATCTGCTGTAAAAAATTCTGGAAATACTAATTCATCCTGCTGTACACCCTTCTCGATGTCAATTTTCCTAGTATCATTACATAATCTAATTGTTGCTGTTACATTTTTATAAATATTTTTTAGAATATGACAATATCTTTGGATCTATACCATGATGATCCAATGGTTTGCTGATAGAATCAAATGCCTTACACATCTGAAACATAATGACAACTCCCATTCATTGATCCTTTCTATAATCTTTCTTAATCCTTGGGATATGATCCACCACACCAAAACCACGTTTAAATCCAACTTCTTCTTTTGATTGGTTAAAATCCATACTTTTCTGTAGATGAGTTGTAATTATGTTGGTGAGAATTTTGTATAAAACTGATAGGTCTGTAATTTTTAATATTTTTATCACCCTTTTTAAATATTATTATTAATATTGCATTCCTCCAATCAACTGATACACTTCTATCAGACCTTTGGTATATGACATTACTCAGAATTTTTTTACTTCTTTGCCTACTTCTTTTATGATATTCATTATAATTCCATCATTACATGGAGTTTTCCTTTCTTTATAAATTTAATTGCATGCCTCACTTCTTTACTTAAAATCCTGGGTAATTCAAATATATAGTAGTTGTAGGAGATATTTTTTTAATTCTTTATTGCTATGTAATTCTTGGCAGATCATCTCTCTATCTTTAGAAATAGTTCTGTCTTTTTATTGCAAAAATATAGAGGATTTGAACTCAGACTTTCAAGCACCTTTCAACTATTCACACTATCTCATATCACTGACACACATGATCACACACATGTAGAAAAGATCAATAATTACCAATATACATATTTTGTGCTGAACCAGCACTCATTAGTATACTTTCCTATCAATACCAAGATGTTGTTTTACATTCTTGACACTTTTATTCTACTTTAGCTTTTCTTGCTAGTTCACACTTATCCTTTATGACATCATTATCAACCTTTTTTCAGACTATTTTACAAATTCAAAATATTTGTTTAAAAGGTTTGAAAAAGAGTTGATAATGATATAAGAAAGTCTAATTGTGAATTAGCAAGCAGCATTTTTAAATAAACTATTCCACTCATGAACACTCCCCCATCTAGTTGCAGCACATGGATGACTCAGAATATGGTCTTATGTCAAAAACTGCATTAACATAGCACAAAACACACTTAATAGTAAGAAGTCATATTGAAAGATGTACAAACTCAAAATCAACTCTCCCACTACACACCCAAATGCTCTTGGCTTAAACAACAGACTGTTGATTAAAAAAGCAAAACATTGGTTCTTAGAACCAAAATACATAGACTTTATTATAAAACTAAATCTGTGCTCGCTACCTACCAGTCATTTTCTAGTGTGGAAAAGATGATTTACCAAACTTAACTCGCTATGTCACTTATGTGCCAGGGAGCATGAAACAATTCAACATATCTTTCACAACTGTCTGATACTCAGCTCACTAAAATATTTATCAATGATAAAGCCAAAAATCAAAATGCACACTTGTTTTCATTTCAACATGCAATCAAGAACAGAAATTATTCAAACATCAGACTCTCAATTTTCCTCTCCTTTGCAATCTGGTTTACCAGATGCAAACATGTAATTAATAATACTACATACAATATCTTGGAAAATCTTCAAAACCTTAATTAGGAGCGTCAGCATCAGAGACAAAATGCTAGCACCAGACTGGCTGCATAAAGAAACGTGGTCCAAAGTCATCTTAATAGAAGAACAAGAATCATAGAATGACTCCATTTACTCCGTCACCTCAAGCCCCCACTTTACAGCAACACACAGTAAATAATTTCAAGCTGTATTAAAAAATGTATTTCATGTACAAATAAATTCAATAAATTTTATTTTAAAAAAAAAAAAACGATTACTCATAGAAAACCAGTAAAGAAAAAGGCAGAATTTATCAGACTTGACCATTGATGAATGGTGAAATTTTGAGTGGTTTGCCACTCTTGGTTTTATTCTCTATCAAAGAATAGCTAAATAAATATTTACCAACCAATGCTATATGGTTAAATGCACCTACTTGAGAAAAAAAATCATAAGTCTCATGAAAAGAATTTCATTTGGCTCAGGTTCGAAATCAGGTTGTAGGCTTAGCATGAGTTACTCTGTGTCTTAAAGTACTTTGTATTTATAATGAAATTAATCATTAAATATAAATATTTAATCCATGCTTTATTTGCAACTTTTCAATTATTTTTTCTTTCAGAAGTAAGATAATTTATGATATATGTGTATGAAACTGTTTTAGGTCAAGGGAGTAAATAAGTGACGTCAGAACATTACTAAAAATAAGTTATTTAGTTTATAAAAATGATTTTAAAAATTTCGTTTTTAAGATGATGTTTTATATCTGCAGTAAAATCAGATATATTTGTCTAATAAAAATCATTTCATCTCAAAAAATATATTTAATACTAAACATCCAAAATAACATATAAACCGGATAAACAGTAAAACCATACTATTAAATCCCGTAATGGCATACATATGATGCCAACAATATTTTAAATAGAGAAAAAAAATTATGATAATCTCTTGAATAATATCATAAAAAATTGAGATGACAATTATATATCTAGCTTGTCAATATATTATACATGTGGTAAAAGCAGTTGCGCTTAATAAAGTTAACACAGCTTTTTGCATTTTAAAAGATGTAAGCTGGTCAGATACCTGGAAAAGTTTTAAATATAATAATAATAATAATATATTATCTTTGAATTAATAGATTTTTTAAAAGGATATATGGGTTGCATCTAGTGTCCCCAGGTTATGAATAATGGAATGATTTTAAGATATGAAGGTCAGCTGTGAATAAGGATAGAAAATGCAAATAAGCAGTTGATGAAAATAGTACAGTATTTGCTATCAGGAAGTGGTAGAGGGACATAGACATATGTATTATTTAAGATATGAATATCAGCTATGAATAAGCGTAGAAAATACAAATAAGCAGTTGATGACAACAGGACAGCATTTGGTATCAGGAAATGGTGAAGGCGTATGTATCTCTATAAAATGCTCTCATCCTATAATAGTAAGTGTGCAATGAAGAGGGTTGGTGACCATTGAATAGATCAATACCTTAATGGATCAGCAACAATATTCTTACAAATCAGTGGCAGATCATTATTGGGGACAAGATCTACAAGAAAAGTGGTAAATGGAAGATTATTTGTATGAGGAATGACTAGCACATTAAGTCTGTAAGAGGAACGAGTAACACATTAAGTCTGTAATGAAGATTATTGAGACAAAGAAGGCAATTGGAAACCATTTTGCTTTATCATACCCTTGGGTTTTTTTTAATTATGAGTATGTACACAAGATTGATTCAGATTGGTGTTGAGACTTTAGTTTAAGGAAGGGTTTAGTGTCTTGACTGGTAGGAGTAGACATGGGGCTACTTAGGTCATAAACCTGGAAAATTCTGATAATGAGAGTGCATTGAAAAAAATTGAGATTGAAATCTGATAACTTGGAATGTAAAATCATTGAATAATGCTAGGAACATTATAAAATTTGATATAATGTTGATGTAAATTAAATGAGATGGGAGAATATAAATAATTAATTAATGGTGATGTTGCTTTATTCTTATGGTTAAAGAACTATAAATGGAGTTAGTATAGCCATTGGAAAGAAAAATTGAAATAATGTGGTGAAAGTAATTGGGTTGCTGGTTGATGATGGACTTATGGTGGTGAGGATAACTGAAGCGCTAAGGATTTACTATTTATAGAAGCTTAGATGTCAACTTGCTAGTCATGACAAGCATAAAACCATGGAGGAAAGAATGCAACAAATGAGCAAAAATGCATGTGAAATTTATTACGTGATTGGAATGATGTTGTGTGAAAATGCAAGAAAAGAATAATTTTTGAAATTATGGTGCTGGAAACAGAATGGAAAAGATAGTCCAGCTTGTGAAATTTTGTAAAGAGAATAATTTTGTGTTTGCAAATACTTGGTTAAATAATCATCAAAGAAAATTGTACACATAGAAAAATCCAGGTAATAGAGATGTATTAGATTAAACAGTGATATAGGATAGGAATAATTATGCCATTAAGAATGCATATACTTTGTTTGGTGTTGTTATAAATTTAGATCATAATATTGTATGACTAAATTAAATTCAAAATTTAAAAAAAAAAATTAAAAGAGAGAAAAAAATATGTAAGATGAGACTTAGAAAAATTGACAAAAATGGAGAAAATATTGTATGTTTTTATATGTGAAAAAGTAATAAAGAGGATTGGTAAAGATGAGGAGTATAGGAATGGTTCTGATAAATATTGATAAAAGATTAGCAAAATATGTGATGGGAAGTATTTGATTACAGAAAGTTAAATAAAACCTTGGATAACAGAAGGTATTTTGAAAAGAATGAAAATACAGAGTAGATGGAAGAATGCCAATAGTCAATAAGGACAAAGACCATATAGAAAAATTAATAATGAACTTAGGAGAAAAACAGATTTATCAAAAACAAAAAATAATTGCAACAAAATTGAAGATAGGTAGAAGTGCTTTAGCAGATAAAATGTGATCTGATATTTAATAGAATTAGAAATGCCATTTGGAAAAACAAGAAATGGTTAGTGAATGGAAATATTTGATAAGAATGAAAAGGGATTAACTCATAGAGATGGTATATTGAAAAGATGGAAAGAATATCTTCAATATCTGTTTAGATTAAGAAAATGATGTTATATATTATGAACTTGCAAGTGAAGAAGATGTTAAAGTAGATGTACAAGGTATGGATATTTTGGGAAAAGTAATTAAATCAATTAGAGAAATAAAAAATGAAAAACCTGTCAGTTTTAATACAATACCTACAAAATTTTTGAAAGGGGTGGAGGAAACTACAATGAAGGAAGTTGTTGGTACATGCAATTTGATATACAATAGTGAAGTTTTGCCTAAAGATTTTTTGAAGACTATAATGTTGCCAATTTTTTAAAAAAGATAGCTGTTAGATCTGAAGAGTGCAATGTTATAAGTTTGTTGTCTCATGCCTTAAAAATATTATTAAAAATTTAATGTGAATTTATGGGAAAGTTACATATTATAGTGAATATAAACAGTTTGGTTTTCAGAGAGGAAAAGTTAGAGAAGATGCTATTGGTGTTTTGTTAGAACAATTGTCAGGACACGATAAGGACAAAATAAATTACTTTAATGTTTTGTGGATTTAGAAAAAGCATTTGATAAAGTAATCTTAAATAAATGTATGATCATCTTGAATACTAAAGGAGTATTTTGGATAGAGAGAAGTTTAATTGGAAATATATATGGGCAAAGAATAAATCAGATTAGAGAATAACAAGAGTGAAGACGTGAGGGTAGAAAAAGGAATTAGATAAAAATACTGCATGACACTTGTGCTAAAAGGTTATTTAAAAGTCATAATACATTTAAAAGTCATGCTAGATACATATTTAGTCTGTGAATGAGTTAAAGTTTAAGATAGAATAATAAAATGTATATATGGAAGACATAGCCAAGGATAAAAATAATCTTCAGAATATGTTGACCAAATTGGAAAAGAATAAATAAAATTGAGAATGTCAAGTGTTCATGGTTAGGAAAGAACACAAAATGAGTGTAAGTTTAAATTCGTGTTAATACAGTTCAATGGGCAAATATATTTAGGTATTTGGGTAGATGTTTGAGCATGGGTAGAAATGAAGATGAACTTAAAAAAAAGAATAGCATTGTCAAAGAAACCATTTGTTAAAATTAAAAAAATATTTTATTGTGCATTGAAGTGAGATTTGATGAAAAGATTAATTAAATGCTATGTATGGAATGTATTATTAGTCATGAAATATAATAAATAAAAGAATTAAAAAGAGATTGGAAGCCTTTTGGACAGATTTGAGGCCTTTATGTGATCATGAAGAATGGAAAAAAGTACTTGGATGAGCAAAATGATGAATAAGAATGTTTTGGAAAAAGTAAATGAAAAAAAGATTGGTTGAATAAATTAGAAAGAGAAAGTGAAACTGGATTAGACATATTATAAGAAAAATGAATAGTTTATTTAGTATTTGGAAAAATAGTGAATGAAAATAAAAATCAAAGAAAATTGACCTTGCTGGATGATATAAGAGATGTGTGAATTTGAAGATTTGGTAAATGAAGAGAACAGAATGGATAAATAAACAAATTAGGTATGTGACTGTTCTGTGGACTTTCACATATAACAAAACATTACTGATTGATTCATTGTTGATCATGAAGATGGCCATCTGATTTTAAGGACGTCTCTATTTTTAAAAGTAAATAAACAAAATTGCAGTAATTATTATGCAATATCAGTATTCTACCATAGCAAAAATATTTTCCAAGAATTTTAATGAATAATATTGCTTCTAGACAAAGACAAATTATTTTCAGATACTTATTATGGTTTTAGAGAATCAAGAAGTAATATAAAATTTATCAGTATAAAATTGATTTTTATTGGCCCCCAAAATACAAGAAAAATTTCAAATACAGAAAAATGGTTTACATATTCCTGTGGCCCATTTTATAAAGCAATTGTCTCAATTAATCAAACAGGTCTATGGAATTGGTTGAAATTAGTTGTCTCATATTACACCAGCATCTACATAATAAAATGAGGGGGAATAGTCTTATTACAATTGGAAAATCTGTTACAAGGATGTGTATTTGATGTTTTCAATTTTTATGGCAGTAGTGTCTGGAATTGTTTATAGATGGTGTAATCAAATAGGGATCAAAATACAATATGGGATTGTTTACTTTAAATCAATTAGAGGTTAAAACAAGAACTTCTTTTTGGATTCTGGATTTACAGTATGCTGATGATTATGATATCCAATTTCAAAGAGGATCTACAAAAAGTTTGTTGTGAATGCAACATATAAAAACTTGGATTTAATAATTAATGTTCAAAACAAATTCTTTATCAGCAAATTATGGGGAAAAATATTCAGCAACATTAGCCTAGATGGTTATCAACCTGAGAATGTCATCCAGTTTAATTATTTTGGTAGTGTTTGTAAATATAAAATTGGACTTAAGATACCCTGCATAGTTTAGTTCAGTTAATAGAATATTCAACTTGGGAAGGTCCCAGGATCAATTCTGGTGCCTAAACTTTTAAAGAACTCCAGAGCAACAAAGCCATATGTCATTTGCCCTGAATAGTTTAGCACAGTTGATAGACTTGGAATTGGGATATGGATCAATTCTGGTGTTTGCAGATCTGATGCTCAAGCTTCTTATGAATGCCTGAGCAATAAAGCCATATGTCATTTGCCCTGTGCCAATTGGCACAATTGATAGAGCAATTGATGGGATTGGGGAAGTCCCAGGATCAATTCTGGTGCTCACGGGTCTAGTGCTTAGACTTTTTATGAACACCTGAGCAACAAATCCATATGGCATTTGCTCTGCTCAGTTTGGCACAATTGATAGACTTGGGATTGTTAGATCCCTTATGAACTTTTGAGCAACAAAACCATATGTCATTTTCCCTGTGAAATTTGGCACAGTTTATAGAGCATCTTATTTGTGGTTGAGAGGTTCCATGATCAATTCTAATGCTCACAGTTCAGGTGCTCAAACTTTTTATGAAGTTCTGAGCAACAAATCCATTAGTGTTTTTTTGGACTTAGATATTGAGGTGCAGCAGAAACTTCAATGTACTCCTGCTATTTTTAATAAACTGGATGTTCCATCACTGTCAAATAATCTCTACAATTTTAAACCAGCTATATAGAGAGTTGTTATTTTACAAATTTAATGGCTGAGACCCCTAATCAACATAAACATAAAGTCATTAGAAAAGGATTATTTAAAGATGTTCTGTATTTTAAAAATACAATGGAAAGCTCATAAGATTAGTCAATATATTTTTCAGTTTGCTGAATATGATACTAGACAGTTCACTGTTGTAAAGTCATATCTTCATCAGATTGCGTAAACAAATGAACAATTTAAAACTTATCATGAAAATCAAACAGTTAGTATTTGCACAATGTTTCAAGAGGTATTATTCTCCCCTTTTCTTCAGGTGCTTCTGGCATGAGCAGTGACTGTACTATCATGGTCTCTTCTAAGGGTCCAGGTTCGAATCCCATGCTAGAACTGTCACTGGGCAGGTCAGCAACATGTGAAGAAGAATGGAGAATAATAATCTAAGGGTCCAAATTTGAGTCCCATGCTAATACTGTCACTGGTTAGGCCAACAACATTTAAAAAAAGTGGAGAATAATAATCTAAGAGTCCAGGTTCTAATCCCATGCTAGTACTGTCACTGGTCAGGGCAGCAACACCTGAAGTAGGGGGAGAATAATACCTCTTGAGATGTTGTGCATATACTAAGTGTTACCATAAAAATGCTTTATTATAAATCAGAACAAGGTTGAGATAGACCACACTTACATCATATGCATTAGCCTAAAAACATTCTCAAGAAGTACATTGTTAATTGTTTTGATAGGGAAGATATGACAGAAAATATAATATGTTCAAGAATTGCAATTAGACAAAGCATTGAAGTATTTCAGTAAGAAAAGATGTCTTTATAAGATATTAAAAACAGCGTATTCTATATGTTGACCCACTTATGATTTACAGATTATTATAAGATGACTTTATATTTTTTGCTGCTGATGATAATCTTATCACAGAGTATTTATTTTGAAATATTATTTTACACCAAAATATCTAATATTCTTACGCTGCTTTGCATTTATGTAAGACAGTAATTGATAATAATTGAAAGTTTGCTAGTCTTTCACATGCGCGATTATCTTTCAGACAGCCAATCAGATTTTAAGACAGTTGCTTAAAATCTGATTGGCTGTCTGAAAGATAATCGCGCATGTGAAAAACTAGCAAACTTTCAATTCTTATCCATTTATTAACAACATGCGATTTAAACAAATATTATTTAAAACAATAATGAAAATATATAATTCTCTTAATATTTATTTAATTTTATAATCGAATAGAAACTTTTCCCAAAATGATCTTTATAAAAGAGTGCTTTAAAATTAATTCTAAATCAATAAATTAAAAAATATATGTATTGTGAAATATAAAGTACAATCAGGAGCATAAACAAGTTTTCCATTATTATAAACAAAGCTGACAGTGTATAGTTAATTTTCTAAAAATTACAGTAATAGAGAATGGTTGTTTTATTTTTAGTCTATAGATTTTTTTTTAATGACGGCATAACTATTTGTCAAATGTTAGTAAAGGATCTGAAGAGATTCCAACCAGGAAATTACAAGCAAAGTGCGACCTTTGAATCCACAAAATAAAGACATACTTAATCAATTTTCTATTTCAATCTACTGGTTTACAAACAGATAGAAATCTTATAATCAAAGGTTCTATTACTAATTATCAAAATAGAAAAAAAAGATTTATTTCCAAATTTTCGACCCCATCATTTATTATCTTCATTCTGTGTTTCTAAGATAGCATTTTGCTCTTAATACAGAGTTCACTAATTTCCAATCAATCACCTTTTCAATAAATTTAATGGGATTATAGTTAGGGTTCTCTTCCTTCCCTCCAATATTTAAGGAACTCCATGAAGTCTTTTATCATAAGCCACAACAGACTATCATCATTATAATATAAATATATTTCTTTATTTTACAAAATAATAATTACAAAAATAGTTGAATTTGTATTATTTAACTTTTATCTCTTCATATCTAGTTTTTTTTTAAAATTAACATACAGTTACTCTATTTATAAATATTAGACATCTTTTTTAATTAAGTAGGAACAGCAGTAGTACGATAGTTAATGTAAAGTTCTAAAAATAATTATGCACTTATGCAATCATTCAGACTATAAGAATAATTTTATGTAATTTACTACTTTTATATTACCAATAAAATATAGTATATAAAACCTATTGTTAAATAACTCTATCGAGGATTGCCCGTATTTTAAAATAAATATATCAATGTACGTTAATAATTATTTAATAGAGATTGTTATGTTATTATTAGTCCAGATATAGACCTTAAATTTAAATAAAGAACAATATATTTCTTCTTGTTTGGAATGCGAAGGAGTAAACAAAAATTTTCAAACGTTTGTAATTTATATTTAAAAAAAACATTGATTCTTAACCAAGTTTAAAGTTCATACTTAAGTTAATAATACCAATAACATAAATGTATTTATAATACTAAGCTTGCGTTTTATACACAATTAATGGAGCTATACATAACAATTGATAAGCTAAGCACTTTTGGAAATTCTATGTTCCTATATTCATGGCTCTTTTCTCTAGTAGTTAGTGAATGCCACAGTAATGTATGCAAATTTATTCAATAATGTTTAAACAGCCCACTTTTTAGAGATAGTAAAGCAGGCATCTCTTAAACAGATTGATGCCATCATTAAAATCATACAAAAGTTAATAACTTGTATCTTATAGATTAAGTGATAAGTAAAATATTTGCACCATGACCTAATGAATGAAAGTGATCTAATGCTTAAAACATTTACCCTGCCAGTTCAACAGACTAATTTTTAAATCAATGTTTTAATTTCTCTTATTTGTCTTATATTGAATACAATATACAATAATATATATATATATCTGGTGAGTTAAAATTTATGTTTAAACTTTAAGAACTTCAAGGTGCTGGCTAGAGCATTAACTTTTCACGTCTGTGATGTGGGATTTTAATACCGAGCTGGATTAATCTTGAAACTTTGTCATAGATAAGTTTAGGTTGTTATCCTTTTGGGTTTCTACTTTATAACCAACCTGGTGATCATCTGATGTTGGTCACAAACTGTATATTGTCCAAGGGCAATTTGAGTTAGTAAGATGAATGTCAATGCACTTCCATTATAAACATTAAAAATATGATTATAATCTGATGTCATTTAAAATCTATATTAATTTTAAAAAATAAAATAATTTAAGATGACCCACAATAGCTAATTACTATCGGGGATAATTGATAATAACTATTAATTGCCACAATGTCATATTATCTAACTTCACATTAATGTAAAAGTAGATAACTTAATATACATTCAATAAACATTGGAAACAAAGAATATTAAAACAACAGTGAAACAGTGAAATCCAACATTATATATATAACCAGATGTATCTGGCTTTGTAAAGCTATGTTTTTTTTAATTGGTTGTATTAACAATTTTTTTAAAATATTTAATGTAAATTAAGCAAGAGATTTTAAATGTGAGAATTGTAAACAGGTTTGAAAGACCGTCATTATGGTGGAATTAAAATATTCCATGCTTTTCAACCTGACATTTTGTAATAATTAATTGCTTCAAAAATTTTTTTAAAGATTTTGTGTAAATTAAAGAAAACATTTTACTATCCATATAAATAAATTTCTGAATTTTAATAAAGCTAAATTAAAATATAAATTTTTAAATATACCTGTTATGTGATATGGTATCGCTACTCCTTTATTGAAGTCAGGAATCTTTTAGCCAATATGTCAAGAAAAACCTGTTAGCCACCTTACGTTCCCTTTCCATTCCACACTAAGTCTTTCCCATATTCTTATCTATTCTGCTCTATCCATATTCTGCAACATCATCTTTGTTCAATCCACAGCCTTTATATCTAACTATCCTTATCTTTTCCAAGCCTATCATAAAAATCAAGAATCCACTTTTTGTATAATCACTTAGTTTATATTTATTCTCCCACAACTTCATTATTTGTATCCTTTATGCTTGTAGGAATTTACATTCAATTACCAGATTCTTAATACTTTCCATGCCTTTTATACATAACTTGCAGACTAAATCACTCACATATCTCCATTTATGTGTATATTTCCTTGTTACCAACGTTCCTGCTTGAACCTCAAATTGTAAACTATTGTCCTTGCTATTATCATAAATTAGCTCACACCCAATATTCTGTTTACTTCTATAATATATTTAGACTTTTTATTCTCCATACTAGTTCTTCATCTATCCAGCTCCCTATTTTTTATTAATGCATCTATTCTTCTATCTCGTTTCTTGCTACTATAGCATTTAGCAGTCCTTCTAACATAATCATTCCACTTTTTGTACAAATATGCAGACATAAAGTCTGTATCCAAATCTTCTGCATATTATACTACCTTTCTCACCCATCTTGTATGCCCTTTACTTATAAACCCAATTAAATACTATTTTGGTTATTCTCTTTCAATCTATAAATTGCAATCTACTGAAAACTTTCATTTTGATTTTTACATCTGTAATATAAAACTTGCTCATCCCATTCCTCTTTGAATTGCATCCTTTTCTGTTCACACATTTGCATCTAATGCATGGCTTCCTTCTTCTTTTTGTACTTTTTAAAGTAATCTAACACCATTTTAATAACATGTAACACATAGTTACCGTAAGTTAACACTGCTAATGCCATTCCCTTTCATAAAATTCTTGCTACATCATATTTATTATATATAAAACACTGTTAATTTCTTTATCAGTCTCTTTTTTTTTTGTTTCATTTATCATTTTTTTCTTCCATTCATCCATGCTTTTCCTCTGATTACTTGAAATGATTTCCAAATAGTTTTACTTATTCACCACATTTAACTTTATATCCCCCAAGAAAAATTCTTTCTCTTTTCTTATTCCAGCATTTATCATCATTTCATTTTATTTTCTTCACAAAATTTATCTCCATCTCTTTACCCCCTTGTTCAAGTCTTCATCACAACTTCCATATTTTTCCTAAATTTCTGTGCACAAGAACATATCATCAGCAAATTAAAGACCTGATAATGTATGAACTCCCTTGGCATCTATTAATGGTATTCTACCCTTCTTTCTAATTTTTTTTTTGCCCTCTCGATTTCTCTCAAATATAACAAAAACAAAATATGCGACATAGGGCAACCTTGCCTTAGCCCCACCCCATTTTTATCTCTAACTGATTCTATATACTCTAACTGATGCCTATAGTAACTATTTTCATGTAATCTCTTAATAAGATCCTTTAAAGCTCCATTCATTTCCAAATTTATCTAAACTTATCCATAATGTATTTCTATTTACTCTATTATATGCCTTCTTTAGATCTATAAAGACCATCTATAATTATCTACTCATATTCCTACTTATATCAATAAGTTGGGTGACTACAAATAAACTATCTCTTATATGCTTTTATGATCTAAAACCTTTCGGCATTTCTCCCCTTGTATTATTTTCTTCCATCCATTTTGCCATCCTTCCAGCCACCATATGCAAAAACTTCATAGAGCACTGATGTTACAATTACTAGTCTATAATTGTTTTTATTTCTATGGTCTTTACCCTTTTCTTTAAATAATAGCCTCATTCATGTATTATTCCAACATTCTGGAAATTGTCTCTTCTGTGCCATCTTATTAAAACATGATAATAAATTTAATTTTGACATTTTCCCCAAATTTATTACCATCTCTGCTGTCCATCCATTAAAACCTCTTGCCTTTCTACTTTTCAACTTCTTCTCTGCCTCACTCAATTCATTTTCTGCAAAACAAATATTTCCATTACTATATGCTTTTATGTTTGTTATCATTTACTGGAGTGCCCTCTAAATAAAAAATGTAATTTTTTTTTAATTTTTCAATAGCGTCACAATCACTTGGCCTTGTAAAGGCATGTGTTTTTTATTTGCTTTAACAAATTATTTTAAAATTTAATATAAATTAAACAAAAGATTTTAAATGTGAGAATTGTACAAAACATGTTAATATTATATAAATAAATTCCCAAAATTTATTAAACCTAAATTAAAATTTACATTTTTAAATGTATCTGTTATATTTGTTAGCTTTGTAGCTTCAAATATATATTGACTGGAGCGCCCTCTGAATAAAATAATATTTTTTTCAATAGCATTATGACTGATCATAATAGTTTTTTTAGCTTTATTAAAAGTTACTGTTTATTAATGTTGGAATACAAAAACACTGGTTGTTTTATAATATTTTTTATTAAATATAATATCTGTAATTTTTTTTAATTGGTTGCTTTAACAATTTTTTAAAGATTCAATGTAAATATGTTTTTTTTAATAAATATTGCTAAGTATGTCATTCATCTGAACTATATTAGAGGATTGACAGACCATGAAAGCATGGAGAGTCTTAACATCGAATTATGAATCAGCATTTGTGGCTATTTCTGCAGCTGGATAAAAACCTTTACTGCAAAGCATATACTATTTCTTTGTAGTTAAAAGCACTCATACTATTTTTTTCCTCATCCTTTTTTATTTAATGCCAGAATTATTTCCTTTGCATATAGTGGTTGTGAATTTGACAAGTGGCATTGGACAAACATTCACTCACCAATCAGACAGCAAAGAAAATACAGATTTTATATATAAGATAACAATTTTCTAATTTCCTTATGTACACAGTATATGATAAAGAAGCAGCTTTTTATTCCAGTACCATCTATAGTAAGTTTGAGTAATTAATAATTTGGGAAGATATTCCATTTAAATCCCCATTCCCAGATAAGTGTCTGAATTTTGCCTTATTATAGATGGTGCTCAAAAGCTGCTCTTATTTTATATTTATGATAAAGAGTTAAATTATTTGTTATTATTAACATTCCTGACCAGGGGGTATAGATGTCAATAATTTTTAAAGAACTGAGGGTACTAATATAAACTGGTATTAACCTGGAGTAAGATCTACATAACAGTTCAAGTCAATTAACTTAACTGCAAAATGTTAAAATCTTTTGAATTTTCAGTGTTTTAGCTTGAATAGTAAAATAAAATTAAAAGTGTTAGTGTTATATATAAAAGTTTGCAATAGAGTGTTTAAACCAAGGTGTATAACTATACTTAATAATAGAGGAAAATAAGGAAATAAAAAAGACTTTGTAAGACACTAAGAAGAGTAGAAAATGAGTAATTTTTTTTTTTAAATATTCATTTTCATTAACAGATCACTCAAATGCATTGAACCATGATTCAAAATTATAATAAGGTTCTATTTTTATAATACTTATATTGACTATAAAAGTGAATGTTATTTTCTAATATAAAATATTTCAAGTTTTTTTTTAAATTACTTATTACATAAAACATATACAGTAACAATCAAACAAATGTATAGATTTATTAATCTGAATACAAATTATTCAAAACCTATTATAATTAACTTACCTGCTAATAAATACCAAATACTTTACCTAGAAATCATTGGAGAAGGCACTGAAAAACTTTAAACTTTCCTTCACTCTCTTGTAGACAACTATAGGTCTTGCATTCATTTGTATGGTAGAAAGTGACATTAAAATAATACTGATTTATTAATTTTAAAAAATCTGAAGATGTCAGTATTCTTCAGGCATTGGGAATTTCAAATGTTAATTGCTAAGTTTTTTTTATATTTTGACTCTGAGATTATTTGGGAGATTACAAAAAGATTTTTCACTAAATACAAGAAATACAAATATATATTGGCTTAGTTTATTTCAATATTTATAATTATTTTTACATAATATTTGCATAATAAATATTAAAAAACACAAATAACACATAATTACAATTTTATTTTATTCATATATGTTTTATTTTTAAAAATATAAATTCAATTCAATTCAATTGCAATGGTAAACAGAAAACTATGGTGGTAAATTTGATAACGCTGTTTAAAACACTTTTCAATATGGTACTCTATTCAGTTTGTTATATTTTAAAACTTATAAATGCAATTTCCAATTTTAGAACAGAATTTGATAATTTCTAGTTTAATGGTGACTAATAAAAAGTATTAATATACTTCAGTTAAGTAGTTTGTGTCAAAGTTGTGAGTGTAGTAAGTTTGTTACTACTGAACAACAATAAAGATATGTGTAAGAGATCACTAATACACTTCAGTTAAGTGGTTTGTGTCAAAGTTCTGAGTGTAGTAAGTTTGACACTACTGAACAACAATGAAGATATGTGTAAGAGATTGTGATCTGGGCCCACTGATGTGTGGGGTTTAGCATTGAATGGGCAGTTTGTAGATTATACATTTTTTTCATGTCTTGGGTCATATGTTTTTGATTATACTCCTTCACAAAGTATTAAAAGCAGATGGAAAACAATCCCTACCTTGAGTGAAAGTGGTGTAAAAAAATATACTACAGAAATATTATTTGTTAAGTGGATAACCACTAGTCTTATAAATGAGTAATAAAAATTATTAATATATTTACATCAAATGGTATTTGCCAAAGTTGTGATAGTGATAAGTTTGACATCAATTAAACTAATACTTGGTTATATGTATAATAATCCCAGTGCATAATGCTATACTGAAATAAATATACAAATATTAATCATTAAATCACCCCACATGGTTAAGAAATCCAGTACTGCCCTCTGTGAACTAATATATAAATACATTAGAGTCTGTATATCAAAATAGCCAGATCAAAATGATACCACTTTGACCTGTCTGCTATATAATGTTATATATTGAAATACGAACAAACTCAAACAAAGAACTGGATTTCTTAACCATGTGGAGTGATTTAATGCTTAATATTTGTATATTTATTCAGTATAGCATTATGCACTGGGTTTATTTTCTATACATTTGTGTTAGGTGGTTTAAAGCATAAAATTAGTAAAGTTTAGTTTGTCTTCATATAATAATAGTAAAACATGTTTGTTTGTAGCAAAAAGTTAAGATCGTTGTTTGCTAAAATTTCAAGTTCTTTGTTTGCATTTCAAAATATAACATCTTATAGCAGACAGATCAAAGTGGTATTTTTGATCTGGCTAATTTGAAATATGAACTCTAATGTATTTATATATTAGTTCACAGAGGGCAGTACTGGATTTCTTAACCATGTGGGGTGATTTAATGCTTAATATATATATATATATATTGATCAGTAATAAAGATATGTGAGAAATTATGATCTGGGGCAACTGATGAGGGCTGGTTCAGCATTAAATGCCCATTTTGGAGATCCTACATTTAAATCACATCTTTGATGATTATACCATTTCGCAAGATGTTAAAAGTGGATAGAAACCAGTCCCTATCTTATGTCAGAATACTATAGTAAAAATTACATTACAAAAATATTTTTTAAGTTGAATCAATGGCGACTTATTTTTCTTTTTTCTTGCTGGCAGACTCAGAAAAAAATCATTATTCTCATTGAATATTATTTTTATTATTATCCTCCCACACCTACATTTGCAAAACTTAAAAAATAAAATTTAAAGATATTTTTCATTTGTAATCTTATATTTTTAACAAATCAATGCCAATTTGTTAAATTCTAAAATAAAATAAAGATTTAATGCTAATATAAAATGTGAATTATTACAAACATTGCCAATAGGTGGAGCAATTGAAGTTCTTTTATTTTTCCTACACTTTTGCATCTTGGGTATGTTTTTGAAATCAATAGATACTAATGCTTATTATATTCTTATCCAGTGTTATCTTATCCAAATATTTCCAGAATTGTTTCTCGCTTTTTTGATGAAGAACTTTTGGATTTTTTGAACAGTGTATTTGGATGTTATGAATCTAATGCATTAATCATCAGAAATCCATTTTTCTACTTTTTGCTATACTATCAAGCTATTAATCTGAATTGAAAAACTTAATTTTATCAATCTTTGTTATGGCCAGAATAAGTACAAAAACAATAATACATCACATGACAAACTTTGACTAACTTGAAAAATGACAAAGAATGTAAAAAGCTAACTATACAAGAAAATAGCTTGGACTGTCATTATTATTAAGGCTTACACAGGATGGTAAAACAATGGGGAAAATAGTAAATAGTTTATATAAGCTAAGGTCATGTGTTATTTTGTTGGTCATGTAATATTTTAATGATATACAACAAGAGAAATGTTTTCATCTGGCAGTCAGCATTTAGATAATCACAATATCAATAATAATTTCAAACTGTTGTCAAGGCAACCTCCACATTAACAAGCTATACAAAAAATTAAATATTCATTAAATACCCATAAATTAATAAACCTACTTGCAACCCACTGTCTATTTTTTTTTAACTTAGCAGAGCTTGGTTTACAATTAGGGATAAAATATCTATTTTCAAATCCTAACCTAATTGAAACTACAAAAACAGAACTGGGATGAAGAATTTTAGATCAACTTTACCATGGAAGATTAAATATAAATTAAGGCTTAAAATGTATGTTTTATTTTACCATATGTTGCTAGAATGTCTGACATGGGATCAGCAGTCAAAGAACAATTGTGGTGCTCGCAGATCTGTCACTCAAACTTTTTACAAACTTCTGAGCAACAAAGACATATGTGTTTTTACCCTGTGCAGTTTGATGTAATTGGTAGAGTATCCGACTTGGGATTGGGAGGTCTCATGATCTATTCTGGTGCTCACAGGTCTGGCATTCAAGCTACTTATGAACTCCTGAGCAATAAAGCCATAAGTCATATGCCCTGCACAGTTTGGCACAGTTGATAGAACATGTGACTTGGGATTGTGAGGTCTCATGGCTAGGGATTTGGAGGTCTCATAATCCATTCTGGTGCTCACAGGTCTGGCACTAAAGCTACTTACAAACTCCTGAGCAATAAAGCCATATGTCATATGCCCTGCACTATTTGGCACTGTTGATAGAACATGTGACTTGGGATTGTGAGGTCTCATGGCTAGGGATTTGGAGGTCTCATAATCCATTCTGGTGCTCGCAGGTCTGGCACTAAAGCTTCTTACAAATTCCTGAGCAACAAAGCCATATGTCATATGCCCTGCACTGTTTGGCACAGTTGATAGAACATGTGACTTGGGATTGGAGGTCTCATGGTTGATTCTGGTGCTCACAGGTCTGGCACTCAAGCTGCTTATGAACTCCTGAGCAATAAATCCATGTCAAATGCCCTGCACAATTTGGCACAGTTGATAGAACATGTGACTTGGGATTGTTGAGGTCTCATGATTGATTCTGGTGCTTGCATGTCTGGCACTCAAGCTTCTTATGAACTCCTGAGCAATAAAGCCATATGTGTTATTCCCTGTACAGTTTAGCACAGTTGATAGAATATGTGACTTGGAATTGGGAGGTCTCATGATTGTTTCTGGTGCTCGCAGGTCTGGCACTCAAGCTTCTTGTGAACTCCTGAGCAATAAAGCCATATGTCATATGTCCTGCACAGGTTGGCACAGTTGATAGAACATCTGACTTGGGATTGGGAGGTCTCATGATTGATTCTGGCACTGCCAATTCTTATGAACTCTTAAGCATTAAATATATTAGTTTATACCTTTAGTATGAATATTTTGTAGCAAAATTAAAATTATTTACTATTGTTAGTAAAGATAGGGGATTTGAACTCAGACTTTTAAACATCCTTTAACTATTCATACTATTTCATACCTTTGATATACATGACCACACACATGTAGAAAAAAAAAATCACCAATATACATATTTCATGCTAAACCAGCACTCATCAGTTGGTCCAGATTATCATCTCCCACATATATATATAATCAGTGCTCAGTTTATATTAAGATACATTATCTTCATACTTTAATGGACAGGATTCAATCCACTTTAACCTCCAACTCTTCAGCCATCCATACCATTGAAAATCTGATGATGGAAAACCCAAATCCAATGCTGGTGCCAATGTTATTGTTATGCCCATGTTGACCTCAAAGTCACTCTGACCTTTCATGAAGAGGACCCTATCCATTTAAATACATAGAAGAGGAAATGGTAGAATACATGCTTAATGTGTAAATATTTGAACTACAGTCACTCTTCACATACCTGGAGTCTAACTTTAAACATAGGGGATTTGAACTCAGACTTCCAAGCACCCTTCAACTATCCATATTATCTCATATCACTGATACACATGACCACATACATGCAGAAAAGATAAATAATCACCAATATATTATTTGCTATTTTAATATAAACTGAGCACTGATTATATATGTGTATGAAAGATGATAATCTGGACCTACTGATGAGTGCTGGTCTAGCATGAAATACTTATATTGGTGATTATTTATTTTTTCTACATGTGTGTGGTCATGTGTATGAGTTGTATGAGATAGTATGGATAGTTGAAGGATGCTTGAAAGTCTGAATTCAAATTCTACAATTAGGCTCCAAGTATGTGAAGAGTGCCTGTATTTGAAATATTTACTATTATAAGTTAAATTATTTTTCAAATGGTGGTTTTTAAAATTTTAAGATGTTAGTACTATATTAATAAAAATATTTTGATCAAAGCCTTTTGAACGTTATGTTATTATTATTTTATTCAATTTACCCATGTGCAATTTTTGTTTCTTAGAAAAATTGTAATAATTCCAACATATTTTATGTTTATTAATAAAATTATTATCAAAGTAAATAAAATTTTATTTGAAATAAAGAAATTGATTGATAAATATTATTTTAACAAATGAAATAATAAAGAATTTTATCTCTTTGTGTAATGGGGGGAGGGGCTAAAAGGCCATGTGTGATGCAATACGGCTATTCCTTTATCGAATTCAGAAATCTCTCAGCCATTATTTCCAAAGAAAGTGATTAGCCACCTCATCTTATCTTTCAACCCCCACTCTAAGCTTTTCCCATATTCTTCTCCATCCTGCTCTATCCCATTACCACAACATCATTTTTGTCCACTACATGGCCTTTATATATAGATGACCTTTATATATAGATCCCCCTTATCTTTTTCCAGACCCACCATAAAGACCAAGACTTCATTTCCTGCAAAATCACTTAGTTTATGTTTATTGTCCCACATTATTTATTCTTTCTGTTTGTAAGCATTTACATTCAATGAGCAGATGCCTAATACTTTCCATGCCTTTATTACATAACTTGTAGACTAAATCACCCACATTTCTCCATTTATGTGTATATTCCCTTGTTGCTAACAATCCTGTTCGAGCTTTAAACAGTAAACTTCTTTCCTTGCTATTACTGTAAATGAACTCACACCCAATATTCAGTTTACTTCTATATTCAGTTTACTTCTATATATATATTCTATATATATATATATATATATATATATATATATATAGAAGTAAACTCTTTTTACTCTCCATACTAGGACCTTTCCAGCTTCTTATTTTTTTTATTAATGCATCTATTCTTTTATTTTTATTCTTTAATTGCATTGCTATCTAGATACCAAAAACAAAAAATAAAATACAGATTTAATATTGTGACAAAACCAGATTAGTTGTGTATTTAACTTCAATTTGCTGAAGGTTTTTTATAAAGAAAATAAAGACACAATATCATTTTGATCTAAAATCAATGTGAATTTGGAATAGAAAAAATATAGAAAACTCTTTAGATGTAACAGCAAATCTTATCAGGAAATACTGTATGAATAATAAATTTTCTGGCTAAAGCCAGGTAGAATACTTAGGGTGCAGAGAAATATAGGACAAGGTATAACAATCAATAGCTAACTTTGTCATATGTTACCACAAATATAATTTAATCAAACAATGTTATATTTTTAAAGCATAAAGCTCAATAAATTAAATTATTATATGGTTATGTGCTTAGGAAGACATGTGACATTTGAATGGCATTGGATTACTCATTAGAGCATTAAGCTTTCCATAGTGGGTCTCTCTCACTGATTGTAGATAGTTCATTATTAAAAAAAATTAACATTACCAAATGAAAATATAAAAATAAAATACACTTCTATTTTTTTGAAAATTTTAGTTTTAGAAGGAACTTTATTCAAAAACAAATATATCTATAGAAATTTCAGTTTAAAAGAAAATATATATAATTAAAACAAAATAATTGAATATATCCAGCACACAGGTCTTCTTTTCAAAATTGTTCATGTATATCTAATATAGAAATAAAACAAACTAACTTCTTTTTAAAACTTGATTTATTATGACTATAATCATGAAAAAGGAATCCGATGTTTTGACTATTTTTATAGTCTTTTTCAAGGCACACTAAAATAAAATATATATACAATAAATATCACATATTCCAAAAAAAAAATAAAAAATTAAATGAATTAAAAATTACAAAATATATTCATAACCAAAATTTCCCCTTTTTTTACCTTATCTCACTCCCCTTTCCTATTACAATCACAACTTAAACACAACTAATTTCTTTTTAAAAATCTATATATATCATTTAAAAACTTTTAATTAAAAACCTATTATTTTCTTTTATCTTTTTCTATTAACATCCTATTTAATTCTGGTTTTATTTCATTTATGTATACACCCTCTTTTATTATCCTTTCATTATATGACTTAATACATTCCAAAGGTTTTATTTCAAAATCCCCATGCTTAAATTTATTCTTACGAATGTAAATAGCAGAATTTTTATCAGCTAAATGCTGTTCTAATCTAGTTTTTAATTTATTTTTACTAGTCCCAATATATGTCATTTCTACATTCTTTCTAAAACAATTCAAACATTTTATCAAATAAACTGAATTCATAATGTCTAACCCATTATAATCCCCATTATTATTAATTAAAAAATTTAAATTTGCTTTCTTTTTATAAACTGGACAAATTGAAACATTATATTTCCTATTAATCATTTTAACTAATTTCTTAACTTTAATAAATAAATCTTTAGATATATTAAAACCAACATAAATAATCTTTTCTCTATTCCTATTCCTATCTAATCCCATTCTACTCCTTTTTTATATATATATTTTTATTAGAAAACAAATGTTCAACTACACCCCTAGGATAATCATTCATTAAACATTCATTCCTAATAATATCAACCTCATTCTCAAACAAATTACTATTTGAACATAACTTAATTGCCCTAATAATTTTATTATTAACATTATTAATTTTACTATGATTATCAATATCTGAAAACCAATTATTTGATAATCCAAAAAATGTTTTTTTTTCTAAACACAGATGTTTCTATAATAACACTACCATTCCTATCAATTTTTTTTAAAATTCTAACATCCATATATTCAATAACATTAATATATTCTTTTTCCATAGTAAATTTTATTTTTTCAACTCTACCATTAATATAACTCAAAAAATTATCTGCATTTCTTTTATTACCATTGAAAACCATAAAATAGTCATCAACATATCTAACATAAAAAATTGGTTTATTCCTATTATAATTAAAAAATTGTTCTTCAAACTTATACATATATATTCCTGCCAAAAAACCACTCAGACTATTACCCATACTTAAGCCCTCTTTTTGCTTATAAAATGCATCCCCATATTTAAAAATAAGGTCCCTACAACAAATCACTAATATTTCATATAAAAGAAAACCCTCAATTTTTAATTTTACCCCTTTATTTTTATTATATAAATCCATAAAACAACAAAAAGCAACCTCCGGATCAATGTTAGTATACATACTAACTATATCTAACTTTACAAAAACCAAATTTTTAAAAACCTTACCTTCTAAAAAACTTTTAATTTACTAATAAACTGAATAGAATTATTAATACATTTTTTTTCAAATAATGTAATATATTTTTTAAAAATATTATTATACATCCACCTCGAATTAATCAAAGAATACAATAGTAAATATTTTCAATAGAATTCAGTAAATTAAACTATTATTAAAAACATTTACATTAAAATAGGAAACAGAAAATATATCTCCCTAGAGGTTAGAGAACTGATAGAAAAGTGGCCAAGTGTCTATGAAAATGTCTAATGGGGTGATTATTTTTTAACTCTTTGTTTTATTGTCTCTAATTCGTTTTTAAATGTGTTAAAATTTCTTACATTACTATTATAAATTTTATTAAACGCTCACTATTATTTCAGTAATAGTTTTAACAAGGCTGTAAACCTTAGCAATGAGCGTCTGAGAAAATCGTCACTAGGGACCTCTGTAGGTCTCAGACGCTCATTGCTAAGGTTTACAGCCTTGTTAAAACTATTACATTACTATTGTAAAGAAAAGTGCACCTAGTACACCATAATGCATATAATATAAATATTGTACTTCTTATTTTAGCAAATCAGGCATCTGGAAAAGACTCTATAATTGAACGTATAGTGGCATTCTTTTCCTGATAAATTTTTGTAATATAGGATCGAGTGTATTGTAGGCTATGACACTCAAAAAAATATCTGTTTTTGGTTCTCGTTTGATCTATTGCACAACCCACATATAGGGTCAAGGGTAAGTATGTTTCTCTTATTTCTCATGAAATATAATTTGGTAATGATCACATGTTCATTTTAAGTAGAAGATCAAAAAATTTGGGCTCCAGTGTCCAATACTTAAATCTATGTATCAGCTACCTATTATAAATTCAGCTACCTATTATAAATGCCTGGCATTGATAACTCTAAGCTATAATTTGTGCTTTTGTTTAGACATTCATATGTATTCCAGTACCACCATTTGTCTTATGGGGATGTTATGTTAGAGCTATATTGTGATTTAATAGGTTCTATGATTGTTGCAGATATTTTGTGTGTGGATGAGGTTTTTTTTGCAGGTATTATTTTAAGAGTGCTTTATTATTATGTCAAGAATTTGTTCTTTATTTTTGGCTTATTATATTACTGCATTTTTGCTAAATCACTTGACTTCAATGCAAGCAACTTATTTAAAAGAATACTCATTCCAGAATATTGATATTTAATAATAATCAAAATTCAATGTTCAGTTTTTTATCACTTGCAGCGATGTATATAGAAATCCTTTTTAGTGTTTATAGGTCAAATAGAAATGTTTAATTTCAAAAGATCAGTTACTCCTTCTTTTCATCAAAACTACTTCAGAAATTGTGATTTAATCTTTCAGTTGTTTCATATTTTTTCAAGCAAATGACCTAAATTATGCAATTTGATTTTAATTTATATTTTTATTATATATATTAAAGAAAGACAAAAGTAATTTGTAACAATATTATTAATACATATATATTAATAAATGTGTTTATAATTGTTTTTTCAAATGTAAATATATCTATAAGAATAAAAATGTGTTTTCAAAATCTATTATAAAAATGGTTATTTATTTCTTAATTATTTATTAAAATATATTATTATAAATATTTATATAAATCAAAAGTATCAAAACATCACATGATCATCATTTCCTATGTTTACACAAGCTGTTATTATTAACAGTAGCAATTCTCTCCATAAAGTAGTGCCATCTAGTGCAGGCCATAGTAATCAACGGATGCAGAAAGGTGTTTGCCTAAAATTTTCATCTAATGCCTACTCATCCAATTTTCCTGCATCCATTGATTACTAAGGTTTTCACTTGGTGGCACTACTGAATGGGGAGTTTGCTAGGGTGTAAACAGAAAAGAAAAAGAAAAAAGGGGTGGTGGTACAGGTGTTATATTGAGGAAATATTTAAATATTGTTAAATGTCAAGAGCATTTGTGGTTTGAAATAAGGTTGGGTAGACAAGAATGGATGGTGACTGTAGTGTATATAGCTACTGGAGATAGTCAAACTGTAATGGAGTGGAACAGTAGTATATATGAATGCCTAGTTAAGGATATACAAATTTTTAAAGAAAAGGGGAAGAGAATAATGGTTATAGGGGACATGAATGGACATATTGAAGAAATTGATGATGTAGATAATAAGAATGATCAGTTTTTGAAGGTATTTTGTCAAAGAGTAATTATCAAATATGTATGAGGGACAATACACATCGTCTAGGAATAATGTATGTCACACAATAGATTATGTATTGGTAGAGAAAGAGGGAATGAATAAAATACAGAAAATTAAGGTGTTTGATAATGAAGAGAGAGTATGTAATAGTGATCATAATTTAATTGTAATAGAAATGTTTAGTTATGTGATGGAGGATAGAAATAAAGGTAGAAATAATAATGAAAGATGTGAATGGAGAGTGAATGATAAGAATAAGTTGGAAGAATATAAAATAAAAATTGAAAAAACCATGGAGCAGTTGGATGGGGATGAGTATAAGAACTGGTGTGGTGAAATAGAAAAAGTGGCAAATAAGGTTTTAGTTGAGAATATGCAGAAAAAAAAGTAATAAAAAATGAGAGTTAGTAAAAGTGTAAAAGAGAGGAAAGAAGCAAGCAGAGAATATAAGTGTGTTATTAAGAACAAAGAAATTGAAAATGATATTAATGCTAAATGGGGAAAGTACTTAGAAAAAAAGGAGTTGGCTAAAATGGATAATTATAGTGAGAGGATGAAGTTAAATAGTAAATTGTTGGAGGATATTAATAAAAGCGGAAGAGATGGGAGTAAAAAAATTTGGAATTACATTAAAAGAAGAAATGTAGAGGAAAGAGAGATAGTATTAATAGATGATGAGGGAATAGAGTGTAGCTCTAGAGAAGATGTAGAGAGAATCTTAAATAGATATGTAGTGGATATAGAAAAGATGTTAGATGTAAAGGAAGTAGTGATAGAAAAAATGAAAGCAGTTAGTAATGGGAATATTAGGTTCACAAAAAATGAATTGAATGAGGCAGGGAAGAGATTGAGAAGTGGAAAGGTGAGAGGTTTAGATGGATGGGCAGCAGAGATGGTAATGAATTTAGGGCATAGAGCAAAAGCAAAGTTATTATCATGTTTTAATAAAATGGCACAGAAGACAGTTTTTCCGGTTAGTTGGAGTAATACAAGAATAAGATTATTATTTAAAGGAAAGGGTAAGGATCATAGAAAGTTAAATAATTATAGACCAATAGCAGTAACATCAGTTTTATATAAATTTTTCTCATATATGGTAGCTGGAAGAGTTGTAAAATGGATGGAAGATAATAATGTAGTGGAGGAAATGCAAGGAGGTTTTAGGTCAGATAGGCATATAAGAGATAGTTTGTTTGTAGTTACACAACTTATGGAGATAAGTGGGAATTCAGGTAGGTCACTACATATGAGTTTTATAGGTATAGAGAAAGCATATGATAGAGTAAATAGAAATAGATTATGGGTAAGGTTAGCCAACTTGGGAATGGATGAAGCTTTAGTAAATATTATTAAGAAATTATATGAAAATAATTACTATACTTATCAGTTAGGGGATATAAAATCAGTTAAAGTTAAAAATGTGGTGGGATTAAGGCAAGGATGCCCCTATGTCACCTATTTTGTTTTTGTTGCTTTTGAGTGAAATGGAGAAAGCAATAGAAAGACTAGGAAGAGGGGTTGAGATACCATTAATAGGTGGCAAGGGAGCATATATTTTGTCAGGTCTTTTTTTTTTGCAGATGATATCTTTTTGTGTGCAGAAAGAAGAGAAGATATGAAAATTATGTTGAGGATGTGCAAGGGTGGGTAAAGAGATGGGGGTTAAATTTAGTGAAGAAAAATCAAATATAATGATGGTTAATACTGGAAAAAGAGAAGATGTAGAATTTTTATTGGGGGACATAAAGTTAAGTGTGGTGGATAGATATAGGTATTTGGAAATCATCTTATGTAATCAGGAAAATTGCTTGGATGAATGGGAGAAAAAATTGGTAAATGAAGCAAAGAAAATAAAGGGTTTGGTAAAGAAATTAACAGTATTTTCATATAATAAATATGATATAGCTAGAATCGTATGGAAGGGAGTTGCAGTAGCAGGGTTAACATATGCTAATGATGTATTATGTGTTAGTAAAAGGGTTTTAGATTATTTAGAGAAAGTACAAAGGGAAGGAGGAAGACATGCATTAGATGCAGAGATATGGATAGCAAAGGAGGCAATTCAAGGAGAAATGGGACAGTCAAGTTTTTATATGAGAGATGCAAAAAGTAAAATGAAAATGTTTGGTAGGTTGCAATTTATGGATAATAAAAGAATAGCAAAAATAGTGTTCAATTGGCTTATGAGTAAAGGTCAGGTAACAAGATGGGTGAGAAAGGTAATGCAGTATGTGAAACATTTGGATAAAAAAATTATATCAGTATACTTGTATAAAGGTAGGATGATTGTGTTATGAGGATTGTTGAGTGATATAGTGGTAAAGAATAGGATAAAAGAATAGAAGTATTAATAAAAAATAGGGAGTTGGAGAGATGGAGAACTAGTATGGAGGGTAAGAAGAGTTTAAATATATATAGAAGTAAATGGAATATTGGATGCAAGTTAATTTATGATAATAGTAAAAAAAGTAGTTTATTATTTAAGGCTCGAATGGGATCTTTAGCAACAAGAGAATATACATGTAAATGGAAAACCATGGATAATTTAGTGTGCAAATTGTGTAAGGAAGATATAGAAAATATTAGGCACTTGATTGAATGTAAATGCTTGAAAGCAGAAAGGGTACAGATAATGAAGTTAATGGGAGAATAGACATGAACAAAGTGACTATACAGAAAGTGAGTTATTAGATTTTATGTTGGGTTTGCAAAGAGATAAGGGAGATTTAGATATAAAGGCCATAGAGTTGACAAAGATTATGTTGTGAAAATGGGATGGGACAGAATATGGGAAGACTTAACAGTGGGGAATAGAGAATAAAATGGCTAACAGGTTTATCTGGGCATAATTGCTGAGATATTCTTGACTACATTTAAGGAGAAGACAAATACATCACATCACATCACATACCCAATCGCCATTTTAAAAATATAGCAGTTTAAAAAAAAAGATTTTTGTTGAATGTGTGTTAATGTAAGGATTTCTATAACTAAGTTGTACCTAAGATTAGTAGGTTTAAATTTGCTACTAAAGTTTTTAAATTTTAGTTTAAGAATAGTTAGTTATTTTGATGTAAAATATAATGTTTTAGAAGCCTAAGGTATACATGGTTATTGATCGATCGTTTTTAAAAGTAAAGGTTTTTATCTTTCTGTGCAAAAGGGTTTGAAGAGTAGGAGAGAAAGTATAAAGTTAAATATAGAATAGATGGCTTAAAAAATAAGTAATATGGATTGCATTTGTATTTTACAATGCCTTATATAATTGTCAGGAAGGAATTAGACATGCTGTGGTAGAGTGTAATATATGTGATGAGGTTTTCCACTTGAAATGCTTAAATAAGACTAGAAAAGATGTAACAGGCTGTGGTTATGTAGACAGTGTGTGAATGTGATAAAAAAAGGGAAAAAGTGGTTTCAAAGTGTTGATACTGTAAAAAGAAAGTCAGGAGAAATGGAGCAAAATATAGTTGAGGAAAGCAGAAAGTCAGGAGAAATGGAACAAAACATAGTTAAGGAAGGCAAGTTAGAATATGTTTGTAGTGGAGTGACAAGAGATATGGATGGAAAAATAGGTAGTGCATTGGAGATGGTTGATGAAAGAATAAGTAAGATAGAGGAAGAGGTAAAGGATGTAGAAGCAAAATTAAAATCGTTAGAGATGAAGTGTGAGCAGATAAAGGAATAATTGAGTAGGAATGACAAGGAATAAGTAGATAAGGAAGTCCAGAAGGTGGTAGAGAAGGTTGTGAATGAAGCAGAGAAAATATACTATAAGACAATATTGATAGGGGATTCATTAATAAGAAAAAATGGAGATATAATTGCAAGGGAAAATAGAAACAGGTATTGTTACAGATAAAGTAAAGAAGCAAGGGAATAGAGATATTTATGTTATGGTAGGGATTAATAATTTATCAGAGTCATCAGAGAGAGTAATGGGTGAGTACACAGAAACCAAGATTTGATAAAAAGTATATGTTAGATAGGGCATGTTCTGTAAATGAGAGATTGAAAGAAATTGTGTGAGAGAAATGATGTTATGTTCATGGATATGTAAGATTTTTTTATTGAGAAGAGGGAGTTATATAGTAAAGATGGGTTGCACTTAGGGAAACAAGAAAGTGAAATTTTAGGGAGTCTGATTTATAAAAAATGTAGTTCAAGAAACTTGTAAAGGAGGGTGCGATTTTAAATTGCAGTGTTATTAAAAAGAAAAAGAATGGATGGGATAGAAGGAATAAACAAAGGGTAGTTGATTTAGATATAAATGTAGATATGGAGAGGGAATGGGTCTGTAAAATTAATGGTAAGCAATTTTTTTATAAACATAATGAAGAAGAAAGAATAAAAAAAAATTATAAAAGAGTAGTTAGGAAAGAAAAAATTGTTAAAATTGGGTATTTGAATATGCAAGGTGGTAGGAAACCAGAACAGTGGCAGGAATTCAACCAAAAAATTAAAAATGAAGAGCTTGAGGTATTAGCAGTAGTGGAAATACATCTAAGAGAAGAAGAAGAACCTGTTTTGGAAGATTTAGTATGGCAGGGTATAAATAGAAAAAAGAAAGAAAAAATGGTGGTGGTATATGTGTTATATCCAAAAAATATTTAAATACAGTTAAATGCCTAAAATATTTGTGGTTTGAAATAAGGTTGGGAAAACAAGAATGGATGGTGGCTATAGTTTATATAGCAACTGGAGATAGTCAAACTATAATGGAGTGGAACAATAGCATATATGAGTGCCTAGTTAAGAATATACAGAGTTTTAAAAAAAAGGGGAAGAGAATAATGGTTATAGGAGATATGAATGGACATATTGAAGAAATTGATGATGTAGATAATAAGAATGGACAGATTTTGAAGAAATTTTGTCAGAGAATAAATTTGAGCCTTGGAAACTTATCAAATATTTATGAGGGACAATACACATGGTCTAGAATTGGTAGAGAAAGACCGAATGAATAAAGTACGGAAATTAAGGTGTTTGATAATAAAGAGAGAGTATGTAATAGTGATCATAATTTCTTTGTAATTGAAATGGTTAGTAATGTGATGAAAAATAGAAATAAAATTAGAAACAATAGTGAAAGATGTGGAATGAATGATAAGAATAAGTTAGAAGAGTATAAATACAAATTGAAGATACCATGGAAGAGTTGGTTGGGAATGAGTATGAGGACTGGTGTGATGAAATAGAAAAAGTGGCAAATAGGGTTTTAGGTGAGAATATTCAGAAGAATGAAAGTAATAGGAAAATGGGAGTTAGTAAAAGTGTAAAAGAGAGGAAAAAAGTATGCAGAGAATATAAGTGTGATATTAAGAACAAAGAAAGTGAAAAAGATATTAATGCTAAATGGGAAAGGTACATAGAAAAGAAGAATCTAGCTAAAATAGATAATTATAGAGAGAAAATAAAACTAAATAGTAAATTATTGGATGATATTAATGAAAGTGGAAGAGATGGGAGTAAAATATTTTGGAATTACATTAAAAGAGGAAATTTGGAGGAGAGAAAGATAGTATTACTGAATGAGGAAGGAGTAGAGTGCAGCTCTAGAGAAGAATTAAAAAGAATATCGAATAGTTATGTAATGAAGATAGAAAAGATGTTAGATGAGAAGGACAGAGCGATAGAAAATATGAAAGCATATGTTAATGAAAATATTAGGTTTACAGAAAATAAACTGAATAGGGCAGAGAAGATATTGAGAAGTGGTAAGACAAGAGGGTTAGATAGATGGGCAGCAGAGATGGTAATGAATTTAGGGCATTGGGCAAAATTAATATTATTATCATGTTTTAATAAGATGGCACAGAAGAGAGTTTTTCCGGATAGTTGAAGTAATACAAGAGTAAGATTATTATTTAAAGGAAAAGGTAAGGATCATAGGAAGTTAACTAATTATAGATCAATAGTGGTAACATCAATTTTATATAAAGTTGTTTCATATATGGTAGCTGGAAGAGTTGCAAAATGGATGGAAGAAAATAATGTAGTGGAGGAAATGCAATGAGGTTTTAGGTCAGATAGGCGTATAGAAGATAGTTTATTTGTAGCTACACAACTTATAGATGAGTAGTGCTATATATGTGTATAATAATTAATAAGTTTTGTTAAAATAAGTTATATGTATATAATAATTAATGTTTTATTAAAATAAGTTTTATGAAATGAAATAGACAGGAATTTTGTAATTAAATTTGGTACGCTATTAAAGATAAGCGCTCCAGATTAGAAACTAATTAAGCAGCTAGATAAAAAGTGCTGATTACTAAAAGTAGTCAATAGCTGAGAATTAATTGGTTTCTGAAACATTCCTTAACAAGAAAAAAAAAGGAACAAAAAATAACTAGGCAGCACTTGCAGTGGGGCACTCACACGAAAGTCAAGAGTTTTAACTTAGCTATGAATCAAACCCAGTGAACTTCACCACTGAAGGTTAAAAAGTGGACCTAGGAACTTTGTAGGCCACACCAGTCTATATTATGTTTTTTTGTATGCCTACATGGCCAGCATTCGTAAGTTAAACTTAATTGTCTTATAACTATATATGTAATATTATTTATCCGACTGATACTTCTATTAAACTATTTGTCTAATCATTTGGTTTCTGCTGTCTATTTACCTGATTGTTAAGCTGAGTGAGTGGCTGTACACAGCAGAAAATTGGTGCAGTTAATCGACAGGATACGTTCTAGTAGAAAAATCTGGTGCAATTTAGAAACAGTCGTGGATTTGAATTGAATTGTACAATGTAGAGAAAGCTACAAGGAAATTGAGAATCGAAGTCCGGGTGAATATCAAATTAGTAGTCGGAAAAATTGTTTTAGTAAGTGTATTAATTTGTTTTAGTAAGCGTATTAATAGAAGTTTGTCCCAGTAAGCGTGTTTAATAGTTATCTCATAGTGAAATAGAAATTTTTTTTTATAAAAAAAAAAGGCAAAATAGAAAATGATGACATCAGTGCCTCAGGTAACAATTAATGAGTTCAATGTTAATAACCCATTTGATTGGCCAATTTACCTTAAGAGAATCAAGAAACTGTTTTTGATTAATGGCACAAGTGACCCCATTAAAGTTGCCACATTATTGTGTTATGCCGGGCAACAAGTAATCAAAATAGCAAATAGACTCTGTGATCACAAAGAGCCAGAGAATTTGGCATACAATGTAGTCACAGGGAAATTAAATAATTTTTTCAGTCCCCAACCTTCGAAGCACATCGCAAGACTACACTTCAGAAGCCAAAGGCAAAACAAGGGAGAGTGTATATGAGATTATGATCAAGCTCTAAGAGAACTTGCTAAAAGTTGCAGTTATGGCGATGCTTTAGAGGATAATCTGCTTGAGCAATTACTTTGGGGCATGTCAGACGATAGGCTTAGGCAGCAGTTACTGGCCTCAAGAGAGTTAACGTATGATGAAGCAACCAAAATGGGAGCAGCCCATGAAATAGTACTCAACCTATCGGAAGAATTTAGAAATTTTACCCACAAAAATAGCGGTAATGCGTATATTCGGAAAACTGAAAATAAGTCCCAACCTATTAAGAGCAAAACATATGAGATAGTGTGTTATTGCTGTGGAAAAAAGACCACATGGCTCGTAAGTGTAAATATAATAAGGAGCATTGTAGGACCTGTGGTAAAGTTGGGCATTTGCAGAAAGTATGTCGAAATAAAGGAGAAAAGGATTGTGGCAGCTCGCCAACTTGTAAAGTCGAAAATAAAAAAAATGCGATTTACAATACACAGATTGGATACAGAAATCAGTTTATGCTGACAGTTAATTTATTAAAGACACCAGTAAAAATGGAAATTGACAGCAGAGCAGGTGAGTCAATGATGACACATGAAGACTGGGAAAAAGTAGTGCAAAATCGAAAAAACCCTCCTTTATTAATGCAGACAAGTTTAAGGGCAAAAGACGCTAGTGGAAATAGTATGAAAATATTAGGGAAGGTGATGGCTCAGATTGAATTAAACAGTAAGGTTCGAACACTACCATTATATATAGTACAAGGTGGTCTAAATCCTATTATAGGTAGGGAATGGTTCGATGCTTTGAGAATAGAGATCTGTGTGATATATAAAGTTGCTATTGAGCAAAAAATGAGAAATAAATATTGTGAATTATTTAAAAGTGATGAGGGAAAAATTATTACGGTGCCTATAAACATAGAGCTACAAGGTGGTGTGACCCCCATTATCTGCAGACCCAGAATCTGGTTAGTAAAGGTGTATTAATGCCAGTCGAGAAAATGGAATGGGCCACCCCAATTGTGGTTATATCTAAGCCAAATGGGGAGATCTGCATTTTCAGAGATTATAGGACCACAATAAATAAAAACCTCACTAAAAGTCAGTACCCTGTACCAAATGTCAGGGAAATACTGGCAAATATGCAAAAGGCAAGTCACTATGCTAAAATTGATTTAAAGGCCGCATTTCACCAGATACCAGTTTCTAAACGGACCTCAGAATTGCTAACTATTACAACACATAAGGTATTGTTTAAGTATAATAGATTGCCTTATGGAATTACTGTTGCACCAAATATTTTCCAGGCCAAAATGGACATGCTGTTCCAGCAAATGGATGGTGTAACACCGTATTTTGATGATATTTTGGTCATGGCCAATTCAGAAGAGGAATTACATGAATGAGTTTTAAAAGTTTGTGACAAGTTATGCAGTTTCGGAGCTAAAATAAATGCAGACAAATGTATCTGGATGGCAACTGAATTAAAATTCCTGGGACACATAATTTCAAAAAAGGGAAAGAGACCCAACCCTCAAAAAATTGCAGCTGTAAAGGAAACCTGAAGACCCAGAAATGTTAAAGAACTTCAAGCTTTCTTAGGACTTCTTAATTATTTTGAAGTTTTTCTTAAGGGGAAAGCTCACATAGCAAAACCACTATACAATTTATTTAAAAAGAGCCAAAAATGGCTTTGGGATCAAGCACAAGAAAAAGCTTTTTGTGACACGAAAGAATTATTAACGTCAAACAGCTTATTAGTACATTACGACAGTAGCCTCGAATTGATATTGACAACAGAGGCATCCGAAGTTGGAATAGGGGCCGTCTTAAGCCATACAGTAGCTGACAGCGAGCGACCAATCGTCTATGCTTCAAGAACGTTAACAAAAGCTGAGCAAAATTATAGTCAACTAGATAAAGAGGTACTGGCTATCATATTTGCAATAAAAAAGTTTCACCAATATTTGTATGGTCGACAGTTTAAAATCTTTACCGATCATAAACCGCTGTTGGGATTATTAGCAAAAAATAAAACTGCCCCTGATCATCTAAGCCCTAGAAGGTTACGTTGGATTATCTGTTATCAGGCTATGATTTTGATGTAAATTTCAAAAAAGGAAAGATCATTAAACATGCAGACGCACTGTCAAGAATGCCCATTAAAGCTGAACTACAAAAAGACAATCAAACTATTAACTACATCGATAATTAGAACAACGAATTAAGAAATAGTGAAAAGGTAGCTAGTGGGACTAAGGCAGACCACGGATATAAATACTTAAGTAATTGGATGAGCAAAGGCTGGCCAAAAAGTCAGCCCGAGGCACTACATAAAACCTTATGAGACGTAAGACAAAGACTGTCCATAAACAAGGGATGCATATTAATGGATGATACGAGTGTTGATACTGAGCAGTGGGCAGAATAAGATTCTTCACTTAATTCATCAAGGTCATCCTGGGATAGTGCGGGCCACAGCTCTGGCTCGTAATTACATATGATGGCCTGCAATTAATATTGACATAGAGAAATATGTGAAATCATGTGAAAGTTGCCAAATAAATGCAAATATGCATGAGAAAAAATATGCTGCTTGGCTGGCAGCTGAAAGAGCATGGAGCCATATTCATGTTGACCATGCTGGACCATTTCACGGCTTTATATTTTTGGTAGTGATTGACACTTATTAAAAGTGGATGGAATATAGAGTAGTGAAAAACACCAGTACCGAAGAAACAATCGCAAAACTGAGGAGATTTTTGCTTTCCATGGGATTCCTGAAACAATCATGTCTGACAATGGTACCAGTTTCACATCCACTAAATTTTAAGAGTTTCTCACAGAATGGGGAATTAAAGACTTAGCCATGCCCCCATATCACCCGGAGTCCAATGGTATTGCAGAAAAGGCATTACAAACTTTGAAGCAAATGTTACAGAAGGAAGGCACTGCAAATATACAAGACCCCTTACATTCTGCCTTATTATATCAACATAGTACTCTGTGTGCTACAGGCAAATCTCCTGCAGAATTAATTTTCGTATGGAAACTCCGAATGAAACTATCGTTAATCCACCCAGAACAAAACTCTACACACTACGAAAGCAACACTGGAGATACTATTTACTCCAAGGAAAAAAAAGTCTGGGTTAGAGACATTATCAGGAAATACTGGGTGAAGGCCTTCATAAAAGAAATTCTGTCAAAACAAATAATACTTGTAGAGACAGAAACTGGAAAAACAACGTGCAAGCATATAAATCATGTGAGACGTCGAGAAGAATTAGTGCAAACCAGAAGTACTGCAGCACCACACATCCCCAAAATCGAAGAGAAATCCGACAATCAAAAAACTGAAGGAGCCAACAAAACACCAGTAGAAGATAAATATGATGATCAAGAGACCAACAAAATGCCAATAGAAGAGAAAACATCTTCGTGAAGATCTTTAAGAACAACAAAAGAACCCGCCTACTTAAAAGACTATGTAAGTCTTCAGAAACAATAATTTCTGAAGTGGTGGAGGTGCTATATACCTGTATAGTAATTAATAAGTTTTGTTAAAATAAGTTATACGTATATAATAATTAATGTTTTATTAAAATAAGTTTTATGAAATGAATGAGACAGGAATTTTGTAATTAAATTTGGTACGCTGTTAAAGATAAGCGCTCCAGATTAGAAACTAATTAAGCAGCTAGATAAAAAGTGCTGATTACTAAAAGTAGACAATAGCTGAGAATTAATTGGTTTCTGAAACATTCCTTAACAAGAAAAAAGAAGGAACAAACAATAACTAGGCAGCACTTGCAGCAGGGAATTCATTGAATGCACATGAAAGTCAAGAGTTTTAACTTAGCTATGGAACAAACCCAGTGAACTCCACCACTGAAGGTTAAAAAGTGGACCTAGGAACTTTTCAGGCTACACCAGTCTATATTATGTTTTTCGTATGCCTTCATGGCCAGCATTCGTAAGTTAAACTTAATTGTCTTTTAACTATATAAGTAATATTATTTATCCGACTGATAATTCTATTAAACTATTTGTCTAATCATTTGGTTTCTGTTGTCTATTTACCTGATTGTTAAGCTGAGTGAGTGGCTGTACACAGCAAGTAGGAATTCAGGTAGACAGATATATATGAGTTTTATACATATAGAGAAGGCATATGATAGATTGAATAGAAATAGATTGTGGATAAGTTTAGCAAATCTGGGAATGGATGAAGCTTTAGTGGGTGTTATTAAGAAATTGTATAAAAATAATTACTATACATATCAATTAGGAAATATAGAATCATTTAAAGTTTAAAATGGGGTGGGACTGAGGCAAGGATGCCCTATGTCACATATTTTGTTTGTGTTGTATTTAAGTGAAATGGAGAGAGCAATAGAAAGACTAGGAAGAGGGAAAGAGATACCATTTATAAGTGGCAAGAGAATATATATATTGTCAGGTCTTTTTTTTGTGGATGGTGTCTTTTTGTATGCAGAAAGAAGAGAAGATATGGAAGTTATTCTGGAATATGCACAATGGTGGGTAAAGATATGAGGATTAAATTTAGTAAAGAAAAATAAAATATAATAATGGTGAATACTGGGGAAAAAGAAGACAAAGATTTCTTATTGGGGGATATAATGTTAAGTGTGGTGAATAGATATAGTTATTTGGGAATCATCTTGAGTAATAAGAAAAATTGCTTGGTTGAATGGGAGAAAAAATTGATAAGTGAAGCAAAGAAAAGAAAGGGATTGATAAAGAAATTGTGTCTTCATATAATAAATATGATGTAGCTAGAATTGTATGGAAGAGAGTGGCAGTTGCAGGGTTAACATATTGCAATGATGTGTTATGTGTTAGTAAAGGGGTATTAGATTACTTAGAAAAAGTACAAAGGGAAGTAGGAAGACATGCATTAGATGCAGAGATGTAGACAGAAAAGGAGGCAATTCAAGGAGAAATGGGATGGTCAAGTTTTTATATGAAAGTTGCAAAAAGCAAGTTGAAAATGTTTGGTAGATTGTAGTTTATGGATAATAAAATAATAGCCAAAATAGTATTTAATTGGGTTACAAGTAAAGGCAGGCAACAAGATGGGTGAGAAAGGTAATGTGTTATGCAGAAGATTTGAATAAAGAATTTATGACAGTATACTTGTACAAAAGGTGGGATGATTGTGTTAGGAGGACTGTTGAATGTTATAGTTGTAGGAGGTAGGATTAAAGAATAGATGCATTAATAAATAATAGGGAATTGAAGAGATGGAGAACTAGTATGGAGAGTAAAATGAGTTTAAATATTTATAGAAGTAAATTGAACATTGGGTATGAGTTAATTTATCATAATAGTAAGGAAAGTAGTTTATTGTTTAAGGCTCAAAGGGGATCTTTAGCAACAAGGGAATATACATGTAAATGGAAAAATATGGGAGATTTAGTCTGCAAGTTGTGTAAGGAAGGCATAGAAAATATTAGGCATCTGTTACTTCAATGTAAATGCTTGGAAACAGAAAGGGTACAAATAATGAAGTTATGGAAGATTAAATATGAACAAAGTGATTATATATTGATTTTTATGCTAGGTTTGGGAAAAGATAAGGAGGATTTAGATATGAAAGTCATGTAGTTGACAAAGATTATGTTGTGGAAATGGGATGGAGCATATTATGGGAAAATTTAGGGTGGACAATGGAAAAAGAAGATAAAGTAGCTAACAGGTTTCTCTGGGCATAGCTGCTGTGAGATTCCTGACTCCATTTAAGGATAAGTCACAGTGCATTACATCACATCACATCAACATACTATTAGTAAATCAAATGTTTTGTATCTTAGATATACATGTTACATATTCTATTATAATATTTAACATTTTCTGTTAAACTAGAAATCACGTCTTTTTTTATAAAATATAAAGAGAAACTTCTTCTATTATATAATTTTTTTTTTAGAAAAGGAACATAAATATTTATTAACTTACTTGTCATGATGAATAAAAAAATGCCTATTGAAATAAATAATAACTACATTTATATGTATGCTCTTCTAAAGTACAAAGGAGTGCTAAAAAAGGTTTCAGAAAAATTCAATGTGATGTTCTGTGGCTTCTTCTTTTTTGGAGTCAGTAATCTCCTTGCCACTTTGCCCAGAGAAATCAGTTAGCCACCTTACCTTTCCTTCCTAAGTTTTTCCCAAATTCCTCTCTATCCTGCTCCATCCCATTTCCACAACATAATCTTTGCCTTTATATTTCAATCTCCTTTATATTTTCCCAAATCCAGCATGAAAATCAAGAACGCACATTAACTGCCACCTACATAAAATTTCACAAACTAATATCTGAATGTTATACGCATGGGCTGAAATGAAAACTACTGCTAAATAACATCAATGCAAACAATACAATGTACGAACATATTGTTTACAAAATGAATTAGATGGCGTGCCAACACAACTTTCTGATGATTTCTCAGAAAAAGTTAATAACAATAAGATATAGAAGGCAATCAAAACTCCTCACCAGTGCATTAAACAAGATGTTAAAGCAGTGATGGTACTCTCACTCCAACCACAAGAAAGAGACATTAAGGAAATAATAGTGGCCATCTTATTTCTGAACTCAATTGCTATTATATACGCTAAGCTTAAGTGTCTAGAAGTGAAAGAGTGAATATATAAATCATTCATTTTAAATCCATTTCTTATTTTAATACTCTTATTAGCATTTCTGAAATATTGAAATTTACTTAGTGCCAATATTAGACAACAATGTAATACATTCTCACTTCTAGACACTTAAGATTGGCTCATATAATAGGATTTGAGTTTGAAAATAAGATGGCCATTTTTCTATCTTGTAGCTGGGGTGAGAGTATCCTTACAGTTTTAACACCCTGTTTAACATCACTGATGAGATTGACCTCATCTAGTTATAATCTAAATACTGCACTTGCAAAATTTATTGAGTATTACAAAATGAGATAATAAAATATTGTATGGATATATATATATATATATATATATATATATATGGATATATATATATATAACTGTTGTTTTATATGTTTGCATATACATAGTGAATATTTTTAGTTTTTCTTTAATTGTAGTAAATAAATATGTATATGATATGTATTCATCATCATCATCAATCATTATCAATCCACTGCAGGATGAAGGTCTCTCCAAGTTCAATTTATCTCCAATTTTTAGCTTTTCTGCTCCACATCGCCCCTGCACACTTTCTTATTTCATCTATCCAACTCACATGTGATCTCTTTTTGGGTCTTTTACAATGTCTTGGAATTCAGTTTAACATTTTAATTGTCCATCTATTATCATCTTTTCTAACAACATGTCCTGCCAAACTCTACTTCAGACTTTTAATATTTTCAATGAGGTCAGTAACCCCTGTTTGTGCTCTTACTTATATATTGTGTTTTTGATCTTTTTTTGTTACTCCCAACATGCATCTCTCCAAACTTCTTTGTGTGGTCTGAAGTCTTTGTATTGCTCTTCTATTAAATGTCCAAGTCTTAGATCCAAAAGTAAGAACTGGTAAAACACATTTAGTAGCCAGGCCTAAGGACCCAATCTCTTTTAATCATCTTGTATTATGCTAGCATTCTGACAAATTTTTTTGTTCCCATTTACTTTAAGTTTTCAATTTTTACTTTAATATTAAACCATTATTATTTACCAGAATATAATAAATTTGCCCTCATTCAATAGATATCTTTGTTCAGAAATGAAATCAATTTTAAAAAATCTCTTTCAAAATTATTTTAAAAATTAGATTTTAATCAAAACAAAGCACTGTTTCATCATCAAATTTGAGATGAAGCAGATTCAATTTGCAAAATGAATGAAATTTTTGCTTAATAAAATCTAAATCAATTGTTTTTAATATCTAGTAAATCTATCAATTTATACATTAAAAGTTTAAATTTTTTTTGTAATGTTTACAATGTTATTAAATGTTATAACAGTCTGATGAGTGTCGACATTTCTAGACAATTGTATTTCCCACCGCTGTAATCTTTATAATAACAATATTCAGAAGAATATATTATTCTATATTTAAAAATGTCTGTAAAAAATAAATATGTAATAATATATATTATTGATTTCCAATCTTATTATTACCCAAATACTATACAAAAATGATCATAAACTTTGGCAAAAAATCAAGTTTTTAGGCCATTGTAATATTTTCTCAAAGTAATCTTGCAAAGTTTGAAATCACAAAATACATAATAGACATCGGAAACTTTGATGACCTGCTTATATGATTATCTTGACATATTTTGAAGTTTTTTGAAATTAAATTATTAGAAAAAAAATATGTGAATTATAAAACTATAAAATAAAAAAGCTTTGCAAAGTTTTTCACCAGAGGGCCAAAAATGCAAATCCAAATTTTTGACTTTCAGCCTGAGAAAATTTTATAATTAAGAACACAATGGTTTAGACACATGGAATTTATGAATTATCATATGGCTTTTATGGAACCCTGTGATCAAACATCACAGCAGTTCCAGGAGAAATGAATATAATAATGGAACCCAGCATCACTCATCATCATTGGCACACTCACTCTATGTGATTGATACTAGTCATAATTTAGATTTTTCAAACTCTAGGATCCTATCCAGCTGTGACATTCTGCTTACATTCAAATATCAGCCTTTCAAGCTAATTGCGCAAGCTAAAAGCGCATGCACAATTAGCTTGAAAGGCTGATATTTGAATGTGATACAATTGTACGCATAGCGCTATATAAAAATAAATGCTTATTGACATTCTGCTTCCATCTGACTTTTTTAAGTTTAAAATCAAATTAATAATGTTTAATTTTATATGTTTTTAAGTTGATAAAAATCATTTCCATTTTTTTTTTTCTTATTGTATAAATTATTTATTGTTTAAATTTTAAATGATGAAATTTAGGTTGGGTATAGACATTGCATAGATTCATTAGCAGTTGATTATGTTGAAGTTTTCACATTTTATTAGAATATATAGGTCAACGATGTTAATGCGGGCATCTTACGATGAATGCCATGGGGCCTTGTGTATTGCCTTTTGCAATTGGCGTTATCGATGATTTTGTATTTTGATCGACTGTGTTTCATTTGGATATTTTTGACCATGGAATCTGTGCAGCCGATCTATACTCAACATTTTAAAAACAAATTTATAAAAATAATCTGTGCGAACATATTTAAATGTTAAATTTAAGTCAGGCGTGAATGGCTATATAGTTTTGTAAAGTATATTAAGGGAAAGTAATCTTAGGTTATTCATTTCGTAGTTGAATTGGTTCAATGGATGGGATATATTTGTGTAATTGTAGATGTAGTATGAGATCCGCTACGGGCAGGATTATATATATATGCCACACACCTTCTGTTTGCCTATGGATGGGTTTGTAAGATGGCAAAGGATCACAGTCCATTCCTATGGAGTTTTATGTTTATTGTTCTACTCGCCAACAGATGTGACATTCCTGTTGGTGGAGAGACAATGTCTTCTCTAATTCTACTTACTGATCAAATGTACATTCCTGACAGTATAGTATTTTGTGTTGTCATATTTTCATGCTACATTGAATACACAAATGTATCAGATGGATTGGCGCTGGTTTGATTGTGAAATTTGTTGCCTAAGGTTAAATCAGGGAAGAATATTTTCTTTTCAAATGCAGATCTATGTAGTCTATTCATACTTGACTCACTAAATAAATATTAAACTCATGGTTGTAATTTACTTAAATGTAAAACTAAAGATTAATAGGAAAATCTAAAATGTTGAATTTATTCCTCAAAATTTAAATGTTATTTTATATGTGCGTAAATAAATATTTTTATGTGTTAATTTCTGGCAGTGGCTTTTATTTATTAATATTTAAGATATAAATTAAGATATAGATTTTTATCTCTGCATCTCCACTGAGCTAGTGACTTGGGCTAACGATCTGAATATTTAAATAAAGTGGAATCTTAACAGCGTGTATCTGCTTACTCTATAATTTTTTCTAGGTTTGAATGCCTAGATGGCGCTCTGTAGAGCAGATATCGTAGTTTGCGGTTAGATTTGATCTTCACTTTTATTTCGATCATTATAATATATATATATAACATTAAACATAACTTTTTTAAATGCTGTTCCAGTAAATGGTACATATTCCCATCTCAGTTTTGATGATACTATAACAAGAAAAGAAATTATTTTCCTATTAGTTCTCTTTTTATATAAAGAAGATTGTCCTGGATAATTAAAGCAAAGAGAAAGAATATCAATTAAACCAATTATTTTATTGTTTTTAATAAAGATCAAATAGATTGATTTTTATTTAACAAAGTAAAGAAATTCCTTATTTTTTTATTTTAATTTTGCAATAAACATTAAACGTTCTATACTAGAGTAATTCACATTATATATGTATAGTGAAGCTTTATGAAGAATACTATAAATTAAACATCATTATATAATTCACATATTTGTGTATATAGGTTTTATGAATAGTAAGTAGATTAGGAATATTTTGAATTGTAAAATCTGACCAATACTTTATCTATACTTTAAGGAATAGCCATTAAATTGTTTTTATCTCCCTCATGTATTCAAACAATTATAGAGGACCAGATTGGAATTGAAAATCCTATGTATGTAGTCCACATCTGTCACTTTTCATTTGGTTGCTTCAGATGAAATTCCCCAATAATAAACCCCATCCATAACTTTTAATAAGTTTCTTTATACCTATTAATAATTTTTTCCAGCCTTCCAGAAAACAATGGATAAAAATTTAGTGTGGTTAATTTTTTTTTTAGAAAAAAAAAAGAATTATTACATAGGCTAATTTATATAGTACTATACTATAGCAAACATGTCATGTTGCCCGTTTGATGTTCCTGAATATGAAGGCTCTCTACTTATATAGCTAAACAATAAGATGGTTTTTCACTGCAGAACAATCCTCCCCCAACTAATTTCTCGTAAAGAAAGTTTGTAGACAACCACACAGTAAGCTTTCTATACACCATATGATAAAGTGTTTGAGTTAATTTTCAACATTTTAACTAATCCTAGCTAACTATCCATTTACTAACCAATATCAGCGTGATATGTGAATTAACTATGATTTAGTTATCTGAAAAAACACCGTAACTTTTTTTTCAAGCTTGAACTCAGGTCATCATAAGCTATGTTAGATGGCTGCATTATTTATGTATTTAGCAAATGAATTTTGTTAGACAGTTTAAGTATTAACAAATTATCATAAAAATGTTTTAGACATTTCAACCAACAGATTCCTAGTGACCTCATTAAGTTCTTCAATTCTACTATCTTAGCCAAGAATTTGAATTTTATTAATTATGTAGATTATGGGTTTGTGTTTTCCCACAACTATATAGGTTAGTGACTGATAAAGTGAATACACTATTATGGCACCACAAAGTCCTTCAGTTGAGATGGAGTGTTACATATATATATATTATCAGAAATAAATGTACACATTTTTACAAACACATTTTAAAAGTATTAGTTTTAAAAAGTTAACAGTTTTATGTCTAAATGTTTTACATGTTTATATGATTTAGACTTTTTTAAAAAAGTCAAATTAATTGGATTTAAAATAATTGTTACAAACCATCTTCCAACCTGACATTAAACAGAGTGTTATTCATAATGCAGTCACATAATTTAATTTCCTTAAATTTATCATAAAATGTCTTTAATAAATTTCATCTTAGAAAAGAAAAATTAAATAATGCCAAATTCAAAGAGAAATGAAATGTCATTTATACATTTAAATCATCTAGCTATTTTTAAGTTCTTTCTTGATATAGTGGCTATGACGACTGACGTAGAGGTTAAATAAAAAATAATAGTTTTGGGAATAAGTTGATTGTTAGACGACTTTCTGATATCTTTTAAAATCAAACACGTGGTATTTTTTATTATGAAATTATTAAGGTGAAAAGCAAACGCTTGAGAAAATTGCTGAAATTTTTCTGGTTAAAACTAAAAAAGAAAATAAAACAGACTTACTTGTTTAGGTAATTATTTAATTAATTTATACATATGTGTCTACTTTTATGTTTTTTTTTTTTTGTATGACTTTGTAAAATGTATTTATAATAATTAGCAGTTATTACTTATATGATGTAGTGTAATATATAGTGACGGAGTCTGAAGCATAAAGGTTTGTGTACCATGGCTGAGGTCCCGTCATTTCTGTTACTTGAATTTCTTATGAACTCCAGAGCCATAAGTCATGTGATTAATTTTTTTATCAGCGGTTATGAAAGTAACTTCTTTAATCAATTTCAAATTTCTATTTTATTACTTCTCTACTTTAAATTTCATTATTTCATCAGCATTTGCCTTTATAATATAGTAGCACTGTTATCCAAAGATGGAGATAATATTTATCCATGTTATATATAATATTCTGTGGAACAGTAAAGATTGTACCACAAGGAATATCTGTAAAAGAATTAGTGGTAGCATTGGGATACTATATGTAACTAAGACTTATTACACTACTTTCTGCTAAAATAGTAACAATTTCTATATATCTTATTCTCTTGCAATGTGGTGCAAAGCACTGTGACTTCTTATTTGGAGACAGGAATATGCCAGTCACTATGCCCAGAAAAACCTTTTAGTCACTTTACCTTCCCTTTGGATTCCTACTCTATTTTTTCCATATTGTTCTCTATCCTGCTCCATCCCATTTCCACAAGATAATCTTTGTCAATGCTATGGCATTTATATCTAATTCCCTCTTATTTTTCCAAAACAGAGCACAAAAACCAAAAACCCACTTTCAGTATAATCACTTTGTTTATATTTATTCTTCCACAACTTCATTATTTGTACCCTTTCTGCTTGTAGGCATTTATATTCATTCAGCAGATGCCTAATATTTTCTATGCTTTCCTTACACAACTTGCTTTCTGTCACTTTCTATTGTTCCATCTGGTGAGAGTTTTTGTAAACACTCCACTTTTCTGTTCACATAATATTATTTTATACTAAAACTTACCAAATTGAACTTGAAAATATATTGGACCATTTCAAACTTTAAAAACTGACATATCAATCTGACACTGTATTATAAATGTCATACAGATGTTTATATAAACATTTTTTTTTTGAAAAATTAAATTCTTTTTCATTTAAAAGTTTTTTTTTAATGTGAATGAACAAAAATAGATTTATGAGTACTCTATCACATTCTACTTTAAAATCTGATATTTTCTTACAAAAATTACAATATTTTAAAAAGTTTGCAGTTTTGACAGATATTGATATAGTAGATATTCATTTCCCCTTTATATTATAGTTAAGTTCATGAATTTATATTTCTAAAGATAAAATATAAATGAATAAATTGGAAGTTTACCTGGGTATTTCTTTATGTGTAACAATAATCAAAAATACTTTATAAGTAAGCAAAAATTAATATTTTATAATAATTACAAATCTTCACTTGAAAACTAGACTAGAAGAATGTGAACACTCCCTGTGCATTTTCTTTTGTCAAAGAACAATAGAGAAGTCTTGAGCTTAGCCACAGTCTGTAAACTTCTGATTTCTTCAGGGTTCTTTTATCAACTTTAACATCAATAAAAGCATTATATTAAAATCTACTTTTTCCAACAAAAATGCTTTATTATCACTTAGGATAATATTAATATTGTGATCTAAAATTACAAAATCTGTTCTTTTTTTAAAAAAAAAAAACATTTAATGATTTTCAATGAAAGTAAGGGTTTACAAGTTAAGTTAGCTTATAAAATAGAAAATGTTGTACTGTGGGAAAACATATGCAATATTATTTGTTGTGTTAAAGAAATATATTTAATCAAGTATATTTTAAATTGGTAAATGTGTTACTGTTTTAAATGTCAAGTGCCTATCCCCCAAAGTAAAAATTCAGGTCCCTTTATTGACATACATATTACATTATAATGTAATATATATATTGTGAGTGTTCAAATTGATGATCCACATACATATATAAAAAAAAAAAAAAAAACATAGTAAGCAATTCAGCATAATAAATTTAACGAAGTAGGATTAATATTATTTTATACATTTCATATATAAATGCAATCACAATAGTAACAATATTACATACAGTTTAATGTTTTTTATGTTGTGTATATTTTATTTGTAAAATATTTAAAAAAAAAAAAAATATTGTTAAAAAAAAAAAGGTTATTATATCAATTTTATATTTTTGGTTTGTAAAATATTATTTTAAAAAAAAAAATTGTAATCGAATTTAAATGTGATCTTCGGTATGTCTTCTTATCTATGACCGTCTTATTATCTCTTATTATCTATGACCGTATGTGTGGTCGTAAAGATAAAAAAAAAACGTCAGAAAGAGAATCTATAAAAATGACGTGACAGAAGATAAAAGAGGTCAGATCGGTCAGTCATTCTCAGTCACTCACTCAAGCACGCACACACTTATTATCACTTTGTATGGTAAAGGACAAATCTATTTGTTCTATCTTAAAGAGAAAATGAACCTTTTCAATATTAAAATTGTTGGTTTGTAAAACTATAAAACATGGAGTAGTAGCAGGATTATCTGCCCGCTCAATCATTCGGGCGGACAGGTTGAAAAAGTCTCAGAGAGCGGCAACAATGTAAAAAAAAAAAAAAACCTATGAAAAAAAAAAAAATGCTTTATAAATAAAGAGAAGAAAAATGGATTTGCATAGACATCGTCTCCCCTGACTAACCAAATGGATCAATTCCACCTCATAACCTGGATCATCAAAATATACTACCTCTACAGAAATGGATAAGAGAAAGAAAACTTTTTAGTGAGTATTGCAAAGTTTACAATTACTATTTCGGACGGAGAAAATCCTCTTTACACTATAAATGAAGGCAATCGATAGACTAATAAACAGTGAATGGACAGATTTATATATATGGTATGATTTTTTTTTTATGAAAAATATATTGTGTTAATTTTTTTTATATGTAATACTATATGATTTTTTTTTTTTTATTATTATTTAAAGAAATATAATTATTAAATGAAAATGATCGGAAAGACTCAAATATAGTTAGTTATTTCATATTCATTTATCCGTAATTATTTTTGATAAACAGAATAGATTTTGATACCTCTTATTGCACATTTTGGTATAGGGTCATGTAAATTTTTATTTTTTTTTTAGTAAAATATCTAAGAACCTTTCCCATCATTTATTCATTCATTTTTTTTTTGTATGTGTGTTAACGTTCTTGCAACACGTATATAGAGATACATATAGCAACATGATTATTTTATTTGGTCCACCAATTTAAAATATAAAGACATTTAGGATATATACTATCATTAATATTATCAATCTTCTTTTTTATAATTAAATAAATTGAGTTAATTTAAATATCAAGACTAGTTTACTTATTTTGTTTTATTGGGATTGCGTAAGACGGCGGAGCAACTTAGGTAACAGAATTCAAACTCAGCTTGGTAAGCGAATTGAAATAGAAGATAAGGTATATTTTGCTTATTAATATTTTATTTTGTTTCTATATAAATTTCATAGTTATATTTGCATTCGAATATTATATATCCATAATATTATGTCTCTTAATTAATATCACAAAGTCAATCATTTCATGTTTGTCTGATTCCGTAATAAAAATCTAAATAGATTATACTTTATCGTTCGGTTTGGAGTAGTTCGTTTGAATATTTCTTAAGCTCCTATAAAATGAAGAAAATAAACTTCATTGACCGATTTAATTGAATATTATTTTCATTTATAGAAATATCAAATATAATCATGTGTTTTAATTGTTGCCAATCAAAATTTTTTATTCAGTTATTTAAAGTTTTCAAACAAGTTATATTAATATTCACAAGTGAATAAACATCCAAGAGAAGCTCGATATATTTTTAGTTAATATAGTTGGACATTGTAAAATTAGAAATGAGCTAATAGAGTATTGATATTAAACTCCAGTGAAGTATTTTAGTTTTAAAACCTAAACGAAGCATTAATTAAGCATCATTTTATTGAGAGATATTTATAAATTATTTTGTAACTTATTGATAATCTATCGACGTCTATTAATTTGTTTAAACATTTAAATGAGTGTATAAATTTTCGAGTGTTTATCTTTATATTTAGCGTTTGCTAACATGGATATATGCATATTTGGGGTTCAGTTATTATTTTGTTTTGTCGTTTAAATAATGTCTGTATGCAAACCAATGTTTTGTAAAGTGCTATTACAGGTACTTAGAAAATTATCCATTAAGTTATAAAGACAGTACCTTTAAATAATAAAGTAGAGTTAAAGTACTATAACAGTAACAGGCTAATAAAATATATATATTGGAATCTAGGTTAGTTATTAATTAGATTTGGTTTTGATTAGATTGCTAATCAAGTGTTAGCCTAATCCTATATTATTGTATAGGGCAATAGTAGTTGATTTCACCGCTCTATGCAATTTATATTGTAGTTGACGGTTTTGTTGATGGCTGGAGCAGATAATCTCAGTATTTCTTCATTTTTCATATGACTTAAGTAAATTAAACTTTAAGAGAGATTATTTGTGCTTTATGATGGTTTATTATATAATGGCGACCCGATTGAGCTAGACCAGATTAATTTATATTGGATTTTAGAATTTTATCAGATCAGATTGATCATCATAACCATCACCTTCATCCATCGATTTAATCAGTTGCAAATTGGCACCAATATTTTGGGCCTTCTTTTTGTTAGATTTGAATGGAGCACAGCAATCGACAATACCGTCGGTTACAATATATATATTGTAACGAGCACAGACGTTCGTTACATTGTTGTTTTTTTTTATTTATTAAACATGAAAGTAAATTAAAAAGTTCGCATTTAAAATTTTCCTTTAAGAATTAAAAATTGAAATTAAATATCATCTTAAACTCGTATATATTAAATCGCACAGATATAAAAAATTATTAAAATAAAACTTTATTAAAGAAAAAGTATTTTAAAACTAAATTTTAAAAAGATTTGGAGATAAAATTATATCTTTAAATTTAGCTTTAAATATATTTTTGATTTGGAAAACAGGTTAATTAATCAGAAATGGAAATGATAAATTTAATTAGTTAAATGTAAACCAGCCTTGGGCATTTAAATGTAAAAACACGGTCAGATAGGAAAACAATAGAAACTGTTAGCAAATAAGAAGAAATCCCTATGGAATCGGACCGCAGCGAAAGGACCATCGCATCGGTGACGTAATGTAAATTCAATCCTTCACATTAATATAAAAAGGACAAGTTTGGAAATTATTAATGAGTGATTGGAAATTGATTATTACGATGTGACTATATGTAGTAGTATGGAGTTGGAGGAATTGACAGACGCACTGTCAATTCTTTCAGCTGTTAAAGAAAAGAGAAATGAACTATCGTTTCCTACATTGAGGACTAGTTAAAGCAAAAATCTCCGGATGGATAAATAAATCAGCCTTCAGAATATTAACCTCTTTAGGACGGCATGGGAATTTACGTTCATGGCAAGCAACGGATAAAGTTGGACGTTTTAAAAACCGTAAGAACTTTACAATTAATGAACATTAAGTTAAAAACTTTTCGTATTTAAAATAATTGCATTAGTTTCCTATCTGACTAAAGTAGTTACAATATATAATCAACATGTAAAATGAAAGTTTTGTAAAAATTCACACTAGCCCCCATGATAATTTCTTGGCAGTATTGCCAAAATTCCAACTGTGATCTGATCCCATAATTATATTGCATTTTTTAAAAATATATCTATGATAATAACATGCTATAAGTGATTTTTATGGAACAATGCAGTCAAAATCAATTACTCATATGACTTTAACAGCAGTATAAACTTTATTAATTTATTTAAAATGCTACCCTGTGAGCAATGGATAGTAACTTGTGTGATTTGTCAATATGATATACAATGACGGACTGGATAAGTAAAGCTCCCACATTAAAGTTCCAGTTATCAGTTCATGTCCAAATTTTAAATGAGATCACAGTTAACTTTCTTAAATATATGTATATATATATATATATATATAAACTGAATGTGTTGACTCTATTCCAATAAATGTAATAATTTGTCAAAAAATCCTTAAGAGTTGTAAAAACGATCATTTTAAATCAATTCCTTTATTGTTCAACAAAATTGCCATAGGAATAACTCCACTGCCCTTTATTCGGTCCTAAATTTAAAAATCATCACTGAATAATGAGTATAATAAGAATATGAGTATTCGGAATAATAAATATGAGTTAAGATTCCTTGGTGCAGATTGACAAATATTTAGAAAAAAATTGCTGTAATTAATATGTAATATTGTCTTGTTTTAAGAATTATATGTCATTTAATTATTAGTTATAAAAGACACTATATAGATCTTGGGTTAAACCATGTGTTTGTTTTGATTACCTCTCAATGTTTCAACAAAATAGCATCCACCATTCTCAAGGTTAATTTTTCAAAGAAAAATCATTAGATCTCAAACAGTAATGAGATTGAGTGTGAGAATGAGATTGAGCATGAAGTAGTTGAGCTTTCAGAATATATATATATATATATATAAAATACATATTTTGCGGGTTCATCCGTGTTAAAAACTTTTAATATCAATTTACTGACGTTTCGACTTGGTCACACAAGCCATCCACAGAGTTATAAAAAGGTAGAAAGACGGTTGTAGAGGCGCTACAATCACTGGTTTGAATAAAACATTAAAAATCCCACCAATAGCAAAAATGTTAAATTTAAGAATGTTTTTTTAAAAAAATCTTTCCAAATAGGAGGAAGTTTGCACGTATCATCTCGCTTATTGATACAATCTGGCCTTTTAAGTATCTCAATGGCTTCTCTGATTTTGCATTGGTAGAGATTATCACATCTGGATATGATCCTGGTACTAGAAAAATCTATTTTATGACCTGAATCTATAATATGGAGTGAGAGTGCTGATGATGATGAGTGTTGTTTAACTGCATTAGCATGCTCATCTCTCCTAACACTGATGCGGCGATTACTCATACCTATGTAAGAAGCTTTACAATTTTTACATGAGATTTGATAGACACCATGAGATTCAAGAGGGATTGAATCCTTAGGCTTGGTTATTATATTGCTGATCTTTTGATGAGCAGAAAATGCTGTATCTATATTATAGCGTTTTAATATACGTATATAAAACGCTATAATATAGATACAGCATTTCTGCTCATCAAAAGATCAACATATAATAACCAAGCCTAAGGATTCAATCCCTCTGAATCTCATGGTGTCTATCAAATCTCATGTAAAAATTGTAAAGCCTTACATAGGTATGAGTAATCGTTGCATCAGTGTTAGGAGAGATGAGCATGCTAATGCAGTTAAACAACACTCATCATCATCACTCTCACTCCATACTATAGATTCAGGTCATAAAATAGATTTTCTCTAGATACCAGGATCATATCCAGATGTGATAATCTCTACCAATGCAAAATCAGAGAGCCATTGAGATACTAAAAGGCCGGATTGTATCAATAGCTGAGATGATACGTGCAAACTCCTCCTATTTGGAAAGATTTTTAAAAAACATTCTTAAATTTAACATTTTGCTATTGGTGGGATTTTTAATGTTTTATTCAAACCAGTGATTGTAGCGCCTCTACAACCGTCTTTCTACCTTTTTATAACTCTGTGGATGGCTATGTGACCAAGTCAAACGTCAGTAAATTGATATTAAAAGTTTTTAACACGGATGAACCCGCAAAATATGTATTTTATATATTTAACCCGTGCAAATCTTCGTTTTAACATATATATATATTGTAACAGGCACATACATACATTACATTGTTTTTTTATTAGTAAACATGAAAAGAATAAAAGTTCGCAAATAAAACTTCCTTTTTAAAAATTAAAAATTGAAAATTAAAATTCTATACTAAACTCATATATATAAAATCGCACAGATGAAAAAAATTATTAAAATAAAACTTTATTAAAAATAGAAAAGGTATTTTAAAAACAAAAACTTAAAAAGATTTGGTGATAAAAAATATATCTTTAAGTTTGAAAACAAATTAATTGGTGTTATTGAAAAATGGAAATGATTCTTTTAATTAGTTAAATGTAAACTAGCCTTGGGCATTTACATGTATAAGCAATGGTCAGATAGGAAAGAAAAACAATGGAATTGGACCTCAGCAAAAGGACCATCACATCGATGATGTAATGTCAATTGAATCCTTAAAATCAATATAAAAGGAAAAGTTTGGAAATTATTAGATAGTTATTACAAGATGACAGATATGTGTTAAGTTGGAGAGGGTTTGAGGAGAAGGGATTGAAAGACACACATTCAATTTTAGTTGTTCAAAAAAATGAAACATTGTTTTCCAATATTGCAGACCACAGGACATCAAGGCCCGGAAGAATACATCAACCATAAAGGACCAACGGTTAACTGCACACAGATCTCCTTATGACTTCGTGGGAATTAATACATTCCACTACAAGAAATCAGAGACTACGGACATTTTTCAAAACAGTAATAAATATATAGTTAATGAACATTTGAAAACATTAAGAATTTTAAAATATAAACTTTCTCCATATTTAAAAAAAATAGAAATAGATTCCTATCTGACCAAACTAAATTATTTATTAATTAGTTATAATTTTATTTGATGTATTTTTTTTTTTGTAAAATTATTTCCATTTATTTTTTTTTTTGTTCTTTAAGTTTTATTTATGATTTTTGTTTTGCGATAAATTAAATTATATAAATGTTAAACTTAAGTCAGGCGTGAACAGCTATATAGATTTGTAAAGTTATATTAGGGGAGGGTAATCTTAGGTTATTTGTTTCGTAGTTGAATTGGGTCAATGGATTGGATATATTGGTGTAATTAGTAGATGTAGTATGAGGTTCTCTATGGGCAGAATCACTTTATATGTCACACACTTCCTTTTTGGCATATGGAATGCGATTCGTAAGTCGGCAAAATGACCGCAGTCCTTTTCTATGGAGTTTTTTTTTATTGCTCTTCTTGTCAGATAGTATTCCTATCTGATGAGAGGCAATTTCTTCTCTTAACCTTTTGTGCTGCTGTATTTCATATTACATTGAATGCATCGATATATCAGATGAATTGATGTTAGTTTGACTGCGAATTTTTGGCCTAAGGTTAAATAAGGATAGAATATTTTCTTTCAAATGCAAATCTATGTAGTCTATTCATACTCGACACTCTAAATAAAAATACATTAAATTTAAGTTGGGTATGGAAGTTGCATGGATTCGTTATCGGTTAATTATGTTTTTGGTTTTCATATTTGATCAAAATATATAGACATTCGGAAAATAATGATACCTTACGGTGAGTATCTAAAATGTATTTATTTGGATGTCTTTTAAGTTATTGGTGTCACTGCGGTATCTTATGATGAATACCAGTGAGTTTTTTGTATTTTCTATGCAATTGTCGGTATCAATGATTTTGTATTTTGATCGTTTATGTTTATTTTGAAATGTTTTTGACCGTGTAATCTATGTAACCGATCTATACTCAACATTATAAAACAAACTTTTATAAACCCATCTGTGCGAACTTATAATAGTATAAAAATTAAAATGTAAATTAAAATCTAAAATAAAAGTTAAAAATAATGTTAAAGTAAACATACTAAAATAATAATGTCAAATTTTATATATATGTGTGTGTGTGTGCATAAATAAATGTTTGTATGTTAATTACTGGCAGTGGCTTATATTATTCTTTTTTATATATTCTTAGATAAGAATTTTTTTTATAAAATATAAATCTCTGTTATTCCACTGAGCTAGTGACAATGGGCTAATGACCGGATATCAAAATATATAAAATAAAAAAAATTTTTTTTTTGACTTATGTATCTGCCTACTTTATAAATTTTTCTAGCTTCAAATGCCTAGATGGCGCCCTGTAGTGCAGATTATGTTAAGCTCTTTTTTCCGGATCATTATAATATATATATATATAGAACAATGATAAAGATATATGCAAGAGATTGTGAGCTGAGTGAATTGATGAGTATTGGTTCAACACAAAATGTGTATCTTGATAGCTGGTTTTTAAATATCTTTGATCATATGTTTATAATTATGTGTTAAAAGTAAATAAAAACTATTCCCTACTTTGCATGTGGAGTGGTGTAGTGAAAATTACACTACAGAAATATTATTCATTAAATCGATAATCTCTAGTCTAGTGAAGACTAATAAGAATTATGAATATACTCCATTAAATGATTTGTGTCAAAGTTGTGAGGGCAGCAAGTTTCACACTTACGAATTAAACTGTAGCAATTAGGTATCTATCTATCTATCTATCTATCTATCTATATATATATATATATATATATATATATATATATATATATATATAAAATACATATTTTGCGGGTTCATCCGTGTTAAAAACTTTTAATACCAATACACTGACGTTTCGACTTGGTCACACAAGCCATCCACAGAGTTATAAAAAGGTAGAAAGACGGTTGTAGAGGCGCTACAATCACTGGTTTGAATAAAACATTAAAAATCCCACCAATAGCAAAAATGTTAAATTTAAGAATGTTTTTTAAAGAAATCTTTCCAAATAGGAGGAAGTTTGCACGTATCATCTCGCTTATTGATACAATCTGGCCTTTTAAGTATCTCAATGGCTTCTCTGATTTTGCATTGGTAGAGATTATCACATCTGGATATGATCCTGGTACTAGAAAAATCTATTTTATGACCTGAATCTATAGTATGGAGTGAGAGTGCTGATGATGATGAGTGTTGTTTAACTGCATTAGCATGCTCATCTCTCCTAACACTGATGCGACGATTACTCATACCTATGTAAGAAGCTTTACAATTTTTACATGAGATTTGATAGACACCATGAGATTCAAGAGGGATTGAATCCTTAGGCTTGGTTATTATATTGCTGATCTTTTGATGAGCAGAAAATGCTGTATCTATATTATAGCATTTTAATATACGTCCGATACTGTCTGTAGTTCCTTTTACATATGGAACACAAATCCTAATAGCTGACTTATCATCTTTTTGTTTCCTATTTTGTCTATTTTGGGCTTGAAATAAGGCTTTTTTTATAAATTTGTAATTATAACTATTTGCTAATAAAACACTATTAATATGATTTATTTCTTCTTTCAGATGACAGTCATCTGAAAGATTAATCTTCTCTATTTAAAGAGTTTTGGCTACAGAAACTATCTGAGTTGGGTGATGATGAGAATGGAAATGTAAATATCTGTCTGTGTGTGTATCCTTTCTGTAAATAGAAAAAGATAAACTATTTGGTGTTCTGGTGACTAGAACATCAAAGAAAAGGGAGTTTTCCATCAGACTCTGTCTCCATTGTAAATTTAATATGAGGATGCATATTATTTAAATGTAAGAAAAAAATCATCTAATGTATTTTTTCCATGTTGCCATATGACAAAAGTGTCATCTATGTATCTGGCTCAGATACATAGATGACACTTTTGTCATATGGCAACATGGAAAAAATACATTAGATGATTTTTTCTTACATTTAAATAATATGCATCCTCATATTAAATTTACAATGGAGACAGAGTCTGATGGAAAACTCCCTTTTCTTGATGTTCTAGTCACCAGAACACCAAATAGTTTATCTTTTTCTATTTACAGAAAGGATACACACACAGACAGATATTTACATTTCCATTCTCATCATCACCCAACTCAGATAGTTTCTGTAGCCAAAACTCTTTTAAATAGAGCAATTAATCTTTCAGATGACACACATCTGAAAGAAGAAATAAATCATATTAATAGTGTTTTATTAGCAAATAGTTATAATTACAAATTTATAAAAAAAGCCTTATTTCAAGCCCAAAATAGACAAAATAGGAAACAAAAAGATGATAAGTCAGCTATTAGGATTTGTGTTCCATATGTAAAAGGAACTACAGACAGTATCGGACGTATATTAAAACGCTATAATATAGATACAGCATTTTCTGCTCATCAAAAGATCAGCAATATAATAACCAAGCCTAAGGATTCAATCCCTCTTGAATCTCATGGTGTCTATCAAATCTCATGTAAAAATTGTAAAGCTTCTTACATAGGTATGAGTAATCGTCGCATCAGTGTTAGGAGAGATGAGCATGCTAATGCAGTTAAACAACACTCATCATCATCAGCACTCTCACTCCATACTATAGATTCAGGTCATAAAATAGATTTTTCTAGTACCAGGATCATATCCAGATGTGATAATCTCTACCAATGCAAAATCAGAGAAGCCATTGAGATACTTAAAAGGCCAGATTGTATCAATAAGCGAGATGATACGTGCAAACTTCCTCCTATTTGGAAAGATTTCTTTAAAAAACATTCTTAAATTTAACATTTTTGCTATTGGTGGGATTTTTAATGTTTTATTCAAACCAGTGATTGTAGCGCCTCTACAACCGTCTTTCTACCTTTTTATAACTCTGTGGATGGCTTGTGTGACCAAGTCGAAACGTCAGTGTATTGGTATTAAAAGTTTTTAACACGGATGAACCCGCAAAATATGTATTTTATATATTTAACCCGTGCAAATCTTCGTTTTAACATATATATATATATATATATATATATATATATATATATGTATAAGAGATTGTATATATATACTGAATAATGATAAAGATATGTATAAGAGATTGTGATCTAGGCCAATTGACATGTGCAGGTTCAACATAAAATGTACATCTTAGAGATCATACATCTTTTACACATGTCCTTAATCATATGTTTATGATTAAACTCCTCCATGTTGCAGGAATTATCAGATGAAAGTAGGACTAAAGATGAATGTTAAAAAGACTAAAGTAATGTTGAATAGATTTTCTCAAAATATGAAAATAAAGATTGATTATGATGAGTTAGAAGTAGTTAACAGTTACAAATACCTTAGTCAGATTATTAATACAGATGAAAATATAATGGATGAAATTAATCATAGAATTAAACTAAACTTGGTTGGAGTGCTTTTGGTAGAAATAACTTGATACTAAAAGGAAATATGCCTATGTGTTTGAAAAGGAAGGTATTTAATAAATGTGTTTTGCAAGTTCTTACTTATGGCTCTGAGACTTGGACACTTAATAGAAAAGCAATACCGAGACTTCAAACCACTCAAAAAAGTATGGAGAGATGCTTGTTGGGAGTAACAAGAAGAGATCGAAAACACAATGTATGGGTAAGAGAACAAACAGGTGTTACTGACCTCATTGAAAAAATTAAAATACTCAAGTGGAGTTGGGATGGACATATTGTTAGAAGAGATGATAATATATGGACATTTTACATTTTAAACTGGATTTCAAGAGATTGTAAAAGACCCAGAAAGAGACCACATGTGAGATGGATGAATGAAATAAGAAAGTGTGCAGGGGTGATGTGGAGAAGAGAAGCTAAAGATATGAAAAGATGGATTGAACTTCGAGAGACCTTCAACCTGCAGTGGATTGATAATGGTTGATGATGATGATGATACTCCTCCACAAAATGTTAAGCGTGAATAAAAATCAGTTACTAATTTGCGGGAGAATGGTATAGTGAAAAACATGCTATAGAAATATTATTCTTTAAGTAAGTTTTTATTTACGTTAAAATATCTTTTATTTCAACTACATTTTTATGTGTTTCAATGATACTTTTATTAACAAATTTTTATGTTTACAATAACAAATAATTTGTTAAGAATTATAAATCACTTATATTGAGATAGAAAAAATAATTCTATTTTTGCATTAGTGACGATTCGGATGTAATTATTTTTATTCCTCAACAAAATGTTATGATTTTGATCAATTATAAAGACTTCTGGCTTTTAGTAATTTTAAAATCATTTTAATAATAACATGATAGAAAATTATTTAATTTTCTGCAAACTCTATTTAAACTGAAGCATAATTTTAATCTTGATTTAGTTATGATTAATGCTGTTTAAAAAGCTTAATAATCTTGCAAACAAACCAATATGTAATAATAGAATATTGCAGCGCTAATAAGTATGCAACATTTGGGGTAATAAATCTGCAAAGAGCTAGTTATATTCATGGAATACATAAGAATTTTGAAACTCTTGAGGGTTAAATATTTAACAGTACCATCTATGTAGAGCACATCCATTCTCATAATGATCACCAAAATGAAGCCATATCAGGCTCAATTAGTATTTAGATGGTTGCCTGGCAACATGGAATATTGTAAGTCTGTTTGTTTGCCCTGAATGGTTATGTGCAATAGTAGAGGGATAGATTTTGAAGTGTAAACCCCTCATATTAATTTTTGTTCTGGGTCTTTCAAGTCTCAAACATCTGATGAACTCCCAAGAAACAAAGCCATTTGGGTATTTTTTATTGGTACTATGATATTTTACTGTTATAATTACATATAATGATACTGCAATAAATATCATTGCCAAATTATTACCCAAGATGGAAACATAATTGACCAAGATTCAATTACATCCAATTTGATCCCCATTTCCTGTTCTTTTCCCTAAGAATAATTCCAATAACTTTATACTTTACTATTGTCTTGATTGTGGGTGAGAATAAGAAAATAAAAAGACTGAGCAATAGACAATCAGGGAAGTTGCGAAGAGTCCCTCACAAAAGTATTAACAGGAATGCATTACACAAGAGAAAAATCTATATTTATTGTTTACATATTCATTTTCTTTTACTAAAAAATATAAGTGTATGGTTTATTGCTTAAGGAATTTGATACCTTGAAGTGGAAATTAGGCTCTAATCCATGGACCTTGAATTTCAGAAACACCCATATTATCATGGCACCAAACTAGACAGTAGAAAATTAAATGAATAGCCCCTGAATAATTATTTGTTAATAAACTCTTTATATAAAAAAAAGTCCATTAATTAAAAAACTATTGTAATAACAACAAAAATAATATATATATAACAATAATTGACTATTATATACAGTCTTCCAATCTGCAGAAGTACTTTCGGTTATTTCCTTAACCCTTTTCAACTGCTGTTAAATTCAAAAAAATGTAATTGAAGCAAATGTCATTGTGTTTGTTTTCATTATGTTTTTGAATTTAATGGTAGTTGAATAGGGATAAGGAATTAATACATCTGTGGACTTAAATACTGTATATAATTGTTAATCATTGTTATATTTATTATTTTTATTGTTATATATATATATATATATATAAACAAAATATTATCCAGGTTCATCTGTGTGTAATTTATTGAAAATATACATATAATATTTAAATCCAAGTATCATCTAGTATATTATATATATATATATATATATATATATATTGTACCGGTAAAAATCACCATGCTTAATCACACACAGTAATCCGAATTCAAACCCAGTCCACGTCTAGGAATAAATTCCAAAATGCAAACTAAATTCAAACCCAAAACCCTGGCATGACCCACCGATGACAACATTACAACGGTACGGGGTTTTCCCTTTAATAGCTCATCGAAAAACACAGACTAAATTACCTACAATCAGCAAGTTCATAAATATCTTATAGTCAGGATATTGGTACGGCTGATAATTTAATGTATATATTTAAGTTGTCGATACAGACAGCAGGTGATTGACTAGATTTCGAGAGTAATAATGCGAGAGAGACAAAATTAGGTTAGATAAATTTTTAATAAATTATTGAAAGCATTGAATAATATTATTTACAGGTACGGTAAAACTCTCATATGTATTTTATAATAGATTGCTGCTAGTCATCAATAATCGGTTTGTACTGATTAACAAACTCATGCCAATATTTATGTGTTTAAATGGTTGTACAGGTTGATATGAGAATCAGAGTAATTGGAGCACTTAAAATATTTAACTACTAGTTTATATTAAGTTGTTTTATTTTAATAGATTCAAACCATTGTGTATACGGATAAATGGGAGGCGGTTTTATATAAAAATATAATATATAATACTGATGTACTGATGGTTGCAGGGATTAAGGTATACTACAAATAATAACTTGCGGTGCATTGACGGAATACCGGGCGGCTTGTACTTTGACAAGTCTTAATGCCCCCAAGTAGATCCGGGACACTACAACAAGCCGGGCTCATTTTCGAACCCCAGTGATCCAAGAGATTACCTGGAGAAGAATTTCTTTCTCTCCATGTGGTAGTAAAACGAGACGCCAACTTAAGCGAAGGTAAAGGCATTGCCACCGTAACATCGAGGAAGAGTGATCGGAAGTGGATTTTAAAACGAAATTATATAAACCATTTTATCTATCCGTAAATGTTCTACGCAACAGCCTGATATAACTATTCAATAAAACATGGAGAAATCAAACGATCGCAAAAGTAATAATTAATTAATTTCACTCTGAAACCCATAACTCCCCAGATTGTTCGGAAGGTAATAATAGCAATAACATATTCACTTATTATCATTACTCCGTAATAATATATAAAAAAAAATATAATGACATTTTAGATTATTTTAAGTATTTGAGATTTGGAGTATAGATTAAAATATCATGACGAAGTAAAAGAAACAATAAAAATATTTGAATATTTCTCAACTCAACATAAATGAAACAATTTTTAGTTCGATAAAAGGGAAATTACTTTTAAAATGAATATAATAAATATTATGGGATAAACTTTACTGACTATAATTAGAGTTGAGAAATATTATTATTGGCATCGTTTTGTTTGTAAAATAAGTAATAGTAAAATATAAATGTATTCACAAATGGATTATTAGTAGGCACAAATCTTAATAATGATTATCTAAAGACTAGAGCACAGAAATATTAGAGAAGGAAATTTACTGACAGATTTTAGTGTAACATTTTCAAATGGAAAACAAGAAATTTACATGCAATTACTTAGGTTTACAGATTAAATATAAAATTATTACTGAGAGGAAAGTTAAAAAGTTCATGTAACAAAAGTTACCATTCTTTCTTCGTCCGGCTTTTCTTCTTGCGGTGATATGTATGAAGAACGTAGGCGTGCATTTTGAATTTCTTAGAAAGGCATGGTTAATTTAAATGTTGGAATTTGGAAGACTGGAAGCACGGAAAACATTACAGATCAGCGGTACGAAAGATTTAAATTGGCAGAACAGGAATCAGCTTCTTGGACTTTAGCCCATCATTATTGCAGTTTACCCGGCAACTTCTTAATAATGGTTGAAGTGATTTCTCTGGAACAACTACTTTGCTGTCTTGAGACGATCTAAGCACAGCCAAGTCAAAAGTTAGAGTCCCTATCCTATATTTAAGATGGCTACGGTTGACCTTTCTGCCTAGTTTTTGTTCATAACTCCGCCTCCTTTGATTTCCTGGTCTCCAGCAATATCTAATTTTTGACTATACAATAGCATTTGCCTTTCTTGATAAGACTTCTACGTTTCTCATTTATTTTTCAATTTAATACATGATTCTAAATTGACAAAACAATTACATCGGAATTCGTGAATACAAAAATATAAATTCATTATCTTAATTTATCGAAGTACAAATTAATTATTCTATACATTTTGTACAAGTAAGATTTTGATTAAAAATACTGATCAAGGAATGTGACTTTTGATCAGCATTTTTAAATGACTTTGTATAATTTGCAAAATTAAAATTTAAAGAAAATATACACGCAATTGAAACTTTTAAATTGAGCTAATATAAATCCACAAACCACACACACACAAATATTATTTACCACGATCTGTGACATTTATACTCATACTCTTTACATTAAATTCTTTTTAAACAAACACAAAATAAATAACTTAATATCTATGTGGCTTGGAATAGAAAAAGTCTCATTGCGGGTAAATAGTGGTTTAGAATTACCGTTCTTAAATGACAACCATGAAACTAAGATCGATTCTTCGATCTGTCTGTTTCAATATATATATAAACCAATATTTTGATCAGGTTACATTGGTCATCAATAGGGCAACATATTTTATAAAATAATTGTAAAGGTGCTGTAAACACTAATGTATAACAATGAACATTCTATTAATAAGAATTAGAAATAATAATTAAAATAAATTATTTAGATTAATGAGTTTTTTTTTAAAAATATAATTTGCATGTATCATTAAGTTTGCTGATGCAATCAGGCCTTTAAAGATCTCAGTGGCTTCTCTGATCTGACATTGTTGAAGAGTGACATCTGGATACTATTCTTGTATTAGAAAAAATCAGTGTTGTGATCTATATCCATAACATGAAGCAATAGTGCTGCTGATAATGAGGATTTTTCAACTGTATTCATATGTTTGTCTCATTCAGCATTGATATGATGATTACTCATGTTTATATAGGAAGTTTTACATATCCTAGGGTTTGAATTAAGGCTTGGTATATTGTTTTATTATTATAGCCATTAGTTGATAATATGTTGCTTATATTATTCATTTCATCATCAAGATATGATTTATCTGAAAGAATGTTAATAGATCTGGTAAAAAGAGTTTTCACAGCAGAAAAGATTTGAGCTAGATAATGTGATGAAAACTTTAAATATTTATCAGTGTTTGTAGATTTTCTGAAAATTGAAAAAGATAAAAGATTATTCTCTTTCTTGGTGACAAGTACATCAAAAAAAAGGGAGTTTCCCATTAGGTTCTGTTTCCATTGTAAATATGATATTAGGGTGTACATTATTTATGTGTGTGAAAAAATCATGTAAGTTGCTTTATTCTGTTACCAGCTGATAAAGTTATTGTCTATGTACCTGAGCCAAATAAGAGGGTTTAAAGGTAAGTTCACACTAAATCCACATGGGAGAATGAACAAAACTATCTACAAAATCTGGACTTCCACATACAAAAAGATGCACAAATAATTACTGGATGACCATGAAACCCTTGGAAATTAAAAGATATATGCATCAGAGTGCTATAGCATCCAACACACACCAATATGCCAGATTAAATGCATTTCTACACAGAAACATTTATGCAAATGCAATACATACAGAAGAGCTAACATATTAAAGTATATCAAAAAACTAACATCTGTTGACTATAAATATAGAAAAATAACCAAAACAATAGCATGATTCCAAGAAAAAATAAATCAGCAAGTTAGAATTGGAGATAGCAAACCATGAATAACCATACCATAATACAAAACATGGCTAAACCGTTAGTAAAAACACTATGAAATAAATTTTCAGCAGACTTCCACCCTTCTGTTAACACCAATAGACTCACCTCAAAAGACAAATTAGATCCAAAGACAATGTCCCAAGTTGTATATCAAATCCAATGCCCTCAGGCTGGTTACAGGGCCTCATTTTATGGAGAAACAAAAACAACCATCATGAATAGAGCATCACAACATATGTATATATATAGAGAGAGAAGAGCAATGAACAATAGAGACCACATTGGCATTTTTAGAACATGAAAAAACTGGACACAAATTTGAACCCACCAAACCCACAATAGTATGTAGAGAAAGAAACAACTATAGACCTAAAATTAAAGCAGCCTACTTTATAAATAATGATGCTAATTTTATAAATAGGAAGGACATTCACCATTTCAAAAAGATGGACCAATTAATCAAAACAAAGAAAACACCATGATCTATAACAAAATAAACAGCAAACTAATTTGCATAAATTACAATACTCTCCATCTTTATCATTGACTGCATTTAGCTATGAATATGAAGTCTAAAAATTTCGAAAGTGCTTAATGTATTTAAACTTTATAAACAAAATTAAACTTCTCTAACAAACATGTTAGTGCAGAGTTATTAGTATTTAGTCCATAAATAAATCAGCTATTACTCCTGAAATTGGTGACCCCACCAAGATACCAAAAGTTTTCTTATAGTATTGTCCATTATACATGAAATAAGTATTGGGTGGCAATGTTTAGCTAATTTAATAATATGGTCTGGTAAATTGTATCCTTTAGATATAACATTTAAAGCTTTGTCAACTAGAACGTTTGTAAATAAAGAAGTAACATCGAAGCTGACTACAATATTATTCATATTAATTTTTATATTTTCTATTAGAGAAATAAAATGTGTAGAATTTTTAATATATTATTTAATATATAAAATTGTAAGTTTCATTACATCAGATAAATACCTAGCTAAAACGTGAATGGGAGATCTAATTGTGCTTATTATTGGACACAAAAAGATATCCGTTTTGTGAATTTTTGGAAGTTCATAAAATTTTGAACAAATACACAATTTATCTAATATGAAAATACTATCCAGATGTGATACTCAACAATGTCAGATCAGAGAAGCCATTGAGGTCTTTAAAGGTCTGATTGTATCAACAAACATTATAATACATGCAAATTACCTTCTACTTGGAAATTAAAAAAAAACACATCTATCTAAATAATTGTTTATAATTATTATTTCTATTTTCTATTAATAAAACATTCATTATTGTTATAGATCAGTGTTTATAGCGCTTCTATAATTACTTTACAATATTTGTTATCCAGTTGATAAACAGTGTAACCTGGGTAAAATGTTGATATATATACAATAAATTATAGATGGATATATTTCATTTATTTATGTAGGCTGTGAAAATTTATGAGTTAATACATATATAGACTAATAATTGTCATTGTAGACATTATAGAAAAAGTATTTTGGATGGTCTAGGACGTTTATAAAACTTTGGAAAATTCATATTAATCAAATAGTTATTTCTAATGGCATGTGATGCAGCTTTTCTCTTGCTGTCTATGTTCTATAGAATAAGATTCTGCCCACATCCAAAACTTACTGAGATCTATCATTCAATAACATTTGATATCTTCAGATAAGTAATTATTAATATTTTTGTTTTCTCTATTGCAGTAGTTATAAAAGTCTTAAACTTTTAGATAAATAATTATTTTAACTAATGAAGTAACTTCAAATTAGAAACCTCAATGTCAGACTTCTAATATGTAATACTAAATTTTGGTAGGTTTTAATTTTAATAATAGTAGATTAAATATCAATTACTCCAAATATAAATGGCTCTCTGGATTATTTTTTAATTAATGTTACCTTTAATAATTCTCTTCAAAACCCTCATTCACTATTTGGTTTCTGTACAAAAAGTCCATATTTTTGCTTGAAAAAACAAATATTTAATAATTTTTTGTGGTACTTTTGAGTTTTCTTTAAAACCAAGATGGCAGCTCATATTTTTGATAAATATACAGTTGCAAGGGTCTATAATCTAGCAAAGAACTGTTAGTTGTTAAATTAAAACAAAATTAATAAATTAGTTGTAAAATTTAAAAAAAGAAACAAATTCTGATAAATTTTATTAAAAAGCTTTATTTCAATTTTTTTTTTTTACTTATAATGTGGCAAATGATGAGACACTCTTAACATTGTTGTACTTTGGTTCAATTCAGCATGTTTCTTTTTGTCAGCAGTTTTTTGGTAAATTGTAGTAATAATAAAAATTTGGGACTTTATCACAGAACATGATGCAGTGGACTGTTTCCAAAGACATGGCTTTCTGCCCTTCTGAAAAGTGTGTGTTAAGAAAGTGTAAATATTGTATTTATTTATTTTTTCTATTTTTTTGCTACTAAGTTAATACAAAAAAAGAAAATAAACTGTAAATATTGCAATTAATTTGAGAACTATAATGGTGTTAATGCAAATTTGTGTGAAGATGCTACATAGACCATTTTTGAGATAGAGAAAAACAGGCCTCTCTTCTATTGACTGCAGCAGGGTCACCCACTATGTAGTAAACCTCCCTGACTTTGCGTTTAATGTCATTTCTTTCAGAGCAGATAACACTGGCTGTGGTGGGTAGAAAGGCGTGGCCAGTGGCTCTCCCATGCTCAATAAAAATTGAATTGCCATCAATATTAGTTTTGGTCCTTTTGAAGAGGTATCTATGTTGAGTACTCTGGTTGCAATGTTGGTTTTAGTTTCTCCATAATATATTGCTATACAGTTTCTTTGGGGACAGGGGATTTTGTAAACAACTTGAGGTGTGAGTTCAGGTTTAATCCTGTCTTTGGTGTTTGATGCTTCTATTGGTGTTAGGAGGTGAATGGAAAGTGACTGCAAAGTCACATGATAATATGTTAATAAGGCTTTTGGTTGTTGACTGGATGTCTGGAATTAGAATTCTCAGTTTGTTTTCTATCTTATCATTATGGTTTATTTTGTAAAAGAATTTATTAACTTTTCTGTTGACGGATGATTGTGTGTGTCCTATTTTTGTTAAATCTGCAATATAATTAATGAGATTAATTCTTTTATCTGCCTCATATTTGAACAGATTATGGTTTCTAAACATGAAGGAAGAGAGGGCTGCAAGTTTGCGAGATTGAGGCATGTAAGAATTGGTGTGTGTCAGACCTTGTAGTCTAGCTTGTCTATGTTTCTGCTGACGCCTTGGTCTAGGTATTTAACCTGCTTGGTTTTCCTAAGTTGTAGTAAAGATAAGATTAGTGTTATTCTGAAAACTGTTGTGGAAATTAGTAATGATATCATCTGGAGCTGTAATGAATATATCATCAATGTAATGGGTATAAATCATGTGAGGAGTTGACTGAAAGAATGCATGGAGTATTAGCTTTTTATGATGATCAAGAACAACACTTGTTAGTATACCACTTAGTGGGAGACCTATGGGCCAACCATTGTGCATATTAAACCATTTATCTCTGAAAATAGTAACAATGTTTAAATCGAGCCATTTTAAAAATTCAATAATAAATTTAGCCCATGTAGATGGGCAGTTGCTTGCATGTACTGCATCATTAACTATTTCAGTTTATTGTTTGCAGTCAATGGAGCTGTATAGCTCAGTAACATCAAACAATGCAATTTTGAACATGGGTTGTATGACTGCATGTTTAATTTTTTCTATGATTTTTTCTACAAAAATCAAATGATGATTTGATGGTATTATCACCAAACACTAATGCATCGATAAGCCAGCGATTAACCAAAACTGCCATGTTGAAGTAGTGTGCTCTTCCAAAATCAATCATCAGACTTCAAGGTTTATCAGATTTGTGCAGCTTAACATTAGTGAAGATTCTAGGAGGAGAGGAGGTTGACAGATATATACAGTAATATTCAGCTTTTGTGAAAACATTATCTCGGTTAGTACGTAGTATAGTAGATATGAATTTATCTCTGTTAAGTCTATTGTTGAAGTTATTTAAATTTATGAATTTTAATTTCTCATGGGAGTTAATTTTATTGTTGTACTCATTATCATTTATTAATACAAATCTGCGCCCCTTATCTTCTTTTAAGCAAATGATAGAGTGGCTCTTGTTCCATTCATTGGAATAATTATTTAGTTGCTTGTTCTTTATAGTTTTTGCTATCTGTGCAATGACTACTTCTTTTAGTGGATTGATTATTAAAGCTACTTTGACATCAGTGACAATTTCCATTTTGGAATTCTTCCAGTGTCCACATACAAATTTTGGACCTCAAGAACCTCTTTGATCATGTGGGGTATGTTTATGTTTGTAAAATTCGCAAATGTATTGCGATTGAGCCTATCAAAATGAATATTTTGCTTATTTGCCAGATATTTTATTTTATTATTGAATTCCTTAAGCAGAGTGAACATGTTGTGTCTGTTACATTTGTCAATGATAAATGGGGGGATTATATAGTTGTCCGAAATTATGCTCCATATTCTCATTTTTTAAGGCCCTTTTGCATCCTTTAATGATAGACTTAAGTAGTTGTCTTTGCAAATATGTTTTAATTCTATTATAATTAAATATAGTTCTGTTGATAATAATTTTGCTGCAGTTAGGCACAATATTATGCTGCTCACATTTCATCAGGAAAGATATTCTCTGCTGAAATGTGCAAATAGAAACTCCGGTACGAAGTAGCTGCCGATTATGAACGTAATTATTCATCTTATTGAAATAGTTGCTGCTTTACTTCATTAGCGTTTGAAATCAATATATATATTTATATGTGTGTGTTTATGTGTGTGTATGTGCTTTGTGCACAAATAATGAAGCTATTTAAAATTAAATGTTGCTGCCGAGTGCACTTTCGAGATATTTCATAATCCCATATTCATGGCTACTGGAATTTATTTGAGAACTATAATGGTGTTAATGCAAATTTATGTAAATTTGTGAGAAAATGCTGCATAGACCATTTTCGAGATAGAGAAAAGCAGGCCTTCCTTCTGTTGATTGCAGTAGGGTCACCCACTATGTAGTAAGCCTCCCTGAATTTGCATTTAATGCCATTTCTTTCAGAGCATATAACACTGGCTGTGGTGGTTAGGAAGGCATGGCCAGTGGCTCTTTCATGCTGAACAAAAATTGAATTGCCTTCAAGCTTAGTTTTGGTCCTGTTGTAGAGGTATCTATGTTAAGCTACTCTGATTGCAATGTTGGTTTTAGTTTCTCCATAATATGTTGCTATACAGTTTAATATGATTTCTTTTAAAATTTATTCTTTGTTTTTAATGAATGCAATTTTTTTTAACTTTAATTATCTACTATTTATTTTTACCTAATTATTTATATTTAATTTATGCTACTCTCCATTCTTTTCCAAGACTAATTGAAAATATCACCATATTATTAGCATATTTAAGGTGTTAAGCATTTTTCTTTTTCAAACTGAATTCTACTTCTCTTTAATAAACATTGATTTATTACCTGATATAAATAATCATAATCTTAATTAAATCCTACCTTTTATCAACTGTAGGATAGTACTTTCTTTATATCTTTTAACAGATAGCAGTAAAGACAAAGCCAATAATACACCAGGCAATGACTAAATGTGAGAGTTTCTTGTGCTTTTCTAACTAATAATCTTACAAAAATGTATTTATTGCCAAGTAATTGTAAAGTTATTCCCTTTACCCAAGATCTAACTCTACTTAGAAATGTCAGAATTTTTCAGTTCCTCTAAATTCTCTAATGTTAGATTAAGGACATGGAAAATAAACAGATTAATCACTATATTTTAAAGTCCTTAAGATGTCCTTTTGTATATATATTCTGTCTATATCATATCTATCCTTTTTAACATTACAAAAAATATTCAGTTTTAAATACAAATTACATAAAAAAAATATTTGTTTCCAATGAAGTTTATTTTTTCCAATACATGTAACATAATACATGCAACATAATACATGCAACATAATACATGCAACATAATGACCATTTAAAAATATATCAAGTCTTGGATCTTTTCAATGTTCTTTAGATCTCGAATACCATTCTCATACAGAATACAACTTCTATTTAATTAAAAGCCATTTATATTAAAATATTTTATACAATCATTATTTTCCCATTGAATAAACTAAACATATTTTTTTAAATCTCCAGTCTCATATAAATATCATTTTCATTTGTACCTTTTATTACATAATTGAATTTATTTAATTAGAACATAAAATTAATATTTTATAACCCTGCATGTTGCAATGCAGGGGTGGAATAGCAGAACCTGGAGTCAAAAGATCATGGATAACCCAGGTTTGTAATTTATAGTGTTCAAACTTCTTATGCACTTCTGAGGAATAAATTAATTGATTACTCCTGGGTCTCATTTTATGTGGTAGATAGGTTCCACAGAAAACCCACATTAAAAAAAATTGCACAAAAATAGATTTAACTTACCTTAAAAAATGTGGGATAGCTTCTGTAATTTTCAAAAATCACATAAAAGCAAAGCAACAAGGAAAAATTACTTTAAAATTCACATTAAAAAAATAAGAAAACAAAGGATGACTAATAAAAAATATCAAATATTTGAAAAAAAAATGATACAAGACAAACTTTTTTTACTTTTTTTTAATTAACTACAGTATTTAATTTTATATTTTTTCATATGTATTTTAATCATTACCGCTATTTGATGATATGCGGTTCATTTGTAAACTGGTAAGAAATCAGATTTGTCACAAGTGGAAGTACAACTAGTGCCACTTTCAGTCTTGTGCTGTGTTAATGGTTTTCTGTTGACAATATATGGTGATTAAACTTTGAGATGATTTTACTAATTGTTTATAAAGCTCACGATATCCAGACATATTACTAATTTAGCTCTTGTTAGAATTTAAGAGATTGTTCATTGCAGCAAACTCTCTCAGATTTCAGCATTATCTGATGTTTTTTTGTCTACACATCAACATAAAATCTATGATTAAATGATTAATACTTATCAGAAAATAATAAATTTGTCTTCATTTGATAGATATTTGTGTTTACTACTGAAATAAATTTTAAATGTTCACATTTTGTTTCTATATTAAAAAATGAGATTGCAATCAAAACAAAAAGATTATGCATTATCGATAGAAAGATTATTTTCAGTTTACAAAACTTCATTGTTTATTTTAAAAATCTAAAAGGTTATTTATTTCTGTTATATCTAACAAAATATGTTTTAAAAGTTTAAAATTTTTGAATATTTATTGCAATATTTTTATACTCGTAAGTATAAATGTATTATTATTATTTACTCATAAGTATAAGTAAGTTATTTACATAGATGCTAAGATTCTAAATACAGCTTCAGGCCATATTCATGTTAGCTGCTAATATAATGTTATACTTTTGGAAAGAAAAGTATTTCATGTCAAAATAAGTTATTAATAATTTAAATTTCTTGATATCTAATAAATATAGTGAAATATGAACTTTTTTATCACATAAATTAAAACCCACATAAAAATATATTAAGAAGAAACATGAATCGCATGACTTCATCATTTAAAAATCCACATAAAATGAGACCCAGGTGTATTTAATAATTTTTAAAAAATGCAAAACAAGTTGATAGTTTTATGGCATTATCAAAAGCTAAAAGTTATTTCTGTTTATGTGGATATAATCTACTTATTTCCATTCTTTATTTTAAGCTTCTACTTTTTTACTTTATTTTGTAACATCTTTAATTCTTCAAAAATGAAATGGTCTTTTAGTGATGGATTTAAAAGCCAACAATTCCTAAAGCAAAGATCAACTTCTGTACAAGGTTATGAGGCTTCAAGAGTGGGTAGCAATTTGTTTTTTTTTTTTTAATGATCAGTTTATATTACCAAATATTTTATGATACACATTTTTCAGTTTCCCCAATTCATAGCCTGTTTTTTTACACTGCATCAGTAAAATTCATTACTGCTACAATCCATCTCACATATTGTCTCTTTCTAGGTATTTCAGAGCATTTAGTTGAAGACTGCAACTGTCCATCTATTGTTATCTATTGTAGCCATATGTCCAGTCCAATTCCATTTTAATCTCTTATTTTTTTCAATGATATCATTAATATTTATTTATCCTTTCATTCTATATTTCATCTTTTTAATTATTTCCTATTACTCTCAACATATTGTTAAATGATCAAAAATTTATGTATAACTTTTTTATTAAGTGGCCAGGTTTCATATCCACAAATAAGAATCTTAAAACATCAATTATAAACCTTCATTTTCAAACTGGTAGATAAAAATAAATATTAATTTCTTCTCTTTTTAAAATAAAAATTACTTTTAATAATAGTTTTTATAATGTATAATAGGAATTAGGGACTTAATCAGTGAAGTATTGAATAGCTTCACGCTCTCAAATCTAACAGCTCCAGCTTCACCTATTTATATAGAAAGTAGGTTGAAGTAAAGAAGGGTTCCCTCTTTTCTTCCAATGTATAAGCTTGTGGTTAAGACCTGTAGAGGTCCCTACCATCGCATTTTCAAGCCACGCTTTAGGTTTATTGCCTTAGTAAATATTACTTATGCAATCAATGTACGTTAAATAAATTTATAATTACAACTTTAAATTCCAATACTTATAATTGTCAGATCACTTTTAAAAGTTATCTAAATTGCATTTAGAAATAACTAATCAATTTTAGTAGAAATCTTTTTATTTAAATCAATCAATATAGTCTTAAAGAAGTGTGCATTTAAATATTCAAAAACTTAGTTGCTTTAAATCTATCCACTATCGAGTCGTAACTTTTTTCAAACATTAATTGTTCAAGCCCTTTCTTATATAATCTTTTTAAATCACATTTCTCAATTTTTGGAAGCCGTCCTTTTTTTTTTTTTTTGACTTTGTCTCTCAGATACAATCATCACATCTTTTAGTTTCATTCGCATGCTGAATGTTACTTTCAATTAAAAGACGTGTTTCTTCCACACAAATCATTTATATATTCTTCTCAAATATCTGTACAATCAATTTTTTATTTCTTAATAAACAGATTTTTTTCTTTTTAAATTTCAAATAAATATTGATTTCGATTGCATTTTAACTTATTTTATTATAAGATTGAACTCATTTATTTGTTTCATTAGTACGTTTTAAATTTCTAAACAAGTTTCTATACTTTTTTAATATTGTAACATCTTTAATTCGTAAAAAAAAAAAAGATAAAAACCTTATAAGAAATAACAATTTCGAATTAAACAAAAAACCCTTTCTTTCTTACTTTATATACAGAATCATCTTTTTTCGGAATCGAGAATTTCAGCTATCAGCAATTCAATTAAATAGTCAATATAAAATATGTATATACACAAGTCAAGCGTTGTTAGCCGGGGGGGGTGTCATCGCAGCCCCTTGCAGGCAAGTAGTTGTTTACAGACGGTTGTGGGTTCGCCTCCCGGCCGATGCTATGACATATGGAGAAAAAAATATGTGTATACACAAATATTTATATACATATGCATGTTAAGAATATAATACAACTTTCAATTTTCTTTAATTTTACCCCAGAATTGCAATTTGAAACCAAATGTAGGAAACTAGTGTACAAACATTCAAGCACGCACACATTGTATTAACTAACGTTATTATTAAATATTTGTAAACGAATATGAAGATTGAAACTCACCAAAAGCTATAATGAAAAATAAAAAGTTAGAAAACAAAGAAAGAGAAATGATTAAAAACAGAAATACTGTGTGACGTAATTAATGGTTAATTTATCTATCTAAAACATAATATATTATTATAATAATTAATATAGGGAATTTGAACTCAGACTTTCAAGCCACTTCACTATTCACACTATCTCATACTACTGATATAAGTTTAAGAGTGCCTGGTATTTCAAATCTTATAATAATTAAAGTAATAAAACACCCAAATATGTGAGGTGGATCGCTGGAATAAGGAAGTACGCTGGGGTGATATGGAGGAAAGAGGCTAGAGATCGGAGAAGATGGACTGAACTTGAAGAGAGCTTTATCCTGCAGTGGATCAATAATGGTTGCAAATGATAAAAAAATATCACGTGGAAATATTATTGAATATCAAGCGAAGAACATCACACTACTAAATGACTTATTACGGGTCCAGCATAATCATAAAAAAATACACCAATAAAAAGAAAAATAATATGAAAATAAAGACGTACAATATATTTTAAATTGTAAAAAGTAAAAATAAAAGTTTTCCCCTTTAAATAAAGTGTACTGGTAATAAATATTCGCTAAGTTTTTGCTCATTCTATCGAATAATATATTTGTCAATATGCCTATATTAATGAAAATCTTTACAATTTTTATAGTTCAAATTAATGAATTTTATGATGTTTAAAATTAAAAGATTGAAGTGGAGTTGGGCTGGACATATTGTTAGAAGAGATGATAATAGATGAACAATTGAAATTTTAAACTGGATTCCAAGAGATTGTAAAAGACCCAGAAAGAGACCACATGTGAGATGGATGGATGAAATAAGAAAGTGTGCAGGGGTGATGTGGAGAAGAGAAGCTAAAGATCGGAGAAGATGGATTAAACTTGGAGAGACCTTCATCCTGCAGTGGATTGATAATGATGATGTTTAAAATTTAAAATTATTGTGTGATTTAGGTCTGCTTTGGAAATGTTTATATCTGTCATAGCTTATACTAGAGAGAGTAGTAAGATATATCTCAAACTTTAAGAGACTAATATTATTATAAGAACTTTGTATTTCCATTCGAATGTTACACAATCATGACATATGTGGAATCACTGGTTTTTATATTATTGTTTTACTCACGTCATTAATTATTAAATTTTAATATTAATTACTTTGGAGTCCAAATCAGTATAATTCTTTTATTCTTGCAAATTATTAAAAGATTAATAGACTTCGAAGATAGCTTAAACTTGATAAGATCAACAAATGATAACTGATATTTTATTGAGAATTGATACGCAGGTACCTGGTACAAACCCCCCACAATTCCTCAGTAAATATAGAACCAAGTTAGATCAATGAATGAAGAATACGAAAAACATGAAAATTGCTGTGTGACGGTTTGTGGTGATTTCCATAATTTATTTTAATTGTTAAATGTTTTTAGAAGAATTCAATCTTTCTTTATATTTTTTTAAATAATAATATTATAGAACACAATGCTCAGATTGGTATTATTCTACTTTCGTCTTCAGGGGTTGTTGGCCTGACCCATCACAGTGCTAGCATGAGATTCAAATCAGTTGTTTTTATACTTGTAAATAATGAAATTTTAATAGACTCTTTAACTAACTATATTAGTCGCCTTAGGAGTGGTATGAATCTGGCTTTTCTAGCTGAAAGTCTATCAGCTATTATTAATAAAGATATGGAATAAATCTTTTCCTTAACCAATATTAGAAATGTTTTGGCATCTAATTACCAACAGTTGAATGTATTTGGAAAAGTATAAATAAAGTTCGAATTAAAAAAAAAAAAAATTAACAATTAAATTAAATGATAAAAATAATTAAGCATAATTACAAACAAAGCATAAAAATATTGAAGTAAATATCTAAAATTATATAAAATGGTCAAAGTAACGTTTAGTAATGACTTTAAAAAGTATAAGTGACAAATAATTAAAAATGATTAGATACCCATTTATTGACCAATTTTAGATTATTCACAAACTGACTGTTTGTGTGTATATATATTAAGCCTGTTTGAACTTAAAAATTTCCCATCTCATCTAGCTTATATTTGAATCCAAGGTATAGGCAAAGCACACACATGTATAACAAAAACGCTAGAAGAAGCTATCTGTTATTATACTCATTTATAATTTTAGAGGGCTTACACAATTATCAGACAATGTATTAATCTTGTTGTATTTTTATATTGGACTAGTTCCATCATCTAATATGAGTATTGAATGTCTTTAGAAAAATTTAACTTTATTTAAATATTCCAAATACATTCAACTGTTAGCAATAGCACATCAAACAGTTGAATGTATTTGGAATATTTAAATAAAATTAAATTTTTCTAAAGACATTCAATACTCCTATTGGATGATGGAAATAGCCCAATATAAAAATACAACTAAAACACCATCGTCACAAACCTTCAAGAAAATACAATGTATTAATCTGTCAAAGTAAGGATAGGTATTCTGTGATATTCAAACAACCTCAGACTTTCTTAATAACTCATATCCTACCTTGCTACTAGTTATTTCAAATAGGTCACTAAATGGCTGTTTAACTGATTTTAAGTGAAAGATAATAGCAGTTTCTACAAAATAAATTTTGAAAACTGACTCATCAGTTACTCAGATGATCAGATGGTATTTGAACATCAATAAAAGTTTCCATTTATTAAATGAAAGCATGATTTGTTTTTCTTTACTTCAATTGAGATTAATGCATAACACTTAAGGAGATCCAAGCTGTTCAGGGCAACTGAATCAGTCCAAATATTCATAACTGGTAAAAAAAAATCACCAGTTATTTACAAGAATGCAGTCCATTATTTATTTTGTCAGATTTGTATTTTTAATTTATTTTCCCTAAAAAATAAAATAATTAAAGCAGCCATTGATTAAGTTTATTTCTTCACTTTTTATAAGAATATTAAAATTAAATTGAAAGGCTGAAATCGTTCACGTGCACGTTTTTTTAAGAATGCTTGTATGATAGCAATCACAACACAAGGGAAAAACATTAATACTTAAATATTTTTCCTTCTTGTTTACCCTATAGCTAAAAATTGCTAAATACCCATTAACTGACCATTACAAAATGGTTATTTGTATTAGTTATGAGCCATCTACTGGAGCAAGAAATTCTACACTTCATTAGAACCTTAACCTTTCTATATTTCAATGACTTTTCTATATTTCTCCTAATTGCAATTTGAGTTAATAGTTCAACATTTTATTTTAATTATTAAAACTTTTATTCAATATTATGAATCAACAAATTGTACTTGATTTACTATAAATATAAGTTTATAGGCAAAAAAACACCCTAATAAATCATAATTGAACTTTCCACATGTGTAAAAAAAAAGAAATGAAGTGAAAGGAAAAAATCTTTATTAAATAAACTTTATTTTTTAAATGCAAAATAATTATTTTATAGTCATTATAAAGCTATAAAATTCTGTTCTAAGAGTTAAAATTGCATTTATATTTATTAAAATGACATAAATGTTCAGAATTAAGGTTTTCGATAGAATCTAATAAGCATAATCATTGTAATGTTCTTTTTTTATTATTTCTTCAAATTCCTCTATTTGTATTTTAGAAATGAAACATTTTAAAAAATATATCATAAATATATATTTTTTTAAATAATTACTATACAAATATTTTTTAAAAATACTCATAAATATTTAAATAAGCTACAAATTGTGCTATTTTTTTGTTCATTACTGACAACTAAGAGTTTATAAACAGGTATGTAATCCAAGGTCAAAAAATCTACCAATCACTGACCTTCTAGGATTTTGTGCACTCCTTTATAGTTTTTCTAGTGGATTACTCTACTGAATTCTGACATCTTCAGACTTTTTTAAACTAATAAATCAATATTTATTTTTTATTTCCTAGTTTTGCCAACAAACATAGAATGAAAAAATAGCCTCAGAGATAACCACAAAAATGGGATTCAAAAGCTGAAGTATGGCAGGACCTACACATTGTGTTAATAGTCAATTTTGCAGGCCAAAACATAAGAAATTGAACAAATGTTTTCTTACATGGCATGCAGACATACTATCATTAGGACCTTCGATTGTAAAGTTAATATAATTTTTATTTTTAAATTATCATTAGTACTAGTCTTTTTTTTATTATTATTTAGAATTACTGCTAATTATTATGGTTTTATTATTTTAAAAATATTGTGTTATATTTTGTTGAAATAATATTGTTTTATATTTTATTGACATAATATTACTGTTGTTTTTTGTTTGTTTTTTCAGAAAAAAGTGTAATGCTGTACAATCAAACTTCTACTGCTTATGTATGGCCTAATATGACTTCATATCGTTTTTCTTTTGAACTGATTTTCGAACTATGTCTCATCTCAACTCTAGCAGTGCTGGGAAGCATATTAAACTTCACAATCATGTTTGTAATATATTGTAATCCGCAACTTCAAACGAGTTCAAATCTATTAATAGCCAATCTAACTATTTCGGATTTTTGTATTACAACATTCTACTCGCCTCTGTTAGTCTACACAAAGTATAAGCAAAAACCTCCCCACGGCTGCGCTGTCCTCGGGTATTTAAACTTCTACGCTTATTGTGTGTCAATAAACTGCCTGTTATTAATAGCTATAAATCGATATATTGCTGTAATAAAAGGAAATATAATTTATTGTACTTTATTTACCAAAAGAAAGATTTTGATTATGACTACGGCCATCTGTATAGAAGCTGCTTTGTTCACAGCAGTTCCTCTTTTTGGTTGGGGAAGATACGGCATGCACTCAAAATTTAAAATTTGCCTTTTTGATTTCACAGATAAAAATTCATATTATTTCTTTTTAATACTATCAATCGTTCACATTTTTATTCCAAGTCAAGGAATTGCTTTCTGTTATTTCAAGATTTTTAAACACATTTTCAAAATAAATAAGACTCTTTCTGATCATAAACTCCGCTGTTCCGAAGCAGCCAAACGGAGAAGACGAGAAAGAATTAAAACTAGTAAATTATTATTTGTTCATTTCATTTTTTATCTTCTCTGTTATCTGCCAGCTACATTTCTGTTTTTAGCTAATGACTATTTTAGCATTCCCGATTTGGCGTACAGCTTAGCAAGTATTTTTGCGAGAAGTCAATCAACTATTAATCCCTTCTTTTTGATTTTAAAAAATCGATATATTAGATCGTCTATTTATCATATATTGTGTTTCTGCAATTTGAGATTTGAAAACCGTAATGGGCTTTAGTACGTACAATATATAATACGTTTATTATTTGTGTAAACAATATTACAATCAATAACATTTTATTATTTTTATATAATATACTTTTACAACAAAACTTCTTTAAAAAAATCATCTAATTTTATATAATAAGTTATTTTTCTCTTCACTAGTAAAATTTTATATGTAAAAGACAAAGTCTGAGAATCGTAAAATGTATGTGTACCATACTTTTTTAAAAATAAAATATAAATATTAAAAAAAAAACCCCACCTATTTACATAGAAAGGATACCCCTCCTCAGCCTGCTTGATAAAACATCATGTGACGATGTAATTCCCCCTTCCCCTTTATTTCTCATTTATTTTGCCCTTGTGAATGATAATTATTTTAATTTACATTAGTAGACAACAAGGAACATATCTTTTATGAAGATATTGTATTCCCTGGGATCAAACCAGTGATCTACAACTTATCATCATCTTCATCATCATTTTTAACATTATCGATCCACTGTAGGATGAAGGTCTCTCCGAGTTCAATCCATCTTCTCCGTTTTCTAGCCTCTTTTCTCTACATCGCCCCAGCACAAGTCTTTATTTCATCCATCTCATGTGGTTTCTTTCTAGATTTTTTTGGAATCCAGTTGAAGACTTCAACTATCCATGTATTATCATCTTTTCTAGCAATATGTCTATTCCAATACATCTAGTAAATGACCATTTAACTAACAATTTCAAACAATATACTCTATATTAATAGTCACAAATAGGCACCTTCAAAGGATGATTCGAATTTTTAAAACAAATAAAATGTTCCAATAATTAAATGGTTTACCAAGTTCGGCCTCTAAAGGAGATAAAAACTGATATGCGATTCGTGGATCACGGGTCCTAGAATTCACCATGTTACTATTATAGTAAAATAATGCTGGATAAAGTTTCCAATGAAAAATTGTTTATGAAAGAGTATAGAAGGAAAAATTTATTAAAGAAAGCTATATAAGAAAAAAAAAGTTATAAATGTTCGAACTATTGGAAATTTGATGAAAAATTAAAAACTCTTATTTGTTTAATATTAAATGATATACTGTATAAATAAATGAGACAAAACACATAAAATATGGCCACGCATAGTTAGTCTATACTATGGAGCTATTTCACATTTATACAGCCTTTTTGCAATGTATATATGTAAACTGAAAAGAGACTTTAAAAACAACCTGTGTCTATAGTAATTTTTATCTCATAATTTCTGACAAAGATGATTAAATAAAGATAATAAATAGAATATATTACACAATAATTATCCTTCAATTTTTGTTTTTTAAAAGTATATTTATTCGGTTAAAATATATACAAATATAAGTATATAGCAAACAATAGCAAACATTAAATTTCACATATATCATATATATAAACTATCCCAGATGTACTGCTTAAATTGTAATAAGATCATAAACAGTCATCTTGCTTAAATATATATTAAAATATCAACAATCTTTTGTCAAGGCAACACTACAATTAAAAAGAAAATGGTTCTTTGATTTAGTGTTGCCTTAACATAAATTGTTGGTATTTTTGTTGGTTTATTGAAGTATTAGGGTTGTGGTGATGTAATTTACACATGATAACTAGTCAGTTGTTAGCACTTATTGTTTAATATACATATGTAATCTTATAGTGAAATATTTATAATACAATAATATAGATATATGTAAAGTATAACTTTAAAAATTTTATCCACTTAGTAGCGCTTTCGACTATCCTTATAGTCCTTGTCACTACGAGGATAGTTGAGAAAGTGCTCCTAAGTGAATAAAATTTTAAAGTTATACTTTACATATATCTAATTACTGTATTATAAATATTCAATTATAAGATTACTTATATTGATTTGAAAAAATACAGACATCGAATTATAATATTATTACATATATTTACGTGCAATTCTTAAAATCGTATAAGAATAGAGGAGTGATAGAAAAGTAGATATTAATCCAACAGATTAGACAGTTGAAGATTATTATTATTTTTAGTTTAATTTTCTTTTATTTTATTCTCAGCTAAATCCAGATCTAGCTAGATAGTTACTTACAGGGCAATATTCATTAAATAGGTGTGTGGGTTAGCTACTGGAAAATAATCCTGACCATGGAAAATTTCATCTATTTTGAATCCAATAATATTGAAATGACTATGCCAATACATTAGCTACTCATATCTAAATATTAATCTAATTGACTGGTTGAATGCTTGGTACCCCATAAGGAGTATGGGCAGTGAAAATGATGAGGCTTGATCGATATCTTGTGAAACTTAAGCTCCAAGGTATGCTGTTATACCACTGCTCTTTGAGAATATTCACAAATGTATACACATATGAGCATAGCATGCATTTGAACTCAGCACTACCAAGTAAATGGAATTAAAAGAAGAGTAATGTGAAACATCCAAACCCATATCTTCACTATTGCCAATTTAAGTTCAGTCTATAACTAAATAATCAAATGGATTCATTGTACAGGATTTCACAGGAAGTTCAAGCAACATGATGATACAATGGGTGTGATCAATGGACTTTAAGCTCTGGAATCTAACACTCTTTCATTGCACTAAATCAGGTGAAGTGCTTAGTGTTTTCCTGAAGATTTGTGATGATGATGATGTTTTAGTTGTATTTATATATTGGACTATTTGCATCATCTAAAATAAGTATCGAAGGTCTTTCGAAAAATTTAACTTTGGCAGGATGGCTCAGTTGGTTACAGCATTACTTTAAAATTCAACTTCAAGAATCTAAGAATCCAGGTTCAATTCCCGTGCTAGTACTGTCACTGGTCAGGCCAGCAACACCTGAAGAAGAGGGGAGAATAATAGCTCTCGAAACGTTGTGCATATATTAACCCGTGTGCTATTACTAATAGTTGAATGTATTTGGAATATTTAAATAAAGTTAAATTTTTCTAAAGACATTCAATACTTGTATTAGGTGATGGAAATAGTCCATAATAAAAATATAATATGAAGTACTTGTATTAATGATGTCTTATGAAAAATCCATTGACATTGTGTTAACTTTTTTGAATTGGAATTTGTTCTTAAGTTCACCAAATATTCAAAATATGTCTAATAGTCTGTGTTCACTTTCTTTAAAAAGTTACAGCTTGAAAATCAAGATATTTTTTTTTGCAAATATAGTTTATTTTTGAGTATAATTTAAAAATATCTCATGGGATTTGATAGTGCATTAGCTATATTTTCCAGCAATGCATTGTTCAAATTCTATTATTTCCATGCGGACTAAATACACACGCTAGACACAGTCATGTAAACTGGCCATTGTCTACATAATTTTATTTACAGATAGAATATCCAATGGACTTAATTCCCCCCACCTCATACAACACTGCTAATGTTGTACTAGTAAATATAATCAAAATTTGCCAAGTGTTTATTTGAAAGCTAGCATTAATTATATGTTGGACTATTTCCACGATCAATTAATTGCTATATGTCTTTAGAAAAATTCAAACTTTAAATAGTTTTGAAATACATTCAACTGTCGGTAATTGCACACAAGTTAGTACATAGCACGATGCTTTGAAATGTATTATTATTCTCTTCTTCTTCATATGTTGTAGTCTTGCTCAGTCACAGTATTACCATGAGAACCAAACCTAGATCTATAGATTCATTAATATTGAATTTAAGGTAAAACGTTAACAATCTAGGCTATTCTTTGGAAGAGGTATAACAATTAATGTTAATTAATGGAAATACTTCAACATATAATTACTATGAAAATTTATACAAATTGTCTTCATCTCATGATGATGAAGCTTATTTAGGTATCCATTTTGAAAATTAAATGCTTTATTGCTCAAAAAGTCATAAAAAATGTAACCAGTAGAATTCGGGTTATGAGTTTTAGAATCAGCAGCATTGCTAGATAATCATTTATTGTGGATGATTTTCTAGGACACTATCTCTCTCTTTCCTTCACTTTATATATATATATATAATGTCCATTATGTAATCAAAATATTGTAATAAAAAATAATAGTGAATATAACAATATTAATATATTATAAAAATACCATTCTATTCATTATTATTTTTTAGGTACTTACGTATTATCCTGTCTACTAAGATGGCTGTTATTTTTTAATTATACAGTTTCGGGAGCCCTATATGTATTTCTTTATGGGTTTTTTTTTTTTCAAATTTTATTTTTTTAAATATGTGTTAGATGTTATGTATAAAAAGTGTTAATAAACCAATTATACATTTGCATTCAGAAGGTTTATTTCAATTTCTTCTATTTATATTATAATGTGTAAATATGGACATGTGCTGAACATTGTTGTAATTTGTTTACATTCAGCATCTTTATTTTTGTTACTACTATTTTGTCAAAATAATAAAAGTTTGGATCTTCCTTTGACAGAACATCCTGCAGTGGAGTATTTCCAAAGGTATGAGATTCTGCTCTCACAAAAAGTCTGCATTAATGGGCAGAATATGACACTATATTTCGTATAATTTTTTTATTAATAAGTTGAAGTACTACATTAATGGGCATCATATGATTCTGTATTTTTATATTAATAAGTTGACTTAATATAAAAAATAATATTAAATAAAATGGAATATTATAATTAATTTTTGTAGAACTTTTTCTATTTTTAAAATAACAATAAAAAATGTGAATATCAAATATAAGTGCTTCATTTCAGCCATTTTATTTTAAATATTTATTGCATGGCCCTGAAACTGTATAATTAAAAAATGGATTGCCAAGCATGGTAGATAAGATAATACACAAGTAGCATCTCATAATAACATTTACTACTTAACAGACATTTTATTTTATTACATATATATATAATACTTTTTTTAAAACATTATTACCATTATATTCATTATTTTTATTATATATATCATGAAATATTATATAAATGTTTTGAGAGCAATAACTTTTCTAACTTCCACAAATGTTAAAAGTTTTGTAAAAATATGAGTAACTGCCAATCATCTTGTTTGATGGACAATTTGATACATGACTTTCTGTTAGATTTTTAACATTGTTTACATGATAGCCAGAAGAATTTTCACTCTTACCACTTATATATATATAACATATTTTGCAGGTTTATTCATGTAAGATTCTAATTTAAAAATTCCAATGTTTCAACTTGATCATACAAGCCCTCAACTGGGAAATGAAAATTTATATAATTGTAGAGGCGCTGTAAACAGTGTTAATAAAAACAATTGTATAGGCACTGGAAATTCCATAACTAAAAATAGATGTATAAAATTGGAAAAAATAAATAAAAATTCAGGGAAATTTGTTTTTAAAAAAAAATTTCAAATAGGAGGAAGTTTACATGTGTCATCACATTTGTTGATACAGTTTGGTCTCTGAATCACTTTCCTCTTCTTACATTGGTGTAGATTTTCACATCTGGATAGAATACTGCTAGAAAAATCAATATTGTGACATGAATTTATATCATGGATTATGAGTGCTGATGATGATAAATGTTGCTTCACTGCATTGGCATGTTCATCCATTCTAGCACAGGTGTGATGACAGTCCATACCTACATATATATATATATATATAATCAAAACTACCCCAAATCTAAAATTAAACCAGACCAGCATAAAAACAATATTAAAACACAACCCAAGGTTTCACTGCTACAAGCAGACTTCTCAAGTGTAAAGAACTACAAAAAAACTACACAATATATATACTATTAAAAACTACCCACAAATCCATTCACTTTCCATCCACTCTTAATATTAAAAGAACTCTTAAATAAGTTAATTGCTTCAGAATAATAAATTTTCAATAATAAAGACTCTTTAATTCTTCTTTTGATTTCATTTCTCTCAAAGAAGACAACCTTAGCTTCATCAAAATCAATAGTGTGGCCTATATCTTTTTCATGGACATACAAAGCAGAACTAAGATATCTATTTTTAACTCTACTTTTATGAACCTTTATTCTTTCATTTAAACTCAAACTACTCTGACCTATGTAAACCTTCTTACAAAATAAACAAGGAATAAAATATACTAAACCAGGAATAGTCTTTCTATCAAAAACTTATTTTGTATTATTTAATAAATTATTCAATGTAACACCCCTTTTCCAAGCAATTTTTTTATTTCCAAACAATTTACTATTTCTACACACAATTTTATAAGAAGACAATTTAAATGGCAAAGAAATAAAATCATATTTTTCTTTAACTTTTATATCCTTACAAATATTACTATTAAATAAAATACTTTTAACAAATTTATCAGAGTATCCAACACTCAAGTAATCTTTATAAAATTGATATTTCTGAAACAAAGCTACCCCACTAGAATTATTTAATTTAATATTCCTATGACAATAATTCCTTAAAGCAGCTACTTTATGAGATACAGACTGATAGCTATCAGGTTTAATTATAGATCTTAATTCTTTACTTTTAACTAAATGACTGCACAATAAACAATTAGTTTCTATATTTCTAATCACCAAAAGATATATATATATATATATATATATATATATACACATCGATCCACTACATGATGGTCTGCCCATGTTAAATCCAATTTCTCTCATTCCTACTATCTCTTCTCCACAACATATTATCATATTTCCTTATTGCATCATCCATCTCACATGTAGTCTCAATTTATTGGAGTCCAATTTAAGACTTCAACTGTTCTTCTATTATCATCACTCCTCTAGCAACATATTCGGCCCTTCTCTATTTCAGCCTCTTAAAACTTTCAATGCTGTTAGTGATACCTGATTGTTTTCTCACCTATGTATTTTGTTTTTTATTTCTTCATTCTCAATTTGCTTTACTGTTAAGTGTACACATATGTAAATAAGTTACTCCTCAAACTAAGTTTAAACATATTAACCAGTAGACTCACACAATGACTATTAATCTAATTGGTCTACCATTAAAGGAATAAGATCCTATTCTTATAAATCACTCAACTGATAATGCTCAAATAAAAGTGAAAAAATTGCAAGCGAGGACGCTAATCAAGAAGCAATATGGAAATATCTTAAATATCAATTTCATTGTTTTTTTATCAGGTATTATTTAATATTTTTTCATTAATATTTTAAAACACTTTCTTATAACATAATATAGTTTTGTGGACATCTTATTATTCTTATTTAAGTATCAACTGCATAAAATAATAAACTAACCTTCGGTATATTACTTCTTAAAATACCTTAAATGGACATTAGGACAGTGAACTAATTACATTATTTGAATCCCACCACTGACAATTACTATGCTTGTATAAAAATATAATTATATATATAGTTGAACTTTATTAAATTTCAAGTTCATATTTAATGTTAAATAATTTTTTTTTTTTTTGCCTAATAAAGAAAGGTTACTGTTGCAAAGAAGTAATTGATTTTAAAAATAAAGTTGTTTGTGTAATGTCATCAATAAACTCAACACAATATGCATGCAAATGCAGTTTGGCCTACTGAAGACTCTTGGTTGGTCGAAATGCATTCATTAATGTAATTTTTTGAAATGTTTGCAGTCGTATATTTGACATATACATATCAGTATTAATTATAATTAATGCTACAATGTAATGAAAATTTATTCCATTATTCCTATGATCATCATTATCCCACATCTTTTCTTTTCAATCACAGAAATAGCCCCATATAAATAATTCTTATATCCATCATCTATCAGTCTTTTTATTATATTGATTTCATGTGACATAAAATGGCTTCTCATAGACAGAACCAGATATCTCCATCCATATGCTAAGTGCCACAATAACTTAATTGAGTTAAACCTCCCCTTTCATTTGAAACAATTATATCCCACTGCAATCTCATCTATTTTTTAATTTTTATTATTAAATCATTTTTAGCTTTCCCCTTAATGAAATAATTAATAAAATCTATTTTGTTAATTTGATTTGATTACAATTATATTCCATAGTCACGTTGTAAAGACCTTAAAAAAACAAATCCCCAAATTTCTGTCTCTTTTACTTTATGTTTAATCTACTCTCATTTTCCATTCAATTTATTCCCACTTGGTTTCAACATCGTACACTCCAAATTAAATATTTAATATTATATCTCCTATGTTTACATAAGGTATATCACGAATCCAATTTTTTACTTCATTTTCACTCTCTTTCCCTAATCTCTATAGTTCCCCATTTTGAATGATGGATCACTACATCACATATCTTTTTTAGCTCTAAACTATTTTTTATTCAATATTTATTTTTCATAACTATCACTATGGAACAGAAAAACGAAGTTTGTTCAAAAACTAATGATTCGGGAAAAGAAAAGACCCACATAAAACAAATTCTCATGAAAGATATTTTTACATCAGTTGCAATTAAAGACATGTTAATTAGGAACTTAAAAAAAACATCAAAAACATTTATAGATACTGAAGTCAAAATTAAAAAGGAATATCACTAGCACAAGATTTTATTAAACCACTTGAAAACATGTGTGCCTCATGGTTTCACACACAATTGTAACCACTTCAAATGTTTTAGAAGCATTTTTTTTCTAATTTAAAGCAAATTTTATGTTAATGCATTGTTTTATCAAGGGTTACGGTATTAAACACACTACCACATCTCATATTGTAACTTACAATCGATATAATACAATATCATTTATGTTCTTGATTACTTTGTACAATGCTTTTTACAACCCACTAGATGGTTTTGATTGCCCAGCAATCTTCTTCAGAACTTTTACAATGTTAGATGGTTTTGATTTTCCCAATCTGTCTAGTGAACTTAAAAAGCATTATAAAAAGTAGTAAAGAATATAAATAATATTAATATTATATGAATTTGACAATGTAGTAAGAAAGACAAACTTGTAACCTAGACAGACAAGAGCTCCAAAATGTTTTGTGGTGAGTAGCTTCATTATGTTTCTGTGTAACATATGCACTGATTTAGAATTGATACAGAAGGCAGTTTAGAGAGAGAACCAATGAACTTACTTTTTACTATGACAAAAAAGATTATTAAAAATAGTTTTTTTTTTATTTTTTGGCTGAAGAAGAAGCTTGGCTTTATTGACTACAATGAAAAACACTTCACATTATTAAAATTCTTTCATATCTATCTATCTAACAGACTTAACTCAATTTTAAAGAGTTTTCTGTCTGTGGATTTTTAAATAAATGTTATATGATTTAGTAGTAATAGAGAACTAAAATGAACAATGTTTTATAGGAATAACTGTTTTTTTTTTTTTTGAGATGATTTGCTGTAACAGCTTTCTTTTTAAATTATGTGTACATACTATTTTACCATTCTGTTAGCAATATGTACTTAACATTTAAAATGATAGCCATGTGTGCACAGGTATTTTTCCCCTCCATTCACGATACAGTACACAATTCTATGAGAGTCCTGACATGTTCTTGTTTTATGTTAACAGTTAAATATAACATATATTTTAATTTTAGCTATTGTTATTAAATATCAGATGTATCAGCAAATGGGGGAAATATAGCTCTAATAAAGAAAAAATAGATTTCCATGTTAATATTTGGCCGGTATTTCACTTCACATCAATATTGGTAATGTTATGTGACATAAAATGGCTTCTCTTTAAACTAAGTTAAAAATTTCTATGAAAAACCTGTTCATTTTTATCCTTCTCCTTACCAAATCATTATCTCAGAGTTAACTTTTTTTTTTTTCATTTTATGTTATTATATCTTTATTTTAATAATTCCTACACCCAGTACTTGTATTCTCTATTTTTGCTACTAAGACCCAAACAAAAATTTTCCACAATTTTCATAACCTTTATGTTTGTTCTTCAAATTATTCCAATCCTTTCCCCACATCTCCCTCTAAGTCACATCTGTAGGACAGATCCCCTATTTTATTTTCACCTATTATTTTTGGTATCTAAAACTCTTGTTTTTGCATCGAATAACAAACAGCTCCCTCTAGTGGTATCATCCATCCTTTTATACTTAATATATGTTGCATTTTTATATAACTTCAAATAATTTTTTAAAATTCATATTAATTTTTTATGCTCCTTTTTTCTAACAAGTTTATCTACTTTTTTTATTCACTCTCGTAAATAATTATCTACAATGCATTACCTATATGTTTATACCAATTTTAATATAAAGAATGTAAGACGGTATTTAAACATCTCACTTCAAAGCAGAGTTTTGCTTGTCTCTCATAAGAAGCAATGAAGTTTATGGCCATGCTCATAGGACTCATCAATTATAAGAAGAAACAGTAATGACTCTCTCCTTCAGTAGTGACACCTAGTGCAAATCACAATAAATAATAGCCTGTAGAAGTCTTGTGCATTAAAATTCTTATCTAGCGGCTACTCATACAATATCCCCAGATTAGTTTGTGGCTAGGCTTGGATTAAAAAAACTATTGTATTTTTACTTTGGGCTCATAGATTTATAGTTAACTAAGAAGATAAAAATGGCAGCTGGAGGGTTGCAGATTTAGGTGCATTGTCCTCAAATCCAAGGTTCCTCATTGATGATAGCCACAAGCTAGAAACTAGTTTGGGGATATTGGATGAGTAGGTACAATGCAGGATTTTGATGCACAATTCTTTTGACATCTCTTATTTATTGTAGCTTCTACTAGGTGGCACTATTATATGAAAGAGAGTTGTACTGTTTTAACAGATTAAGCAGATGAAATGAAGGTCATGTGATGTTTTAATGGCAATTGCTAAGAGAAAAGGGTTTGAATAAATTTTCATCCTTGCATGGATAATACCAAATAACAGTTATATGCTCATTTACTGAAGAACAGTGAATATAAGTAAAATAATAATAATAATTTATAGCGATATAAGAGTGCAATATATATAATGTTTGAAAGAATGGATGATAATACCAAAGGGAGCTGATTGTTATTTGATACTACATGCATTAGATATCAGGAAAAGCAGGTGGAAATGGAAGAAGGAATTGAATTTAGATAGTAGTATCAAATAAGTATCGAACATTTGGTTTTGAAGTATAGAACATTGGAAAAAAAAAACAGGGTTAGTTTATATAGAGAATAGAAGAAGCAAAGATATTGGAAATAAAAATTGTAGGGATTTTTATGTTTTGATCTTGATTACAAGAATGGGAAATATAATACTGGATATAGGAACTACTAAAACAACTTATATTAAAATAGAATAGAAAAAATGGCAAGGCTAAAGTAGTTTGATGACTGTAAACTGGAAGAGGATAAAAATGAATATGGCTTTTCATGGAAATTTTTAACTTTGTCTAAAGAGAAGCCATTTTGTACAACATTTTTTACTTTACGTTAAATTAATAGATGTCTTGTTATAATAAGAATATGACCTTTACATATAGCTTTTTAAAAAATATATTTTATTTTTATATTATTCTGCTGAAAATTTATATAACTGTACATCTTGATGGATGCCTACAAGAATTCAGTAGAGGTAAAATATGCACAAACAACCCCCCCCCCCCAGAAAACTTGAAAATTAAAGAGCTTTTGACCAATAACGTTATTCCTGGGGGTTTTTTTTTTTGTTGTGATAATAATTTAATTATTTGTGTATATATTTTTAATAAAAATTTAAAAATAATTTTTTTAGCATAAATGATTCAATTTAAAATAATGTATTTTAATAAAAAAAATATCAAGTTTTAATTTTTTTTATTAAAAATATGTACACGAATAATAAAATTACCACAAATAAAAAAAATTAAAAAAACATTCAAATTGAGGTCACCCCTCAGCTCAATTAAAATGGTACAGCAGTGAAAATTTCTTTATCATAAAATTATTTTTTAAAAATTTCATTACATTACTGTAAATAATACAAAAAACTCTGTCAGATAATGAAAATTATTCTTCATTTATAAATCGTGATAAACAGAGCAACCAAATATTCAAAAAGTTTTAATCACAATGAAGAAGTTGTCCAGCACTTTCAATACAGTATACCAGAATCATGATGACATATTGGAACTGAATGATTACTATTCCAGTGCATGCTCAGTGGAACACTAGTGTTACGCTGATTGATAACGTTTTTAGACCTCGCAATAAACCAAGCCTCTTTCAACTTCCTCTTTCCATAATTTGATTTACAGGTTAATTCTGTTTTTTCTAGTCATGAAAATAGTTGTGGACATGAGTTTTATTCTCATAGTATTAATACTGTGTGCAATGAATCAAATGATAGAAAGAGGAAGTTGAAAGAGGTTTGATTTATTGTGAAGCCTAAAAACATTATCAAACAGCATAACACTGGTGTTCCACCGAGTATGCACTGGAATATTAACCACTCAGTTACAATATGTCACCACGATTCTGGTGTAGTACCAAAAGTGCTTGGCAATTCGTTCATAGTGATTACTTTTTTTGAATTTTTGGCTGCTCTGTTTAACATGATTTATACGTGAAGAATAATTTTACTTTAATGCAATATTTTTTTTTAGTTTAAAATATTTTACAAATAATAAAATATAAATAATAAAAAAATATAACTGCTAGTAAAATAATATTATAGTAAATAAATATTAGCACAACCTGTATATTAGTTCCTAACACATCAATTCATTGTTATATGCATTTACTTATTGAAAAAAAACCCCAATTCATTTAATGACAAAGATTTGATTCCTAACTTGACTTGATTGTGAACTGCCTCTCTACTGACAACAAGATGTTAGGGGCAGTAATAAAGTCAGAAAGCATAAAAATAATTTTAAAGAATTTGCTTTAAAAATAGTATTAACGACGCCCCCTGGTGTCATATTCTGTTAAATTCCTAACTTTTTATTTCATCAAATTTACTTTTACTCTCTATTTTATTTTCAGAAATTTTGAATTATTCGCTAGACATGTATGTTCACAAATGAAAATTATTCTAAAAAAATATTATTTCGACTTTTTAAGTATGAAAAAAGTCATATTAAAGAGAAATATATAATAAGATTGTTTTTTTTTCATATCGACTGTGCCAATACTGTTGTGTTTGGTCTGGACCACAGACTCAAACTAATAGTAACAAAAAGTATGATCATCTGGAGTTCAATTATGATTTATTAGGATTAAATATATTTGCTACATATACAATATCAATGAATATACTGCCATGTATATCTCAATTAATGCAGGGCCAGTAGTGCCTGAAAGACTCAACTCACTTCCAGCTGTAAGTAACAGCCTGCCTTGTGAGTTTTCCCAATGACTCTTCTGGCTATACCAGACAGCTTTCCTCAAGTCAGCTCTGATCTTAGCAGCTTCCAGTGCTTGCCTCACTGCATAGACCTATAACATAATGGCTATAATAAAAATGCTCATTGTTAGTAATGGTTTTAATGGAGAACATGTGCCATTGCGTAGCTTAGACAGACATTCTCCCTTTACTTTCAAAAAGGCTGATTATTTATTGTCAGATCCCCAACCTTATTGAAAGCAATCATATTCAGGGAGCATCATTGCCTATTGGCCCATACTATCCAAGAGCTATGTTTTATCTATATGTTTACATATTGGTTTGCAGCAATGAATGCTCTATCCAATCAAATAAAGAAGGAATCTGGATTAGTCCACTTCTGAAGGCAGGGTGAGATATGGCAGATAGTTTCCACAGGTGATAGTAAATAATATTAAATTTTAAAAAATTAGACTTATTTTTAACAGTATCAAAATCCTGAATGAACAATTGTTCATACTACTAAAAGCCAACAAAATTCTATTTCAAAGTTAAGATTTTATTAATAATTTTAGAAAGGAGACAAAAATTGGCCATGGTAAAAAAGGGTTATTTTTCAGCTAATACGAGTTGCGATAAATGCTATTGATTTTACTTGATTTATCTTCTTTTAAAACAAAATATTCTTCAATAAAAACTCAAACTAATTATATTACTTTTCTAAAAAAAATATTAAACAAATAGTCTGGGAAAAATAAACATAAATATGTAAGTAAATTACAGTAAGCATATGTTTTTTATTTTTATAATCTAATAATAGAGTGCATACCCTTATTATACTTATCTCAAATGCTCTCACTTAGAAACGACAAGAAACTATCAATCAGAAACATTATGATCATTTTATCAGCACTTTGTAATAAAAAAAAACCATATAAAATGCTGACATTTTTAGTTTTTTTTTTAAAAAATGACAATATACTTAAACAGTTGTTTTTGCTACAAAAAGATTGCAAACAGAAAAATAGTACCAGATTTGTACTATACATAACAATTAAAAGATAAAAAAATGTAATAGAAGTGTTAAGACTAGTTTTTTTCTAAATTTTTTGAATGGAGCAAGTAAAATCCACATGTTTTGAGATAGAGAAATTAACATATAGAATATATAACAACATGTTAAAGATATAGGATAATATTCCATGAGGCTAGTCACATATGATTTTGAAATAATCATTTATAAATATGCTGCAGCTTTAAGTGTTTTTTTTTATAGTAACGAAAACAGTATCACATAAATTCACAACCTACCGGCTTTAATGTATCCAAGAACAGTTATTTTCATCCTATTTTAAAGCTGTCTACTGTAGGCCTATGTAATCGATGGTCATGAGTTGTTATAGTGCTGTAAATTTTCCTCTGGTACCCATTGATTATTTAAATTTATAGTAAATGGCTCTATAGCAGAGCAAAAAGATCTACTCTCGGAAGCTTATGAGGAGTCTTGCAATATTGTTGTTGGCATATATATGTGTAAAAATATTTCCTAACTACTAAACAACAATATTTTACTACATGTTTAGACAAAAGAACACACATTACATACGTTTTTGTTGATACATATATATGTAAAAATTATTCTAGCGACTGAACGCAAATATTTCCCTACACATTTAGATGTAAGCGCACACACTATATATTAAATTTAAAATTTTATGATACAAATGTGAAATATAAATTATTTGAGTTTTTATTTTTTCTTGTAATTTATTTCTTTGAAGTGAGAAATGAATTAAAAAACTTTCAGGCTAAATTAACACAATAAAATATTCTACTTTAATTTATAGTAGTTATTACGAATATTAATAAAAGATGTAAGATATCTTCGTTTTTTGCTCTGCTTATAAAATGGCTATTTTTTTTTCTGAATTCTGAAATCAACTTTTATAGAACATCTATTAACGATTGTATGCTCTGTATGAACAAAACATTTTGTTTTCTTAATGTATTATTTACAATATATATATATTTACTTTGGTAAATAAAATATGTGAAATAAAATTTAGATTAGTTATTAAACTTTTCGATAGATGTCAGTGCAATACAGAATTTATTAAAATCTCAATAAAATCTCTATTGCATAATGAATTAAAAATCTATTATTATCAAATCATTACGTAATTTAAAATGATTAGAGGAATAGTTGAAAAGAAAAAAAAGAAAGCGTTGGCTATGTTTGGATTTTTGAATATCTATAGATCTTTTCGTTTATACTTGTATATATATAACATTGAATTTTTCGTTCAATCTTAATAAAAATATATATTTTTCTTCTATTTATTTACTTAAAATCTAGTTACCATAATTGACATACGTTAATTTAAAAAAAAAGCCTTTTTGTTTCAAATTATGTGTGGCGATGATAATTTGAACCAAATGACGAGTGATGGTTTAGCGCGAAATACGTATATTGGTGATTATCTTTTCGACATGTGTGTGATCAAGGGTGTCAGCAGTATGAGATAGCGTGGATAGTTGAGGGTCGTGTGAAAGTCTGAGTTCAGACCCCCTATATATTAATATTGGAGTGCAGGTATGAAAAAGCCTATGCTGTAGAAAAAAAAAAATCATATAATGAAATACAGTGCTGTAAGCTCTGCCCATCCCTTGTATATGTATGTAAATGGATTAGATCCTGTACATGAGGGGTCAGAGTGACTTATGGTCAACATGAATAGGATGAGAAGGTTGGCATCAATGTGCGCTTTGAGCCTTTCATCATCAGATTTTCAATGAAATGGATGGCTGAAGAGTTGTCGAGTGGGGTGGATTAAAGCTTGTCCATTAAAATACGAAGATTGGCTATCTTAATAAAAGCTGAGCATTGATTGTATATATGTGTGATCATAATCTGGACCAACTGACGAGTGCTGGTTTGGCATGCAATATGTATATTGGTGATTTATTTATTTTTTCGACATGTATGTGATCAAGTGTGGCAACATTATGAGATAGCGTGGATAGTTGAGGGTCATGTGAAAGTTTGAACTGCACGTATGAAAACGCCTGTACTGTAGAGAAAAAAAATCATATCTTTTGTAGAATAAGAGGCTCAAGACATAGATGCTGCCCATAAGTATAGAGTCTGTGTTAGATTAATTTTGAAAGTTTTTAAGTTGCAATTAGGTTTATAATTTGACTTTCAGTTATTGATCCATAAACACTTAGTATTACTAACAATGACTTCACATAATTGCCTCATGTTTTTTCTCATGTGATTCTGACATACGATTGTCTTCATGGTATTCCAGAGTGATCTACCAATAGACACTAGATAGTACAGTGCTATAAGGACCACATCCCCAGATTAGTTTCTGTTTTTTTTTCCTTTGTCAGTGAGAACATAGGATTCAAAACCAGAATTATCACACTGACACATCCAGCACCCATGCATTATTTCTTTATATTAATGAAAGATAAAAACTTAAAAATCTCAAAATACTCTAAGGACTTGGACCCAAGCCAATTTTCTTGCACTTTCATGTAGATAATTTATCAGGTCAATTTCTACACGGTATGATTAAATGAAGTTATATAGTAGTTCAGAGTTAATTTGCAATCTTGCAGATGGGATGTAAAACTGTAGTTCATAAAAAAAAAAAAGCATCATCTGTCTATGGAATTGAGATATAGTTTCTGATGAGTATGATGATAAATCATCATCAACCATTATCAATACACTGCAGAATGAAGGTCTTTCTAAGTTCACTCCATTCACTCCACCTTCTCCGATCTCTAGTCTGTCTTCTCCCTATCATCCCTAGACACTTCCTTATTTCATCCATCCATCTCACATGTGGTCTCTCTCTGGGTCTTTTACAATCTCTTGGAATCTAATTTAATATTTAAATTGTTCATCTATTATCATATTTTTTAACAACATATCTAGCCAAATTTCAGTCTTTTAATCCTTTCAATGATATCAGTAACACCTGTTTGTTTTCATACCCATGCATTGCATTTTTGATCTATTCTAGTTACGCCCAACATGCATCTTTCCATACTTCTTTGAGTGGTCTGAAGTCTTTGTATTGCTCTTCTATTAAGTGTCCAAGTCTCAGATCCATAGGTAAGAAGTGGTAAAAGACATTTATTAAAAACCTTCCTTTTCAAACACATAGGCATAAGTATCCAGTTATTTCTACCAAAAGCACTCAAACCAAGTTTAATTCTATGATTAAGTTCATACATTATGTTTCCATCTGGATGAATAATCTGATCAAGGTATTTGTAACTGTTAACTTCTTCTAACTCATCATAATCAATCTTAATTTTCATATTTTGAGAAAATCCATTAAACATAAGAGTTGACAAAGATTATGTTGTGGAAATAGGATGGAGCAGAATATGGGAAAATATAGACTGGGAAATGGAAAATAAAATGGCTAACAGGTTTCTCTGGGCATAATTGCTGAGAGATTCTTGACTTCATTTAGGGAGAAACTACAGTACATCACATCACTGTTTTAATCATATTGGTTATTAAAGTTTCTGTGAACATACTGGTTAAGTTTATCCATCTATTTGAAAACCTTTACTTTCAGACCAACTCACAAACAAGCCATTTCTGGAATGCACTTTGTAATCGGTGACTGACCAGATGATTTTGTTTGCTAATTCATCATCATTTTCGATTATTATTGATTTATTGCATGATGAAGAATCAAATTTTTCATATCTATAACATTTTCTTCATCACATCACACCAGTAAAATTCATTATTTCATTTATCCATCTCACATATGGTTTCTTTCTAGATCTTTTGCAATCTCTAGGGATTTTGTTTAACAGTTCATCTATTATCCCTTTTAGCAATATGTTCATGTTATTTTAATTCCTTCAATGACATCAGTTACACCTGTTTGTTCTTACGCTGGTGTATTTCATTTTTATTCCCTTCTTGTTACTTCTAATATACACATCTTTAAGGTTACATATCTCTGCCTTTTTCTTTAGTTAAGTATTCGGGTCTCGATTCTTAGGTAAGAACTGATAAAACGCATTTCCTAAAAACCTTCATTTTCTAAATACAAATTTAATTCTATGAGCAATATCATCTACTATATTATTGATGCGATTTATATAAAAATTATAATAAATGCGGAATATTTCCAAAATATAAAATCAAAAATGAATTTTTATTAAACTTGACGTATTTTCTTCACCCTACTAAAACAAAAATAATAACAAATTTAAAGAATGTGGGTTCGAATCCACGGGCAGGTAAACTTCAAATTCTAAATCTAAGTCTATCAGTGTTTTTTCACCATTCAGATAGAAAGTTCATGGTCACCCTAGGTAACCATCCAATATAGTAGATCAGTTAAAGGATATCTAGATTTTCTTAGATTGGAAGAATAAGAGTAAGAAAAACGCTCAAACTATTATGACCGACAAATAACAAGCCGTAGTGAACTGCCTTTTCAATGTTATTCTATGACGGATTGAAAGAGAAGTCTTTGATGTTGCAGGGATTATTTGAAGCCTGTTTTAATATAAATGAAGAATTTTTTTAAAAATTTTATTTGTGATTTGTAAATTACTATTTCATTTAATTTTATATATTATTCTTTAATACTGTATTTTTTTTCTTACCCCCCCCCCCCCACCTTCAGATAAATATTTACATTTTATAATTTTTTAAAAATAAAAGTCTGCTCTCTATTGGCAAAACGCGGAACAAATTTTTACATTCCCTATTACGGTGAAAGTAGATCGTTTTGTGTTTATCATTTTTTTTTTTTTTTTGTTTCAAATAAAATAATTAAAAAAAAAAATCTTTGATCAATTCATTATTTAAAAAAATAGTCCATAATGATTAAGATGAATTTACAATAATCTTTTTCACAAAAATATAGTTTTTTTTATCTTATGGTTTCGCATAGCATTTTCCAAGTAATTGTAAAAGAATATTTAAATAAGCAACGAAAATTTTACAATCCCAATAGAAAAGTTTTAGGAAAGCTTCGAATTGTTTGTTACTTAATATGAGGCAATGTTTAAATTCTTATGTCCGGAGGTCATAAGAAATTCAAGAGGGCCAGAAATCATAAGAAGTTAAAGAGAGCCAGAAACGACAGAGCTGGGCCATAATCTATAGACCTTGAGCTCACCACTGCATCAAATTATGCAGAACAATTGTAAGTTTTCAGGTAAACCAAGATGGCAGTCCATACTTTTGATAACTCTACAATTTGGGAGCCCCCCAAAAACCTTTATAAAAAAAAAATGCTGGGAAACATTATATTTACACTTTATTGTTTATTATTTAAAACAAAGAAATCATTGTGCAAAAAATTAATTACAATATTCACACTATTTTTTTTTGTTTGTATTAATAGTATTTTGGTATTATTCTTGCTATGGCATATTTATTCTGATGACGTTTTCATCTGGTAATATTTATTCAATATCATGGCAACCAAAAATCCACAAAACATCACATGATCACCATTTTGTATGCTTCCACAAGCTGTTATTAGCAATAGACAACTCTCCAGACTGTAGTGTCACCTAGTGCACGTTTCAGTGATCAATGGATGCAGGAAGGTTTGTGAATAAAATCATCATCTAGTATCTACTCACCCAATCTAAAAACTAGTCTGGGGATACGGATGAGTAGGCACTAAAGATTTTATGCATTCATGGGTAGCACTAACCAAGAATCCTGACATGACTAATCCATGTCAAATAAACTGACTCTTTCCTTTCCATTTTAGATATCAAACAGTTCACTCCACCATAGTGACCCCCCTCCCTACAATAAAATACATCTCTCATCATTTGTAAGTAATATGGTTTTATATTAAAAAATACACTTACTTTATATTTGTTTGTTTGTTAAAATATTTGAAATATAACATTAAATTTGCAGAAAACGCATCACGTTATTTGTAAGTAATTTTTATTATTATTTTAAAATATAGTGATAAAAGCTGTTATATGTTTGTTGTTGTTTTTTTTTTGCCAAACTTTATATATATTTAGTTAAAAGTTGTTATATTTGTGGGTTTTTTTTTAAAAAGATAATTAAAATATAAGGTTAAATTTACAGTTCACCACTTTGTTTTTTTAGGTTAACAAAAAAACGGAAATCTGAAACTTTGTTACAACTCGCCATTTAAAAAGTTTCAGGGTTCTTTTTCATATTTCTCCCTTTTTCTGTAATGAATATATTTATCCATCATTAGAAAGTACATTTTTTTTTAAGATTTGAAGTTTGCTATTACATGTGGATTATGATGATGCAAAATGCCATAGTATGCCTGAAAGGGGAAGGATGGTTTTGACAACCCAGTGTTATACTAAAAAGGCACAGCTCTCAAGTACTTGTTTTATTTAGTATCATAGTATCTTTTTTCCTTTTTACATAATGAATATATGTCTCCATTATTTTTTTTAGATTTGAATTTTCATATTACACATGCTATGATGTATTATTCTAAGTTTGCAATATGTTTAAAATAACACCTCCATGGGATCTGCGGATAAATTTTATCGATTAAGTTTGTCTGTACATTCCTTGGAGATGTTATTTTAAGCATATAGCAAACTTAAGAGTAATACGTCATAGCAGGAATAATATCAAAATACTGTATTAAAATATTACGAAAAAATTGAATTAAAAATATATATACATACCATATTTACACTAACGGCCTGAAATTGAATTAAAAATATATATACATACCATATTTACACTAACGGCCTCCAAAATTGTATAACATTTTTGGGTCCAACCCGTAATTTTTATTCCAATTGTTAACATTATTTTTAAAAAATTAAAACTTCTCTTACTTTATTTTCTCTCGCTATGTAATTTATTTATGTTGTAATTCTTTTTTTTTTTCAATTGTTTTAAATGTGGGTATTTGCAAGTTTTGAATGTAAAGTTTCATATCGTCACCATTAACACACACTTTTCCAGACAGCAGGACCCCATAACATTGTAAATACTCTACTGCATCACATTCCGTAAAAGGCTCCGTATTTTGATTATGATGACAATTTACCAAAACAAAAGTGCTGACAAAAAGAAACAAGCCGAATTAAAACAAAATACAACAATGTTAAGAGTGTCTCATTACTTCCACATTCTAATATAGTTTTAAAAAACCTTGAAATAAAACTTCTAAAAGAAAATTTGAATTTAGTCTTTTTTTTTTTATTTAACAACTAATACATCTTCATTAGATTATTAGCTTTCCAAATGGTATATTTATCAAAAATGTACATTGTCATTTTGGTTTATTTAAAAACACCCAAGTGGCTTTACTGATTATACAAAGGCCTCATAGCACAAACATAAGATTTTAGAACTACAGAAGGGCTTCATGCCTTAGTGCACCTATATACTATGTTCATAACTGGACTTAAAATCTGGAATTAATTTAAAATTCCAATCAAACCTAGGATTTTTGTTGCACTGAAATATTTTTTTTCTGGTTAACCAATCCATTACAAATTAGCTGTTGGACAATGGGTATCTAGTTGTTTTTTGTTAGAAAGTAAAATACTCAAATTATCACCAATATGCAATCTGGTGAATATTGCCTACTTCTTCACAGTTTCACTGTGGGTATTGGAGCATACTTTCACTTGCAGTGGGCTCTTTAAAAGTGATGGCTGATGATTTTTATTAGGTACAATTTCTTAATTGCAGTTTTGTCAGACACTTTAATCTTTACAGATTTAACTGAAAGACATTTGTGTGTGAAAAAAAAGGGAAAATATTTAGTAAACTCCAAATTTCTTTCAGAAAGTTCAAATAGTAAACCATTTTCAGCAACGAGAGACCTATTTTTTAAAAACTATAATTCTTGAATATCCCTCATCTCAAAGTTTCCCGACGTTAAAATAATAGTAGAGTTTATTGAAAATAGATAAAAAAACAACATTCCTATCACTTTCTTTTAAGGAAACATAAATACAGTGAAGATATGTTTAACAAATGTAATTAGTTTTAGATTCACTAAATCATATATTCATTCATTAATATGTTGAAATGCATGTATTTAAGCATTATAGTGTTTTTGAAATCGGACATTTAAGTTTTAACATCATTAACTGCTATTCAACATATACAATAGTACACTTCTTTTTCCACACCATACATGAATTTTGGCTATGTATAATCTCAACATGTATATTAAAAACTAGCATACTATATTTGTAGTTCAAACCCTAAATAGAATTATGCCAAAGAAAAATGCATGTACAGAATGAGAACAAAGGGTTATTTTATGTTGGGTATTAGTTACATTTAAAAATCTACATTTGCAATAGAACACACTGATATTGACTATTTCCATCAGCTATGAGTAAATGTTGAATGTGTAGAACATTTTAAACTTTATAAATACAAACAACTTGTTAGTAATAACACACAAATAGACCACACAGGTTAGCAATCACATGTTTCAAATAGTATTATTCTCTCCACGTCTTCAGATATTGCTGGACTGACCAGTGACAGTATCCACGAGTCAAACTCGCAGCTTTAGATTCTCGAATTTAAAGCAAATGCTCTAACCAACTGAGCTATCCTGTCAAAGTCAACAGATAAATATAGCCTCTAATTAACATTGTTCTTGACAAAAAAATTAGGACTCAGAATTTGAACCAGCCCTCATATATAAATATATGAAATTTCTACTACCTGTTGCCTTTGATAGTTCAGTAGATTAAAGTGTTTGTCTTAAATTCAATATTTATTTATATATTGTGCCTACTAAAATTGGAGACATATTTCAGTAAATGGAAAGAAGTCAATCATATTTTTTTCTTTGATTTTTTGATAATGGATATGTTAACTTATGACATGTTGTGTTGTTATGACAATATTAAAATAAAATTATTTATGGTCAATTGTTTTATAAGATTATAAATTGACTTTATTCATTTTTAAAAAGAAGAATACATATGTCAATAATAAAGTATATGGTTTGGATGAAGTAATTTTTTGTCGTTTCATTTTTGTTACTACGTTCACATAGTAAATAATAAACAGTATAAATAAACGTTTATATATTTGTTCTTTTTATTTATATATTATAATAGGAAATATATTTCCAATATGATATATTGAAGATATGATTCTAGATTGTTTAATTTTATTGATGAAAAATGGTATTTGTATATTAAAAAAAATGTAAATATTTATTATATGTCATAATTGTGAAATATTTTTTCTTTGCCATTATATAATAAGATTTTTTTATTTATGAAATGCTACCGGAAATAGCTTAATGAGTGAATATAGATGATTACTCTAGTTACTCTGATATCAATAAGAAAATCTTATAAATATGACTCAAAAATTTGAACAAAAACTTTACTCTCTTGTTTTTACTTTGAACAAAAACACGTATAAATTTCTTTACATAATTTTTTTTACGTTAAAAGTATAAATATCACAAAACAAAATGGAGGAGTAATAATTAATATGGTCTGCTTATAGAGCATGGTGGCAGCTTATGGATAAAATTTATAAGAAAACGATAAATTTATTATGAAAAGAAAAATAAACAAAATTGCTTCATTACGGAAACCATCAGAATATTCTATCCTTTAAAATGGATGTTATGTATATTTTTGAAGATGGAATACAAACACCAAAAGGTATACAAGAGTCATATTTACTTGCTTGTGTGATTTTATTAGATCAATTGATGAAATTTTTCTAAGACGAATTAGTTTAATTTCCATTGTATCACTCTTAAGTAAAAGTTAGCATTTAATCATTCATATTATTTTTGAATAATACTTGCTTAAATGTATCTTCATATTATCGTAAATATAAAATATTTATATGTGTAATGTCATATGAATCAAATAGTTATTATTTAAAAGAATAATTTGAATATATACAAAAATATCAGAATCAACGAAATATATTATCCCTTCTCTGAAATAAAGACAAATTATTTTGTAGTTGGAAATATAGACATAGGAATTGTGATGCAATATTGGGAATATAGTATGTAAAGACTTATTCAGGTTATTTATATTTCTCATTAATATCGATATATATATATGTTGATTTCCATTTAAAATATAAAACTATTTATTGACAAATAATATAGTTTTAAATTAATTAATGATTTATTTGAACACCAAAATGTAAGAGGTACATTTTTTTAAAAGTTTAAACTTATATCTCATGGTATATTATTTCAATATTTCCAAACTCTCCATATAGTAGTACCACTCAGTGTAAGCTTTCATAATCAATAGATGCAGAAAATTTTGCGCATAAAATCCCCAACTAGTGCCTATTCATCCAACATACCCAGACTAGCTTCTAGCTTTCATCAGTGAGGAGTCTCGGATTTGAGAGTACTGCACCTTGACCTTAGGAACTAATGGAACCCTCCAGCAGCCACATTTTACCTATTTGGTTAAATATAAAGCTAGGAGCCCAAGATGAACACACCATATTTTCAAAGCAAACATTGATCTAAACTTAGTTCAGCATCTGCATACATTGATGTCTTTGGTTTTTCAAAAAACAGTCACCACTATCCTATGGGCACGATAGGTATAAAACTATCAAAACCGATAGGTATAAAACTATCAAAACCTCCTACCCATAGGATAATGGTGACTGTGGTTTTTGAAAAACCAAAGACATTAAAATGTACAGATGCTGAACTGAGTTCAGATTTATATGACTATATAAGTGAATGAGCATGGGTTGAAAATCTTATGGTGTCTTAATCTTGGCCTCCTAGCTTTATAGTTAGCAAAATGGATAAAAGGTGGTTGCCTGGAGGGCTAGATTAGATCCTAAGATTTAGGTGCAGTGCTCTCAAATCCAAGGCTTCTCAATGATGAAAGCCACAAGGTAGGAACTAGTCTGGAGATGTTGGATGAGTAGGCACTAGATAGAGATTTTATACACAAACCTTCCTGCATCCATTGGTTATGAAGGCTTGCACTTGGTGGCACTACTGGATGGAGAGTTTGGTTTCTTATTAAATTGAATAAACCTTTACTTAACCAACGTTTAAAATGAACTAATTCAGTCTGCTCAGCACCCCAATTTCCCAGATGTGAAGTCAATCAAAAATAATGATTTCTCTGGGTAAGAATATTTTCAGTGTTTGAATTTTCTTCTGGAATAATAAAATAATCACTTTGAAGTCATTAATTTTTATCTCAAACAAGCACATGCACGCCAAAAATAATATCTGAGTCATCTAAAAAGTTTTTTTAGGTGAAACTAAACATGTGCTTAACCACAAAAACCCTATGACAATGACATCTCCCTCACCAGTGATCACATTTTATTCTTGAACTCTAGAAATCAACATTCATGTGACCAACCGGAATCTTCAATCTGTAAATAATAACTAGATAACCATTTATTTAGCATTGCATGTCTAAAACTAGTTAACTATTAGCTACTACTTGAACAAAATATCCTATAAACCTACTTTCAATTTTGAAAACAATTTGAAATTCGTCGAGCTAGTCTCAAAATCAAATCATGGATACTGCACAGATGATCACACTGCCACTAAGCCTTAAGATGGCAATTTCTCAAAATATTTATTAAAATATTAAAAGTACTTGAGTATCATGAATAATAAAAGTGACAATGTACATTGATTATTAGTTTGTAAAAGGCTGATTAGACCCAAGATTGATTAATTAATTAGGAAATAATGTATAGATACTAGGTCAAAGGTTTACAAACAAAGATGGACAATGATTAGCAAATGAAACTATAAGACTAGTTAACAGCCACCAGGCTTGTTAACAACAATTCAGATAGACTATATTAAGTAAATACAGTATTGATACAGAGGTGAGTAATCAGATGCATCAGCTTATCAGGAAGTGACTCTGGTTGAAGTCTGATTCATGATAATATTCAAAGAAGGAATCACTTTATTGTAAGTATAACCCATTAGAGACAATGTGACAGTATCCAAATGATTTACTACAAAGTTACCCTGAATTGATCTGGACGAATAAACAATCAGGATCAAAAAGTTTATTACATGATATTTATCTGATCCCACGTATCAACAAACATGCTCTTTGAAATAAGGTGCTGATCTTCAGTCTTAATTTTGGCCAATTTGTTCATGATGTAATTTTCTTCTTGGAAGCATGATGGATTGAACATTTTTTTACATCGGGCAGTTCACAAGAGATGAATGATGAACAGTGAGAGTCTAATTACTGGTGTAGATCTGGTTTTTATACTATCTTTCAGTGAGATGGCAAGATAATAATTAATTTTGATGTTATGGAAAATGAAACGTTTTGAGATAGAGAGGCCTGTGCAGGTTCAATTTTCTCTCTGATCAATGCTGAGTCTACATTTTGAATTTTAGCTCCATCACAAGACGAACCAACCATTGACTCTTGGTCAGTGAAGCAGTGTAGATCGTCCATAGTTCATACCAAGACAAACAACTTCATTAGTTTGTAAATAATTATGATTAAACTTGTTTACATTGCTTCTTTTTTTAATTATGGGTGTATTCGCCTTATGAGTTGGCTTGTTATTTAAGCATCTATTCTTTTTCCTTTGACTAGTTTCATCTTCGGAACTAGATTTATTAATAATTGCAGATTTACGCTTTTTCGTTATATTTGTCAGCTGCCATATCCATTGGCGTTTGTCAACAGAGCTGTAATGTTTGATTTGATGTAATGGGTCCAGAGGATGAATTGGTGCTTTTCATTTTATTCTTATTTACCTTTTGAATAGTAACTATAGTTTGCACTTATATTCACTTCTCTTGCTATCATCCCTAGTTGTAATTTCTTCTTCTATATCAGACTGAGCAGATAAGTATAAGATTTTGACTTTTGATTGCTAATGTTTTGTAGAGGATTTTGAATTTTATTGTTATGTAATGATGGTAGTTGTGAAGAGGTTTAACTTCATTATTCACAACCTGGGAACTATATACTGAGTGTTTATCATTATTAAATTCCAAGTCTTCAATCTGTGTAGCTCCAGGAATTAGTTTGGTTTTAATTGGTGTCTTTATGCTCATCTTGTTTTCAGGTATTGTTGATTGTGTAGAATAAGTTGGATTATGGCAATTTAAATGCAAGAATTCGTAAAAATCTTAAAATCGTACGCCACATCTGATTAAAAATCAGGATTTTTCCTAAAAGTGAATATTGCATTATAGAAAGTTATTGTAATTTTAAAATTGTACACAAGACCGCTACAAGAACCATGATGATAATTTGTCGTGCCGTAAATAACAACCTAAACAAACCAATGTAATGGTCGGATAAACAAAAATAGTATAAGATTCTAAATGTGATACACCTGAGAATAACTTTAATATGTTTTTCGGATTAAATGGGGAATTTAATACAAAATGGATATTAGAACATGAATATAACCGCAAAATGATCAACATATAATAATACAATACTAGAGCAGATTGCATTCTAGTGCTATTATCAAATGCTCATGCTATATGCTGCTATAAGACAGTTGATATTGTATTGATATACTAAGCTACTAACTTGTTGATTTATTATTATTACTGACCTTAAGCCAATAAACATCACATGACCACCATCTCAGTGCTCTCAGATCCAAGGTTTCTCACTGACAAAGGCCACAAGCCAGAAACTAGTCTGGGATATTGGATGAGTAGGTGCTAGATGAGGATTTTATGCACATGCCTTCTGGCATCCATTGATTACTCTATCATGTTGTGTGTGGCAATACGTATAGTGAGTTTTGCCTGTTTTATTACTGACCTACTAGTCTGATAAATAAGTGTCCTCCGTTATTAAAGAACTGAAGGTGTTAAATATTTACAGAATTGGTTTCAGATCTCTATAACTGTTCAAACAGATTGATCTGGGTTCAAAACTTTCATACGACTTGAAATTTCAAGTTTTTAACTTGACAGATAAAATGGTTGTGATGATTAGATGCATATCAGCATTCCTTTCAACTTTGAATACTAAACCATAATAAATAAAGGCAAAAGCCAAAACCTGGTAAAAGAATCGGGATTTAAATATTAAGGAGAGGAATTTTACAAGCATCTGGTAATACACAGTCCAGTTTGCATTAGAGGTGGGCAGATGTTTTTGTATTATGAAATATGAACATTCGCATGTTGTAAAATACTTAGGTATAGAAATAATGAGAATACATTGGACTTTAAAATGACAGTCCAAAAAAAAAAAAGAATATTTGAGGTAACATTTTTTCTCCAATGGTTTATACAATTTGCAGATTTAACAATTTTTCTTATGAAATTGAACACTTGCGCTATTTAGTATTCAGATCAAAAAAATAATGAATCATATAATGCATAATAATTAATCAAAAAAGTTGGGAGATCTTAGGTTTCAAACCCTTTTAGCTCATAAGTCCATAAAAATACAAGTGACTTTAATGTTGGATTTTGACATCCTGATTAATTATAATAAATTTAAGTAGTAATTGAAACAGCCATGTATCTATTATGTTGAGATTATTTCAACAGTGCCATAAAACTAAAGGTAATCCTAAAAATACATCAGGGTTTTGGAATTACAAAATAAAAAAGTTGTGCTTAGAAATGCTAGAATTGTATATGAAAAGAAATGACTATAAGTACACAAGAAAGATGTGTTGCACATTATATATTTAAAATATATTCTTAATCCAAAAACAAACATCTTACAATTACGTCCATATTGGAATAAATAAATAGTCCTGCTCTGTTTATGATGCAAACATGTCATAAGCATGTTAAAAGCATGCATAAAACATCTTTCTTGAGACTATACACTTTAGGTTTTTTATTATAATTCAAATAGGGTTACAACTTGTGCATTATGCAAACAAGTGACGCTCAATATCAAGAGAATTATCAGGCTTAGTGCTTTCGGGAAGTTTTAGTTCCCATATTGAGCTTCACTTGTTTGCGTAATGCACAAGTTGTAACTTACTAAAGATGAAGTAGAAACAAGATTTTATTTCAATATAATTCAAATAGGAAAATATATACAGCATATATTGCACAAAAAAATACACGATGCCTAAATTTTGGCTGACAAACATTTAAACAAATTGTGGGAAAAATTTTTTTTTTGCTATTCATATGTATCTAAGCTTTATCTTTAGCGTAGCTCAGTAAATATATATTTTAAAACAAAATTGACATTAATACTTCTTATTTAAGGTTGATATATGGAGATAAGCGTAGCATTTAATCGTAGCTTTTATTTCAACAAAATAAACCATCTATTCAACGACCTCATCATATGTTAAAATTTTTTAATGGAGTCCGATATAAACTGAATATATATACAAATTAGAATTTTAAATAAATAAAAACAATCATAAGATAAAACGATAGTATTTTATATGAATGTGGTTTAAAAAAGGTCTAGAAAAAAAATTTATATATATGCACACACACAGACGTAATTAATATGGCAAGATATTAACAGGTAAATACTAGAGAAAAAACAAGGTTTCGATTATCATTACTAATAACATATTGTTATTTTTCCCACACAACTTCTTAAAACTATCAAAAGGTAGCAACAGAAATGCAATAAGTGTGCCTCTGTCTAATTTTGACGAGTCTTTACTCTTTGATGGGAAAGATTTTCAATGTGTGTGTGGTGACATAAATACATCGGCGCTGTATTTAGTTTAGTGGATATTTTAAAGTTGTAATTATAACGCACATTGATTACATAAGTAACATTTACTAAGGCAATAAACCTAAAGCATGTGTGGTTGAAAATGCGTAAGCTTGTGGTTAAGACCTGTAGAGGTCCCTACCTTCGCATTTTCAACCGCACATGCTTTAGGTTTATTGTCTTAGTAAATATTACTTAGTGGATATTCTAAAGTTAAAATAAAATAATTTAATAACAAAACAAAAACAAATTAAAAGCAATATTTTTTTAATAATATGTATTTTTTTTTTTAATTTGACAAATCAAATATATACTAAATTTCATAGCGTAATTTATTTTTTTAACCAGGTTTTACATAATTTTCACCAGTATCTAATAATAGATGAATATTTATAATTTAATCAATTGATGAATATTAAAAACTCATATGAAAAGCAAATTTTCCTTTCTAATCACAAATTCCTTTGATCTTGACGCTAAAAATTCATGGAATGATTGAAGCAATGTTATTGGAGGGTTTTTTTTTTTTTTAAAGAAAGTCACATGACAACTCAAATGATAATTAATTTGGTTATACATATTGCAACAAAAGAAACGTACTGAGAAATAATCAGTGGTTAATTTCTACCAAAAAAAAAAAAAAAAAATATTTTAATTATTTAAATATAATTTTTTTTTTTTAAGGATTTACCAGTTTTATCATAAATACTCTATACTATAAATGAAATAGTTAAACAAAAGATTTCGCCCTAAAGTTTGTACTTAAACTGTCCACAAAGATTAGTGGCTACATAAAATAGTGAAATTATAAGTAAACTTTAAAACAATATTGCAGTAAAATAGATAAAAAATTTTTTTTCAAGGAATACAAAGTTACTTAAGAAAAGTAATTACTATGTGGAATAATTGCAAATTACTGTTTTACAATAATATATACATATGGTTAGACAATGCATGAGTTAAAATGTATTCGTGTTTTTAAAAATATTTTTTTTTTTTATATTAAAAATTCATACTGACAAGCGGTAATAATATAAATAGAAGTTGTAATAGTGATATTTTTGAATCAAACAAAATGTTTTCCATGACAAAAATTCTGTTTGATTTTTAAATATATACAACAGTTGAAAAGATAAACTTCAAAAAGGGTTTTAAAAAAAAAAAAAAAATGTTAAAAGGAATACACAATTTTAATCAGTAATTACTGAGTACCGTAGGTTAATGATATCACTTTCTAATACAAACATACATAAACCAAGACAATCAAAATTATTAAAGTGGAAGCAACATTTGAGAATGGGAACTCATCTCCGTTGAACTGAATCCTATATAAAAAACAATTAATTAGTTAACAAACTTTCACGAATATGTACGATTGTGCATCAAAATAACTGTCATTTTCCGGTTTAAAAGTAAATTTTAGAAATCAAATTTTATATACCAGCAAAATTTCAATCTTCCTTTACACAGACACAATTTTTCTTTTAAATAAAAAATAAAAATGCTGACATAGCTAGATTAAACAAAAAAAAGTTTTACGATAGTTCGTGTCTCCATTTCATAAATTCTCTCTCAATATATATATATACAGTAGTGCATTGTAGCTCAAAGCCTTTTGCGATATTAGAAATTGTGCATAATAAAGAATTCTACATACGTTTAACATATATGCCCATGTCTCAGATCAATTTAAAGTAAAACATACACGTTAAGACATCGCACACACAAAAAAAATAGATAATGCCTTTAGAAAAACGATATAGTTATAAATTGACCAAGACTGTATCACGCGACCCAACATACTTCAAATACAAGGACACAATTAATTAAGAGATAAGTCACAGTGCTATCATACAGGTAAGCAAACACAAAAAATATCTAAAATATGAATTTTTATATATTTTGTAATCAGTAGAATTCTGAAACGTGGATCGTGAATCAAGATACAAATGGACTACTGCATATATATTTACTAATATGCACAGAGAACTATGCACTACCACTAATGCACCGGGATCTTATTTTACAATATTATCACTATTTATTAGAATTATAATGTTTTTCAATACAAGCACTATAAATTTAGCATGCATTTCTTTAATTTTACTGTACAAACTTGTTAATGCACAAGCTAACCAACACTAAGCAACCTTTTCTCCACCTAAAACGATATCAAAACACCTTTCCTCCTAATCTTCCTACAATAATCTTGATACTATTTTCAAGTAAATCAGTTGACTTGTTTCTTAAATATCATTTTGCTTCTTACTCAATGGCATCAACTTCTACACCTTTTGCTGTGATTTCAGCCATATTGCAGAAAAATCAGATATTAATGAATAAAAACAGTTCTCTCTGTGATGAGTAGACATCCATATTAATATAGATTTGTAATTGATTCTGGCAAAAAAAAAAACATGGTAAACTTGATTAATAGAAATCAAATTCCCATAGGCATAGAGGTATTAAAATTTAAGGAGACAAGTAGTATATACACACATCTATATGAACAGAAATGTGTATTTTTAATAACCTTTTTTTTGTTGGTGCAAATAATGAGAAAAGTATATATATTATCAGCATTGTAAAGAATACCTAAAAATCTTTTAAAAAAAACGAACGATATACAAAAGGAAGTCAGTTTTAGAAATTTCTAAGATATTTTCTAGAAAAGAAGTTTGTTTTAAGTAAAGTGAGAAATAGTGACACACTGCAACTTGCGAGATAATTTGTCAATACTTGTGGATTATTTGTCCATTCAGTGTGGATCGGTGTGGCAGTAGTGACAAACTCCGAATCACAGTCCAGCCTTGTTCACTTCCTGTGCTCGAACATCTTATGAATTCTCAAGTAATAAATGATTTAATTATACTATTTGTCAAACATTTAATACCTTCACCTTTTTAATTCAGTATAACCAAGATACGCATTATAAACATCTGTCTCTCCATTTGTGATTTAATATAGCAATGTGAAGTTGTTGAATAATCGTCAATCTCTCGAAATAAATGACAATTAATCCCGAGTGTAAAAGTATCTATTGTAATGAGAAAATGAATATGCAGATTTGTGAAAAACAGTTAATAAGCACGGACTACAGATGACGTAGTCAATAATAATTTCAATAGAATTATTTTAAATAATATGTTGAAAATGATTATTTTGAGTAGCATAAAGAAATTGTTATTTTGAAACGGTTAAAGCAGGGTTTCCCAACCAGGGGTGTTTGCACCCCCCAAGGGGGCAAGATGGCATTACAGGGGGTGTGAGATAACATTTCAGTTTTTTTTATAAAGGGTACTGACCTATATGTTCAAGAATTATGTGACTCTAGAAACTTCCAGAAGTATGAAGAATTAATGACTTCCGTGTGACGTATATTTGAGAATGTTCTAGAATGTTCCGCAGACCATATAAATCTATGCTTGATGCTATGGTCATTAGTGTATTGTTGATTTTATCTTTAAGCAGTGCTCATTTCTCTTGTGTCTCTAATAAACGGTGATGATACTTAACATTATTTTACTTATTGTTATTCTGCTTCTAATTAACTTTATCCTTTTTTTTTTCAGATTATAATTCTTAAACTATTGTGTCATAGAAAAGAAAATGGAATGATGATTACATGCAGGTTAATTTCGCTTGCACTGGAACTGAGAAACGGCAAAAACCCATATGCATACTTTGCGACACTGTCTTTTCAAATGCAGATATGAAGCCATTTAAACTGCTGGAACACTTCAACAACGACATGGTGGAGCAGACATTGTAGGCCATGATGTTGAAATATTGAAAGCTATAAGAGTCTACCTTGATTCTGGAGCAACTTTTCCAAATTTAGATTTTATATCTGCTGTCAAACCATTACTGATGGCTTCATACAATGTGGTGTATAAAGTAGCCAAATTCAATAAGTTTCATACAATTGCAGATGTTACAAAACTATATGCATTAGAAATGGCATCAATTGTTCTGGGAAAACAAGTTTAAATTAATGCCATTATCAAATAATGTTATTCAGAACCAAATTGGTGATTTGAGTTTGAACATTTTGGACCAAGTTATTGCAGATATAAGGGCTAGTCCCTTGAAAATCTCTCTCCAATTGGATGAAATAACTAATGTTGCAAATTGCAGTAAACTCATCATATTAGTGAGATATGTCCACAATAGAATAAAAAATCAATGCTTACTAGGCTAATCAAATGTAAGTGGATATTAAGAGTTTATTCGCAAGTACAATAGCAAGATATCCAAAAAATTTCAAATTTTTACACAAATTCAAACAGAAACCGTATGGTAGGTAGATAAAATAGGCATTTCATCATGAGACTTTTTAAATATATATTTAAAAACATTTGTGATTACAAAGAATTATGGGTTAAAATTTAGTAGTGATTAAACTATAATTATTCTTTTGCAAAATGCAACTCTTATGAAGCAAAATATTTTTAAAATAGAATTAAGTTGAAATTACTGGAATAACAAAATATTTACACTAGTTATATCCAAAGTTTATAATAACTAAATGAAAGAATAGCTGCTTACATTTACAGCAGCCTTTCTCAATCTTTGGATCGTGAAATGATATAGACATTAGTGGTTGGTACCCGTCTTTGATGAGTAAATACTAAAAAAAAAAAAATGTTGCGGATTACTGTAGAGCATCCCCATACACCATTGCAAAGAACCAAAATCATAAGCAGGCAGGCACATGCATGAGGCAAGGTCTTGAATAGGGAAGCATCACACATAACTATGCATTCCTACATGCACACATCAACTATTCCGCTTCATTTCATTTCCGATTCACAGATCTCATTACTGTTCAGATTTAAATTATACTGTTATATCTATATTTAAGTTTAAATTTTAATGAAAAATAATATATGAAATACCTCTATTAATCACTATTTCTTCCTAGATAATATCTATTAATAGTAATTCATACTCGAATGTATTTATGGAGCCATTTTTGTAAGGTGCAGCAATTAATTTCCACACCTAACCTAAAAATAAAATTGGAACTAAACAGAAAGCAGATTAAGTTATAACGAAATGAAGGAAAAAATCGAAACAAACACCATTATTATACCACTTCAAGCAATTAAATGGAGAGAATTACTCTTTCTAAACATGTTTATTTACTTTTCTGGTCTGTTAAATAGTTGGCGTGCTTTATTATTCAGGAATTATTGTGCTATGCATTCAATTTCCAAATTTTGTATTTTGTTGAAATTCGATAACGAAGTCATAATTTTCACACGTATGAGTTTTTTCCTTTCATTTTTTATGCAAAATTCTTATTTTTTTTTTTTTTAAAAGCTTGTCTTTCTTAGAAGACTCCTTTTGCCCCTACATGTACAGAGATCGGGAAATCCTTGTCTTATTTAATTTCTTTTAGTCCACATTTCTTGTTTAATCATGAGTAACAAAGCAAATTATTACGCTTTTCATGATACACATCTGAATAACAAAAATGCTGAAAATCCCAAGATTTCAAGCGAATCAGTAGTGAAAATACCAAATCGAGAGAATAGTTTTATTTTAAATTACATACATTCGAATTCATTATTATAAAAGAAAATGGAATAGGTTTACCACAATGCATTATCTGTGGAAATGTATTGGCTAACACTTCTTGAAAATAAACTAAGATATTTGGAAACAAATCACATCCAATATAAAGATAAACCTATGACTTTCTTCTTACGAAAACACGAATTAAAGACAAGTGAGCAGATCTAATTGAACAAAATTTGTATCTACAGATAAAAAATTATTGAAATGCCTTTATCTTGCAGCTTTGCATATTGCTAAATACAAAAATAAAAACATATACTAGTGGAGAAACATTATTAACGTCTTGCATGAAAAATATTTGTAGTAAATTATTTGGTAAAGAATTTGAAGCGAAAATGAATGCTATTCACATGTCAAATGATACCATCAATCACCAAATAATCCATTTGTTTAAAGACATTCAACTGGAACTAATACAAAAAATACAAGTCTCAATATTAGGTTGTCCAATTGAATGAATCAATATGATGCAATGTTATTAGTTTACACGGACATATTGATTTTATATCTAAAAATGTACAGGAAGAAGTACTATGTTGTTTGAAATTGGAACCCAGAACAATATTGGAAGAATCTAAAAACATCAACTCCTACTTTGCACTAAAAAACATTTCAAGGAATCCTCGTATTGGGATTTATTCTAATAGTTCTGTGGCAATAACTGGAAAAAATAAGAGCTTAGCAGTGTGTATAAAGAAAGTTCCTCATCCAGATTTGTTAATAACTCACTGCTTTCTTCATTGGGCACCATTAGTGACCAAAAACACGAGGGAAGATTGATATTATGTTTTCAATTACTGTGTACAATAATAAACCATATTTGAAGGAATGGTATAAAAACCCGTATCTTTAACATGTGTGACGAAATGGGTTCAACTCAGAAACTGATATTGTTATCTTCACATATAATTGGACACATTTGTTCTGAACTTCAAGCAGAAATTGGAAATATTTATAAGTACCAGAAAGCAACATTCAATGAATAGTTTTGAAAGTGGCTTATTATAGTTGCCTACTTAGCTGATATATTTTTACCAATGAGGGACTTTAATTTGACATAGCAGGGAAATCAAACTAACCTTTTTACTTTTAGTAATAAAATAAAAAAAAAAAAGCTTTTATTAAAAAACTTGAATTCCGGTGAAATAAATTTCAACAGAATTATTTCGATATGTTTCCATCGTTTAACACAGATTCGAGGACAAAATGATAACTCGACAAGAAAATTTCAATAAGTGTTATGTTATACAAACCTATTTATTAAGAGTAGAAAAACAATTATTTATTATTTCACACTTAAAGATGATATTTGGGTAATATGTGGATGACAGATATCCTCAAAGAATGAAACTCAAATGATTTAATAATATTAGAAGAAGAAAAATTATTTGTGAACAGACAAAAGTCTGGAAATAATTTTTAAAGATAATCAAAATAATTTACCTAAATTTTGGTTACGAATTCAAGGTGAATATCGAATTGTGAATGAAAAAGATATAAATTTATTATTTCAATTTGCGACGACTTATTTAACAGAAAGTGAATTTTCAACAACAGTTATTACAAAAAACATATTCTGAAACTAACTTGACATATATTCTACAATGAGGTTGGCATTAAGGAATTCCATCAAAGTAAGAATTAATACTTTAAAGGAAGACAGACTATAACAACAGTCATTAAATATCATTAATTTTATTTCTTAATTATTGTTTCTTTTATTTTTTGATAAAATTATAATTCTAATATAATTTTTTTTTTTAGTAATAAATTGAAATGTATATAATGAAAACATTTTTAGTGATTCTTATTTTTCGAAATTGTCAGTCTTGCTTGATTTGAACAAATATTAGCATGGATACAAATAGAACTCCTTTATTACAGTTAGTTCTACTGTGTTAGATTGTGAAATATAATACTTTTATAATATTTGGATGGCAGTACCAGGTACAAACAAATATGTTGGGTTGCAATACAAAAAGATAGAGAAATGCTGATTTGCAGTATATATGCTGGAATAAAACACCTAACATTTAAAATATGGATAATTTGATTATATTTTTCCACTCTGTACATCACCCAAAGAGATCTTATAACATTCATTCTCCCGTAAACCTTAAATGATAAATATGAATGGCAATTCAACTAAAAATCAAACGCATTATTGAAAAAAATTACTGTTCTGAGATCAATAAAATAGAAATACATATCTATAAGTAATATATATGTCAATATCACAAGTTAACAGATGTAATCAAGTAATATTTAGAATACTTATCCAATCCTAATGAATTTAAAAAGTGTTTAATTTCACCAAGACTTTTAGATGCAAAAAAGCTTTTCATTTGAAAAAAAAATCATTCAAAACTTAATTTTATTTTTAAAAATCTTAACAAATAACAGCAAAAATTTGCAACTACCTATTTAAGTAAAGTTAATTGTAAAATACTAATCAAATAAATAAAGATTCCTCTCCTTTTTTCAAAATAGAAATCATTACTTATGAATGCATAATCTTTCACGGCGGCCAAAAAGTTTTGGAAGCCCATTTTTACTTCCTTCTCAAACGTTTTTTCCACTTCGAGTAAAATATTTTAATATATTTCACTCTCAAAATATGTAAATAAACATACAGTTGTACATAAAATAAATTCTGTACACACAAATTTTATAATAGAAAAATATAATTAATTTTGGAAATGTTTCATTTGACTAAAAGAAAAAAAATATTTTTTTTTTCGTTTTAATGTATGTATTTACTCTACATTAATACTGTACAAGCAATATATTAAAAAATAAATATACAAAAAAAAAAACACTAGCATTCTAAAAACTGTTTCAAGCTAACCTAAAAAATCTTAACCGTTTTCAAAAAAGAGTGTGTAAAACACAAACATACACTTTGTTATATATTTTATATAATAATACATTCATTCATATATTTTTAATTTAGAATCATATTTACATCTATATATTTACAAGCAATCTTGATACTAACACATCTATGTATATATAATTGATGATTTATATACACAATAATGTAAACAATGCAACATCTATATTTTAATATTAAAATTAACGTGCAATCGTTAATAGAATAAGCAATTCGCAAAAACGAAAATGACCCCTCCCCTCTTGGATAAATCTATTTTGATGCAAACTTGAATTTTCCATAAGTTCAAATGGTGCATACACGCACAAATAAGAATTACAATTCTTACATACATAATTAAAATAGTTACTGTGTTACATTCTTGAATAGTAAATTCTTAAGATAAAAGCAAAGAATATTTGAAGTGAAATAGATGCATAATAAACATCATAAGGCAGAAAACTTTTAAATCCAGTTAAACAATCTTATTATCAAGTAGTATAAATTCAAGGATATTTTAAATACGATGCAACGTGACATCGATAACCTTAAAGTGAAAGCAATACTTAAGGTCATTAACATTTTTTTGACACATATAAAAAGTCCACATTACATGGTGATGTTTGTGTATTAAGAACCAATTAATACAATGCCTTTTGTTTTTATTATGAATATGGCATTTTCAGTTATAAAATGTGTACTAAGATTTCTGCTGATACAGGCCATTATTACTTGTATAAACTCAATATATGCAAACCTGTTTAATAAATATATAGTGAATTATGACATATTAAAAAAAAAAACAAATCTTAAACATTTTAATGATATACGTGGTGATCATGTGATATATGTTGTGAATACAAAAATTAATACTTTTATAGTTACACTTGCTAAACATATTGCAAACCATAGAAGAGGAAGTCATAGAGGCGGAAAGGAAAAACAATCAAGGTTGCAAATAGAAGACATGATAAGTTAAGACTAGCTAGTACAAAAAGCTTCAGTAAAAGATGATGAAAGAAAAAAATCATTACCAAATTTGTTATTAGAGCAAAGGATCGTTTCAAAAATACAAAGTGAGAGTTTGAAAATACAAAGATGTTCAGCGGGTTCCCAATGTAACATTGCACTGCTATGCAAATAGTAAGAGCATACACATGCAACCGAATAAATTAAATAAAGATATGGCTTTAATGAAGATGAAAATATGTAAAATAACCTGTTCATTTCAGCCAATGAGATGATGTCGTTACACTAAAATAATACATGACTGGTTGTTTTTATAAATATTATACAATGAAAATTTCTTAATATTTAGAATAATTTTGAAGCAAGATTTATTGTTTTATTTACTAGAGATCATAAGACTTCTACCCAATCAAGGAATGCAAAAGCATTATCAACTTAGGAGGTCGAGATAAAACAGGGAAATGACCCGGCTACATGTGTGAAAATCAGTTTAGTATTGAGCGTATCAAAGTGTGAACATGAGAAATGAATGAAAAATCCAAACAAAATGTATCACTGCACCTTTCAGGCAAAAAAAAATATCTGAAAACTGTTTAACAAGGAATGTTAAAATCTTCATTTTGTCTTACCAGTGAGCCCCTGGAAGTCATATTACAATCTTACTTAATACAAATGATACTAGAATTAAGGAAAACAAAATTTTTCCTTTTATCCATCAAATTAGTGAATAAACATATAGCTTCTATAATTTGCTAGAATATATTACAATATAGAAAAGGCCTGCGTTCCAGATCAAGTCAAGAAAGAAGGGATTGGAATGATACAGTCTAATCATTTTAATTTATACATAAATAAGGATACTAACTTCGTGCCATTAAAGAATCACATTTGGATAATATATTCGGAAACTGTAAAACATTGTATCATTGTTAGAGATTGTAAGTTACTTTATTTTAGAACTACAAGAGATCTCCAGAATAATGAAATATGATTTTAAAAAAAGCTCAGCAAACGGTGAAAAATAAAAATTAGAGACTGAATATTGGTATACGTATGTATAAAAATTGCATTTATGCATGTCAAAATTATTAACTATTTTAATAGTGTTTTATCTCTATAGTTAAAAATTATACCAATATTAATAATGTCAATAGATGAAGTCTCTGAATGAATTACAAAAGGCAAACCTGTATTAGTTCTTAAATTTCTTAATTCTAAGGATACCGGGGATCTACAATTAATTCCTATTAATCAAGTATTTTATACATATATATGTATATATATATCTAACTTTGTCAGAAATCATATGCATTGTAATAGAGCCAAATATACTTGTAATATGAATCTACTTTACAGTTTCAAATTATCAAAACTAAGTCAGTACAGATGACATCAAAAAAAAAAAAAAAAGGGAGAGAAGGAAGAGTTCAAATAAAAAAGGCATGGTTACGTAGATCAATATTTTCATGCAGTCCAATAAATGATAAATGTTAGATAACTTGAATGTAGAGTTTATGTTAACTAATAATCATAATGTACAATCATTTTGGGAATTTAAATATATAAATATACACATGTAAATGAGGCAACAGCACGTGAGAAACACGCAGGGACCAGATTGAATGAAAACAGGCCTAATAAAGTGATGAAAATAATAGATGGAAAGTTTCATTACTGATGTATTAAAAAAAGCAAAGACAATTTAGTTATATTTATAACCATATAATGAATATACACTATGAGGCAGAATAATGGCGTATCTTCCAGCGAGCACAAAGGATTCTTTGGAATTGCTTAGATCATGCGGTTTTGTTTATAACATGAGCCACAAGGATGAAGGCAAAAAGATCAGAATGGATTTCATGAATAATTTAAATTAAAAAAACAGAGGTGGTTTGTAAATTGTAATCTGTCATAGTCTGGATAGCATCTCAGACTTATAAAAATGCGAGGATTGAAAAACAAACATGCCACTCTGCTATAAGATCATTATTAGTAAAGGTATAAATATCCTACTCTCTGAAATCATGTTCACGCATATTCTCATGGACTAGAAGTCTCAAATCTTCCCAGAGAGTGACCTCGTAGTCCATCAGTCGCAGACTTTCTTAAGAAAACATTTAGAACTTGTATATAAGTGAAATTGCTTTAAAAATAATAATTAAAAAAAAACCCAACAAACTCTCACTATAAACTCTTCAAATAGGCATATAAATAATTATAGCCAATGCCAACTCCGCACACACTTCTTCAACAGATCCACCTCACTTATATAGATTGAAATTAAACTTAAAACTTATGCACAGACTAAACCACACTTAATTTATTCCTATTGTTACTATCTAGCATACACATGCGTGAGTTTCCCGTTTAAATAGTCTCATATTATGACAATATAAGCAAAAGACAACAATCTAGCCAGCTCCAAATATAAATTTGAGAAATATTCATTCTATTTAGATTATTTAACATGTAACATTCTACAGACTCCAATTACATCAATAAATATACAGAGAATGTTAAAGAAAATAAACACATGGAGGCAAGATATTTTATTAATCGGTCATATTTATTGTACTTAATGACTTTCAACTACTAGGTTCACAAGACAGAACGAGGGGAGGAAGACAAATTTTTAATTTGCATCTAAATCTTGAATTCATGGAAGCAATAGTAGGTAGAATCATAAATCAAAATCTCATCAAATCTTTGTCATCAGCAATCGGAATAATTCAAACCCCACAGCAAAGACAGGGGATGTGTTTATTAAAATTAAATCTTCGTATAAAATTGTGTTTTGTCAATTAGTTTTGGTATCAATATTGAGACTGAGATAATGCCTGGCTAGGAGATCCATGCATTTCTTGATTGGATTGGGTTTACGTATAAATATTGTACGAGAAAAATTATGACAGTTGGCAGATTCAGCCAAATAAAGCACCAGGTAAGGGTGATGAAATAAACAATCTTGAAGAATAGTTAATGTTTTCCCTTGTGCATTTTATAAATTATTGTTTATATGCACACAAGCATGAAAGAAAGAGTCAAAGGTAAAAGGGGCTACAATAATAAGAATCATTCATGATAAATATTCATGCACCTATAACTATCAATTACTTGTAACATAATCATGGCCTCTAGGTTAGTTCTACTGAACTAAAGGATTAATGAAACTACATGACTACCAAATTCTGGTTATAACCTGATGGTGTCTGATAGTCATCATAATCATCGATGATCAGTTACCAACTTCGGATCAATTTCAGCTGCATTAGAGGATTCTAACTGCTTAACCGATTTGTGGTTAATCTAAAAATGGCCAGACTATCGGTCATATTAGAACAAAGTAGTGACAATTGTATTTGCTGACTATTTAGCACAACCATTTCACACCATTCCTCAAATTATCACTATATACACACACAAACACAGAAATGGCATAAAAAGTCTAGATAAAAGATGAATAACTACATAGTTTAATATTATAAAAAACCAAAATATACATTTTACTCACAGCAAACTCACTTTTAGAAATTAATTTCATTTCTTTGCTCTAATCTATAAACAGAAGAAAGAGTAAAAAAAAATACCCTTTTTAAGTTTTTTTTTAAAAAAGGATATTAACTTTTACCAATTATAGAATTGTTAATTGTAGGGCTTCCATTATTTTAAATACAATTGGAAAAAACAATTTGTCAAGTAAGCTTTGCAAAATGATTTCAATATTGTCATGTTCTATATGTGTTTATAAACACAATCATTTAACCAAGATACGCTTTAAAATATCACAGCAATAAAGGTTTATATTTGTTTCCAACTTACGCATAAAAAAGATTACACAAGAAATTATGGAATGACTACTTACATAAGTTCGGAATTGTTTTTGAGTAAGTGCACAAAGCTGGGAAAGCATGCTAGTGGTTGCTCACAATTTGAACAACAAAATGCTAGTTAAAGGTGTGAATGCTGTCTTTAATTAAAAGATAGATGTTGCATTATTTCTATTATTATATTTATAGAAGTTGGATTGGTTTCATATATGTACAAAATACAAACTAGAAATCTAGGAGTATTACTAGTTGCCAAATAAAAATACAAGATCCCAGTGTTTGGGATCTTTTCTTTTTTTTGTAAACCTTCCCAATATTTAGCGATACTATAAATTCATTATAATAGATGCTTTAAGTTTGTTAGCTATGTTCAATCAAATTTAACTCAGAACTATAATGTTATGTTACTGTTAAAAGATTTCCCGATTATAGTTCCTAGTCAGCTGAAACAGTTTCTAGCTAGAATCTGCCTCCAAAATAAAGAACTTTACAAATTTTTTTAATACAAGCGAAATAAAAATAAAATTATATAAAATATTTCTATAAAACATATTTCTTTTCAACTGAGAATGTTTTGAAATGAAAAAAAAAAGATCTATTAAAACTATGATTTCATGATTTGTGGGTAATACATTGGAAGAGTATTAGTAACGTAAGTTTCACCAAAGTATAAGCTTTCTTAGACATCCTCAAAGTTATATAATGAGAAATACGAAGACAATAATAACAGAGGAAGACTCTTACTCATCAACCATAAAAGGTGTGACTTGAAAGATGAAACAATGATTGCAGACCCGCACAGGTTTGATGTGCCCATAATGTGGAAGAGGAACAGAATTGATACTACATCTTGAACAGAAAATCTAAAAATATATAAAATATACTATATAAGTCAAAGGAAATAGATTAAAAAACTAAAATTTAACAAAAACATAAACTCAACAATGAGCTGAAATAGAACAACAACAAAAAAAAACAATGAACATAAATTTTAAAAAAAATGAGTTTTTTTTTTTTTTTTTAAGTGTCATAGCATCGGCCGGGACGCGAACCCACAACTGCCTGCTAGTGCAAGGCAGTCGCGCTGACCTCTTGACCACCAATGTTTTTATAAAGTCTTTTCTTTATTTATACATCTGTACTTATTCCATACTATTTAATCTGCGATCTCAAAACTTCCAAATTTAATAACCTACAAATCAAAAATATATTTCATAAAATAATTAAAAATTAGTAAAACAGAATTTAAATTTTTTAATTCACTGTACCAACTAATGTTACTGTGATCACAAAATACTGCACGACTTATCGTATGACTTTGACTTACATATAAAGCAGCATTACGTAAGCCAAAGTCATGTGATATTTCGTTGGTTTATATCAAATCCGAACCACAGGATAGAGATGCCTATGGTTATCAAAAAACTAAGGACACCATAATATATAAAAACTGAACTGGATTTAGATCTATACAACTATACAAACAAGTTGGATTAGATTAAAAAAAAAAACATTTATATGTTTCTTTTTAGTTTGGGCTGATAATATGATAGTATAACAGAGAGTTAAAAATAGAAGCTGGAAGGAAAATAATTAGATCCTAAAGGTACAAGCTGCACCGTTCAAAGATCCAAAGCCCCTCACTAATGAACGCCATAGTTATTAGCTTGAAATTGGTCTGAGGATTTTGGATAGGAATTTATTAAGCAGTGTTATCTATTATTACTTACTTAAGCTTACAGGAAGTGGCCTATAGAAGGTGGAAAACGCAAAATATTACAAAAAAAAAACCCGCTGCTAACTTTTTTAGGCAAATACATCTCAATTTTCACTTAGGTATTGCATTTTTTTAAAATTTCTGCAACTGTTTTCAGTTCAAGAATGACAAAAAATTTTTTTTTCTTTTTTTGAGTATTGGTCTTAACATGCAAATTTTTACATCAAATTCAATCATTGGTACATACACATTAAAAATGTTTGCAACATAACAATTAAAAAACATATGTAGCATTCCATACTTATGTTAATTATTTTTATCGATATCTTGGAAACTGTTTAAAAATTAAACTACATATATTGTAAGTATATGTTAAAAACTTCTGTACTATACTGACATATATTAAAAACATATACAAGGTTTGCTATTATCAGTGAATATTGCTATCTAAGTGAAGGACTTGGAATCAAATGACATTGATTTGAAACAAAGAACTGAAGTGCCTTCTTCTGCTAGAACATTGTCACCAATCCTGCAAGCCAGGGGTCCCCAACCCTATGCCCACGGGCACCATGGCGCCTGCAGACCATTTTACATGTGCCCGCTGCTATACGAACACGATAATAAATTATTTATCTGATACAAATAAATTTAATTTTTAAATTTTTTTATAAATTATTGTATTATACTGTAATCAAATTTTAGGGCATACTATACTTTTACACCGTAGAAGTCTATCTCTCGGTCCGCCAACTGCGGTCTTTCTCTGCGCACTGCACTAGCACAGAATAAGTAAAGTTAACACAAATACCAATCTCTCTGCTTTGCGCATGTTTATAAATTGTATCTGCGTATACAAAATAAAATCATTTTTTGGTTCCACATATTTGTGTGAATCATTGTTTTCAACCATGAATATCATAAAATCAAAATACAGATCTCGACTTAGTGATGAACATCTTGATGATTGCTTACGAGCAGGAATATCATCACACTCCCCTAATTATGAAGCAATTGCCAATGAAGTGCAGTGCCAAAGATCGCATTGACTTGTAATATTATATATAATTTAGTAATTTACATAAAAATATAAACGTTAGTTATATGTTAAAATTTTATTTTTGAAATAAATATTTTTTTGTACATTGTGTGTATTATTAACAATATCCAACTATAAATTTATATTGAAAAAATAAATGGCGCCCGCCACCTGGCCGGTATTATAGAATGTGCTCTCAAGTGCAAAAAGGTTGGGGACCCTGCTGTAAGCCTTGGGAAAATGTTAATCTTGCCCGAATTTAAAAGCGAGCAAATTGTTGACCCCCCAATTATTTAGGATCACATTAAAGATGAGAGAATAAAAATAGAGGTCACTATCTTTTATTTCTTCAATTTTATATAATATATCACTCTTCCTTTTTTGCATTTTTTTAAAGCTGTTTTATTTTATTTCCTTCTAATTATTTCTGCGGAACTTGGAGCTGAGCTAGAAATCTCCAATAAGTCACCATCATTGTCAACCATTATAAATCCACTGCAAGATGAAGGTCTCTCCAAGTTCAACCCATCTTTTCCGATCTCTAGCCTCTCTTCTCCACATCAACCCTGCACACTTTCTTACTTCATCCATTCATCTCATGTGGTCTCTTTCTGGGTCTTTTACAATCTCTTGGAATCCAGTTTAAGAATTCAATTGTCCATGGTTTAAATACCTTATTTTTTCAAGTTATGATTTTTTTTGTGCTATTTTATTATTCCAGATACATGTCAGCATCTTAATATCCATAACAGCAAAAACATAAGGACTTTTCAGCGTGCGTTTATTCTTTTATTACTGGGATAAGAAAACATTTCAACTCAAACTTTTATCTGGAATAATATCAAAACAGCTTGAAATGGGTCAAAACCTGTGAAAAATAAGCTCTGTAAACTAATACTTACTGCAATTTTTTTTAAGAAAATTACAGATTCAGAAGAAACTATTAGAAGGAAGTAAAATAAAATAACGATGAAAAAGTGCAAAAAAGGAAGTAACGCATTAATTAATATTTGTTAAAAGAAACTAGACATTATAAAGAATTGTAATCTCCCTCTCTCAACAAAAAAAGCAGATGTTACTGTACAAATGGTTACATCGGTTGTTCAATTTATGATTTCCCTGAGCACAGAATACTCAAAGATGAGCAGCAACATCAGTTACTAATACCAACACCATCAAGAAATAAAAGTAATAGCCATTCATAATTTTTCCAACAATTGAAAAGATTTTGTTACTAAAAGACTACCTACCTAGTTTTAAGTAAAAAAAATGGTAATGAAATCAGCACAAAATGAACAAACCATTCTCCAAATCCAATCATAATTTAGAAAGCACAAATTTCTACAGGGTAAGAAAAAAAACGGATAACATGTCTGGTTTAAAAGAGACCTTTAAGTTGCTTTATTGAGGGTCTTAGCATTTCCTCACGAGGGTTCACCAATCTGGGTCCATTCAGAACATTAACCGATGCTAACCTAATACCACTGATTAGAGATTTATACGACTAAGTTTATTCCCATGATCAAATGACCTGAAATTGTTCATAGAAGTCAATAAAATGCAAGTAAGCATAAATTATTTTTGTAAAAAGACCAAGAATCTGTGAATTGAGTGAGCTTTTTTTAAAAAAAGTAACTCGGTTTTTTATGGTTTCATGGAGCATGGAGCCGATGCAGATTGCGATGCCCAAATCCGTAAGTAAACCACAAAAAAATAATAATTAAGAAACAGTATGTTCCTACTGATAATTGTCGAGCTGATAACTCAATGAGAAAAGTAAAAAGCAAACATTTGTAGAAGACTTTTAAATTATTGCTTCTTTAAGAGATAAATGTATTGTGGCTCGTTATGATTTAACACATCCACAAATGCAAAAACTGATCTTCCCTATAAAGAAATGTTAATACCTGGAGAATGATCTGTAATTTGTTCCAATAGTGAATCAATGTGACCTGCAAATAGTTCTGAAAATAATGGTGTTTTATGTAGGTTCTTACCTATAAATCTTACTGATGTGGAATGATTTTGGATGTAATTGACTAGTGTATACTATTGAGTGGATTGGCCACTAGTCAGAATTAAAAAAGCTATTATGTGAATGTTCACCCCCCCATCTTGGTAAGCAGCACAGGAAGCTGACATTCTTCATTTTTGTGTTGAATCACTTCCTACAGTTACGCAAAGATAATCCAGTAATTCAAGGCGAAAGGTTGAGTGAGGATTGTGGATTTTTTGATGTACACAGAGGTGGGGATTGGTTATACCACATTTGTTTGTTACAGGGATTACTAATGGGATCAATATAGACAGACTCCTTAGGAACTGATGAAAATTTTGAGAGAAATCAATGAAACTCAAAGAGCCAATTACGTCAGATAATTGTTCTTTCAAGAATTTCACATATTTTTCCAAATGCAAATAATAGCACGCACATGGAGAATTTATTAATTGATTTAATAATTTTAAAATGTTCTAATATTATACTTTTATATTTTTTAGACTTTATATATGCTTAAGATATATTTTGTAATAATATTTTTAAAAATGTACAATACTTTTGCAAAAGTAATTGTTCATGTAACTCACAAACCTTGTTTCGGTTTAGTTCTTATATATTTTTGTACAAATGAGGAATACTTTATTAGATATGTTGTGTAAAATCTTGGTAAATACCATAAAAATTTAAAGAGGAATGACTGGAAAAAATATTTTTTACATAGAGATCAATGCAAGAAACAGATTGAGAACTCTTGATTTATTACCAAAAAGATTTGCAGGCTTTTTTTTTGGTCCAGCTGACATAATAATACACTGTGATACTATTAAACATATTCACCAAATAAATTTATGAATACTTGATAATAAAAATATTCTTATGTGCTAAAATAGTAGTCGAGTAGAGGGAGCAGGCGGCTACTTGTGAATTATCTCTGGGAGTTATATGGTTGCGTGAATTTGTTTTGAAAAAAAAACAAACTATACTTAAATTAACCTGATTATTAGATTTTGTTGGCAGACATAATTCCATTGGAATTTTTATAGACTAACGAATGACTAGATCACTTGCAATATTAAGAACCAAGTTAACGAATCACTGTGATATATATTTTATTATCTCTATGATTTGTATATGCTCTCTTATATGAGCTGATAGTGTCCAACACGAATAGCCAGGTTCTGGATTATTTGTAAATATTCTATCAATATTCTGGATATACCAGGCAAGGAAAGGTGTAATTTTGTAGAGATCTTTCTTCTCAGTTATATACAAATATGCAAAGAATTATGATTGTTAAAACAATGTAGTTTCATAAGCATACCAAGGATACCTTACTTCTCAATGCAGTGTTGGAAAATGCTACAATTGTGGCAAAATTGTTAGGCTTGGTAACTTATTCAATAATATGCCTAAGATTATTTCATGGACCAATGTTGTTTCTATAAACAGCATGTCGCATTGGACATCTCCGTAGCCACTAATTTCAATTATTTATCTACGATATTTCCAACATCCTTTGTGTACAGATTATTATGTAAATACTGACTTCTTTTTACATTCTGGAGTAAGACGCAACACTGAAGCATAAAATGTCTTATATAATGGTCAACACATCTGCATTCTTTGCATATGATTTGAATCCAAGCAGAACTTATAAAATTTTTTGGATGTCGGTGACTTTCTCAATATCCACTATTATATCCAATAAAGATCAGGAAGCATCCAATTATGGTCATATCTGTAAGTACTTCGATATTTGTTTCATGTTAAACCAAAATAAATCAATTACACTCCAGGTGGTGCATGCAAAAAAAAAAAATAATTCGTACATACACGATAGCTCTAGTTGACAGATATATTGTAGATTTGTAACATATGAACTCCGTTAGTATATGATATTGTCTACAGTTTTATCTTCTTCACTCATGGATCTCTTTCTACTATGGTTTTATTATGAGTGCTTTTACATATGCATAATATTAAGGCATGGTGGGCCAAAGTATGTTTAAATTATTTACATTATCAGGAAATAGATTGGCACGTAGTATTTTTTTATCCATATATATTTAAATAAGCTTTGAGAATATTTTATTCAATATGATGATGATGATCACTACTCAGCCACTACTTGCAATACTAGATTAAATCCTGCAGAGCATAGAATAGACAATATTACATTTAAAGATATTAACACACTATTTAAACCAATAATTCATTACCAAAATTATAATTGTCAGATAAATATTATTTTCTCCCCCCCCCCCAATTAAATCATGTCTCCAATTTCTTTTTTTAGTTCACATGCATGGTGGAAGCAATAGTTATTTATAAAAAGTCCATGGTTTATTTTCATTAATTTTAAAATATTAATTGTTCAATTAAATCTTGCAATACAATTTACTTTTTTTTTTGTTACGATCGAGCACATCTGCCGCAGAGTAAATCCCCAGCCTTTAATACATCCAGAATATAATCATATGTATGACCGACCTTCACAAATATAATACATTTATTTATATCATAAGCTGAACATCATAATCACACACATATATCTGATATGGGATAATTAGAACTAATACACCTTTCTTACAGTGATAATTCTAGGGCGTGGCTACTTTAAGTCTAAATTCCGATTTAAAAATAACACGCACTATTTACGTGAGGTGGTTCTTTGAATCTGTCCTCGATTTATTAGCAGTACTCCTTAATTAATTGAGGCAGTCCTTTGAAGCTGATTCCAAATTTATAGACCAAAACCATGAATAAATCCACCATATAGACATAGAATATAAAAAAACCTTTAATAATCATTTAATAATTGCATATACAGTACATATGCTCTAACATGCACATAATTTAATAGCAGTTAATAAAAAGTCGTCATCAAATGGCAGCCTGGGTCCACAATAAGGGGATTCTTAGAAGGCGGAGGGTGCTAAGAATCCCCTGATTGCAGACACAGGCTGCCATTTGATGACAACTTTTTATTTAGGTACTTACAACTGCAGATCACTTTCAAGTGAAGGAAGATTGCAAGAATTAGAAGAAGAACTCTCTTATATTAAATGGGACATTATTGGACTTTGTGAAGTTAGAAGAAAAGGTGAAGAGACAATTGATTTAAAAAGTGGACATATACTCTATTATAAAGGCACAAATATTGGAAATACAAGTGGAGTAGGATTCATTATAAATAACAAGTGGAAGAACAATATTGTGGAGATTGATGGTGTATCGGACAGAGTGGCAAGATTAGTTATACAACTTAATAGCAGATACCAAATGCAGATAATTCAGGTTTATGCCCGAACAAGTTCTCATAGTGATGAAGTAGTAGAAGATTTTTATATGGATGTACAGAAGGCTTTTGATCAGAGTAAACAACATTTTAAAATTGTTATGGGAGACTTTAATGCTAGAATTGGTAAACAAATGAAAGATGAAAGTGCTGTAGGTAATTTTGGTTATGGTAATAGAAATGAGAGAGGACATAGACTTGTGGAATTTGCAGAAAAAGAAAAACTTTATATTATGAATTCTTTTTTTGAGAAAAATGTTAAAAGGAAATGGACATGGAAGCATCCAAATGAAGGTACAGCAGAATTGGATTATATTTTGACTAACAGGAACTACATATTTCAAGATTGTAATGTTCTTAATAAATTTAACACAGGAAGTGATCATCGATTAGTAAGGTGTAAGATACGTGTCAATGTGAAACTAGAGAGACAAAAATTATTAAGAAAAACAATATTTACAGTTGATATTCCTAATCTTCAGAAACATTCTAATGAATTTAAATTAGAACTTACAAATCGGTTTCAAGTATTAGTAGATTTTGAATATGATTCAGATTTGAATGAAATTAATATGAAAATAACTGATACACTTTTAAAAACTGCAACAAAAATAGCTGATAGAAAAAAGCAGCAATTGACCAATAAAATTTCTACTGAGACTAGAGAATTTATGAAGAAAAGAAGGAATATGAAGATATACAAAAATGATGCATTAAAAAGAATTGAATATCTCGAATTTTGTAAAATGGTGAGGAAAAGAGTTGAAAATGATATAAGAAAGTATAACTGTGAACTAGCAAGGAAAGCTGTAGAAGAAAATAAAAGTCTTAAGAATGTAAAACAACATATTGGTATTGGTAGGAAATTTATATCTGCAATAAGAAAAAAAGAGGAAATTGTTACTAAAAAGAGAGATGACATCATGAAATTGGTAGAAGATATATATCAAGAATTATATAGTAATAAAGAACAAGTATCTCCTATATCTATTACATCTTCTGAATTGCCCAGAATTTTAAATGAAGAATTGAGATACACAATTAAATGTATGAAGAAAGGAAAGGCTCCAGGTAATGATGGAATTATAATTGATATATTAAAAGAAGCAGGTGAAGAAATAGAAAAAATTTTAGCAAAGTTATATACCAAATGTCTAAATGATAAAGATGTACCGGATGATTGGAAGAATGCAGTAATAATATTAATATTTAAAAAAGGTGATAAAGAAGATATTAGAAATTACAGACCTATCAGCCTTTTATTAGTTTTATATAAAATTTTTACCAAGATAATTACAACTCGTCTACAGAGAACATTGGATTTTCACCAACCAAGAGAACAAGCTGGATTTAAAAGTGGTTTTAGTACAGTAGATCATATACAGGTGTTGAGAGAAGTTATAGAAAGGACGAATGAATATGAGTTCTCATTAGGTTTTGGATTTGTAGATTATGAAAAGGCATTTGATTCTATAAACATTTCTTCAGTGATTACAGCATTGGATCATCAAGGCATAGATCCAGGATATTGTCATATTTTGAAGAATATTTATAAAAATGCAACAGCAACAATTAGATTACATAATGATACTGGGAAAGTCAACATTGAGAAAGGTGTAAGACAAGGTGACTCCATATCTCCAAAACTTTTTACAGCAGTGCTGCAAGAAGTATTTTGTGGATTAAAATGGGAAACTAAAGGAGTGAAAGTAAATGGAGATTATTTAAGTCATTTAGATTTCGCAGATGATGTAGTTGTTTTTGCAAATAATGCTTCAGAGCTGCAGGATATGTTGCAGGAATTATCAGATGAAAGTAGGACTAAAGATAAATGTTAAAAAGACTAAAGTAATGTTTAATCGATTTGCTCAAAATATGAAAATAAAGATTGATTATGATGAATTAGAAGAAGTTAACAGTTACAAATACCTTGGTCAGATTATTAATACAGATGGAAACATAATGGAAGAAATTAATCATAGAATTAAACTTGGTTGGAGTGCTTTTGGTAGAAATAACTTGATACTAAAAGGAAATATGCCTATGTGTTTGAAAAGGAAGGTTTTTAACAAATGTGTTTTACCAGTTCTTACTTATGGATCTGAGACTTGGACACTTAATAGAAGAGCAATACAGAGACTTCAGACCACTCAAAGAAGTATGGAGAGATGCATGTTGGGAGTCACAAGAAGAGATCGAAAACACAATGTATGGGTAAGAGAACAAACAGGTGTTACTGACCTCATTGAAAAAATTAAAAGATTGAAGTGGAGTTGGGCTGGACATATAGCTAGAAGAGATGATAATAGATGGACAATTGAAATTTTAAACTGGATTCCAAGAGAGTGTAAAAGACCCAGAAAGAGACCACGTGAGATGGATGGATGAAATAAGAAAGTGTGCAGGGGTGATGTGGAGAAGAGAAGCTAAAGATCGGAAAAGATGGATTAAACTTGGAGACCTTCATCCTGCAGTGGATTGATAATGGTTGATGATGATGATGATAAATATGACAGTACATATCCGTAGAAATGGACTCTATCCAATTTTCAAATAAACCTTTAACATAAAATATCCCTAATTACATTACATACAACTTTCTTCTTTTTCACTTGGACAAAAAGGCATGCTCATTTGTTCAAATTGAATATTACACATTTGATTATTTATCCGATAACTTCACATTAGAGAAAACTTTTAAAAAATGTTAACAAATCATTATATATGTATAGTAAATACAAGATGAAGCAATTTTCTTTTCAAGAAAAACTGATCACAGACAGGTTTTGCCATCTTGTTTTTAACATTCTTGAATCTTGTTTTTCACACCTTTGATCTTGTTTTTAACACCTTTAATAATATCTTATTTTTGATTTGTTAGAACCTGATTTTCTTTTAATTACAAGTTTTAAAATCACTTTCATTATTTAATTGCTTGAACTTGCAAAACACTAATTATTAAATTGCTTGAATTTTTCTCCTTTTCAAATCTCATATCTCAAAACAGGCTTAATCTTTTTTTTATTAACTTATTTTTAATTTAATTATTTAAAATTTATTTCATAATAGAGGTTGTTTTTCAATGCATTCATTCCATTCATTGATAAGAAAAAATTTTAACATAATTTGTTTTTCTTAAATTTAAATAGTTTTATATATGACATTTAATAATTTATAATTTACTCTAACATTTGATTAATACCTATTTTATTTTAAACCATTTGTTCTATTTTATATACTAACATTTAAGAACTTCCGAATGCTATATTTATTAGCACCTCTCACAACTCTGAAAACCTGTTCACAACCACGTGGGAAGACCACATGGTCAACCCTGAAATGAATGACATTTTTCATTTCAAGCATAGCAGTATTGCATTACAAATTGCATATGTGATCATTGATATATAATGATCAAATCATGTCCAAATTGATATATGATGGCCTATTGGATAAGACCAACATAAATCAGCACATATCTATAGGTTTTGTTTTTTATCTGTTTATTATTTGGACTCTGTAATACTAGGTAGCATTGCTAGCTAAGTATATATATATATGAATTGTTTCAATATTTGCTTATAATAAATGCCAGTTTGCATTATGCATTAGTTAAAACTTGTTTTACACACACACACACACAATATCAAATGCCAAAAGTTAAACTAGTTAATATAAAAAACATAATCAAATTCCTATCCCAAATTAAATTATAAATCCACTACCTATGATTTCCCTGCCAAGACAGAATTATCACGTGCAGAATAACACAGCACAGAACGAATAAACGTTACCTTACCTTCCCATAGTTCCAACTCACATTCAAATTACTTTTAATATCAAAAAAACTTTTAAAGTAAGTTAAAAGCTTCAGAATCACAAATCTTTATTAAGAGATTCTTTAATTTTTCTCTTCTTCTCATTCTTTTGAAAGACACTCATAGCTTGTTCAAACATGATCTTACAGCTTATTATTTTTTTCATAAATATATAATAAAAAACTGAGATATTAATTCTGAACTCTGTTTTCCTTTCCTATATATAATTCCTGACAAAACAAGGAATGAAAATAAACAACTACGGAAATGGTATGTCGACTTTTATATTATTCCTCTGTAGTATTTTCATATTACCAAATATATTATAATTCCATACAAGAAAACAATTTAAAAAGTAAAGAAATTACACTTTTTTCCTTTTATATTAATATTTTTAAAAATTATTATTATCATTATTACAATTTCTACTAATCAATATACCCATAAGTAATTGATCAGAATAGTCTACACTGATGTAATCTTTATAATATTCTCTTTTGTGAAACAAAGCTACATTTTTAAAACCATTTATTTTATTACTAAAACAAAAACTCACTAAAAAAACTATTTTGTGAGTGGTAACAAATCTAATAATAAATTCCAAATCCTTATTTTTAACTTAAATGACTACATACCAAACAATTTGGAAGAGAGAATACTGTGTATATTTAAAATTATTAGTAAAATATGTTATTTATTTGTAGTAGAAAATGATAAATTTAAAGAATTAAATAAATTCAAGATTTGAACCTTCTATAAAATATATTTTAGAAGATTGAAGGATTGCATTTGGTTCAATTAAAGTTTTTAGATTGATTAATGACAAGATATTTAAAAAAATAATTGTTTGGTATGAAGTCATTATGTTATAAGTAAGGATTTAAGACCTATTTTTAGACTGATAGCGGTCAGCCTACCACTCATAAAATAAATGTTTCAAGTAACTTTTGTTACGGAAATAAGAATTTAAATAGTTCTAAAATTATAGCTTTGTTTCAAAAAAGAGTAAAGATTATAGTGTTCTGACAAATACATTATTATGGGTATTATGTTTAATAGATAATAGTGATAATAATAATTTTTTAAAAAAGGAAATATTAATAGAAAAGAAAAATTTGATTTTATTTGTCAGCATTTTAAATTGACTTCTTGCTATATAAGGAATGTAAATAATTGTGCTAAATTTGAAATAAATTCTAAATAAATAAATGAACTAAGCATTACGAAGCAAAAATTAAAAAGTTATAAATATTTAATTAAAGTAAAAATATTCTGATAAGCGTTTCCATAGTAGAAAATATTTGACGAAAATAATAGAATAGGATAAAGATTAATTAAATTGATTATTAAAGAATGGTTCCCGTTCCAAAAATAGAACAGAATTAATAGTAATTAGTGTTCTAGAATTTTTCCACGACCACACTGTTACTACCTGGGATTGAACAGAAAAATAGATAAAAACTCACCGGTAAGAAGTATCGAAGTCGTCACAAGCACATTCGTATCGACAGAGCTGATCCATGTTGAATCCAAGAAAACTGCAAGGCCAAGTGTTCAAGAGGACTACGGATGATCCAGGGAATTCCACCACTGAAGGTTCAAAAAATCGACCTAGGGACTTTGCAGGCCACATTGGCCTTATTATGATTTTGTATGCCTCTATGGTTGTGCATTGTGACATTTTTAATACTGATCTTTGTAAGTGTTATTAATATTTAAATTGTTATACATGAAGTGTTGTTAATTTTATTTTACTGTTGTTATTTTGTTCACAATAAATGTCATATTTTAGTTATAAAATTTTCTTGTTACAATTATTTCTGCTTGTTTGACCCCATTTACCACAATTGCAGTACTCGTGGTGGTTGTACGCAGTGTTTTTCATAAGATTTTTAAAAAAAATCATGGTGTTTGGAAGAGTGTCATTCTAAATAATTTTTTGAATAATACAACAAGAAAATTGATAAAAATACCACTATGGGAAATATTTATATTATTTCTTGTTTTCGGTTGAAATTATATATAGATCAAAGTAGTTTGAGGTTAAAGAGAAAAATAGAAGTTCATGAAAGTAAAGAATTCTGTATATATAAACATGAAAAAAAAATACTGGTCATAAGATTACTATGTTTGTGCGGACAACAAAAAAGAAAAAAAAATGAAGAACCTTTTTTAATGAAGATTTAAGATTTGGTAGCTATTAAATAATTGCAATATGGGAGGGTAAGATAGCATATATTTGTTTTGTGTTGTATTACTTTGCATTTGAGAAATCTGTTATAGTGGATTAGTAATTTCATTTTGGTTAGTACTTAAATATTGTATTCTATATAAAAAGAAATAGGCAAAATTCCTTACCAATTAAAAACAATTTTCAGATAGTAGTAATAATTTCCACTTCATTATTCATTACAAATAATAATTAAAAAACAAATAAAATAAAATTATTTGGACTTAACAAACTTACTCTGCCGCAGTTTCGACAGTGATGACGCCTTCTTACTAGAGTGAAGGGAATTTTGCAAGTTGTACACTGTGGTGCTTGTTCATCTGGTACCCAAGAAGGAGGCTCTAAAAATTGGGCTAAAACAATTAATTTACATAAATCGAAGATTTTAAAACACAAAATATTCTTCTGTATTCAAAAAAAAATTCCCAAATACCTTCGAAATTTTGTCGTTGCAACATTTCCTCCCCATCACTAACAACTTCTTCAGCTGCCTGAATTTCTTGAGCATCGTCAATAAACATTGGTTCTGAACAGTTGATTTCAAAAACACTTTTCAAGATGTTCCGCAAATCACTTGCATAGTTGGTTTGAAGTTGATCAGCAACACCTACACGGGAGGGGAGAGAAAAGACATTTAACACAATCAAATGTGACAATTTTTTTATTTAATTATCTATAGAATAGATTAAATTCATTGTCTTACAGTTTTGTGGAAATAAAAAAATACAAAAAAATTGACTCCTATAATGTAAAAGCAGAATTTGGATTAGTTACTGTTTGTAAAGATGGATGATTATCTCTAAAAATGTTTCTTTTCTCTAGGAATATGTGTATAGTTAAATACTTTGGCTGTTTTATTGTACGTAGAAAAGTGGATAATAAATAAACAGCAAAAATTCCAAGAGATTATAAAAGACTTAGAAAGAGATTACATGTGAGATGGATGAAATAAGGAAGTTTGGTGGTATGTTGTGGAGAAGAGAGGTTACATATTGGAAAAACAACTAAATTTGCAGAGACCTTTATCCTGCAGTGGATTGATAATGATTGGCAATAATACCAATAGACATTTTAATATGATGCTATACAAAAGGATTGACCATGACATCACCATCATTATCCATCAATTCTTTTTATACTGATACATATGTTCATAGCCCAATGAAAAGCATAAATATATGCATATGCAGGAACCAAGTAAGAAGTTTTTCACTCCAACGCAATCCATATATTTTGTTACTGAGATATTAACAATATCTCCCATATACGTAGATATTTAAAGGCATTTTTATTCAATTTTTTTAAGTCAAACAATTAAAAATATATTTTTCAAATGATATAGCATGTTTCATTTAATCTTTTAAGCATATGGCTACAGACAAAAAAAAAAAAAAAAAGATGCATATGCATTTTGACATGAACTATGTCTCATCAGTTGATCGAAATTACCACAAATGGGCCAACATTCAATGTCTTTGTTTTATATTTATTTGATGATTAAATTTTTAATATCATTATATTCATCGTTGCTGTCCTTAAAAAAATTCACCACTAGTCACTAATATTAATTTTCTTTAACGTTAAAAATTATTAATTTCTTTAACCCAAATATATGTCGTGTGATGTGCTACAGGGGTAGAGTTTGAGAATTCTGAAAATCAAGGTTCATGGATCACGGCCTAGTTCTGTCACTCCTGATGGCCAAAACTTATGAACTCCCGAACAATAAACCATGGATTATTTTTTAACCCAAATATATACTTTAATGTTAAAGATCTATATATCTTTTTAAATACCTCTTTTATTATTCATTGCTAGATCTTAAAAAGATATTTTTCAAATTTTGTTACTCTGTGACAAATTAACATGTAGTCTATTCTAGCGAGAACTTTCAGCGAAACTTGACTCTCTATGGTCCCTATATGTCCTAATTCCTTTCTGCAAAGATTTTACTTTAAGTAACAAATGTGATCTAGAAATTTACATGAAACTGGTAAAATGAATGATTCGTTCATGGAGTTAAACAATTAGGATAATATTGATCAGTTATATGCTAAAAGCAATTAAAAGCTCATCCAAGAGGACTTACAATTTAGATATAATGTAATGCTACTGCCTTAAAGTTATCATCTAATATCAGAAATGTTAGGGTACCTGTAAAAGTGAAAATTCTCCCTACAGTAATATCACCCGGTGCAAATCAGTAATCAATGGGGGAGGGGGGGGACACTACTTCAAGAAGAGTTTGTGGTACACACTCGTGGAAATACGAAAGTCATTACAAATAATCCCTCTTTTTCTCCTACATTTGATACATTTTCTAAGCATCCATTGATTACTCTGGTTGGCACAGAATGGCACTACTGTATGGAGATTTTTGCCTGTTTAATAATAGCAGGCTGTTGATCTCTTTTCTAAAATTCTAAAGTTTAATTAATTTTATTATCTGCTGATAAAACTGTTTCATTAATAAAGTAATTAATAAAATTTTATTGTTTTTATTGGTAATATCATGCATTATTAGATTGAATAGCAAATAGACTGGTCTTATTATTTTATTTTATTTTTTTTAAAAACGAGTTTTTTGAACAATTATCTAGTGAAATTCAATCCAGCAAACATTTGCATAAACTTTATTCACAAAACTAAATGCTTAAAACATGAATTTTTTTATAATTTGATTTACTTAACCATTACATTTGCAAGTCAATTTAAAGTCGTCTTTAGAAATAACTTTTTTCTTATATTATTAATATCATTTTATCAGATCGCTTTTAACGATTGTTTTCAGAGTGAAATGTACATGCTAGCAAACAAGTTCAAACTGATGTAGTGAAATTCAATCCAGGAAACATTTGTGTAAACTTTATTCACAAAACTGACTGCTTAAGGTATTAATTTTTTTATAATTTGCTTATTTAACTGCTATATTTGTAAGACAATTTTAAATATTTTGAAAATAACTTTTTTTTTTTTAAATTAACACTATCAAATTGTTTTTAAGAATTACAGTATTTTCAAAATGAAACATAGTTGCTAACAAAAAGATTAAACTAATATGTATCAACCCTATTTTTTAAATAATTAAAAAGATTTAAAAATATTTATAATTAGCGTCAACAATTTTATAGGAAATCAAAGTTTTTCTATATTAGACTTAGCTGTCGGAAAATTCAACCGTTTGCAAAGATGAAAAACAAACTAAAAGTGATTGAAACTGAGCAAAGATTTACGAAAAATCTCCTAAGATTTGTAATATGCATATAAACATTTTTTCATACTGTGGCTAAACTAAATCTGCATTCATGGGTTGAAGAGTAGGTACACAAAAATTACAAAGAAGGTTGTGAATGGAAATATAATCGGAATTTTGTTTAATCTTACCATTGTTTATTAATGACTAAAAAACTCATTATTTTTAGGGTTTTTGTTTTTGCATTTAGAACCATATTCTAAAACAAAAATCTAAATACCTTTTACCAAGTTAAAAGATGTAATGCCATTTTTAAACATCTTGTGATTCCATATAAGTAAAAAGAAATATTCTTGTAAGGATTACTGATAAATATCCCACTGCAAGGCAAAGCCTTCTCTAATAGTCCATAGAGAAACAGTAAGAAAAGAAGCTAGTACTCGCCAATTGTTGAAAGTGAGGTTTCTATCTTTGCTTTACCTCTTAGTTAAAAATAGCTACATATTCATTTATCAATCAATATTGGACAATTGTCTGGGGTGAGAAAGCTACCTGAAAAAATAAATGGGTAATTTTTACTCGACCAAAAATTCCAACTCAGATCATAGGGATGGCAAGTGAAAGCACGACGTCCACACGGAAAGATGCTTATTTAAGATTACAAAGATGATTGCTAAACTTAATTTTAATAATTTGAAACCTTGATTTTTCATCTGCATTTGAGTAGGGCTGTTCTACTGTAACATTCCAGTTGTTGAAAATCTTTTTAACATTAGGAACAAACTATTTCCCGGAGTGAGTCAATAAGCCTTTTCTCTTAATTAATATATTTCTCGATTCCAACAGCAAAATTTTGTTCTTTTTTCTATTGAAATTGTATCATTATCCAAAAATAATAAATCGATTCAATTTAAGAATACAGATAAAGGGCAGAAGCCACCAAAGTTAAACTTTTAAATGCAATTGATTATGAAAAGTTCCATAGACAAAATTAAACATGGCTGACGATATCTTTCCATTTATTCCGAAATACGATGAAAAACTGTACAATGTTTAAAAGAATACATCTTGGCAATCGAGTAGGACCCAACAATGTTTCATCTTTGTTTTTAATACCCAACAATGTTTCATCTTTGTTTTTAATTACAAACACATAGTATGTTTAAAAATAACTATTATCTATTGACGAGTGCAGAACTGTTTTAAAGCATTAATAACACCAGATTCAAGCAATGGTTATTTACAATATTTTATATAACATTGTTCTGTCAGCTTAATGCTGCTTAACATTACATATTATACGTTATGCTATATGGATATTATACATATATTTATAAAATCAGATAAAACAAATACAATGAACAAAACATTTTGGAATAAACTTTATAATATTCAAAATATCAATAAATAAAAAGAAAAATAAGCTACTGCCTGCTTACATCCTCAGTAGCATTTTACAGTTACATTTAAAAAAAAAAAAAAATCTCGTTAAAATCCTGATAGACAAATTAAACATTTCTTCTCTTCAAGCTCCATACATACCCCAATAAACTCACTATCTTATTGCTTATAACACAATTATGTCTTTAACCTGGTTCTTTTTTTTCTTCTTCTATCCTATTTCAATAAAAGTTGTTTCCATAATTTTGTCATCATATTTCCAAATGTCGATATAAAGAACATAAATTTTAAAATTCATAAAATCTTTGCCTCCTTCACTCCTTTACCTTTAAATTTTTTCAACTCATGACACAATTTATCCTGATCCTCTTCCAACATCTTATGCTCAAAAAATAAATGTCCAACACTCTCCTATGTCTGTGTAAATTATATCTACAACTCAAATCTTTATTCCATTTTTGCTCTCTTTCTCTAGTATCTGAAGCCCTGTCCTTGCGCCAAATAATAATAAACACTTTTTAGTGTTATTATACAGAGTTTCATACTTTATATAATTTTTATTTTTATAAACATTCCTTATATTAAATTATTATTTAACTAAAACATAGGCTGTTATGTGTAACAGCTAAACACTGTAATGTTTAATTACAAGATTATATATATACATAATCAAAATTACCCCAAATTTACAACTCAACAAGACTAGCCAAAAAATAAATTCTAAAACATTACCAATGGTTTCACTGCTACAAGCTGACTTCTCAATAGGGTGGCCTATATCTTTTCCATGGCTACATAAAGCAGAACAAAGATATTTATTTCTAACCCTACTTTTATGTATCTTTATTCTTTCATTTAATAAGTTCAAACTACTCTGACATATATATACTTTCTTACAAAAACAAGGGATAATATACACTATTAATTTTGATGAAGCTAAGATTGTCCTCTGTGAGAGAAATGAAATAAAAAAAATTAAAGAATCTTTACTATTAAAAATGTATGATTCTGAAGCAATTAACTTATTTAAAAGTTCTTTTAATATTAAGAGTATAGGAGAGGTAGGTGGAATTGTGGGTAATGTGTTAGTGTAAATATGTTGTTATTTTGTAGGTCTTTACACTTGAAAAGTTCTGCTTGTTGCAAACATTGGTAGTGTTTTAGAGTTTATTTTTTGGCTAGTCTGGTTGAGTTGTCAATATGGGGTAATTTTGATTATTTATTGACTAGTTTAGCTTTATGTTTATATTATATGATGCAGCCTCAGAACCCTATCTGCCATACCAGGGTACCATTAGGCTATTAGAAATTTTATAAAGACGGCAGATACATATGGGAGAGGTTACTTGTTTATTGAACTGAAAACCCCAATTGCTAATTCTCGGAAGAGCTAGGCTATAATATTAGCTGTACATTTAAAATTTCCAATTCTTGTTTTTAAAACATTATATAAAAATAAGTTACTGCCCAAAACTTCAAAACATTATTATTATGCAGACACACATTAAAACACAATTCTGGAAATTAAGTTGACGATTAAATATATTTACTTTATGTATATGCCAGATGGGTATATTTAATAGATTTAAGTTTTAATATTTTGTTAAGCACAAATATGCTACATAGAATATGCATATAATCGACTCGATTCTTTTAACTCCAGGCTACAAGGTTGCACCCAAATCACCGCCAGCTTACTGATATACCAATATTATCAATGCACAATGAAGACTAGCATAAAAAAACCATGCTGACAGGAATGTGCCTTTGTAGCATGATATTATTAAAGAAATAATGACCCTCGGTCCAGTATAGGAATGTCTGACGATATATAAAAGAAATGCTCTATAAATGGGGAATAGCGATCTTTGCTGGCTTACTGTTCCAACCAGAGTGTAAGGAGATCAATGGCATGGAAATACGTCTACAACCATTGGCAACGCGATGGCTACACTTACGGGTCATGCATTTAGTTGGGTACTATGCCCTGTATGTTAACGCGGCACAAAGGAATGAGAATCCAATGTGCCTTCCCAGATTACATTGACATAAAACACCCACATATCTCTGCACCAGCACCGATTCAACTATGAAACAAATAGCCCAAAATTAATCCACTTAAACTAACATAGTCTTATGGATCTATGCAGCCATTTACGCTTATTTTTAAATTATTAATTAAAAAAAAAATTATTAGAAATAATAATAACAATAATAGCAAACATATAAAAAGAAAAATATAACAAGTAATTTAAATTTCTGCTTACTCAGATAAGAGACTTCATGGATTAGGTACCATTTAGATATAAGTATTTGAAAAATTCTAATTTTAGACTATTAAAGTTCATATCTCATTTAAGACAAAAGTTCATACTTTCCATGGTTTCAGATTACTGGATTCCGTCTTTGAAATCCTTAATGCGTTGCACAACTCCATTCGAAGTTCATTTAATATTAATGTTTTCAGGAAGACAAGTCCGTCATTTCCATTTTCTGGGAACCATCACTTTGGAGGCCGCCTCAGCTGTTGCAAATATGGGAAAAACGAAAAAATGTATTGCGTGACCCCTACATTTTAGAGGTGCACATACACGTAAATATGTTTAAATAATTACGTAATCAACAAGAGCAATGTAAAGAACAAAACTCTAGTTAGCAAGTTTTCTTTTCTCCCTTTTATATCCCTTTGAAGACCATATCATCAAATTCCAGGATCGATGTTGCCTAGCTTCGCGCTGATCTTATTGGTGATGATGATTTTCTCTGTGGACAGGGTGTTCATTCACATTGTTTATAGGGCAGTTCACTTTTGAGCGGGAACATCAGATTTTATTAATATAAACTTTTTAATTGATCTCTTATCTGACTGATCAGTTAAATGCCCTCAAGGGATTGTTTGCTATTATGTCATTTAAAAGTAAAAAATCATTTCCATTCTATTGTTTTTAACTTTCTTTTAAGTAATTATTTAAGAGTTTGCCATCTGTGCAATTATTATATATTGATTTAAAGAAATTTATTAATTTTTTAAATTTCTACTTGAATCAGTTTATTTATTGATATTTCTTTTATTATTTGACACTGATGCAACAGCGTATATGTATACCATTACAATATATATAATCAGATTTTTGTTAATGTCTTCTGTTTTTTAAAAGGGCCTCATTCTAGACAATAAACTACATATTTAGTAACAATTTATTAATAAAATAAAAATACATACCAATTCCTAATAGGTGAACTATTTGTTGGAAAAAATATTTATAAAATAAAAGCGTTACTTTTTAGTATCTTTGACAAGTTCTGATTACTATAATTATTTAGCTTGTTAATTATTTACTAAAATTCATTAAATACAAAGTTCTTTTTAATTGAATTTTTAATTAAAAATATATAAAATCTGTTTGAAAGATGAATTCAGGAGATGAACAGCATAAATTATTCAAAAAATGAATTGTAAAACTTTGCCTTTGGAATAATTTTAAAAACTGAACCCAAACTTTAGCACAACTGTAAGTCATTAATTGTTTCAAAAGTCAGTTCACATTAAATATTAATTATTAACCATATATTAAGAAAAAAAAACAATATTGGAAATCAGGTATCATTTATATTTATTGAGTATATATTATCTTTCATAGAGAGAAATAATTATAAGTATTAAAAGAATGAATTTGAATATTTATTCTAGGTATATATTAGAATTTTTTTTTTTTAAATACTACCATAAAAATTAATTATCTAAAAAAAATGAATAAATTATCATACAGATATATTAGTTCACACTGAGCTTAAAAGAGGAAGCACTTCGATGTCTAATTCAAGAATTGGCCGCTGAGATTGTAACAATTATGGGGTGCCCAAAAGATTATATAATATGCTGCTTTTTTTTTTAGCCAATTTAGGGCATTTTTTTTGCAAACAGTGTAGAAAATGCAAGATTATTATTAGAAAAGTACAGAGAGGCAGGAAGAAATATAAAAATTAAATGGACAAACAATAGTTGAAAATTTTTATTATTTAACGGAAAGAATAAAACTGAAGGGTGGGAAAAAACATTTATCTTTAACAGATAGAGAATAGGTTTTTAAGTATTTTGTTAATGGAGAAAGAAATGATACAGACAGTTGGGAATTACGAATTGAGAAAAAAGGCAAAAGCATAAAACAGGATGGAATAAATATGCAACATGGTTTTCATATATGGTAGGATTATTTGGAATGATAGTGCCCGTTTTAACTTTTGGAAAAGATGATCTTCATATTGATGAAGATAGAATACACTCATGCATGCAAAAAAATAGGCAGATATGCATTAGGGAGTGAATTGTGGCAGCAAATAAGGTTAGCCAATATGAAAAGGGATGGTTTTTGCTTTTAACGAGGCAAATCAAAAATAAATTAAGAATAGTTCAGAAAATTTCAATCTATACATGAAAACAGATTAGTAATGACAAAAAATTACACCAATGCAAAATCACATGCATGCATGAAAAAGCCAAAAATAAATTTTCTTCAACTATCACTAATAAAAGCAGGAGGCGATCATGTTTAGAAATTTACAAATCAGATTCCCCAAAAATGACACCAATTCCTTGTATCAATGCCAATCTATTCAAAGTAGGCATTAGTTGCATGTTAATTTAAATGGTTGTCTGAGAATTTTAACCACAATCATCCCACATTTTTATTTGTAAAACCCAAAATACATTTTTTTTTTGTTTCAAAGCGTTTTTTAAATTTTTTATAATTTAGGTTATATTTACAATCCTGAAAATGCCTACGGACAAATGTGAGATAGTGCTTGAAAATTAATCTATACTCTTTTGTAAATAAATAATTTAACAATGTAGATAATTGTAATCTTGTGGAAGAAAATTAATTTTCACGCATACACGCACTCACCCATCAATAAATTATTTATTTACATGTATTCAAAATAATATAATTCAAAATCGCAAATAAAAATAAAAAACTTTCTCTTCCCTGCGATATATGAACTCAATTTGTACAAATAATTTGCCAATTGAAATATCAGGCTCATAAGTTCAAGTCCTGATTGAAGCATGGTTAATAAGGATTGGTTTATATAAAAATAAGCTCTTAGGTGTGTTACACTTCTGCTTTTAAAACACTTATTGATAGGTGAGTTCACGTAAACTTAATCTAATAGCACAAGTGAAGATTAATTTCCTTCCACAAAATTACTATACACTTTTACTAAGCAAACTGATTATTATTAATTTTTTATAAAATAATAAATTCCTATATATAATACTTAAATTTAAGTACTCATATTTATTACTTCTGAATAATTACCTGATATGCAAACAAAAAGCCTGTGTATAAGGTCAGCACTGTTCCTGAAACGAGCACGGACTTCATTTCTAGTGGCGATCTCAGCCGCCTGAATAGCAAGAGCAATCTCCTCGTCATCATGGCATTCCGAGTTATAAGAACTGGTGTCACTACTGTCGTAACTGAAAGGAAACATAATGAAAAGACTTTATTTCTAAATGCAATTTCCTTTTGCACTGTATTACTTTTCATTTAAAAACAAATCTCTAATATTAAAACATATTGCCCAATAATTGGTAAATTTAATTATTGCACTTTGTCATTTAAGTGCTTTATTTCGCCTAGAAATTCGGCTTGTTTATCTGGATCAAATCTTGTAGCCGATTTTTAACATATGTGTTAGGTATTGATGGCAATGCAATATTTCAGTTCTATCCAGTCTAACAGTGTCAATGGGCCGCATTTCAAACCGCATTGAAATCAGTTCAGTAGCTTTTAAATGATGTATAATAGATAATAATATTTTTTTTAAAAATACACTTCTGTTGAATTTCATGATTAATTCATTAACAAACATTTACAGTCAATTAAAACAGAGAGAAAAAAAAACAAAGAATGAAATCTTAATTTCTCAATTTTTAAATTTGAATATGAATAGTTATAAAAAGACAGTTGCAAACGTTCATATTTGTCTTCATAAAGAAAGCACCAAGATGTGTTATATGTTTGACACTGTAGGTTTTAATTTAAATTGATTAAAAGCAAAAAACAAGAACTTCATCCATCTGGATTTATAATATGCTAACGATTGGGTTATTCTAATCAAGTCAAAAGATTAAACCACTAAACAACGCATGAACTCTATTCTTTATGCGTACACAAGCTTTTTACACCGAGCCTAAACTCTCCATATAGTAGAGTCATTCAATGCAACCCAGAGTAATCAATGGATGGAAGGTTTGTGCACGAGTAGGCACTAGATAGGGATTTTATGCACAAACCTTCTTGAATCCATTGTTTATTCTGGTTTGCATGAATGGCGCTACTGTATGAAGAGTTTAGCCTCTGTGTAAGTCAAAAGATTATCTACAAAGTATGCTTATGTCTTAAATGCAATCTATAAAGATTTTGGATTAGTAAGAAATGTTTTAAAAACTAATGTTTTGCCTGACAGTGATAGAAAAAATAGTTGGCAATCTTTATCTTAGAAAGTTACCAACTAAACAATGTAAATCAATTTACATATTTTCAAAAGCTATTTAGATAAAAAGGGGGATTTGGATATTAAGGCACAAGATAAATTCTGATATACTTTTGTTGTAATTAACTAAGATATGGTGTTTTACTAAAATGATATAAGTACGGTAAGTCAATTACTAGTATATAATATTATTTTCCCTACTTCATTCTAGTGAAATGGGTCATGGATTCTGTATCGAAGTAATATAGTCTCTGGAAAAATTAAATTTAAGAATGCTCTGTGAGATTGTAGAAATACAATAATAAGATTACAAAACCAATTGGTATATTTTTAAGATTGTTGAATATCACACTAAGGAATTTGTAATTGTAAAGGCGCATTCAATTGGATTACAACGATGAAGCAAAAGAATGGTAGCAGACTTCCAAAAATTTATTTTATGGTAAATTTGAACATAGATTTTCATGGAAGAGAGTGATTTCATTTATATATTAAAGATCTCATGGACTCAAAAGAGAACATTAATTGCTTTCCTTGCAAAGATATAATGGAAGACAATACAATAATACACGATAATGGTATCTAAAAAATAAAATTTGCTGTACAGAAGTCAAAGCAGTATCGTAAAATCCTAAATAAAAGCATGTATTACGCTTATCAGACTGGTTTTTATAATCATAACAAAATTCATTTTTACTTTTTTTTCTTAAAGTCACTTTATTTTCATTTTGTTTTTTCCCTTCAAGAATGAAAATAATCGTGTATTGATATGAGTGTTTGCTAATGAAGAATAGCATATTAGATTAATACTTTTATCTTGCTTTAGCCTCATATTATTTACTAATTATAAGCTGAATAGAGGCACACAAATATTTCTGCTATGTTATTTAATAATAATAAATATATACCTTATTAATGTCAGAATGCATGATATATATGAAGAAATAAATTAAATAAGCTAAACTATATTGATACAATTGCATTTAAAGCTTCAGCCGAACCATTATTATCCAACAACAAATTCTTATTTCATGCAGAAATATGTTTAGAGCTGACAGTATTTCTCCAGGACCATCTGAAAAGAGATTCTTTCAGGTCTAAACATTTATTGTGATGAAGTACTTGTCGGTTTCTTTCAAAGTGGTATGGTGACAAGCAATTTATTTTGGGGTTTATTAGCCAATTGTCTGGCTATAGATTTTAAAAAGTAGTGATGCACTGTTTAATTTAGTATAATGCCTAGCTTAGGTTTAAATATTTGGTACTCATTTTATAGCTAAAGACGCCGTTCTATGGCGCGGTTTTCGCGCCAAAACACATAAAAATGCTGTTTCCGCGGCCGACACGTTCGAACCCGCGTTTTCTATAATACAACTTTTTTGTTGTGCTACAGAATGCAGGTCACTATGTCACGTCACAGTACAGCATGTATGTGGCATCGCAGCAATTACATTTTCCGAATTCACACAGTTTATAAAATAGTTACAGCTTGATGAGAGAGTTTGTATTTGAATTGGATGGAAATGTTGTTCTCATTGGATTTTATTTTATTTTAAAGTATTGAAATGTTCAGATTTTTTTAAAGTAATAATTCTAAGACTTTTTACAACGTACTGTATTGAAGTTTTAATAGGGAAAATGTTAAATATCTATGTTTTTAGTGAGTTGCAATTAGATAACGCGTCAAGTAACGTACTGTTCACAACATTCCACGAGACACCATGTGTACATTTTTGAAGTAAAAAAGAGCCGTACCAAAAAAAATATCCAGTAAGAAAAGTACAAATATACATGTTTTTTTGTAAATTTCATAAAAAGCAAATATTATAAACATGTTTAGTAAGTAAAGAAGACATTTATATGCGTTTGTTGTTGTTTAAAAAAGTTTGACTTTCTTTATTTTGTCCGAGTACAGTTACGATTTTGAATTTTTTTATTTTAGCATTACAAACAACAGAACACTAACCCTAAAACTAACCCTAACTATAAAACTAAACCTAAAACTAACCCAAACCCTAACTCTAAAACTGACAGTAACAACTTTTACTTTTTATTGACATTCTATTTTAAGTAAAAAATAGCCGTAATATCTCTTTTTCTGTAAAAAAAAAAAAAAAAGAAATGTAAAACGAAGATTAAAAAAATAAAAAATAGACTAAGAAATTTTACTTTTTATTACGATTATTATTTTTTAGTTAAACAACAACAAAAAAAAAAGTCGTAACACAATTAGAAAAATATACGATAGAAAAAACACGAATCAAATTGTGATTTTATTTTAGATTTATTATTATCATTTAAATTGTATACGTTAATAAAAAATAATATTTATAAAAGACTATTTTGTTTTGTTTTTATTTTCACATTACAAAAAAGCACAGCAAAATTATTATAATCAACAGCCCGGGAATGGTCATATTTTATAGTTTTAGCTTGAAAACGGCGCTATCCAACGGAATCTTTATCTATAATACAAGCACCATTTTTTTCCTATGAAAATAATAATCAAAAATTCATATATATAAAATAATTAAATATTTGGTGTTTGTCTTATAGATAAAGATTCCGTTGGATGGCGCCATTTTCAAACTAAAACTATAAAATATGACCATTCCCGGGCCGTTGATTATAATAATTTTGCTGTGCTTTTTTGTAATGCGAAAATAAAAACAAAACAAAATCGTCTTTTATAAATATTATTTTTTATTAACGTATACAATTTAAATGATAATAAAATGAGTACCAAAAAAATTTATAATCCTCTTAACAAATGCTAACTAATTTCAGATTTAATTACATTATCAGAAATTGCATTTTTTCTATATGTGAGTTGAATGTTTGTCATCCCCATCCCTCCCCCCATCAAATTTATTGGTCTTCAATTAAAAAGTATTACTCCTCGAGACTGCAAAATTATGTTTTAGTAAACCAAGGTAATGTAATGGGGGTAATATTAATTCTCATGGCTCTGTTATCAAGTGAACATATACTTTCTGGAATTACGCCAATAGTTAATAATTGGAATCTAGTATTCTGATTTTTTTTAGTCATCCTGCTTGGGCTTCCATAATGCGTAATCATGTTGATAATTAAACTGATTGTTAAGATATTTGCCTAAAAGCAGATCAATTAATCCGGCATTAAGAGTACTAGAAATTAATAATAATACATTATCATCATGAGCGGAATTGTAACATTTGTAGTAATTATTATTCTGTTCAGGCTATCTTAACCATTTTATAATATTTGTTAACTCATCTTTTTGTCAGGAAAATCAATTTTAATAAATTATTTTCCACAAATTAAATTACATATGTAAATAAATTTGTGGTACAATTATTTTCATGTCTTTGAATACCATTATTTTTAACAAACTATTCAGTTGAATAAAAGATGGGGGGGTCTAATCTATAAACAGGCCTGATTGCATTCAACATCAATGCTTTTTCAAATACAAATGAGATTATGGATACAAATCTGGAGACAAAAATCTTATAAATGACTATGTATGTATTTGTATGATTATATTAATGTTAAAAAAAATAAAATACTATCACTGTTTTAATATGAAATAAATGAATGTGATGTTAAATCTTTAAAACATCATCGACTGCAATTATCATTTTATTCTATACGTTACATCAGTGATGTAAAAAATCAAACCAATTTCAGCAGGACATGTGTTGTAGGCAAGCACTCTTTCCAGCTGCCTAAAATATATGCCTTGCAAGGATTGGTTTGACATTTTTCATCACATAGTAACATACAGAATAAAATAAAGATTGCAGTAGATATGTTTTAAAGATGTAACATTATTTATTTTATATTTCAGTAATAAATAAATATTGTGAAATAGAGTTTAAACTACTAAAACTTCACATGATCCAAATATCTAAGTACAGTAATCTCAGATCCAAGACTTCTCAAGAGTAAAAGCCACAAGCTAGAAACTAGTCTGAAGATATTGGATGAGTAGGCACTAGATGGGGATTTTAGGCACAAACCTTCTAGCATCCATTCATTATTATGGCTTGAACTAGATGGCACTACTAAATGGAGAGTTTACTATGGTTTAAATATGAAATTTAAAAGTAAAAAATTAAAAGCAATCACCAACATAGTGTACGAAAATATATATTAAACATATTTTGAATTCCTTTAAAAAAAAATGTTAAAAAAGAAAAACAAAACGTTAATAACAAACTCTGCATTTGAAATTGACTTCATAAGCATAATGTTTACCATCTCCATGTTGTATTTTTAATTAATTGGTAGGAAGTATTGGACTTATCACCACTGTAAGTTATTTACGAAAGCTGATAATTGCATATGAAATCAACACAAACTATATACAATTAATTAGGGAAATATTTAAAAGTATAACTATATACATTCCCATAATAAAAGAGAAATTGCATTGACATGATTATACATCCGTATGGAACTTTAACTGAAGAGACCTGTTTATAGGTATAAACGCGTCTTAGAATCTAATAACATTTTGCCACAATGTCTACATCCGCATGTCCAAAATCCTTATAAGTAAATATTAATTTTATTTCTAAGCCATACTACATATCTTATATATAAAAAAAGATGATGGGCCAAAACATGAAGATTTCCAGTAAAGAGTATTAGAAGTATACTAAACTTTTATTAAATTACTAAACATCACATGATCACTATCTCTTATACTAGCACATAATTGTTATTAAACAAGGCAAAACTCTCCATACAGTAGTGCCACCCTGTGCCAACCAGAGTAATCACTAGATAGGGATTTTATGCACAAGCCTTCTGGCATCCATTGATTACTTTGGTTGGCTACAGGGTGGCACTACTGTATGGAGAGTTTTGCCTTTATTAAATTCAAAGTATAAAAGAAATGTAGTAAAGTCTAACCTAATAAAAAAAAATTATTTATATATTTATTAAAATGTGATTGTTGTGAAACAATATAAATTTGCATTATTACTTACGTAATCAATGTGCGTTTAATAAATTTATAATTACAACTTTAAATTACTTTAATAGATTTCTAACTATAAAATCTTTCCATTGACTCGTTGTAAATCGAAAGATTTCGCGAGTATTAATGTGTAATAAGAAATGTGGACTTAATCAGTGAAGTATCGAATAGATTCATGCTCGCAGATCTAACCGCTTCAGCTTCACCTATTTAAATAGAAAGTAGGTTGAAGTAAAGAAGGGTTCCCCTCTTTTCTTCCATAGCGTAAGCTTGTGGTTAAAACACCTGTAGAGGTCCCTACTATCGCATTTTTACACGCATATTATTGAGGTTATAGCCTCAGTAAATATTACTTACGTAATCAATGTGCGTTTAATAAATTTATAATTACAACTTTAAATTACTTTAATAGATTTCTAACTATAAAATCTTTCCATTGACTCGTTGTAAATCGAAAGATTTTGCGAGTATTAATGTGTAATAAGAAATGTGGACTTAATCAGTGAAGTATCGAATAGCTTCACGCTCGCAGATCTAACCGTTTCAGCTTCACCTATTTAAATAGAAAGTAGGTTGAAGTAAAGAAGGGTTCCCCTCTTTTCTTCCATAGCGTAAGCTTGTGGTTAAAACACCTGTAGAGGTCCCTACTATCGCATTTTTACATGCATATTATCGAGGTTGTAGCCTCAGTAAATATTATTATTTAAAATAATAAATTTACAACAAAATGAAACAGACAACTCACTACAAACAAAAACTCTATTAAATACATCAACCCAGCTTTCATTCCTTAATGGAAACTAATCAAGATGTTTCTTTTTACGAACTCACATGTGATGCGATGCCCTGTGACTTCTCCTTATATGGAGTCAGGAATCTCACATGCCCAGAAAGACCTGTTAGCAACTATACCTTCCCATTACATTCCCCACCCTAAGTTTTTCCCATATTCTTTTCTATCCTGCTCCATCCCATTTCCACAACATAGTTTGTCAACTCTTTTGGACTTTATATTAAATCCCTCTTATCTTTTCACAAACCAGACATAAAAACCAAGAACCCACTTTCTGTATAATCACTTTGTTTATATTTATTCTTTCACAACTTCATTATTTGTACCCTTTCTACTTTTTATATTAAATCCCTCTCATCTTTTCACAAACCAGACATAAAAACCAAGAACCTACTTTCTGTATAATCACTTTGTTTATATTTATTCTTTCACAACTTCATTATTTGTACCCTTTCTACTTTCAGGCATTTACACTCAATTAACAGATGCATAATATTTTCTGTCTTCCTTAACTCAACTTGCAGACTAAATTACCCACATTTTTCCGTTTATGGGAATATTCCCTTGTTGCTAAAGATCCTGTTCGACCCTTAAACAGTAAACTACTTTCCTTGCAATTATCATAAATTAACTCGCACCAATATTCCGTTTACTTCTATATATAAATTCTTTTTACTCTCCTCTCCAACTCCCTATTCTTTATTCATGCAGCTTTTCTTCTATCCCATTCCTTGCACTATAACATTCAACCATTCACCTAAACACAATCATCCCACCTTTTGTATAAGTATACTGACATAAATTGTTTATCCAAATTTTCTGCATACTGTACTATTCTCACCCATCTTGTTGCCTATCCTTTATTCATAACCCAAACTGCAATCTACCAAACCTTTTCATTTGCTTTTTGCATCTCTCATATAAAAACTTGACCATCCCATTGCTCCGTGAATTGCTTCTTTGCCATCCATACATCTGTATCTAATGCATGTCTTCCTACTTTGTACTTTTTCTAAGAAATCTAACACCCCTTTACTAATACATAACACATTGTTATCATGTTAATCCTGCTACTGCCACTCCCATACAATTCTAGCTACATCATATTTATTATATGAAAACACTATTAATTTCTTTATCAGTCGCTTTCTTATCTTTGCCTCATTAATCAATTCTTTTTCCCATTCAATCAAGCAATTTCTCTATTACTTAAGATGATTTCCAAATAGTTATACCTATTGTTAACTTTATATCCCCCAATAAAAATTCTTTGTCTTCTTTTCCCGAGGATTAATCTTCATTACTTTTGATTTTTCTTCACTAAATTTAATCCCCATCTCTTTATCAACCCTTTCGCATGTCCTTGGCATAACTTACATATCTTCCCTTCTTTCTGCGCACAAGAAGACATTATCCACAATAAAAGATCTGATCATAGGTGACATAGGCATCATTGCTTTAGTCCCACCCCATTTTTAGCTTTAACTGATTCTATATTATGTAATTGATATGTATATAGTAATTATTTTCTTATAATCTCTTCATAATATCTACTAAAGATCCATCCATTCCCAAATTTACTAAACGTATCCATAATCTATTTCTATTTAATCTATCGTATGCCTTCTCTATATCTATAAAAACCATATATAACTGACTATCTGTATTTCTATTCATATGTATAAGTTGTGCAACTACAAATAAAGTATCTCCTATACGCCTATCCAATCGAAAACCTCATTGCATTTCTCCCACTATATTACTTTCTTCCATCCATTGTGCGATCCTTCCAGCCACCATACATGTGAAAACTTTATATAACACTGACGTCACTGCTAACAGCCTCTAATTGCTTAACTTTCTATGTTACCCTTTCCTTTAAATAGTAGCCTTACTCTTGTATTACTCCAACTATCTGGAAAATCTCTCTTCTGTGCTGTCTTATTAAAACATGATAATAGGTTTAATTTTGCCCTATGTCCTAAATTCATTATCATCTCTGCGGCCCATCCATCCAAACCTCTTGCATTTCCACTTTTCAATTTCTTCCCTGCCTCATTCAGTTCATTTTCTGTAAACCTAATATTTACAATACTATATGTTTTCATGTTTATTATCACTCTGTCCTTCACATCCAACATCTTTTCTACATCCATTACATACTTATTTAAGATGGTCTGTAATTCTTCTCTAGAGCTACACTCTTATTCCTTCACCATCTAGTAATATTATTTCTCTCTCCCCTACATTCCTTCTTTTAATGTATTTCCAAAATTTTTTACTCCCATCTCTTAGACTTTTATTAATATCCTCCAACAATTTACTATTCAATTTCATTCTCTCTCTAGAATTATCTATTTTAGTCAACTTCTATTTTTTAAAAATACTTTTCTCATTAAATATTCACATCTTTTCCACTTTCTTTGTTCTTAATAGAATGCTTATATTTTCTGCATGTTTTTTCCCCTCTCTTTTACACTTTTACTAACTCTCATTTTCCTATTACTTCTATTCTTCTGAATATTATCACCCAAAACTCTATTTGCCATTTTTCTACTTCACCTCACTAGTCCTTATATTCATCCCCAAGCATGGTTTATTCAACTTTTATTTTCTATTTTTCTAACTTATTCTTATCATTCATTCTCCATGCTCATCTTTTACTATCCTTTCTACTTTTATTACTATTTTCCATCACATTACAAACCATTTCTATTACAAAGAAATTATGATCACTATTACATACTCTCTCTTCATTACCAAGGACTTTAATTTTCCGTACTTTAATCATTCCCTCTTTCTCTAATACATAATCTATTGTGTGAAATATATTATTTCTAGATGATGTGTATTGTCCCTCATAAATATTTGACAAATTTCCAATGCTCAAATACATCCTTTTGACTAAAATTCTTCAAAAGCTGTCCATTCTTGTTATCTACATCATTCAATTTCTTCAATATGCCCATTCATATCCCCTATAATCATTATTCTCTTCCCCATTTCTTTGAAACTCTGTATATCCCTAACTAGGCATTCATATATGCTACTGTTCCACTCCATTATAGTTTGACTATCTCCAATGGTATTCTTGTCTTCTAATCTTATCTCAAACCACAAATGTTCTTGATATTTAACAGTATTTAAATATTTTTTTGACATAACTTCTATACACCATCCCTTTTTTCTTTTCTATTTATACCCTGCCATGAACAAACTACTCTGCAGAAACTTCACCCAATGGATATTATTTATATTACAAAAAATATAATTACTACATATACCAGAAGTAAAATTTAAATACACCCACCACCAGTAACAAATCCATACCAATTTTATACTGCTGATTATTTATCGTGATGTCAGACTTTATTACGTGTGTGAATTTGCTGCCTGACAATTTTTAATTCTTGTTAAGGAATAATTAATTTACATAAGATAATTTAGATGACTTAATAACCTATGATTTTTTTTCTTTACATTAATCATACTGTTTTCATTAAAATTTTATAAAGTAAATAAAACCATCATTCTTTTATTCTTCTGGCTTTATTTAGTATTAATAATGAATATTATCGTTAAAAAAAACCCAAATGGTTCATTGCTCGGGAGATCATGATGTGAGCAGTGGAAATTAGACTTTAACTGCAGCTCAAGTCTGTAACTTCTCGTTTTGAATCTGCCAATCCACAGCTGCAGTAAATCTAGAATATTATCATCATCACCATCATTATCTGCTAAACACCAGATAATGCACATCTAATCATTTTCTCTAATATTTCGATGCTAGAAGCTATCAGTAAAAAGTCAATTGGGGCCAGCATTCATCTTCATCTAGAAGGTAATCTTGTGGACAGGGGTAACATCTACTTTTGTTAAAATTATAAAACCAGAAAACAACTTTATACATAATTTGTTTAATTTTATTTTTGTAAAATTTACATTAAATATTTGTTTCTTAGTAAGCACATATTTCTCAATAGTTATATACTTTCCATAAAATTAATATAATTCTACCAAACTTATACTGTTCAAGTTAATATGAAAAGGTAACAATAACACTAAAATAAGTCTTAAAGGCACTGAGCTAGCTTTCGGCAGATTGCTACTAGAATCATAGAGCTGAAATATATGTAATGTTTTTTAAACTTCAGATAGCAGAATGACTTTATTTATTAATGTCTTTGATGAACATTATCCTTGTGACTCTTAGTTTTTTCTTTTCACCTTTTGGGCAGACTGCATAATTTCTCTGTATATATAAAGATAATAATAGGCACAGCACACTTGTAGGAATAAGACTTTCATCATCAATGGTGAAAGTAATATCATACTTCAATCATATTTTTTATTTTACAACCAGTGCTTTAACATTCATCTGACTAACCCAAGTTGATACAGCAATGGTTACCTTTTATTTAATAATAGTTAGATATCCATTCAGTGCTTAGCTAACTTATAAAAAAGTCCAAGAATAACCTATCCAATTTTGCTTTATATATATATAATAAACAATCACTTTACCATTGCTCTTTTAATATGTCTATATGGCTAGCCTTATTCATTTAAACTTATCTATTGCTTTGTTGAAAATTCACATTTCATGAGTTTATTTTTGTTATTTCATAATTAACTCAAACTCTTTGCTATAAAATTAAAATTCTAAACAATTATTTAACTAACCTTTTTTTAAATACAACTTTGATGTATCATTAAAGGCCTATATAGACATTGTCTTTTTTTCCTTTTATTATTTTGTTTGCTTTTCTTCATCACCAATTCTTCAACTTATTAAATATTTAAAAACTAAAACCACTAAAACTAATCTACAACTACTTTCCAGCAGCTATTTTTAATCTTTTATTAGCTCTATCCAAAACTTTTTAACCATTTTGTAAGTATAATTTAATATTTAATTAAACATCCTATATATGCTTTTATGAATTTACATGCAACCCCCCCCATGAACATTTATAGATGCTTATGGGTGAGTGCACGTAAATTCGTAAAAGTGCATGACCAAAGATTTGTTCCATTTTTATAATATTACATAAGAAGTCTGTACTGTATAAATAATAGACTTTTCAAACTTATCCTAATAAATAAATAAATAAATAATTATATCATTAAATGTAATTCTACAAATGTTATTTCCAAAATCAATTCTATCTACTGAATGAGTGAAAAGTCTACTTGCTAGATAAAACCACATAAAATGTACATATTTAATATTCATAGAAATAATTTATATTTTAGTACAGAAATAAAATTCATAACAATAACTGCAATAAATAGAAATATGATAATAATAAAACTTAGCAATCAAACAAATACAGAATAAATGGGTCATTTCATATTCTGTGTAATAAATAAAAAAATATTTCATTTATGGGAAAATTAAAATTCTAAAAAAGCAATCCATAAACAGAGAACACTAATAAGAAAAACCATGAAAACCAAAATAAAAAATCAATAATTTTTTTAACGATTGCCATGCCTGTTAAAATGTTATTATTTTCAATCTGTACTGGTTTAGTTGCAAGTACGAGAGGGGTTACCCCAAAATAACAGGAATTTTGTAAAACAAAAACGTGCATTTATTTTTAGGTTTACAAATTGATTTGCCTTCAAAATAATGTCCATTTGATGCAATGCAGTAGTCTAAATGAGTTTTCCACTTTACGAAGTAGTCTTTTATTAAAACTCTTGCAAAATGATGCCTTTTAATGGCTCCCTTATTTTTTTCTTCACCATACAAAACTTTTTTCTTTTGAGACATTTTTTCAATTGGGGGAATTAAAAGAATTTGCAGGGAGATTGGGTGCTGTTTTTAATTAAAAACGTTCACACTCAAGGCTTTGTGCATGTGCTGGTGCATTGTTGCAGTTTGCACTCCCCACTTTTCCACAAATTGGAAACTTTCATTTTATCACATCGTGCAAACATTTCAGAACTTGTAAATAAAATGCCTGATCACTACAAATGAATTATGAGTGAACAATGCTGTTTGCATTAAAAAAATCAGCTTCATTCTGCACATTTTTTTGGGATGTGAATTTGAAACATCCATTAAACCGCTTGTATTTTCATTAGAGCCGTTTGCTTATAAGCTATTTCAAGCATTGTAACTGTTCCATGTGCCGTTTTCCCTAGCAGAAAACAGAATTTCATATTGTTCCAACTTTTCAGCCATTACAAAAATTCGCACATAAGTGAGATATACTTAACAAAAATATTTATTAACCGGCACCATTTCATTCAATGATGACAGTTATCAGACTGATGTTGGAGAGGTATCTAGTGGTGAAAGCCCATATTACAATGCATTTACCTGCAGAGAATGATTTGTTATTTTTGGGAAGTATAATATTGTATATTTCTATTTATTATTTTTAATGCTCTGGATTACTTTTAGCTTATTAAAACGTATATTATTTTCATTTTCTCTGCAAATCAAACGTGATTATCGGTTATGCAGAATACGGGCATTTATTCTATATTGATTTGGTTGTTCAACAAACTATTTGCATATTTTTATTTATTATATTTACAACTGTGGATTTTATTTGTTTCCTAAATACATTTTTTTATAATCATTAGAAATATATGTATTTCAATTCTTATTCTTATTTATAAGGCTTTTTTTCTTTGGACATTGGCATGTGGCTTCATCTGGCCAGTAGATTTTTTGCTCTATTAGTTCCCTCCATCTTTAACAAAACAACCCACTTATCACATCATTTGAATAACTATTAAAACAACTAAAATAAATGACAGATAACATATCTGCACATCAATGACATATACGAAATCCTAATTACTTATGATTAATTATAATTGGTTCTGAAAAAACACTCAAGAATGTTGAATTCATATACGTAACAGAAGATGAAACTCTCAAAAAATAATGCTAATAATAAATGGTACAACACGGTAAAATTGCAATACTAATTTTTTACGCATAATCATACATCACATGATCACCATTTTTCATAATCATACATGTTAAATTAAATACATTTATGGGTTTATTATGATGGGAACAAAATAAAGTATGGGATTATTCTATATAAAAATTTTTGCTAAGAAACTCTCAATTACTATTGAGTCCTTAAGGCTAAACAATCTTTTTCTAGTACCCAATAATAGTTTATTTTGTGTCTTGAATTTATTCAAAAACAAAAGATCACTCCTGTTCCTAACCCAAGTTATACGAATTTGAACCTGGAAAGCTATATTTATGTGGATTTAGAAAAATTACATCTTCTAAATAGTAATTAACATATACAACTCTCTGGAGGAGATGAAATATTATTTACAGGATGGCAATGCAAGATGTATTTCTTCTAAGTCCTTATAATTATAAAAACATCTACCTGGTTTCACATCCATATAATAACATGGACTAAAAATAAAAGGGCCTCCTTTTATAATTTCTAATTAAAATCAAAACAACAAAAAAAAAAACTTATTGCATAGTAGGGCAAAGTAATTTAGTCTTAGGACTATCAATAGTAATCGAGTTTCCTTGTAACAGCATTGATACCCTTATCTCTAGATTTTACATAATAATAGCCACATGTTACATTGTTTATATCCATATATGTAAATTTTATTAACTTGAAACGAAAGAGAAGTGGAGTTGCTAATACATTGATAACGATAATGCACATACAAAAAAGAAAGGTGGAAAAGCCGTGTGTGTGAATATAGAAAATCAGATATATAAAACTTTAACTTGGATTAAAGTATATATCTGTGCAAGAGAAAAACTCTAGTTTAATGAATGATTAATGATAAATGCAGTTAAGTTTATCAAAAAGTGAATGAAAATGAGACTGTGAATGGAGTAAGTTTGGCGACTGAAAAAGAAAATGTGAAAAATCACCATACATAAATATACTTCGTGTAATAAAGATATATATATGTGGAAGATGGTGACCTCGGCCAACTAATGAGTGCTGGTTCAGCACGAAATGCATTTTGGGGGTCAATTTATTTTTTAATGTATCTTTATTTATATGAAAAATGAAAAGAGAGAGAAGTAGAGTTTTTTAACACATCAATATGAATATTTAAAGAAAAATATAAAAAACAAAAGATAAATATTAAATAAATTAGAAAGTTACAATAACTGATTGTTAATTTTTGTTTAACATTTCCATAGTTAAAAATTTATTTGGCAGATTTATGAATATAAGGTCATATACTTCATTATGATTATAAAAGATTCTATTTTGAATTATAAAGATGCTTTAACGGAGGAGCTTCGAGATCCACTATATTTTGTCTCAAGTCCCTTTGCATACACTGTACATGGTGTATAAGAGGTCATGTTTTGTGGATAAACTACGATTAGAATACTTAATTGTTTAATGAAATGCAAGTGCACAAAACATTTCAACACACATACTTGTTTACACTTACTGTATGTGCATATAAATTAAAATTGTAGCGCAGACAAAATTTTTAAAAAATGATAATAATTTAGTTATTAATAATAAATTAAGGGACACACTTATGTATATTTTACTAAGTACATGTTCATGCGTACTTTCACTGCAAAATAAGTATTAAAAAAAAAAAAACAACTTACTGCTGTGCATTTTTATCTTTTAAATAAAATAAATAATGAAATGTCTGACTTTCATAACAATTAAATATACTCTGGCAATATTTTTTTTTTCATTAAATTTTACCTCTTATAGAAATATAATAGCAGTCTCATTTTTAAGAACCTAAGACCTCTCTAACTCCCTTTAAATAGTTTTAAGATCAGTATGTAAAACTTTTAGTATTATGCTTCAAAAATATATTATTACTTAAAATACTGCACATCAAATTCACAAAGATTAATAAAAGGAAAAATAATAACTGTATACGAATTCAACATAAACAGGAAAAAAAATATCAATAAACATGATCAAGCAGTCCGAAAAGAAAAAATGTCTGATAGCATATTGTAAAAATTATTTACAAATTCTAATTTTTTTTAAAAAATATGATCTTGTGTGGGCTCACAAATAGAAAAATAGCTGATAGCATATCGTAAAATGTATTAATTTTATGAAATTTAATGGGTTTTTTTTGTTTACAATATAGCATATAAATGAAGTTATGCATATTGAACACAATATAGTTCGTAACTTCACTGTAGTTATTTTCAGTTAGTAATAAAAATAACTTAAAATAGGCAAATTTGTTCTTCGTCTTTATAAGTTTTAAATTATAAGATTAAAGGATTCTGCGCATAAGAGAAGAGAGTAGGAGGGGGAAATGTTATTGAAAGGAAGTGATTGTTTTTTTGTCTTTTGCAATAAAATTAAAATTTTCAGAACGTCTCAAAGTGCAATTACTGCTTTCGTAATTTTTTCCATAGCCAGAAAATAGCTACTTTTTAATAACTCTGTAAATTAAGATTAAAACATAACCATTTGAAGTAGGTAGTTTTGTAAACTTCCACAAAAATATAATTTTTAACTGTCACCTTCAAAATTTTTTTAACCAAGTTGTTACAGTTATTTAGTATCAAATGTGTGAGCTTCTACATAATAAGGACCCCCAACCCCTGTTATAACTCCATAGCATGAGACTAGTTTACCAAAAAGGAGCATGTAAATCAAAATAACAAACATAATTCAGTACATTTAAGTTTTTGTCCATTGAGGATATCAATATCATTTATATCAGCAATATTTTTTTAAAAACATATACATAATATTTGTGCAATAATTTAGAATCATGCATAATTTTTTGCCCTCCAAATAAATGAATAAAGACATTGGGGAAAAGAGCAAATTTTTCTCTACAAATTATGCACATGTTCAAAATCCTTATATTAATGATTAAATTATATTTTAATTAAATACTAAAAAAAAAAAAAAAAAGAAAATCGGTTCTTGTCAGCCTTCAAGTAAACCAAGATGACAGCCCATATTTTTGATAAATGTACAGTTTTGAGGGCCTATAATCTACGAAGATATGTTAGTTGTTAAATTAAAAGTAAATTAATAAAATTGCTTGATAAATTAAAAAAATTCAAATAAATTTCATTAAGCAGCTTTAGTTCAATTTTTTTTTTTTTACTTATAATGTAGGAAGTGATGAGATGCTCTTAACATTGTCATGCTTTGGTTCAATTCAGCATGATTTTTTTTGTCAGCAGTTTTTTTTGGTAAATTGTCATTCCTGTCACAGAATGTGATGCAGTGAACTATTTCCAAAGATACAGGATCCAGACCTCCTGAAGACTATGCATTAATGGTCACGATATGATTGCACGCTGCCGACACAAATAAAGTGTAAATGTCGTATTTATATATATATATTTTCATTTTTCTGTTAATAAGTTAATCCCAAAAAAAAATCGAAAATAAATTGTAAATATTGTAATTAAATTTTCCATGATGATTTTTTTTTTTTTAAATAACAGTAATAAAAAATAAAATGTAAATATTAAAAACTATGTTTCCTAGCAAGCGTTTTTTTTTTTGTAAATATTTTTTAGGGGCCCCAACTGTAGATTTATAAAAAAAAAAAAAAAACGGTCTGCCATCTTTATTTACTAAACTCACAAGTAGCAAAAAATTTTAGATGAAATTAATTTGTCTTGAATGAAACATCGGTAATTTTTTTTCCTAAATTTAAATCTACAAACTTTTCAGACTGTGAAGTATTATACCCTTTTCTCATAGGTGAAAAATATGTTGTTTTTTAAATTACACTATATATTGTAATTTAGTATATATATATTTCTTACTGTATATAAATAAACCGGGAGAAAAAAGAAAACTCAATAATAAGTACAAAAATGATATTAATAAGCAATCACTAATACAAATTGATAGCCCCAGCCTGAACAATTTGCTCTAGTAACCAACAAATGTCTCTGCCTAAATTTATTTACATATAATTAACATATGTAAATATTGAAAATATGCAAATTTAATTCGGCTATAATATAATTAAGCAAACACCAATTAAAACCAGTAATTGCAAAATGAAATCATGTCATCTAATAATAATATTTTTGTCTGACTTTGTTACACTTTCAGTATTTACATTTATAAAGATCTCCTAATTAATATATATATACATACAATTCTTTACAAAAAAGACTTGTTTACTTGTGAAAAATATTTAGGAAATTGTGAATCTCCAGTTTTCACATGCATAAAATATATGTCTCATTTATAACTTATACATAATAATTCCTCTTAAATAATTTCAGTATTTATTGTGAAAATCTTGCATATATCGAAATAGTATATACAGAGGATTATGGAATTCATCATGCTGGTGTAACAAATGTAATGCTATGTACAGGAAGGGTAATTTAGATATTGAGACTACCTAAATAGAGACGTAAAATAAATAATACTAAATATATCCATAACACAAAGCCATATGTTGATGTGCCAATGTCTATGGAGCCTATAGATTTTATAGAGAAGAAATAAATAAACAATTCTACTACATTCAAAAAAGGTAATGATATTAAAATCTGACATGCATGTGAAAGACTTCTTTCCAGGCAATTCAACAAGTTACCATACAGTTAAATAACATAGTTGAGTCATAGCTGATGACGGTCTATATACTTGTTAGGCGATCATAACAATTTCATATCTGAATAAAGAATACAACACTCTTCAAACTGGTCAGTCTTCAGGTAATACAATGATAATGAATGTAACATCGATATTGCACGAGTCCACCTATAATCTTGATTACAGGATCATGCCCATCACATTCTTTTCGTTATGTTCCATAATGCTAGCATGATTAACGACGTCAATTAATTATCACATGCTAAATTTGAACTTCAATATGTGAATGTCACGCGTCAAATAATACTATGTAACTCAGAGTAAAAATGACAATAAAGGAATGCAAAAGCTTTAAACTTCAACAAACAAATTCAAAGAAACAAATGAACGCTTCATAAATCAAATAATTTTTATACATTTATTGGCACATGTTAATATTCGTATGAATTATAATACGTTTCTAAAACTAACATATATTCATTGTATCCCCTATTTCTATGATGACATGCATCAACCCAAAATATGCATACAGCTTTTTACATTTTGCACAAAGGACAATATGATGATATATGATTTTAAAATGTAGACACACAAAAATAAAAAGAATTACGCTCGAATGTAAATCAAATTTTTTGCTCATTTGAAATTAAATGGTAAGCTCCTAATTCCTCTAAACACAACACATATTATGAGAAGAAAAACAAAATATTATATTTCAATTGCTAAAAAAATTATAATTTACACAATAATAATAATAGAAAAAAAAAAACACTTCCAAATATAATTTAAAATTAGTACTAAAAAATTATAACCTTGATTAGACAAATGAACATTCTCATCTAGAGAAATTTCTTAGCTTTTGAATTCTTCTTTTTGGTACATTCGATTGTTGAACTTTCCAGTTCTCGCTATGAACACTGTCCTTTCTATTCAATCAGTCACATCATAAAAGAGAAAGGTAGGTCCAAAATCCAGAATCAACCTTTTGGAATGTCTAGTAGGTTACATCATGACAAGATCGTCTATAACTTGTACAAGTAGAGCATCGAATCACACATTTTAGTGACTAAAGCAGTGTAGTAAAAAAGTTTCCATACTGCTTTGATAGAAGATAACCGCAGCTGCTACGAACATATATTGCAACTGGAGCTTCTCTTGCTACTAAGTTTATTTGCAAAAATGATCTTCGTTAATTTAATAGGCGACTACTAAGTGCTGGAACATTGATTTCTCTAATATTTGAGACCATAAATCTTAAATTCCTTTCTCATCTTATGACACAAAACTATTTAAACATTAGAACCAAGTTATATATTAGAGTAACCAAATACTTAAACAACTTAACTTGCAACGGTTACAATATGGTATAGTAATGTAAGCACTATAAGCGAATCTTATACCACTCCTAAGAATATTTGTTTTACATACATATTGTTTCAAATTTGATTTTTATTATTGTAAGCATGATTTACAATAAGCATTAAAATATTTGAATTAAATATACATATATAGCGATATTATTGCAAAAAAAAGGGGAAATAAAATTACTTTTGTTTAATTGGATTCAATTGATTGCTTTCTTACAATCAGTTATTATAAAGAAATAAATTTGTAGTCTTTAGTTATAATAAGTTTTATAATATTTGTCTATAAAAGTAGAAGAAAAAGTAATGATCATTTGAAAAAAAAATGAAGAAAATTTACAGCTGTTTAGACTACAAGCAATATGGTACTGCTAAATCAGCAAAGGGGGACAAAATTTATACAAACGCGAGCTAAATTCAAAAGGGATCCCTGTTGAATTTTAATATGAAATTAAGGCATATGAAAATGCAATCTAAACAACAACCTAGTAATAGCTATTGTGGGTTAATTATAACTAGCGAACTAACAATTCAAAATTTTTCCATTTCTTTTTTAAATCAAAACTTATTTAAACTTTATAAATTTTCATTTTAACAAATGACTGTTATATAAAAAATCATTGTAACTTTAAAATAAATTCATTAACACTCATGAAGAATAAGATTTTACAGAACACTGAAGCAAACAATATATTTCCAATATTGTTTTCCCATTTATACTTTAGAGATAAATATCAATTATAAATTCTTTGCATTATTTTTATCTTTTACGACACCAAATTTCTTACCTTTTATATCACCTATGTGAGAATAACAAGAGAACCATTTATTCAATCTTTTTTTTTAAATTTCTCCCCTAAGTAAACAAATAAATTGTTTAAGTCTCCACTCCCCCGATAATTATACATATCAGTTGATTGCATATACCAGCTACTTGATTATTTTATTAGCTTTTGTGTGTCGACTTATAGTAACCTTTATTGAACATTTTATAGATTTTGCGTAAGGAAATACTCATTTATTATGTAATAGCTGGAAATTCAATGATTAATTCCCCCTATGTGATTGGTAATGTTCAACCCAACACAATATATAGGCGTATTAATTTGAAAATGGGCTACTCAATGACGATAATCAATGTTAAGTAAATATATTAACAATAATCATTTCAAAAGAATAGAAATTATATTATTTTTAGCCCAGATAAGATCAATATATCTTTTCTTATTGAATACAACTGCATGGTATTATTACAAATGTGTGTATGCATACAATCATACGACTGCTCTGTATATTAATTTGTACACATAATTTTCTTATAAATTTGATAAAGGTTAAATTTTTTTTTATGTAACATTAACGATATAGTAATAACTTACAACACAAATAAATATAGATGGACATAGATCTGTTTATAAATACACACTCCTTAAATTCTTACCCTTCAGCTTCCCAGTCACAGCTACCAAAACTACTTCGATGACTGGAACACGAAGACCCACTGATACTTTCAGAATATTTCAACTGTTGTATCCTAGGAATTTCAAGAGCCTGGCATTCTCCATTAGTCAGTTTGTTTTTTGAACAATCGTCCTTCAGACCTAAAGAATCACGTGTTATTGGATCGGCATGTTTTCCTTTATGCCTGCTGTATGGGCGGCTTTTATGATGGTTAAATTTTAGTGGAGTCTCTATCACTAGAGAAGTTTTCTCTTCAAAATTTGAAGAATTTATTTGGACATTTTCAGCCCGATGCTTACCAGAATTTCTCATAGATGGTCTACTTGTTGACGAATTCGATAAAGCTTCAACAGAATTTTTTTCTAATGTATTGTTAGCTAAAAACGGATTATGTAATTCTGGCTGTGATTCTACAACACAGATAACCGTGTTAGAAGACTCAAGTTCATTAGGTGGGTTTTGTTCAACGGTAATAGATGGAATTTGTAGCTTGTTATAGTAATCTATATTATCAGCAGTAGGTGTAGTATCATCTAGAAAATCACTTTGCACAATTTTGAAATTAATGTCCGAAGTTGACAAATGTTCATCGGATTTATTAGAAATACTGCTACAGTTAGTTATTCCAGAATCCCTACTTTGATCTTGAGAATCGATAACATTTTCTAGAGTGAGTGAAAGATTTTCTTGCATGGCGATGAATGCTTGCTCCGCAAGAAAATCTTCTTGGGAGTCAGAGTCAGGTAACACCCCTTGAATGGTATCGTCTAAATGCATATTAATTTCAGCTTGGTACGATCCACAATGAATACCAAGATCCGGACGCTGGCAATGTAAGTAATGCAAAGACTTGATGAATTGTTCACAACCAGGATGATCTTTATAAAAACGTTCTATAAATTCTTGACGATCAGGTGGGCGATACTCTTCAGGAAAGTTAATCTTATCTAAATTTAAAAAAATTCCAGGATCCTCAGTACTACATAATACTTTCTCCAAAGTATAAAGTTCATTTTTACTTAATGTCCACAATAAATCCCTATAAATAAATAATAACTATATATATTATTTGCAAAACAAATTAAAAATTAAAACTAAGCTTAATTTTATTAAATTTGCTTTTCAAAATTAAGCATAATGTAATACCTGATTTTGTAAAGTAAACTTTGAAATGGACGAAACATTTCAGACATGTCACTAGAATCCATATCAACATTTAAAGGCCCTTCAGGATGGATTAACAAGCCACTTAAATACATATATATTATTTTCATAAATTATATAAATAAAACATTAAAAATGTAATTTCAATGATTAACAAACTAATTATTTAATTTAAAAATAACTGTAGTATTAATTTCTATTGGTTAAGTAAGTCTTAAATTAGCAACAACTAAATTATAAAATATATTAAAATTTACTTATCCAAAAACTGGGATATATTATCAAACATTAGGCTTACAATGTACAGTCAGTTGCTGAATTTGGGCTATAAAGAAGGTTGTCAGATGAAGAAAAGAATGACCTTCAGATAGAATAAATTGAAACTAGTAATTAATAGTCATGTTTTGCATAAATGGGTTCTACTGTTACTATGCAGCCCATGACAGATGAAAGTGAGAATATTATGTAGTGAAATGGAAACATTGTTGGAAGTCAGGATGTTAGTTCATCATCTTCTGATACCTTGACATTTAACCATCTAAAAAATTGTTATAGTGATAAAGAAGTGCATTCTGTGTTTCAGAGACTTCAGGGATCAAGACTATATCCTGCGGCATCTTAGGTTAAGAAGCCGATTCATTAAAGTTTCAGTACTTTTTTGATACAAAAAATCTTTTTTGTCTTTCAATTATGCCATTTTCTTTGCTTTCAATATATTACAATCTTCAGTAACTTAGGTTACTACAAAGCTCGTCATGATGAGATGTTTATGCCAATGATCATCTCCTCGCACTAACTTCGAGTAGGATTGTGTGGTGATCCAATCAAGTTTCCATATTGTAATTACATTCATGTAGATAAGAATGTATCTACTCAAAAGCTTAGATCGTGAGAAAGCAATAATGAGAGTAGGCATAGTGGACTAGAAGTTCTTAATTATGATATTGATGAAGAGATACAATCAGTAATGAGTCATTTTGGAACTGGATTTGAAACATGAAGCTTCGTTGGGTGAATGATTATGTAAATTTGGACAGTTCTATTTAGGTACTTCTTTGCCTATAAGAAAAGCAGAAAGAACTAGAAATATATATATATTTTTTGAGAGATTTTCTCTTTACCCTTTTGGGTTGTGACCCATTTATGGATAGTTGCTGATATAATAAGTAAAACAATTAGATATACATATGTGGTGGATGTACAGGAAGATTATTGGTCTTATTGTTCCTGGAAAATGAGATGGCAGTAATATAACTTTTATTGTATTTAATCAGAAATAAAACCATCAAAACAACACATGATCACCATTTCATATGCTTACACATGCTGTTAATAACAGTAGCAACTCCACATACAGAAGTGCCAAAGTACAAGCTTTCATAATCAATAGATGCAAGAAAGTTTGTGCATAAAATCGTTATCTAGTGCCTACTCATCCAACATCCCCAGACTGGTTTTTAGCTTGTGGCTTTCATCAGTGAGGAGCCTTGGATTTGAGAGCGCTGCACCTAGACCTTAGGAATTAACTTCCAGCAGCCAAACACAACACTAATTACATTATATCGCAGAGCAGAATTATATAAATGTTAATCTTAAATTGTAAAAAAAATTTACCATTTTCACTGTGGCATACATTTTAGAACAGCATTATGCTATGAAATTAAAATATAGTTCAGTCATCAGCAGTACCAATATGAAGATATTGGATAATATATTTCCAAATCACTTCATACTTTCTTCTGTTCTGTTTAATAAGTTTGGGCCCTATACTGCTATGACTATTCATTATATTGTGTACATTTGTGTATATTATATATGAATCGAAAGTTTAAAAAATCACATTTACAAGAAAAACATTTTACATTAAATTTCAATATATATTTAAAATGAATTCTTAATGACTGCCACAAAAGGAGAAATTGAGAACATGTACTCTGCGATGAAATATTTTTTTCATCATAAAAATCGAAGAACATTGGGTACTTATTACGACTTAAATTCAATAAATTCATCAACAAATGAATTTAAACAATCTGCAGGTTCAACATTGTCGGAAAACTAATCATGAAAGATCAAAATTACATTAAAGCTCTAGATTTGTCCATCCATATTTTTCATTACGTAATATGAAATTTAGACAATGCACTTATCTTACATCACATATAACAACAAGAACAGAGTGGCAGTTAGTTATTCTATGAAACATTCTCACAATCTTAAGTATATTCCAGTTAGAGCAAGCAGCATTACAGGTAAAATAGTTTATTTTAGCATATTGTAATGGTATATTTAACCGACTATCATATAGACTTTTTTCTAAATTCTTATTCAGACACATCATTTCTACGATTTACCGAAAGTACTATAATCACAACATTTTTGGATTAATTCCTAGCTTTTTGTAATAAAACTAAAGGTCATGTAGTTTCTAAAGTGTTTATACAATTCATATTAGTCAATTTTCTTCTCATTTTTTTTTTACTGCTAAAAAAAAGTTAATAATTTTAGTTCGAAGGCAGTAATTCGTTTCCAAAAATATGTACAGAACTTGAATTATTTCACTTGTTATCAAAAATAATAATAAAAATTCAAATATGTGGAAAAAAATAAATTTAAATTTGTTGTTTTGTCCAATGAATTTTGAAAAAATCTTACTACAAGTTTAAAATGAAAATATTTCATTTTTTCCACTCTTTATTAGAAAATATGGTCTCAAAATAAATAAATTCTATAAACAGTATGCAACTGTATTAGAACAGAATATAAAGTGAATGTTGTATTTAAAACCAAAAGCAATACGTGCAAAATATATTCAGTACAGAAGAATAAAAAGATACTATTTCATAAATGCATATAAAACAGGTTTATTAATTAGCAACATAAAATAATGAAATATCGTATATTTGTGTAGCCAGTTTCTGATTCATGGAATCTAGTTTCGTTATAATGCAAAAATTTGATTAATTTGTTATATGTTTATTCTTCATCGATAATGGACAGTGTTACACAATATCTAATACTGATTTTCCCCTTTATTTGTATTGGTAATTCAAATTTGCAAACGTTTATTTGTCTGCTTAAGGATTTCTTTTTTCTTTATAACCTAATGCTAAGTGATTTGCAATATCTATCTCAAAATCAGATCACTTTTAATGTATGATAAAATAAATTACAAATATTTCACATAATACTTCTTAACGCAGGAGACAGATATGTTTTCAACACAGCAATGCACTAATAATGAGATATTTTTATTTATCATAATAGAAAAGCATATCACATCATATGACAACCATTTTTTACCCTTGCACAGGCTATCAAAATAGTATCAACTCTTTCTATATACACCGTAGTGCCACCCAGTGCAAGGTATAGTAATCAATAAAGGACAGGTTTGTGCATTTAAATTTCTATCAACTGCATACTTATCTAATATCCCCAGACAAATTTCTAGCTTATGGCTGTCACCAGTGAGGAATCTTTGATCTGAGAGTAATGTGCTCAGACTTTTGAATATAACACATCTCTCCAGCAACTACCTTTTTACCTATTTAACAATAAGCCCAAACTGAAAACATAATAATTATCTCAATCCATGCTAATTTGCTTCACTGATGACAACCATAAGCTAGAAACTAATCTGGAGATATTGGTTGAGCAGGCCTTAAATAAGGGTTTAAACGCACAAACCTTCTGACATCATTGATTACTAAAGCTTGCACTAGATTGCGCTACTGTATTTTTAAGTACTAAACAAAGATTTTTACATATTTATTAAAAAAAAAAATCCATTAATATACAGATTTATATTTGTATTGAGAGATTTGTTTCAACCAATTGCCCTTCCTTAAGTCATCTAGCTTATTGGACAAATGACCATTTGAATGGGTCTTCAGATTTTTGGAATTCTGTATCCTGGTAATTTATATTGGTACTATTTATTTTTAGAGAAAAATTCTTTAAGAAATTTTTTTTAAATATAATTCCGTGCATTAATATTTTTAAAGTTTATACAATTCATTATTATTATTTAGTGATTATACGTTAACTGGAAAAATTATTAGTTGAGAAAGAGATGGAAACCAAGACTTGATAATTCATAATCAATATGAATAAATAATTAATAATCAATATTAATGTAATTTTAAAACGATCAAAGTATGACAACTAAATATATTAATTTAAATTAGAAATGTTTTCTGATATTTAGTTTAGGAAGTATTTTTTTTTAGCTAATTTGAGTTTTTTTTAACACTTACCATGATAAATCACAAAAATAAGGGAATGATTAGCTTAAATCAAATTTATGATGATCTTGTATTATTCAAGACTTAATAAGTCAACATTTTAAAATTTTATTATTAAATCTTTTTGTTATATGATTTTTTTTTTTTCTATTAGCAAACATAACACTGTTATGCCATCTAGTGTAAATTATAATAATCATCAGAAATTTTCTATGCATAAAAAATATCGTTTTGAAGGATGTGTGTATACTTACATTTTTTTTTTATAAAAAAAAACATTTTATATGATTCCAACCCTGTACTTGATAAGAAAGTTTTCAAATTCAAACAACATAATAAAAAAGTAAAGGAAATCAATAATTTTTTCAGGCATAGTGTTACATCTAATCAAATTATTTATACCAAATACATGCAATTTACTTCGAATAATAACAAACCATTATTTTTTATCCATGATAATATCCAAATACAAATAATACATATATAAAACATATATTGTTTCCGCTTACAAAATTTAAGATGATGTAATAAAATATAGTTAAGCTCACTAATAAAAAATAAACATAAATAGCATCATCAAAAAAAAAAGATTATGAGAGAGAAAAAAAAAAGATTAAAAAAATTGTGGAGTTCTAATAATACAAGACCATCAAATTTCTGTGGAGGTTCTAAAACTTAATAGTTTCAAATAGTCAACTAAAACATTTTCCTGAAGGTTTGTGATGATGGTGTTTTAGTTGTATTTATATGTTGGACTATTTCCATCATCTAATATGGGTTATCTTAAAATTCAATACTCAAGAATCTAAGGGTCCAGATTCAATTCCCATTCTAGTACTGTCACTAGTCAGGCCAGCAACACCTGAGGAAGAGGGGAGAATAATACCTCTCGAAATGTTGTGCACATACTAACCTGTGCGCTATTACTAACAGTTGAATGTATTTGGAATATTTAAATAAAGTTAATTTTTTCTAAAGACATTCAATACTCATATTAAATGATGGCAATAGTCCAACACATACATACAAACAAGTAAAATCAGTAATAATCATATATTTTCTTAATTATTTCAATTTCTGTATGTTTATATTGAAACTTACCAAACTATTGCTAATCGTGGAATTGTAAACATAAGAGCAGGATCATAATCATCAATCATATCTTGAGTTAATAATTTTAATCTCAAGGCCCTGGAGGGTAAAAAGACACATATATAGTTAAACAAAAAAAATTATCTTTCTCGAACATTACAGCAGATAAATAATGTATAAAACAAACTCTGACAAGGTAATTTCCTTGTTTTTTTTAACTGATATTTAGGCTACTTCAGAAAACCATCTTCAGGTGACAAGTAAGATGTAGAAATAAAGTATGGTATATCAGACAATGTAACACTAAGAATATAAACCTATTCATGGAACAAACAAGTTTGATCATTTAAATCTAACGTACGATTCGTTATATAATACTAATAATTCTGCGCTAACACTCTTGTAAGAGAAGTTTAATTTTGTTTATATATAAGCTAAGTGCTTTCGAAGTTCTTAGACTTTATATTCATAGCTGAATGCAGTTTTCGATTCTCAAATGGCAGAAATAGTAGCAGTGATTTCTGTTTTTATATTAATCAAATCTGCTTACAATTTGAAATATTAATTAAAATAAAATTCTAATGATTTTCATGAGTACTTAAATACTTTTACGGCCTATCACATATGAAATGTTATACAAACCCGTTCATAGAACAAAAAAGTCCGAATACATTACTAAAATAATTCACAAGCTAAATTCCTAAAGAATCATTTTCATTTAAATGAAAACACCAACCTTTGGGTCATACCAATGCCAGTCTATTTTATCAGATTAAAGATGATCACTTTAGTTGTTATATAGTAATAAATCAAGCACTGGTAATTGAAAAAGCTGAAATTTTCTATTACCAGTGACTTTGGTTTTTATATTAATCAAGTTGGCCTAGAGTTTCAAATCCGAATTAACATGAAATTCTAATGATGATAATAAACAATACTTGATTTATTACAATGAAACAAATCAAAGATTATATAAAATTCAACAACTTTTACCTGAATACAATAAAGTGGCATTGTTATAACAAAAAAAGTGGGCTTTACTGACAAATTCATTTTACGATTCTTTAGGAATCTTGTTTGTGAATTGTCTTAGCAAAATTTTTGGAGCTGTTTGTTCCATAAATAGTTTTATATTCTTAATGTTATATATTTGATAAACTGTAAAATTATTTGTGCTCATTAAAATCATTGCAATTTCATTCTAATTAATATCTAAAACCATAAGCTGGCTTGATTAATATAAACATAAAGATTGTCGCTAATAAAAAGTTTTGGCCTTTTTGAGTAGCAATGTTTGAGTTATTACTGTATAACAAACCGAATCTGATAAAACAGATTGTCATTGATATAATTAAAAGGCAGCCGTTATTTACAAGTGGAATCTAGCTTGTGAATTATCTTAGTAATATATTCGGACTTGTTTGTTCTACAAATAGCATTAAATACTTATGTTTAAAATAAATACACATGCAAATATATAACCAATAAAATAATTTCATAGCACTCTTAGAAAAACTGCACTTTATATTCCCACAATCTATCGGAACTAGTGAAAATGATATCAGAAAGACCCCTCTTACTATATAGATACATATTTCATGAACAATTTCCTTTCCTCGGGTGAGTTAGAAGTCTAAACATATAACAACGGAGATTGTCATATACATAGTAAGATAAGTTGAAATATTTTTTTCACAGGTTCGAGCTTATGAGAATATGAAGTGCAGTTTTAATAATTCTATGAAATTATTCATTTGGTTATATATTTAGTTCCTATGAAATGCCACACAATCTTTCTAGCGACTAAAATTATTCTATTATTGTTTTTAACTCCTGTACAATTTGGTAGAGTGACAGATTGAAAAAAGTAAAGGTTGATGGGAAGAAACTCAACATGTCACGTCGTGTACTTAAACATCACCTGATTTTTGGAATGACAACTATTCTATTATTATTTTTATATATATATTGTACATTATTATTATGAACAAGTACATTTAAGTCTTCTTTATTAGCACTTTATGTAATTAAAACTGCAGATATTATATAAAAGTTAAATTCAGAAATATGAAATATGATAAGTCAAGACTTGCGCACTGTCGATAAAGATGATTCTCCAGAAACTAATACAACCTTATTCTATTGTAAGTTCATAATTCAGAATTTGGCCATAATATAATATCTAATATCTTAATTTAAAAATAAGCAAATAGAGAACACTTAAATGTATCAATACATAAGATATAGATCTATAATAGAAAAATTACATAATTAGCTCTATATGTATATAGTCAAATAAACGTGTCTTTAGGCAGCGAATTTAACATATATAATCATGATAAATTCAGAGATTTCAGTCAGCTCAATAAAGTCTGGAAAGATGTAAGTTAGGAGTAACAAGAAGAGATCAAAACCGAAATATATAGGAGAGAACAAATAGCTATCACTGACATCGCTAAAAGAATTAAGAAACTGAAATGAGGCTGGATTGGATAAAGAACGACAACTGATATCTTCAATTGAACCCCAAGAGATTGTAAAAGATCTAAAGAGAGATGACAAAAAGTGGATGGATGAAATAAGAAAGATTGCTGCTGTGTTGTGGAGAAGAGAAGTTAGGATGGAGAAAGTGGGACGTTCATTCAGCAGTGGATAGATAATGGCCGAAACGATGATAATATGTAAATAAACACAATCATTATGTTCATAAGAACATATTTCTGTTTCAAAAATATTTTTAATTCCACAACTACAATAATGATACAATAGTTAGCACATCGGCCTGTTACGCCTATAGTCTTGGAATTGAATGTCGATAAAACTTCAAACTTTTCTTTTTCAGGCCATATGAAAATTTATCTTTCAGATAACTAATTCATACTTAGTCGTCCAATTATAGGCCAGAAAAACGAAGCACAACTACTCCTAAGTAGAAAAATAAAACAAATCCATTGGTTTTAATACTCTTTCATACAGTAATTCTGGAGAGGCTTTGGTCTATTTAAGAACTTTTTAGCCATGTGATTTTTGGATGTAGAGTTCATCGCAATTTATTATTATTTATTTGCGATCATACTATTCAAGATATTTTTAAACTTTTGAAGTAATTATTGTTTAATCAATAATAAAACTCTAACAGTTTAAATAATAACCAACATTATATGTTGTGTAAGTATTTATACCAATTTAACGTTCATTTTTCATTTTCACCATATGTTAATAAAATTAAACCTTAAATGTAAAAATACTTGCAGTAGTAATCCTGAATTAGAGGTATAATGCAAATAATCTGTTTGCACTTAACATTCCATATACTTAACACAGTATTATCCAAATTTTCAAATCAACTGTACATGTATGAATTCAATTTTAAGTTTTCCAACTATGCAGCATAAGAATTACCGAATTTATAATTTAGAGAAACAACTCAATTTGCATTTTAAAAAGAAAGAGTAACAAATGATCATGAAGATGCAAGGACTTAAATAATAGCCATCATTATATACTGGGCTTATTTATGTATTTTTGGGTTTATAATGATCATTGGATATCATTTCTATAATTTTAATAAATTTCAAACATTGACTAAAAGTTTAAATCTTTAAATTAAGCAGTCATGCTAAAACAGATCATTCTATCAATATACAAAAACTCAATCACATAATTTCATCCTAATATTTAAGACTTTCCATAACTGTCTAATTTTTTTAAAGGATCCATTTAAAAGCAGCAACTTTATGAATTCTACTACAAGGCTCCTCATGTCGTTTGCTTCCATACCAATGCATTAAAATTTCCTCAAGCAAAATATTTGCTTGAGACCATATACTGATTAATCACGAAGCAACAAAACATCAATGTATTAATTAGACCATTAACTATTTGCTACATCTTCATTTTGAAGAAATAACCATGTATACCTGAACAAGAACGGGCTGGATCTAATTTTTCTTTTATGTTTTAATAACCAAAGTAACGTTTACTAATTAACTTTAATATTTCTTCAATCCAGCACAATTTTTCATAACTTGATATCAAGTTTAATTATAGATAAAACAACCCACTTTCTTCCTGACATCTAAGTACTAAGTTATGTAGAATAAACAAACACAATATATAAAATGTAAATCAGCCAAGATGTTATTCTATGGGTTTATATAAATGTCAGGTGAAAAATGGATTCACTTTTTTTTAAAATACTCAATTTTTTTTATCCATTCATAAGTTTGATGCCAAGTGCTTTGAAAGACTATCCAGCTTTAAAGAAAACGTTTACTTTACATAGGATCCAATCTAGAGATAGGAGTACTTGTTTTAAACTATAACAAAGAGAGCAATGAATATGACATTAAGATTTTAACTACAGGCATAAAAAAAAAACTTGCCTAATGGTATCAAAGGAATAACATTCATTTACCACGTAAATGAATTTAATTACCATGTAACTGACAAAACTTATTCACAAATAATAACGATAAACAATAGGCTGGTGAAAATGTTACTAAAAGAAGTACCCAGAATGCTTTGAATCAAAATCTATCTTAAGGATTTTTGAACATCTTAACCACTCCAAAAAGGTCAGCTGCTGGTATTTATAAATAGCAAAATATAATTCGTCTGAAAATACTGCTTCTGCCAGACTGATTGTCTAAGAACATGAATAGTAATAATAATTATATGGTCCATTGTTAGAGAGGTCAAATTATGTTCAAGCATCAAGGTGATTTACTGGGTATTCAAATGACTAAAAGATTCATCCGCCCTTCCCATAGTTCCCAGCTATGAATAAATCAGGACTCTTTAGCTCTTGAACATGTCAATGTCATCCTTATCACTAAATTAAATGATGCAAGACATGAACATGAAATCAGACTTGCTTTCTACTCAAACAATTCCCAGTTTAACAAGCCAAATACACAAACCAATTATAACATTTTACCCAAGCTAAAAAAATATGTGATATTTTACATCAACAAATGAGAGTCTACACCAACATGCTTCTCGTAAGTCCATAAACACTTTGCTTTTTAAATATGATTTGTGTTCTAAACATTACTATCTCTTGATAAGCTTATTTATAGTCTAATGGAGTCTTATTCCTAATCCAATGAAGACATTGCTTTAAATTTTACATCTAAACAATAGGGAACCATTTTGTAATCTGAATACAGTCTTTTTGCAATAATAGTCTGAAACCCAAACCTATCCCATGCCAACTTGGAGTAACCTTGAACTGTGTAGCTAATTCCTTTTTGATCATTTAAGTTATATCAAAATTAATTTCTATGACTAACCTTCTTGAGACTTTAAAGCTGGCACTACTTGGAACTGTGAAGCAAATACATTATGGAGAGCTTCCTTAGCATTAGCATATTCTGCTGGCAGATACTTTGCTCTGGTTTGGAGAATAAGTTCCCACGCTAAACCTCTGATACTCAGAATATTATTATTATAAGAAATATTATAGGCACACTCAAGTCTGCTCCTGTGCATTGGCTTCCTGTTCTCTACCAGTTATCACAAAAAAAATTGCCTTTCAGATAATGTATAAAAGGCTATTAAGCAGATTGGATTTACCAATAATTCAATATACAATTTTTTCATCTAAGACTCAATTCAAATCAAAATCCCATTTTTTGGATATTCAATCAGAAATCTACAATCGAAGAATTAAGCGTTAAAAAAAAATTATATGTAGTTTCAAACAAATTTCTTTTACCAGATTGAACCATAAAAGCCAGATGGATTTGATCTTCTTAGATACAACTGGAATTTCATCAACAGAATCAAGATAACCTATGGTTATTATGCTCAAATGCTTCAAAAAAAGAATATAAAAGCCACTGGAATATGTAAATATGGACCACCCAAACCATGAAACATAGCTAATGATTGTCAAATCTATGGTATAGTGGTAGAATTGAATGACAATAAAACTACCAGATAATCTCTCTCTGATTGCAATCTTTCTACAGGTTCCTTTATGATATTTTGTTACTGGTCAAGCTATTAAAAAATGCGTATGCTAAATAAATATACGGTGCGCTGTGATTCCCACACACAAAAAAAAAATCAACAAACTTTTTCAGTATAGCATTGAAGATAAGGCTTAAAAATTAAATTTATTATCCAACTGTTATACTATCCCTGATAAACCATTTGGTCAAAAAAATAAAAACCAAAAAATTTCTCTGGTTCTCAAAATCTTTAATAGTGAATGACTGAAGACAACAGCAGTACAAGCGTTATATCATGTTACTCTGCCTAAAATGGTCACAGCTCCTATATATTTTGAAGTATGCAAGCTCTTCTACAAATTAATCGCAATTCATCCTTTGGTGACATATGAGAACACAAACCCACAATATTTCTAACATGAGAAACATGTTTGCTTAAAATCATGTCTACGACGGCAATAATTATTCATCATTACAGAGACAAAAAAAATTGCAGACATTTCTCTCTTGATAACGATTTATTCACATACGCCAACAATTTGGGATATCTTGAGATATTTGTTCGATGTTGAATTATCTTCAATTAATATCATAATTATAAAATAACCAATATAATTTACATGTGTACTCTTTCAAATATAAAAAATAATTACTGAAAACTCTAGTTAAGTAATTCTAATCTAATTCACTTTTTATTACTCTACAAACATGTAACGATCTGTTGAAAAGGATTATTAAGAATTATTACCGTTGAACAGTTTCAGAAAACAATACTATTACATCCTGTTGAATGTCATATTCTTTCATTGTCTTGACAGGAACCATAGCACTAACATAACTGAAATTATATATATATATAAATTAATTTTGACTTACAGTACTATGTAATGAATTCATAATACACAAATTTCAAAGAATTTGCTAAAGAATGCTTTAGCCTAACTCAACGCAGCTATTTTCAACAAAAACAACTCCAATAAATGTTTTAGTTGAAAATGGTTATGGTTCACTTAGCCAAAAGCAGATTCTATGAAATATTGCTATTAAACTTAAAACTAATATATATAATTAAATATAGCATTTTCCCAACATTGCCAATATACTTTTAGTCCCCTTGTACTTATTAGAGTCCAATGCCAATACGAAACGACATTTGCATTAAATTAGCAGTCCCAGATTTATAGAGCAGAAACAGATGTGGCCAAGTTTCTAAGCAAAGGTGACATCTAATATATTCCAGATGAAATACTGTCTCTTTACATATAGCTTAGTTCTGACCTACACAGAGAAATTAGTTTCTTAACATATTGTAATGTCCATATAATTGTGCGACGAATTATAATTCAAATCATTTATATAGACATTAAAATAAGAAATGACCTCTCCAAATATGGGTCAGAAATGAACAGTATATAAATTTGATGACTTTTACATCTGGAATGCATTAAATTTCACTCTTGTTTAGCAATCTATTAGAAATGCTACACCCCTATATACATTAGTGTAGCAATTTCTACTATTGAACAGTGGAGTATGGGGAGGGGGGATGAGCTAAAAGTGAAACAATAATGTGTTTAATTAGTCAATAAACCAGAAATTATATATATATTAAAAGATGAATTTTAAAATATCATCTACACAGTTTTTCTTTTCAAAAATAGTTCATAATTTTCCATATATATATAAATGAATACACTAAACCTCTTTTTAAAACTTGTTTTTATGACTATTATAAAAATAAAATAATACACCAAGGTTTCAACTATTTTATAATATAGTCTTTTTCAAGGAACACTAAAAAATAAAAATATAAATATATAATAATAAATATAAAATATCACATATTCCAAATAAATCCAAAAACATTAAAAAATACTAAAAAATTCGGTACTTTGGTATTAACTATGCTATGACGTATTACATTGAAGGCATACTATTCTAATCTTACGATCTTTAAGATAACGTCTCCAAGTGATTTGCGAACAAACTTAATCGATAAAGTTTGCCCGTAGATCACATGGAGAAGTCACCTTGAAGATCACAAGATTAGAATAGCATGCCTTCAGGGTAGTACGTCACAGCATAGTTAATACCAAAGAAGGAGACATCGACATGTAGGCCGTTCCGTGCCCTGAAACAAAGAAATAGAATAATAACTAATAATTTATTACAGCAAAAAAAAATTATGAAAAATGATATAATCAAAAACAATTATAAATAATCAAGTTATGAAAAATGATATAATCAAAAACAATTTTAAGCAATTATTACAATTTTTAACGATATTTAAAAAATCATTTGCCCCTGAAAACCAAGAAAATGCAATACTAAGTAATAATTTAGCTCTGAAAAAGGAAAAATGGCCGATTTTACAACCAATTTTCTCTGTACTGTTTCCAGAATATAATTATTAACCATATTTAAGTAATCAACAAATAAAAGAAATAATAACTGATAATTTACTCGACTGAAATATTATAGAAAATTAGAATTTGTATTTAACTAAATATTTACATTTACAAAAAAAAAAACAAAAAAAAATTTTTTTTCTCTGAATTTTAACTACAAATAACTGCCTTTCTGAGTTACTGCGATATTGAAAAAGGAAAAATGGAGGCCTTACAACCCATTTTTCCCATACCATTTTCCTAATAAAATTACAAAATTATATTTTATAAAAAAAAAAAAGTATACCAAATAAATTCTACTTACAAATACAAATCACTGCGGTGGACTGAATTCGCGGATATGTTGCAAAATAGCCATAAAAGGGTCATCTTTGAAGCATCGCCTCCACATAAATTCAGTTAAATAGGAATCCAGATGTTGTCTAGCTGTCCCTCTGTGTTTTTTGTTCCGCTATTTTACTAAACCCCACAACCTTTCTATATTTTGAGTGTGGACTCCGGTTGATAGGTCGACAAAATTGTAGGTGTGGTTGACTTGAAAATGATCGTATCCAGCCTCCTTTAATTCTTCATTTTTATAACCTTTCCAGCAGTCGCTGTAAATTGTAGATCCTTCCTCTACATTTTCTCTGATGGCTTGCATCAGAGTGGACGTGGTTCTGTCTCGAATGGCAAGCACAAAACATTGATTCGTCTCCCTGCAAATACCACCGAATATCCACTGCTGGGGGAGTACTCTGCCGGAATTATTTTTACGTAACAGTCTCCAGGTGCACAATTCACCGAAATATTCCAAAATCTCAGTGACCACGAACCCACCTTCACCACTCCTATTGATTAGTCGTGCCAATGTTTCAGTTGCCATGACATTGTTTTGGTTCATCGTCGATCATATCTACCGGCGGATTGTGTAGTACGTCATAGCTTAGTTAATACCAAAGTACCAAAAATTCTCTTTGCCTCAACATCTTTTCTATCACAAACAATCTCAAAACTTAATCACATTTTTTACAATTATTTACCCATCCAAAAATACCCTAAAAACATTTAATTAACAAATTTATTATTTTCTTTTCTATTAACATTCTATTCAATTCAGGTTTAATTTCATTAATGTAAATTCCTTCCTTTATTATTCTTTCATGCTATGACTTTATACATTCTAAAGATTTTTTCTTTAAAATCTTCAAGTTTAAATTTATTCATATGATTATAAATAGCAGAATTTTTATCGCTTAAATGATGTTTTAATCTAGTTTCTAAATTATTTTTTATAGTCCCAACATATGACATCTCTATATTATTTTTAATACAATTCAAACATTTTATTATGTAAATTGAATTCATAATCTCTAAAAACAGTATTTAAGTGATAAAAATTCTGCTATTTATAATCATAGAAATAAATTTAAACAAAGATTTTGAAATAAAACCGTTAGAATGTATAAAGTCATACAATGAAAGAATAATAAAGGAAGGAATTTATATTAGTGAAATTAAATCTGAATTAAATAGAATGTCAACAGAAAAGAAAATAATAGAATTGTTAATTAAAACTTTTTAGGGTATTTTTGGATGGGTATATAAATGTAAGAAATTTGATAAAGTTTTAAGACTATTTGTAATAGAAAAGGTGTTGAGGTAGAGAATTTTTTAGTATTTTTTTAATGTTTTTGGATTTGTTAGGAATATATGATATGTTATATATTTATTGTTATATATTTGTATTTTTATTTTTTAGTGTTCCTAGAAAAAGATTGTATTATAAAATAGTCGAAACATTGGTCTGTTATTTTATTTTTATAATAGTCATATAAAAAACAAGTTTTAAAAAGAAGTTTGGTGTATTCATTTATATATATGTATTAAAAGCTAATATATTCATTTATTATTTATTTTTTTTAAAAAAAAAGAATTATTTTCAACATCCAATTTGATGAATTTTAAAATATAAAATTTACTTCACATTCAATCCGGAAGTACAATTTTCAGTTGAATATAAAATAAATTTTGACTATAAATAACAATTCTAGGATGCCAACATTGTTTTACATAGTTATGACTGGTTTCTGAAATAGTTTGTAGGTGGCTTCATGGAACAGATATAAGATGCAGTGCAACTTTGGTAATGAACTTTTGAATTGAATAAAAACAGCAACAAAAACCTCATCTTCTGGGCTTCTAAATTTAGAGTATGCTGAGGGCTATGTTACTCTCACCAATTCAAAGGCTGATTTACAATATGTTCAACATGTTTTGAATACAGCCTAAAGATAATTTGAATTTTAATAATTAGTGTTAAAACAGGCAAAACTCACTATACGTATTGCCACACACAGCAAGCTAGAATAATCAATGGATGCCAGAAGGCTTGTGCATAAAATCTTCATCTAGTGCCTACTCATCCAATATCCCCAGACTAGTTTCTGGCTTGTGGCCTTCATCAGTGAGGAACCTTGGATCTGAGAGCACTGCACCTAGATCTTAGGATCTAATGCAACCCTCTAGCAGTCATCTTTTATCTCCACTTAACTACAAAATTATGAGTCTTAAATTGAAAACATCTTAATATTTTCAATTCTAGCTCATTAGCTTATATAGTCATATAGGTCTGAACTCAGTTCAGTACCTATATAGTTTGGTGTCTTTGGTTTCTTTAATAACAATAACCACCACTATCCTATTAGGCAGGATTGGTTTTAAGCCAATAAACATGACATGAAGGCCACAAGCCAGAAACTAGTCTGGGGATATTGGATGAGTAAGCACTAGATGGGGATTTTATGCACAAGCCTTCTGGTATCCATTGATTACTCTAGCTTGCTGTGTATGTGGCGATATGTACAGTGAGTTTTGCCTGTTTTAACAAGTTATAAGCAAGCATAAAAAGTAGTGATCATGTGATGTTTATTGGCTTAAAATAATTAGTGTTCATAAAACTCAAATCTTATCAGCTCATTAATGGAAGAAAAATTTCAGAAATTTCTATTTTGGATGATTGTTAAAAAAAAATGTCAATCAATTTGAATATCTTAGTAGCTTCATAAATACAAAGGTGGATTTAAACGTTAAGGTGGAGCAAAGACTTCTCCACATTGCTGCATTTAATAAGTTAAAAGGTTACCTCACTATGCAATTACATACTTCCGGGATGACATATCACAAAGACACTGAAAAAATTTCATTTACGGATAATTTGTAAGATTCTAAAACTATGATAACAAAGTTGTAAAGCCAGTCAGCCAAATCTTTTCCTCGTTGGATACGAGTTTGTTGAATCTATAGATGCGAGCGCACATTTCCATGGGATAACGCATTAGAATCAAATAATTAGAAACAAAACCTGCTAAAAAATGTTTTAGGATAAACTTGAATATTGTTTTTGTAAGATAAAGCAGAACCCATTTACATTATGAAGACTATTTCAAAAATATTAAAAAAAAGTGAAATGTAGTTGACAATAAAATACAAATGGGAGCTGCAACTAAGCTAAAAGTTTTCATAAATAAAATGTGATGTTGAAAAAATATCAAATAAGCATAATAAAAAATTTCTAAGGTATGTGGATGGATGTATTTATGAATCTTGGAAAAACTCATCTTTATGTTTTATTCTTTGTCTTTCTATTTTTGTTTTTCTACAATCAGAAATGTCTCTACTTGTTTAAAATGGGTGCTAATGATAAATATGAAGGGCATACATTTTTTGCTTAATTTTAAATTAAAAAAATAACAAGTAACTTCTACTGTGTAGGAAGTAAATAACATTTTTTATCAAATGATTATAACAGTAATATTGTTTACTCTATTATAAGGAAGTTGGACATAATTTGTCTTAAAGATACTAATTATTAAATGATTTAAATTTAACAAACCTGAGTTCAAATTCTGCAAACAATTGATCAAACTGTTTTAATGCTTCTTTAATCTAAAAATAAATAATACATATTACTTTTAAAAAATAAATAATACTTCTGTAAATAATATAAATATAAAATAGAAATAACAATTTGTGTCAATTGTTAATACAGAGTTTCTTTAATATAAATAAAATAATAACTAAATAATATTTCCAAGCGCTTTCAACTCTTACGAGTCCTTATCAAGGCAGTGTAAAAAATATTTCCTCCTAGGTGATGAATTTAATATTTCATTGTATTGGCCAGAAAGAACTAATCGGAAAGCTGGTTAATTTCGAATTCATAGCACAAGATGAATTTTGTATAAGATATGATTCTTTAATCTTGCGTTTTTTATCATATGTTTCGTGCATTAATATTGTAAAATCCTTTGGACTACATATATGATAAAAAAACACAAGATTAAAGAATCATATTTTATACAAAATTCATCTTGTGCTATGAATTCGAAATTAACCAGCTTTTCGATTAATTGTTCCTGGCCAATACAATGAAATATTAAATTCATCACCTAGGAGAAAATAGAATTTTTTTACACTGCCTTGATAAGGACTCGTAAGAGTTGAAAGTGCTTGGAAATATTATTTAGTTATAATTTTATTTATATTAAAGAAACTCTGTATTAACAATTGACACGAATTGTTATTTTATTTTATATTACTTTTAAGAAACATGATAAAACAGGAATACTTCTCTACTGTAGTATATTGTAGTAAACTACAGTAATCAGTGATTACAATCAATGTCATTGTAAAATCAAAAGATGACAGCAACATGACAACAAAGTATAAACAATTACACGATAATAAGTAATGATACTATATTAAGCTGATAAAATGTTACCGATTAAATAAATTCACATTTTGTTCTATAATCTAAAGATTGACTTATGGTACAACAGACATATGAAAAAATAATAAATAAGGTTATGGCTTCAAAAATTTACTACAATTCGAAATTCAAGAGCATTTCTCACTTGTGAAATTGAAATCATATTTTTTAGGTACTGTATTTAGTCAAATCACAGTAAATGTTAATTGATTAAAAAATATATAATCTATATAACATTGCCATGTAAAAAAGAATTTTTATAGATTCCTAAATTGCGATTAGGATGATTAGGGGGAAAAGGGAGGGGGGGGTAAAAAAGCAAAGACTATAGACTAAAAACTGAAAAAATAAGTTGGAAGAAAGATGTTGAAAAAAAAAAAGTGAAAAAAGATCATTTATAAAAAAAAAATCCCAGTAATCTGACATTTAAGTAGAACTATCAACGTCTTGCAGATTATGCTAAAAAAATGTAGCTTAACTATTTAATTCTATCAATCTGGAAAACTAATATCTGTTATAAATTTATTTAAAATTTATGAACTTGCAACCTTTATATTAACTTATGAAATTCTTTTCAGTAATTGCCGCTAGGGATAGCTAACAGGTTTATCTGGGCATAATTGCGGAGATATTCTTGACTTCGTTTAAGGAGAAGCCATAATACATCACATCACTTCTGATAATCTTCCACTTTTGTTAATATCCTCCAACAATTTACTATTTAATTCATTCTCTCTCTATAATTATCTATTTTAGCTAACTTTTTCTTTTCTAAGTACTTTTCCCATTTAGCATTAATATCTTTTTCACTTTCCTTATTCTTTAAATTTGTTTAGTCTGAGAGCATTAATATTAATTATTATTGTGTATGAAAGTTTAATTAGTCGTTAAGAGTATTTGAAAGATTGAAAATTGTGTTTTTTTATTTGTTTTTAAAGTTTTTTTCAGTTTGTTATTTATATATATAGGAATTTTTTTTAAAAAGTTATTTTTTAAAGTTTTATTATTTATATATTGTTATTTTATATATAGAATTTTTCTTTTTTACAAAAAAGTTATTTTGTTGATTAGTTTTTAGTAAATTTATTATTAAAAATTATTTACTTTTAAGATAAAATATAACTTTGAAAATACGTAAAATAAATATGGATTGCATTTGTATTCAACAATGTTTATATAATAGGAAGAAATAAATTAGGTGTGCTGTGCACTATATGTGATGAGGTTTATCACTTGAAATGTTTAAATAAGACTAGGAAGGATGTAATAGGTTTATAATTATGTAGTCAGTGTGTAAATATGATAAAAGAGGTGAGAAAGTGTTTTCAAATTGTAGATAGTCGAAGGACAGTGGGTGGAGAAAGTAATAGTGTAATGGAGATGATTAGTCAAAGAATAAATAAGAAAGAGGAAGAACTGACGGATGTAGAAGTAAAATTAAAATCATTAGAGATAAAATGTGAGGAGATAAATGAATTATTGAATAGAAATGATAAGGAGGATCAGAAGATATTAGAAAATGTTATGGATGGAGTAGAAAAAGTAGATTATGAAACAGTCTTGATAGGAGATTCACTAATTAGAGAATATGGGGATATAATTGCAAGAGAAAATAGAAGTAGGTATGTAAGAGTATGTTTGCCTGGAGCTAGAATTAGGGATGTAGTAGATAAAGTAAAAAAGCAAGGTAGTAGAGATGTGTATGTTATGGTGGGGACTAATAATTTATCAGAATTATCAGAGAGAATAATGGATGAATATGTAGATTTGATTAGAAACTTGACTATGATTAAAGGAAGAGTAGGAGTAGTTGGATTCTTACCAAGATTTGATAAGAGATATTTGTTAGATAGGGCATATTATATATATTGGAGATTGAAAAAATTGTGTGAGAGAAATAATGTTATGTTTGTGGATGTGTGGGATTGTTTTATTGGAGAGAGGGAGTTATATAATAAAGATGGGTTGCATTTAGGAAAACAAGGAAGTGAAGTTTTAGGAAGTTTGATTTATAAAGAATTTTTTTCGGGAAACTTATAAAGGGGGGTGGGTTTTTAAATTGTAATATTATTAAAAAGAAAAAGAATGGATGGAATATAAGAAGTAAACAAAATGAATTTGATTTAAATATAAATATAGATATGGAGAAGGAATGGGTTTGTAAAATTAATGGTAAGAAAGTAATTTATAAATGTAATGGAGAAGAAAGAATTAAAAGAATTTATAAAAGAGTAGTTAGAAAAGAAGAAATTGTTAAAATTGGGTTTTTGAATATGCAAGGTGGTAGGAGACTAGAAAAGTGGATGGAATTAAATAAAACAATTGAAAATGAAGAGCTTGAGGTATTAGCAGTAGTGGAAACACATCTAAGAGAAGAAGAAGAACCTATTTTTAAACAGTTGGTATGGCAGGGTATAAATAGAAAAGAAAAAGAAAAAAGAGGTGGTGGTATAGGTGTTATATCAACAAAATATTTAAATATTGTTAAATGTCAAGAACATTTGTGGTTTGAAATAAGGTTGGGTAGTCAAGAATGAATGGTGGCTATAGTTAATATAGACACTGGAGATAGTCAAATTATAATCGAATGGAATAGTAATATATATGAATGTCTAGTTAAAGATATACAAAGTTTTAAAGAAAAGGGGAAGAGAATAATGGTTATAGGGGATATGAAGGGACATTTTGAAGAAATTGATGATGTAGATAATAAAAATGGACAGCTTTTGAAGGAATTATGTCAGAAAGGGAATTTGAGTATTGGAAATTTATTAAATATTTATGAGGGACAATACACATGGTCTAGAAATAATATATTTCATACAATAGATTATGTATTGGTAGACAAAGAGGGAATAAATAAAATAAAAAAAATTAAGGTGTTTGATAATGAAGAAAAAGTATGCACTAGTGATCATAATTTCATTGTAATTGAAATGGTTAGTAATGTGATGGAGAATAGAAATAAAAGTAGAAATAATAGTGAAAGATGTGGATGGAGAGTGAATGATAAGAATAAGTTGGTAGAGTATAAAATACAAGTTGAAGAAATTATGGAAGAGTGGGTTGGGGATGAGTATAAGGACTGGTGTAAAGAAGTAGAAAAAGTGGCAAATAGGGTTTTATGTGAGAATATTCAGAAGAATAAAAGTAATAAAAAAATGAGAATTAGTAAAAGTGTAAAAGAGAGGAAAGAAGCATGTAGAGAATAAAAGTGTGCTATTAAAAATAAGGAAAGTGAAAAAGATATTAATGCTAAATGGGAAAAGTACTTAGAAAAGAAGAAGTTAGCTAAAATAGATAATTATAGAGAGAATGATATTGAATAGTAAATTGTTGGAGGATATTAATAAAAGTGGAAGAGATGGGAGTAAAAAATTTTGGAATTACATTAAAAGGAGGAATGTAGGGGGTAGAGAGATAGTATTACTAGAAGATGAGGGAATAGAGTGTAGCTCTAGAGAAGATTTAGAGATAATCTTAAATAGATATGTAATGAATAGAGATAATCTTAAATAGATATGTAATGAATATAGAAAAGATGTTAGATGTGAATGATAGAGTGATAGAAAACATGAAAGCATATAGTAATGGGAATATTAGGTTTTCAGAAAATGAATTGAATGAGGTAGAAAAAAAATTGAAAAGTGGAAAGGCAAGAGGTTTAGATGGATGGGCAGCAGAGATGGTAATGAATTTAGGATATAGGGCAAAATTAAAGTTATTATCTTGTTTTAATAAAATGGCACAGAATAGAGTTTTCCCAAGTAGTTGGGGTAATACAAGAGTAAGATTATTATTTAAAGGAAAGGGTAAGGATCATAGAAAGTTGAATAATTATAGACCAATAGTGGTAACATCAGTTTTATATAAAGTATTCTCGTATATGGTGGCTAGAAGAGTTGTAAAATGGATGGAAGGGAATAATGTAGTGGGGGAAATGCAAGGAGGTTTTAGATTAGATAGGTGTATAGGAGATAGTTTTTTTGTAGTTACACAACTTATGGATATGAATAGGAATTTAGATAAACAGTTATATATGAGTTTAATAGATATAGAGAAGGCATATGATAGAATAGATAAAAATAGATTATGGATAAGTTTAGCAAATTTGGGAATGGATGAAGCTTTAATAGATATTATTAAGAAATTATATGAAAATAATTGTTATATATATCAATTAGGGAATATAGAATCAGTTAAAGTTAAAAACGAGATGGGGCTACGGCAAGGATGCCCTATGTCACCTATTTTGTTTGTGTTGTATTTGAGTGAAATGGAAAGAGCAATAGAAAGATTAGGAAGAGGGATAGAGATACCGTTAATAGGCAGTAAGGGAGTATATATTTTATCAGGTCTTTTTTTTGCAGATGATATATTTTTGTGTGCAGAAAGAAGAGAAGATATGGAAATTATGTTGAGGACATGTGCAAGGGTTGGTAAAGAGATGGGGATTAAATTTAGTAAAGAAAAATCAAATATAATGATGGTTAATACTGGGGAAAGAGAAGATGTAGAATTTTTATTGGGAGATATTAAGTTAAGTGTGGTGAATAGATATAGTTATTTGGGAATTATTTTAAGTAATCAGAAAAATTATTTGGATGAATGGGAGAAAAAATTGATAAATGAAGCAAAGAAAAGAAAGGGATTGATAAAGAAATTAACAGTGTTTTCACATAATAAATATGATGTAGTTAGAATTATATGGAAAGGAGTTGTAGTAGCAGGGTTAACATATGGTAATGATGCATTATATGTTAGTAAAGAGGTATTAAATTACTTAGAAAAAGTTCAAAGGGAAGTAAAAAGACATGCATTGGATGCAGATGTATGGATAGCAAGAGAGGCAATTCAAGGAGAAATGGGATGGTCAAGTTTTCATATGAGAGCTGCAAAAAGTAAAATGAAAATGTTTGGTAGATTGCAGTTTATGGATAATAAAAGAATAGCTAAAATAGTATTTAATTGGGTTATGAGTAAAGGGCAGGTAACAAGATGGGTGAGAAAGGTAATGCGGTATGCAAAAGATTTGGATAAAGAATTTATATCAGTATATTTGTACAAAAGATGAGATGATTGTGTTAAGAGGATTGTTGAGTGTTGTAGTAGTAAGAAATGGGATAAAAGAATAGATTTATTAATAAAGAATAGGGAGTTAGAGAGATGGAGAACTAGTATGGAGAGTAAAAAGAGTTTAAAGATATAAAAAGAGTTTAAAGATATCTAGAAATAAACAGAATATTAGGTGTGAGTTAATATATGATAATAGTAAGGAACGGGATCTTTAGCTACAAGAGAATATACATGTAAATGGAAAAAAATGGGTGATTTATTTTGTAAATTATGTAAGGAAGGAATAGAAAATATTAGGTATTTGTTAAATGAATGTAAATGCTTGAAAACAGAAAGAGTACATATAATGAAGTTATGGAAGAATAAATATGAAAAAAGTGATTATACAGGAAGTGAATTATTAGTTTTTATTCTGGGTTTGGGAAAAGATAAAGGGGATTTAGATATAAAGGCTGTAGAGTTGACAAAGATTACGCTGTGGAAATGGGATGGAGCAGAATATGGGAAAATTTAGAGTGGGGAATGAAAAATAAAGTGGGCTAACAGGTTTATCTGGGTATAATTGCTGAGATATTCTTGACTTCGTTTAAGGAGAAGCCACAATACATCACATCACATCAAAATAGAAATATTTTCTTTTAATAATTCTTATCACTTGAGAATTTCAATCATTTTTTAAAAAAAAAAAATTACTACTATTCCAAAGTGTACTATATTCATTAATATAATAGATAGTGCTCTATGAATAATTATGGTGTTTCCCTTCATAGAATATATTTTATATAGTAATTGCTCATAAAAGCCACTGTTGATTTTCTTCACATTAGTAAATATTATTTAAAACTCAAAGAATAGTTCTTGCTTCTTTATTATAAGTTTCATTTCAAACCTTTCTTACTTTTGCTAATAAGATCCATTGTCTTATTTCCTGTGGACATTATAGTTGTACAAATCAATTACAAAGACTCTTACACTGTGAACAAACTGACATAAGCAAAGTAATTCTTATCCTTGGGAAGTACAATAGTGGTAGAAAAGTCAAATAAACTCATGTATAAGAGCCTCCCTTAAAACTTTTGATAAACTAAGATTATACCGACAAACAATTGAGCAAGTCTATTTTACAGTCTGAATGCAGTTCAACTTAAATAATTGGTATCTGAAAACACAAAAAAACTGTGGAAAGTTTTTCAAAAACAAGTCAAATTTGTTTCTTTTGAGATGTAGTAATTTTTTATTGCGAATTATTAGAATTTTTATTTCAGCCAATTCCTTTACTTTCTTTGCGAATAAGGAGCCAGGTATTATCATCATCAACATCAACCATTATCAATCCACTGCAGGATGAAGATCTCTCCCAAGTTCAATCTATTTTCTCCAATCTTTAGCTTTTCTTCTCCATATCACCCCTGCACACTTTCTTATTTCATCCATCCATCTAACATGTGGTCTCTTTCTGGGTCTTTTATAATCTCTTGGAATCCAGTTTAAGATTTCAATTATCCATCTATTATCATCTCTTCTAGCAATATGTCCAGCCCAACTCCACTTCAATCTTTTAATTTTTTCAATGAGGTCAGTAACACCTGTTTGTTCTCTTACCCATACATTGCGTTTTCGATCTCTTCTTGTTACTCCCAACATGCATCTCTTCATACTTCTTTGAGCGGTCTGAAGTCTCTGTATTGCTCTTCTATTAAGTGTCCAAGTCTCAGATCCATAAGTAAAAACTGGTAAAACACATTTGCTAAAAACCTTCCTTTTCAAACACATAAGCATATTTCCTTTTAGTATCAAGTTATTTCTACCAAAAGCACTCCAAACAAGTTTAATTTCAACCATTATGTTTCCATCTGTATTAATAATCTGACTAAGGTATTTGTAACTGTTAACTTCATCTAACTCATCATAATCAATCTTTATTTTCATATTTTAAGAAAATCGATTAAACATTACTTTAGTCTTTTTAACATTTATCTTTAGTCCCACTTTCATCTGATATCTCCTGCAACATTTCCTGCAGCTCTAAAGCATTATTTGCAAAAACAACTACATCATCTGCAAAATCTAAATGACTTAAATCATCTCCATTTACTTTCACTCCTTTAGCTTCCCATTTTAATCCACAAAATACTTCTTGCAGCACTGCTGTAAAAAGTTTTGGAGATATGGAGTCACCCTGTCTTACACCCTTTTCAATGTTGATTTTCCCAGTATCATTATGTAATCAAATTGTTGCTGTTGCATTTTTATAAATATTCTTTAAAATATGACAATATCCTGGATCTATACCTTGATGATCCAATGCTTTAATCACTGAAGAAATGTTTATAGAATCAAATGCCTTTTCATAATCTACAAATCCAAGATATAATGGCACCTCATATTCATTTGTCCTTTCTATAACGATCTAATTTTTGAATAAATTATAATTAATGGAAGTTGGTCATTACACAACATCTGATATTTTAGTTCGAAAAGAGCTTTCTAAGGGGTGCTTCAATGCTCCAACTTATACATTATAAGTTTCATCTCTTAAATAAAGTATTATGAAGAACTAAAAAAAAAAAATTAAGTAATTTTGTTCATTACTTCATTGTTGTCAAAAGAAAATGAATTCCATTGCATTAATACAGATTTAATTTTACAAAGATAGCTACTATTCAATTAACTCCATTTTGCAGATGAATCTGTCTAAAATTCAATAGTCTTTAAAGGTGAGAACTGAAGAAAGGTTTCGAATTTAAAAATTATGTATCTAATGAAGAATTTATTCATAGAAGCAGAAAAAAAAAGGTAGAAGTAGAAGATTATTTTGTTTCTTTAGCACTTAAAGTTTACAATAATGGCTATTGCTCATGAAGTCAGTGGTCTTTGGATTTTTATGAATAGTGGACTCGGACAAAATGTATCTTTCTTCCAGAAGTCATTTTTTACTATTTGTTATGCTACTATCAAACTAACAGCTCAAAGTAAAAAATTTCAATTTTTTCAATCCAAACCTATTTTCTTGCACAATTATATAGATCTGAAACCAGTTCAGTTTTTATGTATTTGGGTGATCTTAGTTTTTGTAAAACTTTTGTCACCTTAATGATGCAAGCAAATAGGTTTGGATTTTTCAATTTGAGCTGACAGTTTGATAGTATAACAGGTAAAAAATGGTCAGAATAGATCCAAAAGTTCTAAATGCACTATTCCAAAAAATCCACAAACCTCCTCAGTGATAAAAGCCGCAAGCTAGACACTAGTCTGAGGTATTTGGATAGGATAGCTCTTGATAAGGATTTAATATACCCAATTAATATACCGTACCATCTAGCAGATAGTGAATAATAAAGGTCATGTGACAGTCTGTTGATCATGTGATGTGTTTTCAGTGTTGTTATGCCATTGTGAAATTGAAAATTACAACAAAATGAAAGAAAGATGACACTGTTCAATTGTGGTGACAGAGAGGACTGCTTAGAATTTCTTGAACTGCAAAAAAGGCCCAACAAGTTTGAAGCCCAATACACTAAAAAAAAATCTGGATTTGCAATGACACCTACTGGTCCCTGGAAATTATGATGATGCTTATTGGAAAGATAGAGATAAAAATATTGAACACCCAGGTAGTCAAAAAAAGTTCCATAAACAGAATGAAGAATCTTTATATACAGCCATCAAGAGTCAAATCAAATTCGATGAAGCGTAGTGACAATAATATGAAAGCAATTTATTATCAATCAGAAACCGCATCATTACCTGTTTTAATAATAAGGTTCCGAGAAATGATTTAAATTTGTTTTTCTCATTAAATGAGATTTTAGAATCAGAATATGTTTATAAGAATTTATTCTTAAACTATAACACTTGTGAGTAACTGCTTAGAATCTCCATTTACGATAATTATTCAGAGGTAGAAATAAAAAATTGAATTCTTTTCTATGCTTTAATTTAACAACCATTTTTGATGAAATTGTTTTATTATTATTTTTAAGCAAATCTGTTTTTTATAAGTAGCAGGCAACTTATGAGGTTTTCTCATTTTGTTTTGAGATATTATAATATATATTGTAACGGGTGTACTCGTTTACCGTATACTTATTAGTTCTTATCATAAAAAAAAAAATATCTATATTTCCCCTTTTTCTTTTTAAGCAAAAAAAATAGTGATAAGAAATTTCGTATTTCTCTCACAGCATATTTATGGACGTCAATCATTGACTCCAAGCGCCAAACTTACTTTTTACATAAGTATTATGCTGGAAGAGAAAATACGATAGTAATAGGGCCTCTCCACTAGCTCAGTACTCAGGGCGGGTGGCCAATAAACCGTAGGAAAATGTACGGGGGAAAACTCTATGCAACCAACAGCGAAACTCGGATCAATTGTTTAAATTCATGAACTATATTCTATGAGTCAAATAATAAAACATACACATGTAATATAAGCCTTAAAATAAAACACCTTTTATTATAATATTTTTTTTTTTTACTTTTAAGAAAACATATTTCCCATACCCTTTTAACGTTTACATAACCCAATAAAACCTACATATGTATTTGTGTGGATTTACAACAGAACAAGAAAACGAACGTATACACAGATAAAAATCTAATCAGCTGTATTTGAATGGCCTTATCATAAAAAAATATATATAAGTTTCTTGCCTTCATTCGTTCTCCTTGAGGGTTTCAGAAAAACGTGGTAATTTTTGGAAAATAAAATATCTTAAGTTCATATTACCTGCACTTTTTGTCCGATGTGATCCCCGGGGATATCAAAATAAGAAGAAAAACACATGAAATCCGCAGCAAAACGTACGAGACAGTTCATCACGCTTCAGTTCATTCCGAGTCGGATCGATTCCCTTGCGAAAAGTTGATAGATCTCCGGTAGATGTTCTCCGGTCACTGCCGCATGGACTCTTCGGGGTAAGGTCCAGAAAACCCAGCACGCTTAAGCTTTTACCCCACCGTACTCATGTTCGGCCGTAGCCTTAATTACTCTTCTTAAAAATATATAAAAAAAAATTGAATATATTTTTAATTTTTCTCTTTCTTCTTTGAAAACCAAAATAATAATGACACTAGTTTAAAAAAAAAACTACGTCTCCACTCTCCCTGTCACTTTTTCTTTTCTTTTGTTTTCGCAAACACAGTCCGTCCCCTTTCTTCCCCACCACGTGGGATAGATGGCCAGTTAAGCTAATAAGCAAAAAGAACTTTTCGCACCTTCGGACATTTTGGCAATTAACATTCCAGAAACCCTTTTCTCTAACCTTCTTTTTATATATTTTTTTTTTTCATTCAAATTCCCCAGATAAGACCTTCGATGTTTAATATATCTCTTTTTTTTTTCTTACAATAATCTCTTATCTTGGATCCAAAAATGTATTCATACGTTCGTTTCTAAAATTGTCTATCCACACCGCAAATACATACATATACCACTTTTACACAAATAAAACGCAAATTCCCCCCCACTCCCTCTTTTCTTACTTTAATAAAATTTTAAACATTTTCTCCCACTACAAAATAAATACTAAAACGAAATAAAATCAAATTATATGAAACTAATTTTAAACTATATCACATATGTGTGCGCCTTTCTACATTGTAACTAGGGTTTAAACCCGACTGTTTACAATACCCTCCTCCCGGAAGCCTTTAAATACGGTCTACGTATTTGAACGGCTCATTCCTAACTTATCAAATAAAACGATGCATTTTTAAATATTTTCCCTTTATAACTTTCTGCCCTGCGGCTCTAGAACAAAAGAAATAAACGACCATCAATCCCAACGATATGCTATAAGTTCAACCACCAACTCACACGCATGTGATATGCAACGCACCGCATACAATCAATTCCACACAGACTTATCTGGTTATGTGACCGGAAACACAAAAAAAAAACCCAAAAAAAAAAATAATCTCCTTTTTCTTTTTTTTCTTTCTACGTGTCAGGACCTTCTAACCGCACTCTGCTACTTCAGAGTCTTATGAGCGAGGGTAACTAGAACAAAATCCGACTTAAGTAGGGGTCGTCCAAGACCGTGCTCGCCTTTGGAGCTTTGTGGGTGGGACGGTATGTGAGTGCCGTGCTCTCTTTGGAGACTTATTGGCTTAAGTTTAAATAGGTCGGTCAACCATGTCGGGAACAACATTTATATACAGGACGCGACACACCACATGCCCAATCCAAGCAACCAACCCCGCCATCCACCGTCAGACTCGATAGACCGCTCCCATCTCAAATCTCCCTAGCCACCTTTATCTAACTCTCTAGCCTACAAAACAATGAAGGAGAAAAAAAATTCGACACACATATATAACTTCAAATGTGGCCTTATATAACGGCCCCTATACTTAATAATATCATTGTTAAATATTAAACCCATACCCTAATAAAATAATTTAAACAAACACACAAAAAAAAAAACTTTCAGCCTATGTCCAATTACGTGTATATATCTTAACTCTATCGGCTATCCTTTTTCCCGGATGAACTCGAAATCTTTCCCTGTCCATAATTCGGCTTGCGTGGCGGTCGTGGCTCTTCATGTTCATACTGCCATTTCGGTCTAGTATTACCATCCCCTCGTTCGGGATCCTGCAAGTCCCAATCCGACCCTCCTTCTTCCGTCCCACATTTCACAACTCGAGTATCGTGAGTTTCTTTCCCCCCCAAAGCGCCATGCTACGTGTCTAATTTCTTTATCAACCACTCGGAAAACTATTTTCTGTCTTTCAATAAAACTATTTTAATCGAAACAAACTTCACGTCTCTCTAATATTTCTATTTTACTCCCCCTCCTTTCCCTTATCGAATATTTAATCTTTCTACTCGGGCCCCCATACATTCCATTCTTCATAAAGCCTTAGTTGGGACGCCATTGTAACGGGTGTACTCGTTTACCGTATACTTATTAGTTCTTATCATAAAAAAAAAAATATCTATATTTCCCCTTTTTCTTTTTAAGCAAAAAAAAATAGTGATAAGAAATTTCGTATTTCTCTCACAGCATATTTATGGACGTCAATCATTGACTCCAAGCGCCAAACTTACTTTTTACATAAGTATTATGCTGGAAGAGAAAATACGATAGTAATAGGGCCTCTCCACTAGCTCAGTACTCAGGGCGGGTGGCCAATAAACCGTAGGAAAATGTACGGGGGAAAACTCTATGCAACCAACAGCGAAACTCGGATCAATTGTTTAAATTCATGAACTATATTCTATGAGTCAAATAATAAAACATACACATGTAATATAAGCCTTAAAATAAAACACCTTTTATTATAATATATTTTTTTTTTTTTTTTTAAGAAAACATATTTCCCATACCCTTTTAACGTTTACATAACCCAATAAAACCTACATATGTATTTGTGTGGATTTACAACAGAACAAGAAAACGAACGTATACACAGATAAAAATCTAATCAGTTGTATTTGAATGGCCTTATCATAAAAAAATATATATAAGTTTCTTGCCTTCATTCGTTCTCTTTGAGGGTTTCAGAAAAACGTGGTAATTTTTGGAAAATAAAATATCTTAAGTTCATATTACCTGCACTTTTTGTCCGATGTGATCCCCGGGGATATCAAAATAAGAAGAAAAACACATGAAATCCGAAGCAAAACGTACGAGACAGTTCATCACGCTTCAGTTCATTCCGAGTCGGATCGATTCCCTTGCGAAAAGTTGATAGATCTCCGGTAGATGTTCTCCGGTCACTGCCGCATGGACTCTTCGGGGTAAGGTCCAGAAAACCCAGCACGCTTAAGCTTTTACCCCACCGTACTCATGTTCGGCCGTAGCCTTAGTTACTCTTCTTAAAATATATATATAAAAAAAATTGAATATATTTTTATTTTTTTTCTTTCCTCTTTGAAAACCAAAATAATAATGACACTAGTTTAAAAAAAAACTACGTCTCCACTCTCCCTGTCACTTTTTTCTTTTCTTTTGTTTTGCAAACACAGTCCGTCCCCTTTCTTCCCCACCACGTGGGATAGATGGCCAGTTAAGCTAATAAGCAAAAAGAACTTTTCGCACCTTCGGACATTTTGGCAATTAACATTCCAGAAACCCTTCTCTCTAACCTTCTTTTTATATATTTTTTTTTTTTTTTTCATTCAAATTCCCCAGATAAGACCTTCGATGTTTAATATATCTCTTTTTTTTTTTCTTACAATAATCTCTTATCTTGGATCCAAAAATGTATTCATACGTTCGTTTCTAAAATTGTCTATCCACACCGCAAATACATACATATACCGCTTTTACAAAATAAAACGCAAATTCCCCCCCACTCCCTCTTTTCTTACTTTAATAAAATTTTAAACATTTTCTCCCACTACAAAATAAATACTAAAACGAAATAAAATCAAATTATATGAAACTAATTTTAAACTATATCACATATGTGTGCGCCTTTCTACATTGTAACTAGGGTTTAAACCCGACTGTTTACAATATATATAATCAATAATACTTTTAATGTTGAGCATATTTTGCCCCCCAAAAAATAGTAACTTCTATATACACATGCACACTAAATTATAATCATAAATTTAGAAAAACTAATGAATTCCTTTTTGGATAGAAAAATGTCATTGCCATCATTACAATCAATATTTCAATCACACCCATTGTCCATCTTCAAAATTAATGATTAAATATATATATAACAGGTTATTTATTTATCTAGCACTGTGTTTAATTTGTAACAGTCATTAAAGAATCACCTCTCACAAAAATCTATGCAGCGCATGGGTAGAGGAGTGATTCCCTAATGATTATTATAAACATACATATAATTTCAATTTTTCAATCTATCTTGCAAATTTTTTTTTGCAGTTAATTCTAAACATGGCCACCCAGTTTGGCCAAAACATTAATTACAATTGTCATAAAATATTGCCACGTACTTATGATGTATAATTATTTATAAATGGAAAAACATAAGAGATGATTTTTTGAGATGAGGTGGATTTAGTTTATATATATATTCACGTGGTAGTTCAGAGGCAGTCTTAATAATTTTTCAGAAATTACGCATGCAGAGCAGAAGTAAAGATATATTTATACTTGGTTACAGAGAAAGAAATCTAGAAAATAAATTATTGTGACATAAATAAACCTTTTATTAAGCTTAACATTTATTTTAAGCTCAATTATTACATATCATACCCAGACACAGTAAATTATTTATGTGTGCATGTTTGAATGGGTGTGCTGAAGTTTAAAATTTTCCAATATCTATTTCATAAATAAAAAGTTATAAGTTCATTATATATATACAAGCTTGTTAAATTAGATCATGTGACATATGACTTAATTTCTTTGTAAGTTCATTACCAAAATCATTTCTAAATATTTTTTTTTTCTTCTGTTATTAAATTAAGTTTTGGAGCTCTAAAGGAACTTATTCATTTTTTTTATGAAATTTATTTCAATGGAATGTTTTTTAAAACAAGGACAATTAAGGGATTAGATTTAAGAATGATGGAAATTTGGTAATAAAAAAACAAGCTAAAGTTGCTTTTTGATTTCCATATAAGTGTGCAGGGGTGATGCGGAAAAGATGGATTGAACTTGGAGAGACTTTCATCCTGCAGTGGATTGATAATGGTTGATGATGATGATAAGATAATATATATATATTTCACTTGATGGTTATTCCTTCATATATATAAAATTAAAAATAATCAATTTAAAACAAAATTGAAATAGACAACTCATTATAAATAAAAATATTATTTAACATATCAATCCGGCTTTCATTCCTTAACGGAAAGTTTTCAAGATGTTTCATTTTACATAATTTTGAAAAGATTCATTAAGGTATGAAAGATAGATTGATGTATTAAATAATATTTTTATTTATAAGTTGCCTTTTTCAATTTTGTTTTAAATTGTTTTAATTTTATATATAGAAGGCAACATTATGGACAAATTTTAACATTGAAATTTGATCGTTTAAGTATATATATATAAAAGTATAAAGTAAGTCTATTGCTTTATATTTTGAAATGTTCCTTAATTCATCAGATAGAAACTAAACAAACAGAGAAAATCTTTGGTTCAGTTACTCTGCATCTCTTTAATTAATCTGAAAAAAGGACAAGAGGAAGTTTAAAAGTATAAAGCTATTTTTCTTAGATTTCTTTCTATGACAGAATTAGCTAATGAAAAAGAAGTATCCTTGCATTTGAGATGAAAAATAACCGAAAGTTATTTTTTGATGTCCATATAAGATCAAAAAAAATACAGAAAAAGGTAAAATCTATTGTCTTATATTTTGAAATTTGTTTCTTAATTAACCAGATAGAAACTATACAAAGGCAGAAAATCTTTTGTTTGTTACTGTATGTCTGGCTGTAAGACAAGTTGAAATTTAAAAGTAAAAACTTATTTTTCCTAGATTTCATTCTACAGCAGTTAACTACTGAAAAACATCTGATAGCACTTAGTCAAATCATTGTGTAGCAAAAACCTCAATGCTTATTGAAGTCTAGAGTGAGAAATTGAAAACTTCTAGGATCTCTTATTTCAACTGTTTATCCCAGTTTTAGAATAGTATCCTCTATATTAATTTATATGCTCAGCTACAGTTCAATATTTCTCCAATCCTTACATAATAAAATTCATCAACGTTCTAGAAAACGTAATAGCATTGTAATTAGTTTATTAATTAAATGGTATTTTATGCAAAAAACACTGACCAAATTGACAACAATATTTTAAAATCTCCAGAGTTCAGAGAAATCATCTGGTAAAACCTATAGCCACAGCCTGAAGCTACATCACCCATTCGAAAAATCTATCTAAAAGAAGAAAAGAATTTTCTTTTCTATAGACTTTTATAATTTTCGTAAGAAAAAAAATTGCTTAAAAAATATATATAACATGAATGCAATTTTCCTAACGTTGTTACTTTTATTAAAAATATTTATTTTTACTTTACAATAATCCTTTAGGTTATATTTTCATTCATATGGTCAAACGTACTTCAAAATACGGGAAGCTTTAATAAGGGATATGAAGAGTAATTCAATTTCTATAATTATTACATAATAAATTATGGCAAATAAAACCTGAGATGTGTTACTATGCATCACATGATCACCATTTCTTATGCATGCTCATAACTGTTATTAAAACAGGCAGCAAAACTCTCCATACAGTGGGGCCACTCAGTGCAAGGCAGAGTAAGCAATAGATGCCAGAAGGCTTGTGCATAAAATCCCTAACTAGTGCCTACTCATCCAATATCCCCAGACTAGTTTCTAGCTTGTGGCTTTCTTCAGTAAGAAGCCTTGGATCTGAGAGCACTGTATTTAGATCTTAGGATCTACTCATCCAATTTCCCCAGACTAGCTTCTAGCTTGTGGCTTTCATCAGTGAGGAGGCCCTTGATCTGAGAGCACTGTACCTAGATCTGATCTAGATGCAGTGCTCTCAGATCCAAGGCTCCTCACCTGGATCTGATCTAGGTGTAGGGCTCTCACATCCAAGGCTCTTCACTGATAGGAAGCCACAAGCTAGAAACTAGTCTGGGGATATTGGCAGAGTAGGCACAAGATTAGGAATTTTATGCACAAAACTTCTGGCATCCATTGATTACTCTGGCTTGCACTGAGTGGCATTACTGTATGGAGAGTTTTGCCTGTTTTAATATGTGTTACTATAAACATACTATGTTTATCTAGTGAAGGTGAATTAAAACAATTTTTAAGTTAGATTTACGAATAATAAAAGTATAATTTTAAAATGTAGTATTATTTTAATACAAGATAAAATGAAATTAAAAATAATCAATTTAAAATAAAATCGAAACAGACAGCTCACTATAATAAAAAATTATTTAATATATCAACACGGCGTTCAATCCTTATTGGAAGCTTTTCAAGATGTTGTAATTGATTATTTTTAATTTTTTATATAAAAAGCAATATTATGGACAAGTTTTAACGTTGAAATTTTTTTATCATTTAAAACAAGATAAAACGAAATATGAATGAGTATTGGATTACTTTAACGAAATTGAAGGACTATGTTGAGTAATAAATAATATGATAAATCATAAAAGATTTACATTATAAATATTCATATTAAAAATCCGTTAAAGTTAAGTCATTTCTTAAATTACTAAACAAAAATTTACTTAACATTGTGCATAAATATAAGCATATATGAATGTACATTTGTGATAAAGGACTCGATTAAATGCATATCTTTGGAAATGAGTGATACTATTATTTAGACTTGAGATAAAACTGTTACGAGTCATTCATTTTGAAAAGGTATAAAGATATTTAAAATATACAAAACTGCTTATAATGCCATTTAACTTAAATGTAGAAGAGAATATTGAGTAAGAAAAATTTATTTCAATTAATGTCCGAAAAAGAAGAATTAATTCATACTTAACTGTTGGCAATGTACACGATTGAGATTAATCAGAAGTGAGTATTAGTAGAATGATTTAAGAGATTAAACATAAAGTTGTATATATATATATAGGTTTAGGTCATAGAACAATAATGATTATACTGTAGCCATTTTCCATTTAATGTCATTGAATGTATTTACTATTAGTCGTGTCACTTCACCTGAATTTAGAGAATGATCTTATCTTTTTTTATTTTTACTATGGATTGTTACCATAATCCCATCCCATGAGACACAGCGTGATATTTATGAATCTGTGAATATTGTAGTATTTAGAAAATGATTTAGTAATATTTTGCCATATATAGTTATTGTAGTCATTATACTTGCCCATGATTCTTTTGAGATGTTATTTTATATATCGAGATTTGAGTGTTGAATGAAGATCAAGAAATTTCTTACATATTTGGTTTCATTCAATGGATACTCTTTGATGACATAATTGCATTTACTTCTTGAATTCTATCTGTGAAATATTTCAATTCTGGTATATGTTAATTTGTTGTGCAATTTGGCCAATATAATTGAATGACAGTCGTAAATGCTTAATAATCATAATTAAAGAGATTTAAATTTATGACTTTTAAGATTAGTCCAGTATTTGGAGTTTACGAAGTCTTGAAAGAAAATTCATTTCCAAAAAAAAAAAAACAATGCATCCAAATTCACAAATGTATACGTCGTATATATGGTAAATTTAAATAAGCAAGCTGTCAGTGTTATATTAGAGTCAAAACAAAATTAGGACGCTAGTAAAATTATAATTAGGCACTTAGTAGCTAGGAAGTAATAATTAGGAAACACAAGGTTTAAATGCTATTAAAGATTATATAATTAGGCTTGGAAAGTGCATTATTCAGATTAAAAAATTATAAGCAAAAAAGCCTGAAAAATCAAGCCTATTTAAAACTAGATAGCATAAATAAATAATTAATACCTGTGTGAAACTGATATGAGAATACAAATAGTCCCTTGGAAAGTTAACACACTTCTTGAATGTAATAAACCTATTCTTATATTTCTTGAAATAATATAATTTTATGTGCGTTTATTAGTAGTACTCTCATTCAATATGTAGATCAGAGATTCATGACTTCCTGACCTATGTTGCGCCAAGAATCTGGAGAAACGAAGCACAGTAAAATAATGGTTTAGTATTTTTCTTATAATTTTGTGTAAATAATATTATCATATCCTGCCTGGACATAAAACTAAACAGAAAATTTTAAAATATATGGTGTTTAAATTCAGATCCTATTATCTTCCAGGTTTTGGAAGAACCTGTTGGCATCCAATCAAACTAAAACAGCTGCTGAACAATTGATGGATTTAACCTTAACTTGTAGTATCTTTCCTTTCAACATTTCAGGAACAGCTCCAACCATAACAAAATATATATATATGTTCAAAGAAAATATACATGCATGTGGCAAATAAATAGATAATTGAGAGTGATGAAATGCTGGCTTACTATTGATTATAGGGTTTGAAGGCTCATTGTAATAAACCTTTAATAGTCAACATTTGCATCTTTAACATTCCTTATCATCTGAACTTTTACAAACTACTTTAATTACCATGATATTACTATTTAGATGTTAAGAATTCTTCAAAATAATTTTTCAGTGAAATCATTGCATCTTGGGATTTAATTAATTTTTACATGTTTATAAATTGAATAATAACTGTTACAGTTTTACACTCCTTGTGCGATCTCTTCTAACTTTCCAACATTTTTGAAATGATTGCCTTGTCTTGAACTCTCAAGATATCATCATAATCATCTGCTAGCACAGTATTACATGAACTAAAATCTTAACCAATAACATTATCCCAAACATCCTAATTGTAGAATTTGGTGTTCTGTTATAAACTGTAGTTAACCTCTGTGGCATTGAACTATTAATCAGACCTTCAGTAACACATTCCATAGAATGTAAAACCTATATGTATATTATATATTATTGCACTGTTGTTGTTTATTTACTGCAATTCAAGCCTAATTGTTCATGGGTGATATTGCTAAAATTTATAAGAATGGCTATCTTGATGCCTAATGTTAGAGATTCCTATTTGAGTTATAGCTTCGTCGAATCTACATCATACTAAGGGAAGAAGTTTCTAAGTACATCAGAACAATTAACTGGAAATTTCAAATGAGATTTCAGAAATTTTGAAATAACATGTTTCTAGAATTGTTGTTAAAACAGACAAAACTCACTATACGTATAGCCACACACAGCAAGCTAGAATAATCAATGAATACCAGAAGGCTTGTGCATAAAATCTTCATCTAGTGCCTACTCATCCAATATCCCCAGACTAGTTTCTGGCTTGTGGCCTTTGTCAGTGAGGAGCCTTGGATTTGAGAGTACTGCATCTAGATCTTAGGATCTAATGCAACCCTCCAGCAGCCACCTTTTATCTCCACTGAACTACAAAACTATGAGTCTTAAACTGGTGAAGATTTTTATGCACAAGCCTTCTGGCATCCATTGATTACTCTAGCGTGCTGTGTGTGGCAATACGTATAGTGAGTTTTGACTGCTTTAACAACAGTTATACACAAGCATAAGAAGTGGTGGTCATGTGATGTTTCTAGAATTGTTATCGTCTCTTCTATCTTGCACTATTTAGAACCATTACCCTGTGACAAAACTTGTCCAAAACATTATTTTAAATGGTATGTTTCTTGTTTGCCTACCCATGGACTGCGTTTTTCTTATTAAACATACTGTTATAATATCACACAATTTCTTTGGAAATTAACTAATATTATCATTATTTGGTGTAAATTCCTTGCAACTATTAACAATTTAAGAAAAATACAATTTTATTGACATTTTAAAACTAATTAAATGGAGAAATAAAAGAAAAAAAAGAAAAACGTATTTGCTAAAAAAAAAAAAAAAATACAATAACATAAAATTTAAAAAATGAAGTACCTTTTCAGTATAATTTAAAGGATCTCTTAACGTTTGATCTCTTAGTAGGCTACGAAGATTATCCAGTGTCTTGGTTACAGCTTTAGCTAGGGGGCGCATACTAGCACTCTCAACTTCTCTGTTCATGATACTGGAACCAGCAGCCAAACACTAATAGTAATCGATAAAAAAAAATCTTTAAATTTATGGCAAAATATAAGAACTTATGAAAAAATAGTTAATCATAAAATATTTATCCAATAATATGCAAAAAAATATAAAAAAATTAATAATAATAATAATCATTGATTCAATTACCCAGGAAGACATAATATTAATGACCATGGGGCAAGTTGAGCAAAACAGTCCATTCAAACAATCAAACTGAACTTTTGAGTTTACTTTCTCCTGGATGAGAAGTGATCCAGGAAATGATTCAACCAATTAATTGCAGAACCAAAACAATTTTATTTAAAAATACATTAAACGACAAAAGACGTATGTTTAAAAATTTAATGCTGGTATTGATATAAACTTTTAATATCATAAATGAATACGAAATTTTAGATTATAAGATAACATATGACGGTAGATAGGTAAAACGGCAAAGGTCTCACTAATAGGGAAATAGAAAGTATTAATCACTGGGTTTGCCAAATGTAGGGTAAGAAAAGAATGAGCAGTTTTCCACTCTCTTGGTAAGAATGGTCAGATACTCATTTAACACCAATAGTGGATGGTTAGGGTGACTGGGTTATCTTACAAATGATTGAAATCTGGAAAAAAATTTCACGTTTCATTTGGCGAAATACTTAATCAATACAATATATAGTAATCATATAATATAAACCTAGATATCCCAAGCTTAATTCTGGTTTAAAAGTGCCTTCTTTCTTGACAACATCATTAAAAGCTTATTTTGGTCCCATGAATAAAAGAATTGTAAAACATCTTACATCTTTGATAAAAAATGAACTTACAGAGGACCCGTCAAATATTCTCAATCATAGTAATTCAATTCATTTAACAAATTAAACAAAATTAAATATAAGTTCTTATTAAAAAAAAAACTATATAAGATTACAATAAAAGCACTAATGTATTTTCTATCTTCTATTTAATAGAATTTCTGAAATTAAGTTTTAGATGTTAACATATTAATAGGGAGGATTCAGAGTTCATTTATTCACACACTATTATCAATCTTTATGATAGCCAAAAATTAAAATTTGCTTTATGTACATAAGATTTGTGCTTGATAAAGATTGAAAATGTCACACAGATAATGTTGGATTTCTTTAAAACTATAATGTGTGAACTTAGAATTAAAAATCTATATTTCAGTAGATCTAAAATCTTTTTTACGTTTTTAGAATTTAGAAAGTGGTTCTGTATTCTGTTTTAAAAATTAAAAAAAACAACAACTTAAATTCTGTTGTTTGAAATAAGTAATAATAATAGTGTTACAGAAGGTCATATGACACTAGAGCACCCGAATGGGAGGTTGAGCACAACAGCTTCAATCACTAACTAAAATATTTTAGATTCAACTTCTGTCTTCACACTCAATTCTAGGTTTATAAATAGATAATCATAGGTGAAGATGTTTTAGTGTAGAATCTAGAAAATAGTATTTATTCAAATTTCATTTCTGTAACTTACTTCAGCCCCAAACCACAATTGTCCAGCCAAGTTGTCCTGTAAAACATCGTCCGGAAATTTAACTCTGAAATCTCTATTGGCGCGATCGTTAAGAATAACTTCATCCATGATTTGATGAATGATGCTTAACACATGATCCTGGCACATGCGAAGCTGATTAACTAACGCTGTGCAACGTTCAGGATCTTTTCGTCCATCAAAGCTATCTAATTCCGTGGCCACCAGATTGAGCTCTTCATCGGCATAAAAAAATTGAGCTAAGAGTGAAGGATCACTTTTCTGAAAAAAAAAAAAAATGAATGAGATGGTTTATATTATTAGATACACACAATTATTTACATATCTAAGTACATTTAATGATATTAACATCAAAAGACTGACTATCCAGAAAATATTGCAAAACTACTTGTAAAAGATGGTTCCACCTTTCTATGTGGTCTAAATATTAATATAAACATTAAAGACTGACTATTAGACTGTAACAGATTGAGATTTTTTATTCAGAGAGTTTTAGATAAATCCCATTAAACAAGCAAATATAATCTATTTTGAAATAAGTCATAATTTTTAGTTCAATCCCAAAACTACTCATTCAAATAAGGGTTACAAATGGAATCAATCTGAGGACATCATGTTCCAGAATCTGACACTCCACCATTGCTAAAAATCATATAGAGCACAATAGGTAAAAGACATAAAGGGTTTTAAGGTAGATTAATAAACATTTACTATCTAATTCTAGTATTTCCACGACAATAGATTACTGATATACTATTGATTTAATTAAACAATATTAATATCATCTATGTTCTTTATTTTTGCAATGCTTTTTTATAACCCACAATTGACTGTTTCGATTGCCCCAACAATCATCTTCAGAATTATAACAAATACAATACAAATATATGAATACAAATATACATGAACATATCATTTTACATTATATATATATATTCCATCTTATAATCATTATTTGTCTTTATATACCTCTCTATATAATTACATATTGTCTTTTTATATATTATACATTTTAATTTTTATATTCTATATTTATCAATCAGTATTTCTTATAATCAGATATATATTTTTTTATTTCATTTATTTTTTACTTTATTCTTATTAATTTTTTAATATATAACCTTAACATTATATATTTTACATTATCATTATTCATTATATTAACATTCAATATATATATATATAATTCTCTTTAACCTATAATATTATTTGAAACTGTCAATAGTGGGTTGTAAAAAAGCATTGTAAAAAGTAATAAAGAACATAGATGATATTAATATTATATGGATTTGGCAATGCAATAAAGTTATAATGATTTAATTAAACATAAGAGCTACAGTGATGTAATTTTTAGCCACATATATAAGTCTAGAAGTACATGAGCTATTAATAAGAGTAAATGAAAAACAGTAATGTTATACTAACCTCTGTGGGAAAAAGTATGGAAAATGAAGTAGTACAAAAATCATGTATTAAATAAAATAAAAGGCTGTTTGTGGATACTTTAAAGATTACTGCTTAACTTTTATAATAATTGAAAACATGAATTGTTATTAATTCTTAATCAGAGGGTAATCAGCCTTCGGTATGCGTTATTTAATCATATTATTAACTCACCGACGTTATAGTTATTGTAAAATTAAAATTGAAACATTAACAGGTATTCGTATGTATAAAATAAAACATTTACACATGCTAATGTATACACAAATCTCTTACTAATTAAAAATTTTTTTTAGATATTTTGAATGCTTTGAACGAATTTAAAGATTTGAACCCAATTTTCTGCTATAGTGACGATAATGAAAATATTATAGTATAATATTTATGGTGAGATGAAGGAAAGAAGAAAAGTCACATTAGACTTTTTTTTATAGTGATGAAGTAAAAATTTAGTATAAAAACTTTGTTATATTTTAAATAGTTTTACGTAATTAAATATTATTACAAATAATGCATGGATTGAGCAATTTGGTTAGTATAATACAGATTTTATTTGTAAAGCAATTTAGTTTTCTTTATGTTAATAATTAATTTATATAAAGTAATTGAGAAATTTACAAGTTAATTTGTTTAAACTGCAATTTTTTTAACTAAAATGTTGTTTGAAACCAAGAAAAGAAAATATAATTATTATTAAATTATTTTCTATTGTATTCAATTTAATAATTAAATGAGTCATTAATCAAAAAAATGTTTGAAAACAAATAGGTAATCCAATAAATAAATTAATGTATTTTTCAAATAATAAATAATATTGTTTTTGATTTCAAGAAAGGACAAATTATCATATGGAAGGGCATTAGGTATAAAAAGAAATGAAGAACAACCAATATACTGATTTACCTCGGACCCAGTCAGATGCAGTTAGTGATAGCGGGAAATGCATTTGCTATAGTAAATAACGACAATGAATATATAACTTCCCCTAAAACTAGTAGAAGTCACTACAAGGAAAAAAGGAATTAACATAAAAATTTTGGTGAAGCATAGCTAGACCAGTAATTTAATTAACTATTATGTGCCATTGGTGTAAATTATGAAATGATTTATTAATTATCAAGGTGAGTTGTTGATATTAAGTACAAATGTAATCTCTGGTGGAATAATTAATATAGTTTTCATAGGTTTTGATCTGTCTAGCCAACTGAAGAGCAGTGAACCAATGAAAGTCAGTAAACCTATTATATAAAAATGGTGTCATGTAGAAGATTAAATCTACAAGGAGTACGAATCAGCAATGCTATGAAAGAGACCAGCACATAGAAGAAAAAATTTCAAATTATTAATATTTGTCTTAAGAAGAAAAATTATTTTGAACTTGTCAAAAGGGCATTTCAAGATAAGCAAAACTCTCTATACAGTAGTGCCACTCAAAACAAGGCAAAGTAATCAATGGATGCCAGAAGGCTTGTGCATAAAATCCCTATCTAGTGGCTTCTGGCTTTCATCAGTGATGAGCCTTGGATCTGAAAGCACTGCACCTAGATCTTAGGATCTAACGCAAAGCACTAGCAACCATCTTTTATCTCTAATTAACTACAAAACTATAAGTTTAAATTTGAAAACAATATTTTCAATCCAAGCACAGTAGCTTATATAGTCATATAGGTCTGAACTCAGTTCACTACCCATACATTTTGGTGTCTTTGGTTCTTTAATAACTATAGCCATCACTATCTTATTAAGCAGGATTGATATTAAACCACTAAACATCGCATGATCCCTATTTCTTAAGCTTACTCATAACTGTTGGTAAATTTTCCATACAATAATGCTACTGAAATCAAAGCAGAATAATCAATGGATGCCAGGTTTGTGCATGACATACCTATCTAGTGCCTACTTATCCAATATCCTCAGACTAGTTTCTAGCATGTGGCTTTCCTCAATGAGGAGCCTTAGATCTGAGAGCGCTGCACCTAGATCTTAGGATCTAATGCAATCCTCCAGCAGCCATCTTTTATCTCTACTTAGCCACAAACTATTGATTACTCTGTCCTGCTTTGAGTGGCACTACTATATGGAGAGTTTTGCCTGTTTTAACAACAGTTATGAGCAAGCATAAGAAATAGTGATCATGGGATGTTTAGTGGTTTAATACCAATCCTGCCTAATAGGATAGTGGTGGCTATGGGTTATTAAAGAACCAAAGATACCAAAATGTATGGGTACTGAACTGAGTTCAGACCTATATGACTATATAAGCTACTGAGCTTGGATTGAAAATATTGTGTTTTCAATTTTAAACTCATAGTTTTGTGGTTAAGTAGAAATAAAAGATGGCTGCTAGAGAGTTGCATTACATCCTAGGTGCAGTGCTCTCAGATCCAAGTACCCTCACTGACAGAAGCCACAAGCTGAGTAGGCACTAGATAGAAATTTTATGCACAAGCCTTCTGGAATTCATTGATTACTTTGGCTTGCACTGAGTGGCACTATTGCATGGAGACTTTTTCCTGTTTTAGAAACAGTTATGAGCAAGCATAAGTGTTGATACATAAAAGTAAGTGATCAATAGAATTTTTTATTTTCAATTTACTTAATAAATATTCAGTTATTTATATAGTGCACATCGTATCTGTAATATTATAATGAAAGAACTATCCCTCCAGTCATGCACTTTAAGAACTGACTTCAACTCTCCTGTGCACCCTAACTCTAGCCCTAACCCTTAAAAGCATAAGTGTACTCTTATGCTTAGAACTTTATTTGTATATAAGCTAATTTTTGCTCACCATGCTGAAATCAGGGCTTGAATCTATTAGGTGCCTGAATTATAACTTAGTAATTTAGTTGAATAAAGGTATTACCTTTATAGCAGGAGAGAGATACTACCTCATTTTTAACCACCTGCGATTACATATATAATAAATTTTGAATTTTACTTAAAATATTCCGTTATTTAATTTATACAGTGCACACCTCATCTGTAATATTATAACAGAGGAACTGCCCCCTTATCATGTGCTTTAAACATTGGCTTGTGCTCTCCCATGCACCTTGACTTAAAAACATAAGTATATATTTATGCTTAGAGATTTATTTGTATATAAGTCAGTTTTTGCTCATCATGCTAAAAACAGGGTTTAAATCTATTATGTGTCGGAATTATACCTTAGTAATTTAATTGAATAAACTTATTAGATTTATAGCAGGAGAGAGATACTATCTCATTTTTAACCACTTTCGATTAAATATATAGTAAATTTTGAATTTTACTTAATATTATATTATAATTCAGGCACATAACTGATTCAAGTCCTGATTTCAGTATGGTGAGCAGAAACTGGCTTATATACAAACAAAGCTCTAAGAGTACACTTATGCTTTTAAAGTCGATGCACACCGTAGAGTGCAAGTCAATTCTTAGAGCACACGACCAGAGGGGCAGTTTCTCCGTTATAATATTTTTATTTTCATGTTGTTTTTTTTTAATAAATGTAAAATATCAAAAGCTAAAAGTTAAATTAATTAATACAAAAGAAAAAAATATATCATATTCAAAGTTAACAAACTAACAAAAATTTAAAAACTAAAATTTTCAACACCAATTGGTTTCGGTGCGGAGGCAGATTTCTCAAGTGCAAAGAAATACCAGCACAATGCAAATATATACTAAATAAATTTCCCATAATTCTCAATTTCCTTTTTAATATCAAAAGCTTCATTGAAGTAAATTTTTAATAATGTTCTTTTATTCTTCTCTTTATTTCATTCCTTTCAAAGAAGACAACCTTAGCCTGTTCAAAGATAATCTTACCGTCTGTATTTCTTTCATGTAGAACTAAGATATTTATTTACTCTTTCGTTCAAGCTCATATTACTTTGACCACTTTCTTGCAAAAACAAGGAATAATATAAACTATTTCAGAAATGTTATTATCAAATGTTTCTTGCATATTATGCAATAAATTATTTAAAATTCTTTTATGCTATTTTCTTATTCTCAAAAAGTTTATAATCCTATTTTAAAACTTTATAAGAAAGCAATTTAAAAGACAAACAAACAAAACTTTTTTTTTCTTTTACCTTGACATTTTAAAAATATTATTAGCAGTACTATAATTCCTATTAAACAAAAAACTCAATAAATTTATCAGAATAGCCAGTACTAAGGTTATCTTTATAAATTCGTTTTTTTTTTTTTCTAAAGAAAGCTATTTTTTTTTTAACAACTATTTAATTTCTTGATTTCTGTAGCAAAACTTCCTTAAAATCTATTTTACTTTATTGAAGACACATTAAAAGGATTTGTGACTTTATAATTAGACCAGATAGCTATTAATTAATCCTCCACATAACAGCTGCTTTGAGGAATTTTTGCTGCAGAAATCCTTTGATTCAAAAAAAGACAATTTTATAAAGATTATCTTATTATTGGCTATTTTGATAAATTCATTAAGACTGTTTTATTTAAGAGGAATTACAGAACAGATAACATGTTTTAATAATGTATTATAATATAAAAGACTATTCCTTTGCCTTTTAAATTGTCTTATAAAGATTTTTTTTTAAAAAAAATATAATTTGGGAATAAAAAATAGCATGAAATACTGTTACTTTAAATAATTTATTGAATAATACAAAAGTGATATTTGATAAGAGCACTGGATATATCGAACACTATTTCAGGAGTAATTTAAATTTTTGTTAAGTTTATATAATTTAAAGTAATATGAGCTTAAATGAAAAGCTATATAGTAAAAAATTATAAAAGCAATACAGACCATAAGACTATATTTGAATAGGGGTAGGGTTGTCGTCTTTGAAAAAGATAAAATAAAAAGAATTTTTATTATTAAAAAATTATTTTATTGATGTTTTATTAGTTTATATCAAATCCTGGCCATGGGGTAGAAGTAACTTTAGTTATTAAAAAACTAAGAACATCTTAATATATAGAAACTGAACTGGATTCAGTACTATATGACTAGACAAGCAAGTTGGTTTAGGGTGAAAAGATTGATATATTTTTCAGCTTGAGCTGATACTGTGTTTCTCCCAAAATAAGACCAAGTCTTATATTAATTTTTGTTCCAAAATACCCTGTAGGACTTATTTTCAGGGGATATCTTTTTTTTTTCATGTACAAAAATCTACATTTATTCAAGTACTTCTCTTTACAAAAAGCTGTAAGATTCTTGCCCGGGAAAACCCCGTAATTCCTTTCTTATACTCACCAGAATAGTTTTTTTCTTTTTACACTCATTTTATCTGGCGATTAGAATATAATTCCATTTAAATTTACCGTTAAATCAAGTTTTAATTGAAGACTGCCGAAACAGGAGTGGTAACAAAAATGATTACAGTTAAGAATCATTTGTCCACAAAAAAGCAACATAAAAATGCAAATAGAAAAATGTGCACATTAAGTACATCCATTATAACATATGGCAGCATATTGAATTATGAAGATACATATGTGACACAACTTTGTCTATCCATTATCAAACACTTTTCAAATTACTTGTAATAGCTCTGCTTGAGTATTCTTTTTAAAAACTTTTGTTTAGAAAAGAGGTTGAGAGGTTGATGATTTAACTTAAGCCAAATTTTTTTTATATTAAAATCACTTCCATTACTTTAATAAAATCTTTTAGGAGGAGGGAAAGAAATCACACTAATTTTATTTTTATCTTGAATATTTAAAAGTTAGATTAAACTCTAGAAGTAAATCAAGCATTCTAAATCTAAGTATTAAATAAGTACCTAAAAATATATAAATGAAATTAATACTGACTTGTGATAGATAAATTGTTTCTCTATGCAAGTAGAATTACATTTTTCGGAAACTGTCGACGGGAAATTACGAAAGAACGATATAATTCATATTACATTTATTTAAAGCGTTAATAATTGATAATTTTACTAGCACAGTGTTTAGATTGTAATTGTATAGAAGAATAATCATCCTTTCCCATAAGCGCCATTAAACAGTGATGTTAACTGCAAGGATACTCTCGCCCCAATCACAAGATAGACCCTGAGAACGGATGATTACCTTTTATATAATTAAAACACTAATGTCACTAATATTGTTTATTTATATATTCTTACTTCAAAAGCACAAAGCTTGATTCAAAACATTTATTATAAACTTTTCTTAACATAGCGTCCATCCATCGACCATCTACTTAACTGACAATCTTAACTAGGGCTTATATTACGGATAGTTATAAGCATCGTGAAAAATCATGCTAGGGCTTATTTTCTGGTTAGGACTTATTTTCAGGAAACATGGTAGCTTGATAGTATCACATATAGATAAATGATGGAAGGATTGTGCATTAGATCCTAAGATCCAGTTGTCCATGATCCAAAAGCTCCACCTGGATGAAAACCATAAGCTCGAAAATAGTCCCATTTTGAATAGGAAAGCACAGAATAGATTAAGCATTGACATCTGGCAACAAAAAGTGAAAAAATTTGCTAACAAATATACACATTACATATATTACACAAATTCCTTCTGTCACATTTTTTTTGCTTTCGAAAACATGTTTGCCTTACTTATCTTTCAATAATTACAAGATTATTAATTCTTCTTTACTAGGTTAGAAATCAATATGCTGCATCTAACCTTATATATGGAATTTAAATTTAATGAAGTTCAAATATATCTATAGCCTGGTTTATTTGCATTACATTCTTCACTTTTTTTTATACAATTCATTCTTTCTGTTTGTGTGATCTTATTTAAAAGGAATGGCTCGTTCATACTTTTTCAAACGTAGAAATAAAAATTATACAACATGGATCCAATAGAAGAGAAATGATTGGATCAGCTAATGGCAAGAGCTTTATCCTATATCTACCATATGTTTGATACACAAGAATGAATTATTATTTGTAAACTGTTGAAATATGCTTGCGTAACTGATTTAAACTACATATATACATAAATGAATGATGAGTTGCTTGACAAGTCATGTGACATTTGAGTACTGAAAGCGATAGATGGACTGCAATTTCAGAAATCGTTAGTTCTTAAGTTCATCATTTTGCTTCTCTGCTAAACTACACTGTTATTATGAAATTTTTTTTGTAACCTATTGAAAGATTTATAAACAATAACTGAACAACTACAGCATAACAATTAATATATGCACATTTGGAAAGTGAGCATACCCACTTAAAATATACTTTGTATGCATATGTATTAGTGATACTTAATATTCTCTAGATGACATTGCATTAAAACTTTGAATTCATATACAATGGGCAAAATATGCTTCTGTATACTTTATATTTTGTCCTAGTAAATTACACAAAAAAATGAAGTCAGATGTCACATGACCTAATTTAATAAGCTTGTGTTCACAAATATTATATATGGAGCTTGCAAAATAAGTTTGAATATCCTAGCACCTCACTGACAAAGCCAATAGCAGATACTGGTCTGGCATTGGGGATATTCTGCAAAGCTTATTAAGAGCTTATTTTGCGAGCTCTATATATAACATGTCCTAGTAAATAAATGTTTAAAATTTTGAAATCAGAAAAATTAAAGAGTACAAAGAATAAAAAATAGATAATAGTGATCACAACTTTATTAAAGTTGATGATTAAATTATAAAGTTATGTAGTATGATCACTATAGTGGCCTCTCAAATCTGACAAATTCAATAATCTACAAATTGAAAAATTCTCAATTAAAAAAAAACAACAAAAATTTATAAATACTAAGCACATATTATTTTTTTATATACTTTCAACCATTTTCTTGTCTTGAGTACCGTTAAAATAACTTCAAAATACAAAGTTGTCGATGAACGTAATTTTGCTTAGTCTAAAAGAAGCCACAAAGTGCTTAATTTTTCCAATTGGTATTGTCTGAATATCCACAGACCCATCCCTTTCCTGTAATAGATGACTTAATGCCATTTTTTTCTCTTTTTGCTAATCTCCATATAGATTCAATGCTTTCTAATAAAACAAATACTTATCCATATATTGTGAATGCAATTTAGTAGTTTCAGAAATCCCGAGAACAATAGCATATTTTTTTTATTTCCTTTTACATAACTGATGTATTATTTCTATATTATCTAATAGATTAAGCATACCGTTTTTCTTTCAAAATGAAGATCAATAATTTTCCTTTCATCACATATATATATATACATAGAAAACACTTTTGTGGTTTCTTTTGGGCTTGGCAAAACCGTTAGCTATGTGTTTTGAGATTATTTTAAATGAAATTTTAATTTTCAAATTCAGTACAATAGCAACTTTACAAAGGGTGTGGTAAAAGTATACATATACAGAAATTATGAATTTCAAATCTTTATTTATTTATTTTTTCCCAAGTCATGGATTAGTAAATCTGCAGGTTTTGAGAGAACAGATATGGCAATCATACTATAAAAATTTATAATTTAATCATGAATGCTAATGGGAAGTGGAATTTGTAAATAACTTTTCCTATTTGGACTATAAACATTAACTGTTACAGAAAATTATCCATGTAAATATATATACTGTAATTATTTAATATAAAACAATTGAAAATATTTAACGTCTATTTAAAAAAAAGGCAAATAAATACATTATGTGATTATTAACATAAAAATTTTTGCAAAAAAAAAATTAAATTCAAATTAACTGGTACTTAAAACCTGAACATTATTAATTGATTTCATGGTAAAACACAAACTTAAACAAATTCTAATTTACTAGCATACAGGAATTTTATTTGAAAGGGGAGGGGGACAATTCAATTCTATAAGAAACAAAAAATTTAATCAAAAATAAAATAGCAATTGCCATTAAAAAAAGTATAATTTTATGGAACTATCTGTACTATATCACATGATCACCATTAAGCTTGCTTATAATTGTTATTAAAACAGGTAAAACTCTATACATATTGCCACTTAGTGCAAGCCAGAGTAATCAATAGATACCACAAGGCTTGTGCATAAAATCCCCATCTAGTGCCTACTCATCCAACATCCTCAGACTAATTTCTAGCTTATGGCCTTCATCAGTGAGGAGCCTTGGATCTGAGAGCACTGCACCTAGATCTTAGCATCTAATGCAACCCTCCAGCAGTCAGTCTTAACTACAAAACTATGAGCCTTAAGTTGAAAACACTATAATATTTTCAATCCAAGCTCAGATCCAAGGCTCCTCACTGATGAAGGCCACAAGCCAAAAACTAGTCTGGAGATGTTGGATGAGTAGGCACTAGGTGGGGATTTTATGCACAAGCCTTCTAGCATCCATTGATTACTCTGGCTTGCACTGAGTGGCAATATGTATAGAGAGAGTTGTCTGTTTTAATATTTGTATTATATATGCAATGGTCAAAAATCCAATATAAAAAATTATTTGCCCATAATGCTGTTATAAATGCATACTTAATATAATATTCAATCTAGATAAAATTGAAACAAACAGCCAACTATATTTACCATTATTTAATTATCAGTTCGTCTTTCATCTCTTATTGAGACCTTTTCAAGAAATAAAGTTTTATACATCACATGACCTATCAATTACATTTACTCCACCTATTGGACATTACTCTACCTTCGACAATACAAATAATATTATACATATAACATATAAATAAATGGCATAAAATAAAAATACATAAACCTACGCATATATTTTTATATACCTATGTAAAAAAAAATTCTACTCCCCACTCCCTTTTATAAACTCATTCACAATTCTACCATAATTTTTAAACCTTCCAATTATCTAATAATGCCCGTTTCCCACCTAATTTTGCTGGACCTTTATAATTACATCTATCCAAATTTTTCTGAATTTGTATTATCATGAAGATGATCATTTATATTTTTAAAAAAAATGTTGTTACATATAGAAATATAGTAATATAAACAAGTGATTATCTGAAGATTTGTGATGGTGGCGCTTTTAGTAACAATTATATGTTGGGATTATTTCCATCATCTACTATTAAATTTAAACGATTTTGGAAAAATTCAAACATTATTTAAACTTTTCAAATACATTCAGGGAAGAATACAACCCAATGTTTCAGGTGCTATTATTCTTCTCGTCTTTAGGTGTTGCTGGTTTGACCAATGACAATACAAGCATGGAAATCAAACCAGAATCTTTAGTTTCATAAGCAACCTATTTGGTTAAAGCTTACTGTAAATTAAATCCTTCCCAAATGTAAAGCTCCAAGATTAATTCCCATGCTAGTACTATTACAGGTATGATCAGCAATACCTGAAGAAGAGAGAATATCACTCGAAACGTTATAACGGTCGGGGATGATGCTGAAATAACCAGTCTTACCGCATCTGCCGACAGAGCGCCACTAGGCTACTTTGAACCGAGAAAATTTATAAAGTCGGCAGATACGTGCTGTTAAGATCACGGCCGTCAGCCCTAGTCACTAGCTCAAGTAGACACAGAAACTTCTATATTTAGTAAAATATATTTTTAATAATAAAGGCAATCACTGTCAGTATTAATAACACACAAAAAAGATTTTATTTGTATATATAATTAATAACGCACAAACTTTAAAAAATTAATTTTTATAACACAAGAAGAAATTTATGTTTTCTTCTGTTCCATTATTATTTTATTTGTTTTTAACTTTAATTTTAAATTTTAGAATGTTGAGTATAAATGAACTACCTAGACGCACTCACAAATTTTCAAATCACTTGACTCCAAACTAAAAATCAGCAGCCACACCAATACTCGCTTCCAGATATATATCAGCAACCAATGCAATGTGAACATGTTAGCATAGAATCACGTCGACAGGAATGTGCGTCTGAACAGCGTGATATTATTGGAGAAGAAATGGCCTTCGTCCCGCAGGAATGTGCATCTGTCAGGCGAAGGAAACATGCATATAAAACAATAAAAAGAAACGCTACATATGGATGGGAGAGCGGTCTTATCTTGCCGGCTTATCGTCCAAAATCCATAGAGCTGGAATGGGTCAATGGCGCAGGAAATATGTCTGCGTCCATTTTCAACGATATGACTACCTCTTTGGGGTCATGCATTCAGTTGGACTCGTTGCCCTAGATGCTAACATACTTCACATTACATTGATATAAACGTCCATATATCTCTCCACCAGCATTGACACAACTATGAAACAAATAGTCCGAAATCAAAACCCTCTTTAAAAGTAACATATTTAAACTAGTCTAGCAGCCATCTATACTCAACTAACATTTAAATCATTTTATTAATGTAATTCAAAACAAAAAATATTTAGTTTATAGTTTTAAAATCATTTTAAAATGAGCATTATATTTAACTTATTTTCTTTCCAGAAATACTATTTTAACCTATTTTTAAAATTTAATAATGCACAAATAACGAGGTGTTTCTATTTTTAAATTTAAGTTTGCAATCGCAAACCCCTACCCTATTACAAACAGATACTAATTAAGCATGAATAAAAATATAAAAAAAATACAATACATTTTTTTTTTTTAAGAGATTACGTTTAAGACTTTAAATAAGAGTTTATAGAAATAAAGTTCAGGTTTGCTTGAGAGAGAAAGTCTATTATTCATTTAAAGACAGATAAAATTCGAAGATTTTAAAATTAATAGTTTATATTTCATTTATAAATTTATACTTTCCTTTGTTCGTGCTTGTTCCTTCGCGAGGAAGATCCAAATTTATACAAGATCCATTTCTTGTGGGCGATGACGATTTATGAAGACGCATTTACAATGTTTTCTGAAGACGGTACCAGTGGTTTGATCCTGGGATCTGAGGAGAAGAAAGCTGCCTTCGGCAGGCCACACCGAAGGAAGCACGATGAAGCTAATTACATTTTTTTTTCTTTTGTGACGGCGATAACTTTTAAAAATATTTTTACAGATGAATTCAAAACTTTAATTTTCTGATTCTCCAACTAACTAAACAATTATTGTTTTGGATTTTCCTTTTATAGTCGTCGGGCACCTTATCTCTGGAATGCACGGATTCATCAAACATATTTCATTATTTATATTTTATTGGTTAATTCAGTTTGTGGCCAAGTAGATTTTGGGTTTATGGCTAAGTAAATTTTTCCACTGAGGTCTGTGTCTCTATCTCTGGGCGGGAACTCTTATCTATTTCGTAATTATAATTAAAAAAATCTTCGCTATTAAAAAGGTTTTTATTATATATTTTATTTAAAGATTAGAATCTTTGCTTCGATTCTATAACTTATTTATTTTTTTAAAGCTTATTTTAATGTTTAAATCAATCTAACATATTAATAATTAATAATTCGTTATTTGTGCATTTTGACAGTTTGTTTTTAATTCTGTATTAGATAAAAAAAATTACTATTAAAATTTGAATGTAACACATATATATATCCCGTTACATATCACCGAACTTATAAAAAAAATTATTAAAAAAAAAAGATTTTAGTTAGGGTTTGTACTAATTGCTAACAGTAATACGTTAAAGATCTTTTTTTTTTTTTTATACACAATATTCAAACTATAACTTTGTGTTAATACAAAAAAAATAGATTCTCATTTCAAAAAAAATATAACTGGCTTAATTTTCAAAGTATTCGCATTTTTTTTAAAGTTACTAAATCATTCCTTTTCTTTTTTAAATATTAGTTACTCATTGATCATTTTTATACCTGACAGTGCCATCTTATCCTAACTTATTCTTACTATAACTATTCTGATGTTCAGGGTGCTATTCGCACTATTTCCTAAACTTACTTTTTTAATATTATATTTCATAAGTTTTCTTCCTTACGTGAATGCATGCATATGTGCGCAATATACATTCTGACAGTATTTTTATATCTACATTATATTCTACAGCTTTAAAATATAAACAAAAATTCATTTTAAAAAAACTTTTTTTTTTTTTATTACTGGCATAATCTATTTTTTTTTTAAATTTTCAAGGTACTCGTGGTTAATGAGTATCATGCCACACGCTGGGCAGCCATTTATATATAATGACTTCTGTGTTATTACTACCAATTGAATGTATTTGAAAAGTTTAAATAGAGCTTGAATTTTTCTTAAAAAACATTCAATATTTAATATTAGATGATGGACATAGTCCAACATAACATTGCTAATAATAAGCAAGTTAAAAATGTTACAAAACGTTAACCAGACAACACCGATTACTAGATTACACAATGTTTCGGATGGTAGTAGTCCCTGCTCTCTTGCAGGTGTTGCTGGCTTGACCAGTAACATTTATCATTAGCAGACTGGTAATGTTAAAATTCAAAAATGAAATGTATTTTTTTAAAGTTAATTTGCTGGAATACATTTTTTTTTTACAAAATCGTCTACTGTGTACGAATAACGAATAATGAGTTACTTAAAACATTTTCTGTTTTCCTCAGTTTGTAATTAACTTTAATCACATAGTTCTAATAATAAACATATTTTTAGATAACTCATTATAAACTTGTCTGCATTTTTTTTATACTTGCAGAAAATAAAACTAAACAAGAAAAACAGAGAGAGAGAGAGAGAATGTTTAATCAATATTAACTTATTTAGCCTATAGAATTTTTTAGATTTCTGAAACCGCTTAACTAGTAACAAAATATTTAAAAGCCGCCTTAAAAATTCCAATGAAGAGGGAGAATCACTAATGGCTTTAATAAATGCAATTTTGTCATTGTAGTTATAGATTCAGCGGACCTTAATTATGTGGTTCATGGTTTATAATTGCCACCATTTATACACATCAGTGGCTATTAAATTCCACATTTGGCGACGGCAATAATCATGAGTTGTCCCGAATCTGTTGATAAGACTCCATTTGCATCTATGTAAATCAAATTCAGCTGGAAAAAAAAGAAATTTGCTTGGAACCTCATGAAAAATATTTTTTTTTTTTACACTACAATTCTTCAATTAAACAGGGATCTTGAGATAAATCTTAGATGGTAAAACTATCTAGAGTTATTCGCGTGTTTAATCTGCTTAACTCCGTTTTACATATTTTCTGTAAAACAATTTCTTTTCAGAGATCTGGTGGAAAAAAAAAGTAAAGAAATAGGAAACCACCACAAAGGAATAGACTTAAATGCGCCAGTAAACTTTTCCACAGTAATATTTAACCGAATATTAATCGATGAATCTTGTATACATCATTTACAGATTTTTTGGGTCACTTTAATGATATCTTGCGATTCTGTCTTTTAATTTCCACAGTAAATAAATACTTTTTTTTAAAGTCTTCAATACTTTGCCCAATTGTAGCCTTCCATTGCATTCTATCATGTTATACCTTGCTTATAAAATGTAAACAATTGTGCATCTCTTTTGAACTTTCTGAGGAATATAGAATAATTATTGGGAAGCCCTTTGATATATTCATTCTCATCGTAAGTATAATTTAATTAAGGTGGGCACTTAGCGTAGTAAATTCACTATCACCATAATCAGCAAGCTGGAAAACATACCAACTGATCTTAAGATATTATATTCTCAGAATGTAATAGAACAGCCATAAATAAACATTTTTGAGTATTTTTATGACATGTCCAAACAATAAAGAACAGTCCTATGAACATTTAAATTAGCTGAAATACCATATTTACCAATGAATAGGTTGTAGCGGCGTATAAAACGACCCCCCCCCCAACCATTTGTATACATTTTCAAGAAAAAAAATTTCTTCACTTTTTTCATGAATTTCCATGATTTACTGTGTTAATTTTATAATTATTTATATCTACAAAAAGTATAACCAGGGAACATTGTAGTAAGGTATCTGTTAATCTTCATCCTCAAAACCCAGAAATTTATCTCCAGACCTAAATAAACATTTGAAAATTATCTCTTTTCTTACCTGTATGTTATTTACCTTGTGGATAGATTTATATTTTTGAGAGAACTTTTTTTATATATTTTAACTATTTACTTTTAGAATATTTTTTTTTTAAATTACGTGAATATTAAGTTATTTTGAATGTTTTGCTCTGATATTGATGTGATTATGAGAGTGTATATATATTAGTATGACTGTGCTGTGTAGCTATATATATAGCTCATATAAATGCTTATATACATGTGTATTTGTAATTATTTTTTGTTTCCCATATGGACAAAATGCAATAGAATATTTATATATGTATATTAATATAAACCAGAAATTTTGGAATAACTGAAATTTCAACTTTTGATTACAACCGCATAAAATGCATTTCATATTTTAGGTATATTTTGAGGGGGGGAAAGTGCACCCTATATTTCGGCAAATATGGTAGCTATATTACTATAACAAAATACATTTTTAAAGGCAGTAGCTATACCTTCAAGTCAAAGATATTCATCAACAGCCAAATCTTCTAAGTGAAACAAAACGTACCATGTTACTGAAATTGATTCACATTCTTGGGTTCTTACGTTGATAATCCCCCAAACTAAAAGTTGTTGAAAATTTTGCTTCTACTACCACCTAATAACGAGCTTGAATATTTTAAAGATCAAAATCTTTTCTATATTGCATTCAAAACATTATGTATATTCTATAGATTATCTTTAGCCTACTCCTTTTTTTAAACACAATTTACTCAGCATAATGTCATTATAAGCATTAATGTTTAACTAAACAACGCAAATAAATTATGAAGCAACTTTTTTATATAAAAACAATTTAGAAAGACATTTTTTTTTGGATCCAGCAACATTGTGAATATGGACAGCGTAAAGGATATATTTAAAAACTATATTAGGCTCAAGAGAAACAGAACAGATATATCTAAATATCAATCTTATTTACAATATATATATTTACACACTTTATTATTCAATTAATCAAGGGAATTACCATTAAATGATGGAGGATAAATTTAGTTTTTAGTAGCGGAAAATGTCTCTACAGAATCCATTAGTCTTGACATCAATGATATGGCTGTTTACGAAAGACTTTTGCTTATATAGAAAAATGCTAAGCTCTCATTGGATAATGAAAATTTATAGCACTAAAAACTTTTTCCACAAATTGTTTAGCTAACTGTAGTGTGCAAACGATGTCAAAAGTTGAATGTAAATCGCATATATATATATACTAGTGTGTTTGTAAATGTAAAACATTTTTCTTATGTATTTTTATTTATCGTACTTGTTATTTTTAAATATTGTGAAAAGCAGTCTTAGTTAATTAATTAATTTAAAAAAACAGGAGATAATCAAATTGGATCTAGTATTTAAAAACAATAAATTAATAACTAAAGCTTTATTCAAATATACCATTAAATAATTTGTTTTTATTTATAAAAACAAAAGCTTGAAAATGAATGTTTTTCCAGATATTACAAATGTTAGGTAAAAACTCAAGTGAATAGGTGTACTCAAAAAAAAAAAAAGAAAATAATAAATTGCATGCTAAGAACATTGAAAGAAGAAAGGAATGTCAATTTGAAATTGCACCAAGCTATAATGGAGAAATTTCTCAGTATATTACATAGAATTATAATAATGTGCATAATTAAGCACGATAAATCAGAAAATGCATTGTTAGAAACTGCTGAATTTGCAATTAGACGCTTTCTCTGCTGGTAACATTTCCCTAATCTAGAAGTAATACGGCTTATAGATATTCATGAATATATGAATGTAACCAAATGTTATTCATTAAGAACGTCAATAACAAAAAAAAAAAAAAGTTATGGGATTTTGATGTAGTGTTGATTGATTATTCAAATTTGTAATAAGTGATTCTGTGGTAAACTGGATTATTGATAAAATAATTATGGTGAACTTCACTGTAAATGCATCAGTTTTAGTTATAAAAAAGAAATAAACTACTTTGTTACACAGATGAACCAACATACGCAAATATGAACATATATATATTTAATAAAGAAGTAAATTAAAATAAAATATGTAAAAAATAAGCTTTTTAAAATAATGTTTTTACGTAAATAGTACAGTACTAGCCGACTAAAAAGTTAAAAAATAAAGTAATTTGACTAAAAAGTAGAAAAACACTGAATCTCCGTTAATTTGCCATTCTTGGAAAATATCAGATATCTTAAAAATCTAGAACAATTGGAAATTGCAGGAATATTGCCATTTTATGAAATGACAATATTCGGGCAATTTGGTGAATTAACCGAGATTCAGTTTTTTCTATTTTTCAGTCAGATTATTTTGCTATTTTTCTACTTTTTAGTCACCTAGTACTGTTTACATAAAAGCATTATTTAAAAAAAAATTTTCATGTATTATTTTATTTTTTACTTATAAACTAAAAATAATCTGACAAAAATTATGGTTCAATAATAAAACTTAAAAAAGACGATTAAGACAATAACAGATATGATGCAGAAACTACTGAACAAAAAGAACTTTTATTTATTAAATCTTTTACTGTATCAAACTTTTTTTTATTATAAACAAAAAATGATTGAAACTAAAAAAAAATCTCAGCCGGAGCATTTAAAAATGTGAACATACAGAGAGAAATATACACAGACATGGCAAGTTAAGGAATAAAAGCATATTAAAAACAAAGAATGTGATGACTAATGGTTTAATTAATACTTATAACAAAACCAGTTAAATATGACAAAAATAAAAACCAACAATAAATCAAATAAATATTTATAAAATATGCTAAATTTATATTATCTGAAAATTGACATAAAGAAGATACTTTTATTAGAAGCAACAATTTAAATTTCATAAATATTTTGCCATAATTCGCATATTAAAACAGAAAAAAAAATCAGATTATACAGTGTCAAATGGTTAATGTAGATATCATGCAAGTTTATTTTTAATATCTTAATGGTCCATATGGCAAGCAGAATGTACACAAAAATTTATTTTTACATTTTTTAGGAGCAGTATTCATTCTTAATTAATTAATGGATATTAGAGATAGTACTAATATAGCCACTCCTTCAAAAAAATTCCATTTTCTCTCACCATATTTTTGCTATCTAGTATAAACTTTAGTAATCAACAGATGCCAGATAGTAACTTATTAGATCTCTATACAATGCTATCCTATCAAATATTCCCAGACTATTATCTAGCTTATAGCATTCATGACTGAGGTTTGGAGTATTACACTTGCATCTTATGGATCTAATGCCCTTTTCCCCTAGCAGCCACCTTTTACTTCTTTGTTTTACTATCAAGCTATTAACTCAAATGAAAAAAGGATGTTAATGTTTTCAATCCAAGCCGCTAGAGAAGAGTTGCATTAGTGCCAAAAGGTCCAGAAGCACTACTCCCATTGTCAAAAATTCCTTACTGTTGAAAGCCACAAACTAAAAACTATCCTGGAGATATTTGATAAGCCAGCACTGGACTGAGATCAAATAAACTCTGCCATAAGGCATCTATTGATTACTAAAGCTTAAACTAGGTGGCAAAATGTAGTGAGCAAAAAAAAAAACAAATTTGCCGCTGAATTGTATTATGTATGCAGGAAGCATGATGTCTTAGTGTTTTCAAAATTCTACTGAATGTCATTAACCAGATATTAATAAAGCTGTGGGCACCAACTACTATGTAGTGTCCAATGGGCCATGAACTAGTGCCCAATGGCTACTCTAGATTGTTGAATATAACTGTTGTAAATCGTGAATCATTGCTTAGAAAACCTGTTAAACGTAATGAGAAACCCATATAATATTTTGTTGCAAAATATTTTCATTTGATTCTCTTAAAGTGTATTCTTTAAACTGGGTAATACGATTTCTTTATAGTACAAACTAGCTTATAATTTCAGAATTCAATTTCATCTGGATAAACTAATTTAATATTAAATGTTATTTTAGTACCTCTTCACAATAAACAACTATTTGTATAGTGTATAACAGTAAACATTTCACACATTCAATTGAATTATCTGTTTAAAATTTTTTTCCCTATCATTCCTAATTATGTGCTAAAACGTTAGGCTCACAACTATGTCAAAACCATTATATCCATTGACCTGATCTTTAGACACAATGACTTTATTTAGAGAATTAATCTTTTTTTTTACCTTCTATGACCTTTCTTCCTCTTTTTGTTTATAAACCTTTCTACTTCTAATTAAATGCCAAATCCAATCATTTTTGCAGTTTTATAATCCCCCCAAATAATAATTTCTTTCATTTAGTCTCCAAACCTTTTCTAATCATCTCAAATATTCTCCAAATTCTATGATTCACAAAGACACTAATCTTTTCTAAACATCAAATTTCAGCTACATAAGAAATATATATAAATTTTAAAGAAATGCTTTTATTCGTATAAATTTGTAAAGAAATAAAAAATAAATTTCCTTCTTCAGCTTTCATAAATGTAAGCATTGGGTAAACATGCTTAGAAATATTCTTAGTTGTATATTACACATTTTAAAAACTAGATCGTAAATATACTATAGTAATTCACAAGTCAAAATGATTCCAAAGGAATTATTTAAACACTTGCGATTAATTTCTTGTACCAACAAGCAAGCTATGTGTCAATAAAAAAAAAAGAAAATTATCATTGATATAAGGAAAGTGGGTGTCAATTGCAAGTTTATTTAAATGACATTTTAGGAAATCTCATTTGTTAAATACTGTAGTAACATTTTAGTTTTTCCAGGAAGGGAAATTAGATGTATTTTTTTTTTATATACACAGAAGCAAATCAAAATGTTACAATTGTAATTCTTATTTGATAAGCCTGTAAAAATTGATAGAAAATGAAAAACGCTGACTATTAAATATAATTGTCCCATGCTTTTATTTGTACAAACTGAAGAAAATTTATCCTTTATACTTTTTGTTTTCTAGTTTTTAGTTCAATATAGTTCCAGATATTAGGAATGAAGAAAGTTTAGATACACTTTAATACTGTTAAATGGCAGTATTGTAGAGAATACTGAATTCTATATAAAACTGAATTTTTCTGCTAATTTTTTTGCTAAAATTGTTTGGCAAACTCTAAAAAAGGTTATTATCATCAGAAATACATATGTTTATAAAGATTCAGCTACATTGGAAATTGGACGAGAATTGAGTTAAAAGATATTATCTAAATAAACAGACAATATAACAATAAGTTAAATATGTTTATAAAAAATCACACTGCCAGTCAGAGAGGTTGAGCTGCAATAGTGTGTATATTTGACTCGAGTGCAGAAATTTCTGGTTTGCATCTAGAGAAAGAATTGACTAGAATGATGATTCAATGTCTTTTTTACAACTGTATGACAATTATTTTCAAATTTTCAAAGTATAGTTTTTAAAAAAATGAGATGTTATATCATGGATTAATTATGATAACCACAAACCAACAGACGGACAGAGACAGACAGACAGGCAGCCAGAGAGATGGATAGACAGATAGTAAGAGAGATATTGAAGTTTTTTGTGAAGATTTAAATAATATAACAATAAATTGTGTAAGAAAAAAATTATATTTAAATAAATAGTATTAATAAATACCTTATTTAGGTATTATTTACTTATTTGTATGCAGCAAAACATAATGATTACATTTCCATTTTGTGATAGTATTAATAAAATAATGATGAAAGAAAAAAGGGATAAAAGGTTAAGATATTTATTTATATATATATATTTTTTGAAGAAGCACCTTTATTTACATGAATGCATTAAAAAGTAAAAAATATATTTTTTTTAGTTTTCACAAATAAAAATGTGGACCAAAGAATCCTTAAAATAAACTTGCAAATGTATCAGTGGCAATCTATTTATCATATATATAAAACAGCATTTTTAAACTGATGAATATATTGCCAATGATACAAAAAAGTGAGCTTTTTTTTTGTCAAGGGTTGGTAGCCGAGAGGTCAGCGCAGCCGCCTTGCAAGCAAGTAGTTGGTTACAGATGGTTGTTGCGGGTTCGCCTCCCGGCCGATGCTATGACATATGGAAAAAAAAGTGAGCTTTTTTTTTTTTTTTAACTTTATTTAAATTTTTCACCCCATGCTTTTTATTTGCTAAACGTAAAACAATTTTTTACTTTTAAATGCATTTAAATGAATAAAAGCATTTCTTTATAAAAAAAAAAATGTATATTATTTTATACTTTTTAGTCTTATGTGACACTGCAATACCAGTTTTCATCATGTTTTATATTACAAAGAATGCTGTTAGACATGATTTGCATCAATGTTACCATTAGAATTAAAAATTTAAATTTTTGCTAAAATTTGTATGCAAATTCTAAAAAAATCTATCACCATTGAGATTACAAATGTATGCAACGTTTCAACCAGATTAGAAAATTAGAATGAAGATAAAAATGGAGTTACAAGATTTAACTCACTGAATTAAAAAACGGAGTAAATGTATGGAACAAACCACCCTCAAAGCAAAATATTATTTTAAGACTTTTACTTATAGTTTAAATGAATCAAAAATTAACTTCCTGTCTTTAGTCTTATAAACAATCAATTTTCTAATATAAAAGGGCATTAATCTGTTTTTAGTTATGTAAACTCCATGCCATCATACAGCATCACCAACATCCTATTATTTATTGAATTGTTATAAATCAGACTACTTCTTACTAGTTAGTATAAGACATTTTTATTTCCTTTTATTTTATAATCTGCACATTGTGTCTTGCAGATAAATATCTAGCTGTTCATTTTTCATTTCTAATAGCAAATTCTTTATCTTTTGTTTTGATCATAGTTTTAACATTCCATATACAAACTCTCAATAAAATCTTTAAATCTTAAGACTTTGAAACTAGATTGTACATTAGATTGATGTACAGTACTCAATTCTAAGAAACAAAAACTCTTTATAAGATAGCAAAATAGTTTCTATTTGCTTTCTCTATATACCCAACCATATCAATTTTTATATACCCATCAACTTGAATCAAAATAAATCTATCTACCAATAAACAGAATTAATGACTCTTCACAAATCATTGTCAGTATATCTATAAAAAAAACAAAGGAGCTAACAACTGTGCTCATATAACATTTTACACAAACAAAAATCCAAATACACATCTTCAATATATAAGTGAGTGGTGAGGGCCTTACAACATTACAATCACATTTTGACATTTGTCCAAACTAGACTAACATAGGACCTTTATTCTCTGGTTAATAACAACTAGATATTTATTATTTACATACCTGCAAATATATAAGTGAGTGCTGATGGCCTTACAACATTACAATCATATTTTGACATCTGTCCAAACTAGAATAACCTAGGGCCTTTATTCTCTGGTTAATAATAACTAGATATTTATTATTTACAGGCTGGTTAAATTTGTTGAGTAGGAATTAACAATCTTAAATGAATTTCTAAGTTCCCCTGTGTCCTGAAAAAGTTTCTAAGACTCATGAAATGTCAGAGTAAAACATTAAATCATGAATGAAATATATATCTATATATAATATGCATATTCATTTCTCCATGTGATCTATTTGGGTTATTACAGCAATTATCAATTAATCCATTGAATTTACAAATTTAAAATAAATTTTCTATCATTTTAACATGTTAAATAATAATTAGTGATCGTAAATATAGAAGCATTTAAAAGTAAATCCTGATTAAAAGATAATCAAATAAATTTTTTAAAAAAAAGGTCTTATAAGACTGAAACTGTTCAATTCTAGATAAAATATGACAATGAGTGATTATATCACAAAATTTATTAGTTTGGAGAGATAAGTTCAAATATAAGTCCAATAACCCTCCCCCTCCATAATTAAAAACATCTCTGTATTAATGAGAATAATCTGAAAAATTCATAATTCAATTCTCAATTACTATCTTTGGTATTACGTATCCCAAGCACCAAAAAATATATTCTTTCGTAAACTGCTCTCGAGCGAAACTAAAATTGAATTACCCTTTCATCTCTAAAATCAGTAATAACTTTCTCCATATAATAGGGTTATCTAGTGCAAGCCATAGTAATCAATGAATGGTAAAGGTGAGTACATCTAAATCCCTATCTAGTGCCTATTCATTTTAATATTCACGGACTAGTTTCTAGCTTAGGACTTCATTCAGCGAGGGGCCTTGGATTTGAAAACAATGCACATAGATTATTTCATTAACCAGTTGACTAACTATATAGACATAGGCCAGAGATAACAATGTATAATATTAATTATTAACTTTGCTTGCTTGTTCTTTGCTAATTTAGCCCAGGGCACATTTAAATCATAACAAAGACCAAGGGAGTAATATTTTTTTATCTTTTTCACATGTCTTTGGTCATATGTTTATAATTACATTATCCACAAGTTGTTAAAAGCAGATAAGTCATTAAATGGATAATCTCTAGTTTAATGAATAACTAATAAAAATTAAGTGAATCATATTCACAGTCCAAGATTTCTATTGTAACAGATCCAGAAGGATTGAACTGGGTATGAAGTCACCATCTTATCTTCTAAGTGTTTATTTATCTGTGATCCAAGTATCTTCTTCACTGGACCCAGTGACTTCTTCCTGTTTTTTAAACTATCCTTGTATATGATTCTATTCTCTGAGTAATCTTAATCTCTTAAAAAAACCGTTGATTATTTCACTATTCAATTTTTGTCATTATCAATTATTAATTTTTCTCATTATCAATTAATCAGTTTGTTAAAATGTTGTTTTATTTTAATTAATATGATAATAGTGTTTTCCAAGTTTCCATTTATCATTTAGTTCTTTATCTACTTGAGTAGATTATAATTAAATATAATACCTTTCCAACTAATATAAATTTTGAACTCACGTTTAATTTATATTGTTTGTGTGCACACTAATTTATTTTTTATTTGAATACAAAGAAATAACAAAATATTTGAATGAATAATCGATATGGTCGACAAGACTTAAGATATTTCTTCAGTCTCTTCCTACTTTCTTTAATCTAGTTATCAGATCGGTGGATTCAAAACTAAAAGGCTGCTGAATGAGTTTCCTACTGAGGGGGAGGGGGATTCCATTTAATATAGGAATTATTGTGTCCAGTAGTTCATTATTCGAAATACTCATAACTTATCAAATAGTTGATAATATAAGTCTATATTGATAATAAAAATGGCCACTTGTAATACCTAGTTTTGGTTTTGTTTTCTTCGCAAGAATGTTATTGCCTTGACATCGGAACGTGCCACAGAGCAGAGAACTTAACTACTATATATGTACATAAACATATAAACACAAAAGAAATACTTTTTAACTTTATTTAATCATTGCGGAAAATATTATGATTTAAATAAACATTGAATCATAACGAATTACAAGTCACTAATTTCATAATTTAATTGAAAATATTTTTAAATTTCGAAATCAATTTTACTTTTTTTAAAAAAATCTTTTGTTTTCGATTATTTACGTGTAGGTCTACTTTTCGAACCAATATCTTTTCAAAACTTTCACTTCTAAATCATCATCCGTTACTATCCTTCCAATTTTAAATATAAAATATTTCGTTTCAAAAAAATGACATTATTCAAAGAAAGACTGTTAACCTACTTAAATTAGTAAGTACATCCGGAGTCGATAACATTATACAAAAGTATATACAGTATAAGACGAATTTCATACACATTGGAAAATACTATACAAATAAGCTTACTTTTACAATCCATAGTTTAAATCAAAAGTATGAATTTGTAATATAAAATTACGAACGATAGTATAACAATAAAAATAGTTTAGAAATAAGTAGGTTAAACTGAACGTTTTTCAATAACTAATTAATATCAATATGGTTATTTATAATAAATTTAAAACCATACTTACCTTTGGTTTATATAACCACCTCCGTAAAGAATACATCTTTAAAAAATAAAAACTACAATAATTTAAAAGCTATGTTGATAAAAGCATCAAAGAACACGGAAATGAACATTCGTCTTTTTTTTTCCACTTGTAGTACTCTATAGCCACCATAATTTTTCTCGTAACGAACGAGATTTCAAACGTTTTTTTTTAAAGCCTACAGAAAACAAATGTTTTATTTTGAAAAGTACAAAAAAAGATTAACTATTTAAAAATAAAATCGCAATAATTTTTGGTTGATTATATTCTACCCCTAATAAATATATTTAAAAAATGCTGTATAAAAAGGACTACAAAATTTATTTGTGAAATCTATATAAATGTTTAAAGTAAATGCGCACACTAAACAAAACTCGTACTGTATTGGAGTTTTGTTAAGTCATGTGATTAAATTATTATTTCTTTGTTTTTTTTTTGACCAGGTTTAAAGTTATCTTGAATGTCTTCCGTTAAGAAGAAATTACAGCGATGAGCAAGCTAGGGTACTTGCCAGAATGTTGGACAGATGATGTCCGAATGTCATCGCTTTTTTCAGGATTTAGAAATAAAGATGTTAATCCTAAGGACTGGGAATCTAAAATGAAATTTTGGTCGGACTTAATTATTGAAAGTTGTAAACAAACTAAACATTTAGTTTTCGATTACTCTTTATTAAGTGAAAGGTTTCGTAGAAAAGGAGTAGTTCCATTGGGCTTGGCCGTAGTCATTGAAGAATTACATAGGTAAGACAAAATGCAATATTTTTTCAGCACCTTTTTTTAAATATCATATAGATAGTAATTGTAATAATTTTGAATTATGTAGTTTTTCTGCGAACCTATTTTTCAACCTTTTTACTTTTCAAGTTGAACCTTTTTTTTTATTATAGTTTATTCGCAGTGTTTTTAATTTTAAACTTTTTAATTGCTTCAACAATTAAAAATAAAATGTAAGTGTATTTATTTATATAAAATCTTAAAGAAAAAGATAAATTTATTTTGTCGATGTTTTTTAAAAGTTGCTCTGCTATAATGAACACGTGTTTTAGTATTTGTTTATCAGTCTTATACTGTATTGAGAAAATAAATAAATCCTAGGACATCATTGCTTTTAGAAAACTATAAGAAATAAAACTTCTTTTCAAACATAAATCATAGTTCAAGATTTTCTGCTATTTTTGTTTAATGAAATTGGTGAGTCGGTTTTCTTAAGCCTTGATTCGAAATTTTGATGGTTCGCCAATTATTATTTATTTAGATTGTTTTTTGATGTTTTACTTTACTAATGACTAAATTATAATGTGTTTATGGTATTTTATTTAATAAGTATACGCATAGCTTAAAACTGTTTAATAACTTAAAGCCTCCCAAGCAATTAATTTGATGTGAAGAGCCATTTTCTTCTTGACTATTTGGTCTTATTTTTCTCCAAAATACGTAATATTAGCACATTAAATCATCGTATGGATTGATAACCAATATCTTTGTTATTATATGCATTTACATTACTTTAGTTATGAAGTATTTTTGTTAATACTGAAATAGCAGGGTAAAAAAGTATTATAAACAAAGCAAAACTCCATACAGTATTGCCACCCTGTGCCAACCAGAGTAATCAATGAAATGCCAGAAGGCTTGTGCATAAAATCCCTATCTAATGCCTACTCATCCAGTGTTCTCAGATCCAAAGCTCCTCACTGACGATGGCCACAAGCCAGAAACTAGTCTGGGGATATTGGATGAGTAGGCATTAGATAGGGATTTTATGCACAAGTCTTCTGGCATTCATTGATTACTCTGGTTGGCACAGGGTGGCAATACTGTATGGAGAGTTTTGCTTTGTTTATAAACAAATATGTGCTAGTATAAGAGACAGTGATCATGTGATGCTTAATGGTTTAAAAAAGTATTGTCTTTTAATTGTGGTGTCTAATAATTTTTAAGAATACAGTGAATAGCAAAGAAAATTTACAATTGGATTTTCAGTGAAACTACATTTCAGTTGATACTCAAATATCAAAGACTGAAATTATATTTTAGTTATTTTATGAAAAGATTCAACTCATTAGAAAAGCATTAATGTTTAACCATGTGAAAGGAAACAGGCAAAACTCTCCTACAATAATGCCACTCAGTGCAAACCAGAGTAATCAATGGTTGCCAGAAGGCTTAAATAAAATCGCTATCTAGTGCCTACTTATCCAATATCCCCAAATTAGTTTCTAGCTTATGGCTTTAATCAGTGAGGAAGTCTGGATCTGAGAGCACTGCACCTAGATCTTAGGATCTAATGCAACTCTCCAGCAGCTACCTTTTATCTCCACTTAAAACTATGAGTCTAAAGTTTGAAAAAACAGTAAATATTTTCAATCCAAGCTCATTAGCTCATATAGTCATATAGAACTGAACTCAGTTCAGTATCCATACATTTTGATGTTTTTGGTTCTTTAATAACCATAGCCACTACTATTCTATTAGGCAGGATTGGTATTAAACCACTCAACATCATATAATCACCTTTTCTTATGCTTGCTCATAACTAAAAAGTTAAAACTCTCCATACAATAGTGCCACTCAGTGCAAACCAAAATAATCAATGGTTGCCAGGAGGCTTGTGCATAAAATCCCTATCTAGTGCCTACTCATCCAATATTCCCAAATTAGTTTCTAGCTTGTGGCTTTCATCATTGAGGAGCCATGGATCTGAGAGCACTGCACCTAGATCTTAGGATCTAATACAACCCTCCAGCAGCCATCTTTTATCTCAACTATAAAACTATGAGTCTAAAATTTGAAAACATAATAATATTTTCAATCCAAGCTTGTTAGCTTATATAGTCATATAGGTCTGAACTCAGTTAAGTACCCATACATTTTGGTGTCTTTGGTTCTTTAATAACCATAGACACCACTATTCTATTAGGCTGAATTGGTATTAAACCACTAAACATCCATTTCTTATCCTTGCTCATAACTAAAAAGATAAAACTCTTTTTGCAGTCAGTGCAAGCCAGAGTAATTAATGGTTGCCAGAAGGCTTGTTTATAAAATCCCTATCTAGTCCATACTCATCCAATATCCCCATACTAGTTTCTAGCTTGTTATTTTTCATCAGTGAGGAACCTCGGATCTGAGAGCACTGCACCTAGAACTTATGAGTAATCACATAAATGATATTCTTCTGCAATATTCATTCACTTTTCCTTTCACATAACATGATCATCATTTTTTATGCTTGCTCACAACTGTTATTAAAACAAGCAAAACTCTCCATACAGTAGTGCTACTTAGTGCAAGCCAGAGTAATCAATGGATGCCAGAAGGCTTGTGCATAAAATTACTGTAAATTGTAATCAACACCATCTAATAACAATAGTAGCTTTTTTTCTCTCTTATGTAAAGGTCGATTTGAAGCATGTGAATGGAAAGTAAAATCAATTGAATTATATTTTAATATAACAAAAAGTACTGTAATATGCTTATTACAGTCATCACAGGAAGTAATCATCGATTAGTGAAATGAAAGATATGTGTTAATGCAAAGCTAGGGAAACAAAAGTGGAATATCTATTGATTAACAATACGTTGTATGTTAAATTAATACTAAAATTTATATCTAAAACTATTGTGTAAAACTAGTTACACAATAAAGCAGAAATAAATTAAAACATCAATTAATAATGAGAAAGAACTAAAAAGTAAAATCTGATTACATAGGAATTCAATTGACAATAACTAACTAATAATTGAATTCTAGAAGGATGTAAAGTTTTAAAAAACCGTAATAGCTAATCAAAAAAACCTTCTAGCCAGATAAAGATAAAATAGATAGATTACTCCAAAAAACAAAAGAGAAAAGGAAAGTATTTAAGCAGGGGGGAAAAAAGAAAGCAAATTCTTCTTTCTCCCTCCCTCATGTGTTCGTGCAACTTGCATGCCAATGTGAAGCAATGGAAGAAACCAGCAGGTATTTGTTTCCAGACCCAGGATCTCAGCTCCCGAAGATACTCAAGCTAACTAGGGATCAAACAGATCTCAAGGGCCCACAGAAGTAAAGATATTTTCCAGAAAATTAGGCAAATAATGGCTTTAATTAATTATTGTGTATGATTAAGCAAGGGACTAATATGTCCCGGAAAGTGTCAAAAGGGAATACATAGAATGGAATTGAATTTATATGTATTCATACTGAAGTCTGTGTATAGCGTATAACTATATGGGCATCTATATTACTAGAATTATATTGTTCTATATTAAAATTAGTTTAGAAAATTGATCCACAGTGAGGTTATTTATTTTACCGAGAAGAGAAATAATTTAGAAAATCATATTCCTAGTTTTACTCAAGGGAAGGTTAAGATTAAGACATAGCAAAAAACTATGAAGAAAGATAATATTAACCACTAATATCATTATTCTTGAAAAAAAGCTTCAATAAATTTAATCTAGAACTTGCAAATTGGTTTAAAATATTAATTTATTTTGATGATAGTTCAGAGGTGTATGAGATTAATAAGAGTATATTAGGAATTACTAAGCAACACTTCATCTGAGATATTTTTATCTCGGACGAAAACAATTAATTGGGGGAAAATATAAATATGAAAATATTAAAAAATTTCCCATTTAGGAAAACAAAAAATTGTAATAAAAAATTAATGATATCGTAAAGACTTAAAATAGTGACACGGCAAGGAAAGCTTGCATCAATAATAAAAGTTTTAAAAACATAAAACATCTTGGGAATGAAAATTGTTTGGCGTTAAGAAAAAAATTGGCAATATTACTAAAAAGACGGATAACGGGTGAGAGAATTCTACGAAGAATTGTATAATAAAGATCAAGAAAACAAACGATCAACATTCATGACATCAATTAAATGTCTGTGTGAGTAATATAGTTCTATATACAAAAATAAAAGGCTCCAGTAAATTAAATAAATGCTATCCATATTTTAAAAGAAACAATTGAAGAAATAGCAAAATTGTTGGCAAATGTATATACGAGTTATCAAATTCGTAAAGATATCTAATGATTTGAGAAAGCCGTAATGATGTTTGTGTATCAGGAAAGTGAAAAAGATGTTTAAAATTTTCTGTCGTTTTTCTATTAGATTTATATAAGATCTTTACAAAGGATATTATTTTGATATTGCAAAACTTTAATCATTAAAAGTTTATAAAATCAAATATCTATTCAAAAATGAAAAATCCAAAGCAAAATGGCAACTTAGATATTATTAGATTTACTAGAAACTTCTCTTATTACTTACATTACTGTATTGTACACCTTTTAAATCCAACTTAAGTTCTCTGTGGATGGGGTGTAATGTCCTTAGAAAAGATATTTTATAAATGTAATAGAATAATGACAGATTACAACTTTAGACCTAAGTCAACCAAAAGAATAGGCCGAATATAAAATGTATATTGTACAGTAGTCTAGATATTAAGAGAAGTTATAAAAAAGTGTAATAAATATAAGTTGCCATTTTGCTTTGGATTTTTGAATTTCGTCAAAGCGTTTGATCATATGAACATTTTCCAGTGACCGAAGTTTTGTAATACCAAGACATTGCTGAATGCCACAGAATATTTATCAAATGCAACAGCGGATACCTAGACTATATGCTGACATTCAGAAGATTAATATTGATAAAGATGTATGACAGTGTGCTTATATCTCCAAAACTGGGTATAGCAGTTTTACAAAAGTATGCTGATGATCAAAAGTTTCCAAAATGTTGTAGTTTTTTTTTTCTCATGTGTCATAGCATCGACTGGGAAGTGAACTCGCTCATCCAGGACAACTGCTTGTAAGGCAGCCGTGCTGACCTCTCGCCACCAACACTTGATGATGTTGTAGCTCTTCAAGAGCTGTCAGGTGAAAACAAGAAAGTAGAACTAAAGATAAATGCTAAAAAAAATAAAGTAAAACAGCTTTTTCAAAAAAGAGAAATAATGATTAAAGAGAAATAAATTAGATAATGTTAATAACTATAGATATATTACAAATATAATGAATGAAATTAATCATAGAATTAAACTAGATTGAATACTTTTAGTAGAAATGACTTTTATATTAAAACACAATATTTTTTCGTGCTTGATAAGAATATTTTTAATAGATGTTCTTTATCGATGCATGTTTATAGATTGAGATTTGAGTACATAATAGACAAGCAATGCAGAAGTTTCAGACAAAAAAGATAAATATATAGATTTAATGAATAATATTTCTGTAGTATAGTTTTCACTACACCATGCTCATTCAACGTAGGGACTGGTTTTATCCTCTTTTAACATCTTAAGGAAGGATAAAGTCATAAACATATGACCAAAGACATGTGAAAAAGGTGTATGATTGCGAAGATGCCTATTTCATGCTGACCCAGCACTCATCAGTTGACTCAGATCACTATCTTTTACACATCTTTATCATTGTTCAATATATATATATATAGATAGGTAATTACTAAGTTTAATTGAAAAGTGTCAAACTCATATCCTCACAATTTTGACACAACCACTCAATGGAAGTATATAATTTTATCTTATTGCATTGCCAAATCCAAATAATATTAATATCATCTATATTCTTTATTACTTTTTACAATCCACTATTGACAGTTTAGATTTCTCCAGCAATCTTTTTCGGAACACTGTCATCCTTTTTTAAAACGGCAGTCAAAGCTGTCAATAGTGGATTGTAAAAAAGTATTGTAAAAAGTAATAAAGAATATAGATGATATTAATATTGCAATGGAAGTATATTTAGTAACTTTTATCAGTCATCCATTAATAAATATAAAACAGGCAAAACTCACTATATGTATTGCCACGCACAGCAAGCTATAGTAATCAATGGATGCCAGAAGGCTTGTGCATAAAATCCCTATCTACTGCCTACTCATCCAATATCCCCAGACTAGTTTCTGGCTTGTGGCCTTTGTCAGTGAGGAGCCTTTGGATCTGAGATAGGGATTTTATGCACAAGCCTTCTGGTATCCATTGATTACTCTAGCTTGCTGTGTGTGGCAATATGTATAGTGAGTTTTGCCTGTTTTAACAAGCATAAGAAGTGATGGTTATGTGATGTTTATTAATAAATATACAGATTTGTTTGTTGGATTAAAAACAAAATTCATCGCAGAGAAATAGGTAGTGGAACATCATTGAAAGAATTAAGAGACTGAAATGGAATTATATTAGACATATTGCTAAACACAATAACAATCAATGAACAACAGAAGTCTTAAATCGAAATACTTTAGATTATTAGAAGTGCTAGAGAGAGAAGTGATGGGTTAAATAAAGAAACTTGATTATAATGGATAGATATTCATCCTGCAGTAGTTTGATAATAGTAGAAACTGAACAGAATTGTGAATGAAATAAGGGTGGTTAATTAAATTTTAAACAGAATGTTCTGTGCGTTTAAAAATAGAATGTGTAGTTTTATTTCGAAAGTTTAAAATTAGAACTGGCCAAATGAAGAATGCAGAAGTTTTCTTTTATTAATTTAGATTTTTTTTTTTTAATTACTGGTTATAAAAAACAAGAATGTTATTTATATTTTGTTAATTTTGAGCCAATCAGAATATCGGTTAAAAATATTATTTTGAGGATTAGCTAGAAACTTCGACAAATAATAATAACTCAACATCAATAGAACAACTATAAATAGTTAGTAGAAATGATTAAGATCATTTAAAAAAAGGAGAGTGGATATATTGGACTGCAGTAACTCTCAAGGCTGTCTGTTGCCAAAATAGAATGAAAATTAAATTGAAAGTGAAGTTATCTATGGTGTAAATTTTGACATCGGACTAAAACAAAAAGTTTAAACATAATGAGTGCTAGGAAGTATGCATTTCACTTGTACTTAAGTAGGATTTTTTATTGATATAATTCTTTGGCTGATTGTGAGTTTATGAATTATAGGAGTTATTCTTATATCTTCTTTATTTTTTTGCATTTTTTTTTTTCATATATTCATATCTACCAAAAATTCTTTATCATCTTCTCTTACACACTTTAATGCAATCTTTTTTTATATTTCCGTCTTTATTTTGCTTATAGTTTCGACTGTACTGCAGTCTTCATCAGAGCTTCCTTCTATTTCCAAATTTAGCAGTTGAGATTTGGAAATATAAGTTGAAACTCTGATGAAGACTGCAGGCAGTTGAAACTGTAAGGAAAATAAAGAAGGAAATATAAAAAAAGATTGCATTAAAGTTTATAAGAGATGATAAAGAATTATTGAAGCACTGTTTGTTTTCTTCTGGATGATATTTATAAAATGGGCATGATGAATAAACAGAATAAAATTTATATTATCTTGTAGTATAACATACAGAGTATGTATAAATTATGATAATACATATCTATATAGTATTTTACTGATTATGCATGTTTCTAATGTTTTTTTTTTAAATAAACTAATCTTATTAGTATTGACAGGATGAAAGTTATTATGGTGTGGATTTTTATCTTATTTAGTGTATCAAGGAAACTCATATTTAAAATATTTTGGTTGAAATCAAAACTCATTATTATGGGATAACTAAAACAAGTCTATTGATTATATTAAATTAGAGTTAATATATATTTAATAAGTAATTAGTTACCTTATGTGGTGGTCATCTTGTTATATTAAATCTTTGTATGCTTATACATATAGCCACTTATGCCAGGGGTGGGCAATTGTTTTGACTCGGGGGCTGCAGAGGTTGGCGGAAGGCCGCATCAGGGTCACTTTGTGGGAGTGAAGGTTAGAAGAGGGCTGCAACTTTTTTTCATGACACAGTAAACATGCTGCTTTATTCCGTATATTACCAAAGAAATATTTGTTTGTCCATTTTTCATTAAACACATGACATTCATCACCGATTTTACATTTTTTTGGAGGGTTCATGGTTTCTCTAAAGTTGGAAAAGTATATATTTGCTAATGCAAAGACAAAATTGAAATTAACCAGATCAACTAGAAAAGCACTGCACATCGTATTCTACACTGCGCATATGTATTGATGTGGCCATCCTAGTGGAACATACAAGATGAATCTTTGGTCGCATATGGGAAGGAAATCTCAGTTCAAGGCGGATTTTTCTGATTGTCTTGACAGGCCGCATAAAAACTCTTAGCGGACTACATGTGGCCCTCGGGCCGTTATTTGTCCACCCCTGACTTATGCAATTAATACATTACTAAGCTATAACTTAAGATAATGCTATGCATAAAATCCATTTAAATACCTTCTTTGTTTAACTAAGCTATAAAATTATATATATAACAGACAAATTCTAAATTATAGCAGGGTCACTGCTCATAAGACCAGTTTCGAGTAGTCAGCTATACCAAGTCCTATTAACCAGATTTAGACCCATGTTACATAATTAAGAGTAGATGGTAGCATATATATATATATAAGAAATTACATGTAGAAAACTCATTATAATCATAATAGAATATAAACTGGCAAAAGAATGTGTTGAGCAAATTGAAGGAGATAGTAGTAATCTGGATGGAATTGATTTTTACATTTGACATTGATGATTATTTTCATTTTAATGTTTAGAAATTGAAATGGTGAAGCAAATTTTGTTAAGAGATTGGTAAACAATGGCAAACTTCTATCATCGCTGATCAAGTTTTGACTTGATCTGCACATGGTTGGCGTACTTTATTGTCTAGTTACTTGACATGCATCTATGCAGAGAATTTAACATGTATCCACCTGGTATAAGTGGTGACATTACAATATATTACTCGAGATATGTTCATATTATTTTTGTCCAATCTCAATCTTATATTTGGTTGTTTATCTGTAAATAACTATATCTTGTGTGTTTATGTTTTATTATTTACTTTTACTTTTATTATTATTTTTGTTTATAGTTTTACTGTACTTTTAAAATATCAATTATTTTTTTCGCATGTTAACTTAATAATTTATATATTATAAAACTATAACACATAATATGCAATATAAAACTGCCCTTAGTCAGTTTATATGTAGACCACACATAATTTATTATAATAAAAAAAATATATATGTGAAAGTAAAATAGCTTCTCCATTAACCAAAGTTTGTTTGCAAAGACAATATGTTAAGAGTCCCTGTTAGCTAAATTAAACATTTCATTCCTCCAAAACCATTATACTTGACTCTAACTTCATCGATTTCTTACTTCTTATTACCATCCTTTCATCCTGCTTTTTTTAATTTCATTTTCTTCTCCTATCTTCTGGTAACCGTTTCTATACCAGAAAAAGTCTTTCTGAGCCATCAGCGGTTCAAGTCCAGGAAGATGATAATATTCCAAATTTTTTAAGATTACTTAGGTCACCATATGCAGAAATGTATATGGAATCATCTGGTTCAAATGAATGTCCACTTAAGCTTTATAACAATACAAATGATGATATCGAAATAGGTTCACATGAACTGTTTGATTAATCCTGTGCATTACATGGTTGAATGCAATTGTAGAATGTCATCATTTGTAGTGTAGGGACTTCATGTTGATTCCATTCCTAGACTTGCAGTGCTAAATTTCCTATGAACTCACAAGCAATAAAATCAATTATTTATTTTTGATTAATTCTGTTATCCTGTCTTCTTGTCTCTCATTTTTGTTTTAAGGATCTAAACAAAAATCATGTAATCACCATTATTTTTGTTTTTTTTACCATTAACTTTTACCACTCTTCATACAGTTTATCCTGATCCTTTTTTTCATATCTTACTAGCCATTTCATCTTTTTGCCTTCTTTTCTCTAGAGATTCTGTTTTATATTAATTAATTTTCATACTTTCTACTATTATTATCATTATTATTTTCTAACCAATGTATAATTTTTCATCTCTTATAAGTATGCATTTATATTTTCTCTATACATTTATCCCATTTCTTATATAAATACATCAAGATAAATTATTAATTTTTCAAATTGTAAAACCTTTTTTATCTATTGTTTAATGTCATTTTATATAATACAGTTAAACACTACTTGTACTAATTTTCCATTCATACATTGTAATCTCCCAAACAATTTAAATTTGCCAAATGTATGCCATATAATACTAAATCATCCATGCACTTTACTACTATTACACAATACTTTATTTACCATCCTCTTTTACAGTTTACAGTTTCGATTGCCCCAGTAATCTTCTTCAGAACTTTTATATCTCCTAATATAAAAGTTCTGAAGAAGGTTGCTGGAGCAGTCGAAACTGTAAACTGTAAAAGTGTGTGGTAAATAAAGCATTGTGTACCAATAGTAAATTGCATGGATGATTTAATATTATATGGCAATTTAAATTTGCTTTTAATTTCTATTTTTAAATGTCTACCTATTTCCTTTTGCATATTATTTATATATATATATATATTTATCTGGTGCTTAGAGAGTTCTTTTCTCCATATATATTGAATCATTTAATGTTTTATTTTACCGAAGACTTAATAGAAGTTGCTTTAATGCTCTGATTCATGCCCTTTGAATACCCTGTATGGTATAATATTGTGGGGAAGTGGTAGATTGTGATACTTAAGGTCTATTGATTATGGCCCAACTTGTTCACATTTCTTAATGCTCATATAAGCGATAAATCATTTTATTTTATTTAGTAGCATATGCTCATACCATTGCAGAATATGGTCATATCATTGCACAGTATGAATGGAATATTATTGAAAAAAATGTATGAGGTGATAGTTGGAAATTTGAATGAAGAATATGTGGGAATTAACATGTTCAAGGCAGAATTTAATGTACAGATTTGATTATTTGTTGTTAGGTAAAGAGAAAATATGAAAGAGAAAAAGAATTCTAATGTTTATTGAAGAAGGAAAAATGTGTAGTAGTAACCATTTAACATCTATATATATATATATTGTAACGGGCACACGACGATCAAAGGCTGCAATTTCTTTTATGAGTGCATAATGGGGAATTCTAATGATTCAAGATCATCCACTTTCCGCTACCTCAAGCAGAGAGAACATACGGACATACACGAGCCTATATTCGTATTTGACCGAATCTGTATGCTATACGGATATAGCACCAGATTATTTTTCCCGACCAACCGTCTCTCGACTGCTGTAAGATCTGACAGAGTTACAGCGCTTGGATGATTTATAAATTTAACGGGATCAAATACTGCACCACCAACTTCCACGTGTTAATTCAATAATCAAAAAAAAAAGAATAATAGTTTTCCCACCCTTTGACTAGACTACCCTTTTGGAGTGGCGAAGACCGAGACAAGGCAGGTTTAAATAAAATAATAGATTTAATAGAATAAATTAATCGTAAAAGAGATATAAAAAAAACACATTAACATGAAATGAAAAACAGATTATAAACTATAGTGCTACAAGAAAAGAATACATATAAAACTATTATAAATGATGGTACATTTATAAATCGTCAGTCTGGGTATTTATCAAAAAATTCAAGAATGTCTTTATCATTCACTAAAGGCATGTGGCCATTGTCTAATTAAACTATGTGCACATGGAAATATATAACAAAATAGTATGTATCTTTACCTAGGTTTTAGTCTCTGAATTTATCCGACGTCTTGCCGACCGTCACGTGGATTTTCTCCACTTCTTTAGGAGGGACGGTCGCAGATTAGATTTGGTTGTGTGTAGCTTCTCAGTGTTTAAGGCATCAAGGACGAGGCATCAAGGATAAGGCAACTAAATGAATCCACCGGCAGGCGCTACGACGGCAGTTGTTATATCTTGGCCAGAACCATTAGTACAGTAAGTCCGGATTGACCAGCGATCACGATGGCCTTAGCCAGCCATTCTAGATGAGGCACCGATGTCGAAAGTCATATTTGTTAACTATAGCGGTTGATTATCGGAGCTGTCTTTTACCACCCTCTCGACACGAAGTCTCTAGCTCTAATCTCTACTGAAAAAACTTTTTTTTTTAAATTAAAAAAATTCCACCAGCCTTTGTCCTTCCGATCCTTTGTTTTCACTTTCATTCACACCTTTCTTACTATGCCTTCGGCCATATGTAAATTTGTTTTACCCAATCTAGTAGCACTATGTACATTTATTTATTTCAATATTTTTTTAATTTAATTACACAGATTTTAATACATATTTTTCTCTCCTTTTTTTATTTAAGTTTAGACGAGCATTTATTATTGCTGTCTATATTCTGCTTCAAATACATTCCATACACGCATTTCATTTATCGTCAAATGTGTACTCTAAAACCCAGATCCTTATCTTTTGATCATGTTTAACTTTCTATGTTTTGCGCGCTATTTAAGGTTTTTTTTTAAACTTTACTTTCTTTCAAAATCAGATTTTAACTTGCATTTGATTTACATTTCTTTATCACTTTATTTTTTAACGTACACCTCCAATATTTCTAATTTTACATTTTAATTTCACCAAAATCCGAACTTTGGAGGGTAAAAGATAAGAATCTTTTTGATTCTAATTCCCTCTCTTTTTTAATTAATTGAAACATTTCTCTGTTCTGTAAATTTTTCTAAGCTCGCTCTTTTTTCTTTATTTTATCAGACATGATATTTAATATTCTGTGAATGTTTAATATTTATATGTGTGACCGCAGTATGTGTGATCATCACATTACACTGTTCCCCTCCTTTAAAATTTTTTTTTGTAAAACAAAAAATTTTTAATTTATGCATCGAAAGCTAGATGCTCCCAACTATTGTTCAAACCTTTTTAGATTTATGCATTCCTAATATGATTTAGTGATGAGGTTAATCTCTAGAGAGGCGATCAGGTAAATTACATCTCTTTCCTTGATGACCCAACCAGCATTGCCAAACCAATTTAATCTTGTCATTAGCATTACATGCATTTTATTTCTGCCTAATACTCGTATATACAGGTTCGAATCCACAGGATATCTCTGTGACCCGATTAAACCTGTTCATACATCACATCCTGCAAATGATAAACCCCTAAGTGTCAACTGTGGACACTATTACCGAGGTGGGTTGGGAGGCTGGCATCTTTTCGTCCAGCTCATCCATGAACTCAGTATATCTTCTGATAGCTCTTAATTTATACAAGAGGTTCTTTTCCCCATAGATTTGTCTCTAAACCATTGACTCACGATATCTGTTCAATATCTAACTGGAAATCTTAATCCAGTGAGTCATTATGAGAATGGGATCTCTGTCCCTGTGTTCTCTGTATGATAAGATTTGGCGCACTGCAGAACATATATGAATGAATAACGAAGAAGGCATAACCAACTACTGTTCAGACCCATCTACTAATATCTAAACCTACATGCCTTCAGCCTCGATCTATGACCTCACACTAATATTTATCTTATGCTTTCTTATTTTATCATAATGTCCTTCATCCCTTTTTCCACTTATTGGCTCATCATTTCTTCATGTTATCAGGATCAATGTTACAGTCCGTTCTCCATGACTCGTCCATTTTCATTTCCAATGTTGTTATCAGTGAAGCTTTCCTTTATTTGTGACTGCCCTTGGGTTTTATCTGGTGGTTGTCTTCCTCTATTGACATCACCTCTGCCTCCTCTGGGATGCGGATTTTTATCCCTAAGTTCTCGGTCTTCTGTCCATTTGTATGGCCACTTCCATTCAGTCTTACATCTAGATCGTTTATCTTCCGGCCCTCTTGGATTCCACTCTTTCAAATCTCTTCTGTTTTCTTTCCATCGTCCTTTACTAGGATCCCAACCATTTTTAATTTCAGGTGGTTCCTTTGGAGGTGGTCTACATGCATATCCCTTGTCTGTATCTCCTCCAGTGGCTCTTGACTCAATGCATTCTATCCTGGTATATGCGCTGTTACCAGCTGCCTTACTTATCCTCTTTTCAACTTTTGTATTTAACCCTGCTACTACCTTTGCCACCTGACTTAAATTCTCCTGTACACTCATCATCATTATTCTATGATCCACTCTAACTACCTCCACCTCTTCATCTAACTGTCTTATCTTCCTTTCTGGTCGCCCTATGTCCTTTTCCCAATCAAATTCTGCTGATTCTCTACCTCTATCCTCAACTATTTCTGATTCCTCATATGCACATGGCCCCATACTCCTTTGTTCATCCCTCTTAATCTCTTGGTGAAATCCATTCCATGTGTCATTAGCCTTTGATAGCAGGATGACCTCATTTCTTATTTCTTCCCTGACTTCAGCCCATCTTTTCTGGCAGTCTATCTCTACCTTTACCATCAATTCTTCTATCCTTCTCTCTTGTCTGTCCATGAGTTCTTTCATGAATTGCTCTTGCTCCGTCCTCATTTGCTTTAACATATCCATGATATTACTATAGGCCATTGTATCCTTTACTATCATCTCCTCTCCATTCCCTTCTTTTACTTGCCTGTCTTGAAGTTCCGTAATGCTTTACTGGAGCACCCTCTGAATTTTTTTTATCAAAGGGTGCTCCATTAAATAATCTTATTACATATAGTTGTCTGTAATGCTGTCAAATTCACATATCAAATATAAGATATATTTCAAACTGTAAATTTAGTTTTAGGAACACCTTGCTGGATACATTTCTGAAGTGTATCAAACAGGCCGGGTTGTTCCAAACATTTTTTTTTTTCCACTTTTGTCAAAATGCTTTTCTTAATTTACATTAAATCTTTAAAAAAGTTTGTTAAAGCAACCAATTCAAGAGAAAAAAGATGGTCTTTCCATAGGCAGGGTCCATCTGGAATTAATAAATTAGGAGTATAACGAAGTGTATACATTTTCAATGCTAAATCAATCATTAATCTTTACAAAGTGTTACAAAGATGTCTGTTGTTCTAAAGTTCATTGTAACATTTCTGTCTGTTGTACACATCATAATATAGTGAAAAAAAATTGGTTATTTGGGGAATTTACTTGCTGTAAAAACATTCGTCATAGCAAATAATTGAAAATTAATGTTTACACAATATAATCATAATGATTTACCAGTTTATCAAGTGTATAATGCTACAAATGTAATATAATGAGTGTGCTAATAGCTCGAAATTTTTTTCCCGATAAATGTCCGAAGAGAGAGCATTTAAAATCTTTAGCTAGAATTATCCCTAACCCCAAACCGGTTTTGAGCTGATGATTCTCGTCAGTGACGTGCTAGGACATTCAGACACTAGATTTAAAATACAAACTCAAGGCAAGTAGAAAATTCAAAATTTTTAGACATCTACATGTCTTCAAATTCAACTATCTAACTTAATTAATAATACGTTGCTGCGTTGCAGTGAAACTTTTATATAACAATAATTTGTAGGCTTTTTTTAATATTATAATTTCTACAGTCTAAGTACATTTAAAGCCCTTGCTGCTCCATAATCATAGTCTCTATATTGTTAACGTGTTTATATGCAAATGTATGCAAAATTATTTCTTATACTATCCATTTTCTGGAAATGGCAAAACAAGTGTCCTTTCTATTAATTAATTTGACATCACTGGTGATAAAACAAGCTTCCTTAATTTTTCTCTTGATGTCATTTCTTTCTGTCCATAATATATCAGCCTTGGAGGGTTCAAACCTGTGGTTGAGCTTTTGCTGATGGTCAGAAAATATGGAACTGCCGTTTTTTTGTTTGTTGCTCTTGTATATGTGTATTTGTGTTGAGCCAATCTATTGCCAATTGTGACATGAGTTTCTCCATAATAAACCGCATCACACCGCATTTGAGGGCACACAATTCTATATACCACCTGGGGCATTTCTTCAATGTTTCTTTTATCTTTTGTGTTATTAATAAGCTTATTGGTGTTTGGAGGGGTTCTAAATCCTAGTTTAAATTCTTTCTGTAAAATTTACAGTCAGATGTCTGTCTTCTTTTTTATTTTGCTGAAGTTTTTTATAAAGCCTTCAATCCTGTTGGCTATTATTCTGTCATTGAAGTCGACACTTATTAAATCCCTGATGTAGCTGGTGATGTTGTCTTTCTTGTCCAACTCTAATTTGCATAGATGGTGATTGCAAAATAAGAAAGCAGATAGCCCTGCAAGTTTGTGTGATTTGGGTGATTTTGAGAGTGGACAAAGGTAACCTCTAATGCACAAGGGCTTGATCATCATGGAATAGTTGAGTGCAGCATTCTCTCTATTGATTTTTAAATCAAGGTACTTGACTACATTTTGCTCATCCTCATATGTGCAATTGAAAATCAGGCTAGAAAGAGTGTGGAGTTTATTTAAAATATCTTCGGTTCTATTTTCCGGTGCTGCTATAAATATGAGATCCACATATCTAATATAAATTATACTTGGCACTGATATTTGGAATTTTGGAAATTGATGTTCAGAATGATTTAAAACAACGCTGGAAAAAAATCCCACTTAGAGGGAGACCCATTGACCAACCGTTGTTCATTCTATACCAGTTATTTTTATATGATGCCAAAATGTTTCCATCTAACCATTTCATAAAGTCTACAATAAACCGTGTCTTATGAGATGGACAGTCTTTCTTACTCAGCTCATGTTCGATTATTCTGATTGATAGCTATATGGGACTAAATAATTTTCAGATACACCATATATTAATAGTCTTAGCAATATAACATCATCAAAAACCCAAAAGTGAAACTATAATAGTAAACAAATCAAGTCATAATTCACATTACTTAATTTAATTAGCTTGTATTTACAAATGTAATATAATGAGCATGCTAATAGCTTTAAACAAGCTTTTTTTTTGACTGATGAGAGCCATCAGCTCGAAACTGGTTTGGGGATAGGGATAATTCTAGCTAGAGATTTTAAATGTTTTCTCTTGCAACATTTATCAAAAAAAAAATTGTTTAGAGTTATTAGCACGCTCGTTATATTACATTCATAAATGCAAGCTTCTTAAAGTAATTCACATGATGTATGACTTGATTTGTTTAATATTAATGCTAAGAATATAAATCTATTCACCGAACAAATGTCTAAATACATTACTAAGATAATTTACAAGCTGGATCCCTAAAGAATCATTTAAATGAACTTGTAAACAGCACTCACCTTTTGTTATGTCAATATCAATCTATTTTGTCAGATAAAAGGTAATTGTAATAAGTTTAATATAGAAAATGCCTATATTGACTGTTATTATATTGTTAATATTAATTGTGAATATATTAAATGATATTTAGTTCATATTTTAAGAATGTTTATAATGGTAATATATACAATAGAACCCAATATAACGTACATTTTAGTTTATCTATTGTATCACATTGACATACATTACTTTCATACCAGATGTCACTGTTACTGTTCAGTTTTTACAGATATTAGTATTTAACAGGAAGGATAAAAATCAAGCATGGAAATTGAAAGATTTGTTTCAAGGAAGTATAAGAATATAAGTATTTATTTATTTTGTTAAATGAGAAAAGTAATTATACAGATTATCGGAAATTAAAATTTGAGACAAAAAGTGAACAAATGGGATTGGATTTATTAAAAATATGGGATATTTCTTAAATGGAAAGAAAGAGATAGTGATATTTCTTTAAATATTTGAAAATGAGATATTTCATATTAACCAGGGGATTCAGAAATTTTTAGAGATAATTCAAAAAGAGGGAGGTTGATACGCAGTGAGTGGTAAATTGTCGAAAGATAATGAAATGAAATGAAACTTTTTAATGAGGGGGATTAAAAATATTTGAAAGATTACAATAAATGAACAAAAATAGATTAATAAAAATTGTGTAATTGGAGTATAATAAGCGTCCAACAACATATTGTACAAGAAGGTCCTATGATATGCAAAGTTAATAGATAAAGAATTTGTTTCTATCTGTAAGAAGTCATTTAAAATGTGTAGAGAGTGCATAATTATAAAATGGTGAGAAAAAAATAATAATAATTGGGTTAGGGAAAAAGAAATAGAGTTACGGAAAATATGAATAAAAAATATAGTTTGGAGTTATATATGAATAAAAAATATGTAACATAGAAAATGAAATATGGTAACGCCAAAGAAAGATTATTGATTCGTGATGCAAGGATAGTAGTTTAAGATAACAAAAAAAGGTTAAAATGGAATAAAGATTTGATTCTTAAAGTGGTTTATATGAAGATAAGAGGAAGAATATTGAACATTGGATGAGATAAATTATATGGAAAATGGGACAAACAGTAAAGAGAATAAAGAAATGCTTTTATTTGTATAAATGTACTAAAAATAAAAAAATAAATTTTCTTAAGCTTTCATAAATAAAAGTAATTAACTATTGAAGAACCATTTAAACTTGCACATTATGTCTGCTTGCTTGAATCAATGCTCTACCATCTAACGAATTTAAAATTTAGGAGTCATATTTTGGCTTTTTAGAAGAACGTATTATTTGCAAATTTATTTAAATGATTTTTTTGGGAATTGATTTGTGAATCAATTGTTTATCCCATGCTTTTATTTGTGAAAACTGAAGAAAATTTAATTACTTTTTAGTACATTTATGTAAATAACTTCTCTCAATGGACAAATGAATATGAGTTGCCATTATGCTTAGGATTTGTAGATTATGAAAAGGCATTGATCCAGGATATTGTCATATTTTAAAGAATATTTATAAAAATGCAACAGCATCAATTAGATTACATAATGATAGTAGGAAAATCAACATTGAAATGGGTATAAGACAGGGTGACTCCATATCTCCAAAATTTTTTACAGCAGTGCTGCAAGAAGTATTTTGTGGATTAAAATGGGAAGCTAAAGGAGTGAAAGTAAATGGAGATTATTTAAGTCATTTAGATTTTGCAGATGATGTAGTTGTTTTTGCAAATAATGCTTTAGAGCTACAGGAAATGTTGCAGGAGTTATCAGATGAAAGTAGGAAAGTAGGACTAAAGATAAATGTTAAAAAGACTAAAGTAATGTTTAATAGATTTTCTCAAAATATGAAAATAAAGATTGATTATAATGAGTTAGAAGAAGTTAACAGTTACAAATACCTTGGTCAGATTATTAATACAGATGGAAACATAATGGATGAAATTAATCATAGAATTAAACTTGGTTGTAGTGCCTTTGGTAGAAATAACTTGATACTAAAAGGAAGGTTTTTAACAAATGTGTTTTACCAGTTCTTACTTATGGATCTGAGACTTGGACACTTAATAGAGGAGCAATACAGAAACTTCAGACCGCTTAAAGAAGTATGGAGAGATGCATGTTGGGAGTAACAAGAAGAGATCGAAAACACAATGTATGGGTAAGAGAACAAACAGGTGTTACTGACCTCAATGAAAAAATTAAAAGACGGAAGTGGAGTTGGGCTGGACATATTGCTAGAAGAGATGATAATAGATGGACAATAAAAATTTTGAACTGGATTCCAAGAGATTGTAAAAGACCCAGAAAGAGACCACATGTGAGATGGATGGATGAAATGAGAAAGTGTGCAGGGGTGATGTGGAGAAGAGCTAAAGATAGGAAAAGATGGATTGAACTTGGAGAGACCTTCATCCTGCAGTGGATTGATAATGGTTGATGATGATGATGATGATGATGTAAATAAAGGCTTTTTTTTCCATTTTTTTCTTTTTATTTTTAAGAATCACTGAATTATCAAAATCAATTTTCGATTAATCATTTAGTTTTAAATTACATTATATATACAACTTTCCATTTCTCCTTTTTCTTTTTAAATTATTGCTCCAACATAATAAATATATAAAATATATATACATTCTCCCTTTTTCTTTTTAAAACTTGTTTATTCAATATTTTACTATAATTTTATTTTTCCATCATAACAAAGTTTCAACTATATTCTGTAGTCATTATCAAGTTTCCTTAAACAAACATAAAAATAATAACAAAATAAAATAAAATATTAATACATCACAAATATATATAATATTCAAATAAACCACAATATTGTTACATCTACAAATATAATTATTTACCTCCTTTTTTATATTTCAATTATTTCTTTTAAAATACCTTTAATATTCTTCTTATATAATTTTATTATCAATTCTCTTACTCTTTACCCATTAACATTCCTTTTAATACCTTTACATTCCTATATTGTCTTATTTTTTATCTTTATTTATTAACATTTTATTTAATACTGGATTATACTGATTAATATATGCTTCCTCTTTTTTTATTCTCTCTTTAAATTTTTTAATACATTCCAATGGTCTTATATCAAGATTTACATGTTTAAATTCCTTTTTATGAATATATATAACAGATTATTTATCATATAAATGCTGCTTTAATTTAGTCCTTAATTTATTCTTTCTTGTTCTTATATAAGTCATATTTACATTACTTTTATAACAATCCGTACATTTAATTATATATACTGAATTCATACATTCTAAAATATCAATCTTATCATAATAATTTATTAAGTCACCCAAACATTGTTTCCTTTTATAAACAGGGCAAATTAATGTATTATACTTCCTATTAAACCACCTATAAAAATTCTTACTTTTAAAAAATAAATACCTTGATACACTAAATCCTATATAAATTATTTTCTTATTTTTTCCATTTTTATTCAATTCAACTTTCCTTTTTATATTATCAATATTATAATTAGATATCAATCATTTTACAATATATTCAGATTAATCATTTTTAATACATTCCTCCCTAATATTATTTATTTCCTTTTTAAAAAACATTTCATTTGAACACACCTTAATAGCCCTAATAATCTTATTTTTAACAATATTAAGTTTACAATGTTTTTCAATATCAGAGTACCAATTATTAGTTAATCCAAAATATGTATTCTTTCTAAATAAACTATTCCATCCATTTCAAATTTTTTAAAAATTTTTATATCCAGATAATCAATAACATTGTTATTTTCTTTTTCCATCGTAAACTTTATTTTATAATTTTTTAGGGTGTATAAATACAAAAAATGATAAAATAAAGTTTACATGGAAAAAGAAAATAACAATGTTATTGATTATCTGGATATAAAATTTTTAAAAAAATTTGGAATGGATGGAATAGTTTATATTGATTCAACAGTATTTAGAAAGAATACATATTTTTTATTGTTTAAAAAATTTTTTTATGGTGTTATTATATAGTTGTTTTTTTATTTTGTTCATTATATCATAGCTCTGAAGAAGACTGCAGGTCAGTCGAAACGTAGGTGTATGTACAAATAAAGTTTGCTAAAAAGTGTTTGAAGTTTGGATAAATTGTATTTATCTAATTATAATATTGATAATATAAAAAGGAAAATTGAATTGAATAAAAATGGAAAAAATAAGAAAATAATTTATATAGGATTTAGTATATCAAGGTATTTATTTTTTAAAATTAAGAAATTTTTAGGTGGTTTAATAGGAAGTATAATACATTAATTTGCCCAGTTTATAAAAGGAAACAATGTTTGAGTGACTTAATAAATTATTATGATAAGATTGATATTTTAGAATGTATGAATTCAGTATATATATAATTAAATGTATGGATTGTTATAAAAGTAATGTAAATATGATTTATATAAGAACAAGTAAGAATAAATTAAGGACTAGATTAAAGCAGCATTTATATGATAAAAAATCTGCTATATACATTCATAAAAAGGAATTTAAACATACAAATTTTGATATAAGGCCATTGGAATGTGTTAAAAAATTTAAAGAGAAAATAAAAAAAAGAGGAAGCATATATTGATCAGTATAAACCAGTATTAAATAGGATGTTAATAAATAAAGATAAAAAAATAAGATAATATAGGAATGAAAAGGTATTATAAGGAATGTTAATGGGTAAATATTTAGAGAATAGATAATAAAATTATATAAGAAGAATATTAAAAGTATTTTAAAAGAAATAATGAAATATAAAGAAGGAGGTAAATAATAATATTTGTAGATGTAATAATATTATGGTTTATTTGAATATTATATATATTTGTGATGTATTAATATTTTATTTAATTTTGTTATTATTTTTATGTTTTTTTTTTGTTTGTTTGTTTAAGGAAACTTGATAATGACTACAGAATGTAGTTGAAACGTTGTTATGATGGAAAAATAAAATTATAGTAAAATATTGAATCAACAAGTTTTAAAAAGAAAAAGGAAGAATGTATATATATTTTATATATTTTTTAAATTACAAGAAATGCCACTAGGTACCACTAGCAACTAAAAACTGCTAGCATGGAATGGGAAGGAAAGGTAAAGTGGCTAACAGGTTTCTCTGGGCAAAGTTGCTGAGAGATTTCTGACTCCATATAAGAAGTCACAGTGCATCACATCACATGCAATTATGCAAATCTCTCAAATACCAACAAGTTTAATCTTTTATAATCCAAATTGTCCATTCTATTAATTATCTACCAGTTATGCTTTGAAACAGACTGTCGAAAGCTAACTCAGCAGATTAATAAACGAATTTATTTTAACCTTACTTTGGTCGCACTTATTATTTACTTCTCTATTACATATTTTTTATGGCTTTAAACTTCTACTTTACATAAAGGGGTATAATAAAAGAGGTAGAAATTTTTTGTCTAGTAGATCTTTAGGAAAGAAGAAAATTAATGAATTGGTGCTGGGAAGATCATATTACAATAGGGAATTCACTGTATTATGCAATGATTTTAGAAGGAGAGTTTAATTTGGCTAATAAGAGTCTCAGAACATTTGTCATATACAATATACAGAAATTCTTAAAAGATATACTATTTTATGTCACATCCTAACAAAGTCATTTACAGGTTTAAATTATAATTTAATAACAGCAGAACTTTTAATTCTTCATCTCATATAATATAAGATAATACAAGAGAATTGTTTGCTCTAGTGACATCTAGCGTTAATTTCAGTTACTAAGTGCCCTATAGCATTTTCAATACCCATCCTTCAGACCAGCTTCCCACTTTTGCCTTTATCAGTGAAAGTTAGGAATTAAAGCTGAAAATAATATAGTTATGTATCTGGCTACCACTTTTAACTTTATTATACTATTCAAGCTGACAATATAAAATATATTTTGTGTGAGCTTAACTTAAAATTAAATTGTTTATCACTAACATTCCTAGCAGTGGGGAAAATGTGTCTACGGTTGTATAGATACTGAACCGGAGTCAGATCTATATATTTGTTCAGGCAGGTTGATTTTGGTTCAAAATTTTTAGGCTGATTTAAATTTCAGGTAGTTAGTTCGAATAGTAAAATGTTGTTAAAGGTGGTTGCTAAATGCATAACTGTATTTCTTTCAAGTTTGAATTCCAAGTGTTGATAAAGGAAACCATTCTGAAAATGGGATTTAAAGTGTAGAAAGGCATCTGATTATCACTGATTACTCAAGCTTACACTAGACGACGCTATAGTAGAAAGTTTCTCTTGTTTTAACAGTTTATTACCAATTGAATAGTTGATGTTATTTAAATAGATAAAAATAATATAATGTATATATTCTATTATCTTGGATTATAGTCATTAAATTACTATGCTCAGATTTTTTATATAATACTTGAACAAATGGGTGCAATGTCACTTGGGTATTCGGAGAAGATAAAACTGAATTTGTTCTTGCAGAATAAATGAATATCTTTCTGAAAAATTGCAACCTGTCATAGTCTCCTTTTGACTAATAGTGTTGATCACTGAATTGGAGAATACCTTTGTCTGCTATACTATAAACTCGTTAGCATTAACTAATGACAACATACGATTCTTACATCTTAACTATAGTTTCCAGCATTTAGCAATTGCTTGGCTATACTATTTCAGCCAAGCAATTTTGCTAACAATTTAAAAAAGTAGATTCTCCATCATGGTCTCTGATCGTCTTAATTTTATATTTTGATTCACCATCCAGTGTCAACTTTTTGAAATGTGCTTATTCATTTTACATGATCACTATTTCCTGCGCGTTCATAAGCTGTTAATAATTGTTGAAAACCCCCCATATGGTAATGCCTTCCAGTACGAGCCTTAGTAATCAATGGATGGAAGATTTGTGCATAAAATCCCTGTCCAGTGTCTCATCATCTAATATCTCCAGACTAGTTTCTAGCTTGTGGCTTTCATCAGTGAGAAGACTTGGATGTTGATTGTGGTTTTTGAAAAACCAGACGAAATATATTGTTGCTGAACTGGATTCATATTTATATGATTATACATGTGAATGAGCTTGGAAACATTAAAGGGTTTTCACCTCGGTACTCCTAGCTTTATAGTTAACTAAATAGATCAAAGTTGACTGCTGTAGGGTTGCATTAGATCCTAAGATCTAGATGTACTGCTCTCAGACCCAAGGCTCCACACTGATAAAAGCTAGAAACTAGTCTGGGGATATTGGATGAATAGGTATTGGATAGGGATTAGCTTGTACTGGGTGGCATTACTGTATGGAGAGCTTGCTAGTCTTACTCATTACACATTTTAATTTATAGTATACACTACCCCACTTCACTCTCTCAAAATATATTGTTTTGAACTGAACTCACAAAATTTGGAAATATCGTAAAGCTTTTGTTAATTATCTAGAACTAATCTTTTCTCAACACCTGCGTGATCATTTTCTTCTCAGTGCAGTCTTGCCAGGCATTATTCTTACTGACCTTGGCACTCGTAAAAAATTTTGATACCAAAATAATATGTGCTTTATAATCATCTTTTTATTGCAGTTTCTGCTTTTATTTATGAAGAGGCATCAAAAGTCAGGATGTAAATACTAATCAAAAAATTGAACATTCCCCCTATTTTCTTGCGAAACAAATGTAGGCCAATCTTAAATAATGTAGTTTTACAATAACAAAAACATTGTTTGATTTTTGCAAAGAAATTAAGTCATACATCACATGATTTAATTTCATAAGCTTGTACTTACAAATGTTATAGAATGAGCTTTAATAGCTCCTAACAAGCTTTTCCAAATATCCCTATCTCCAGACCACTTTCTAACTTTTGACTTTCCTCAATGAGGTACTAGGATATTCAGATATTAGATCTCACTGAAGAAAGCCAAAAACTAGAAACCGTTCTGGGATAGGGATATTCAGAAAAGCTTATTAGGAGCTATTAAAGCTCACTATATAATATTGTTTGATTTTTATGAAATTTACCTGAAATTGAATACACAGAATTTTCCACATTGTGACCCAAAGAAATCACAAGCCTCGAATCGATGTACCTTAGGTGTTCAGCTTGGCAAAAAAGATGCAGTTGCAACAACTGCTATGTGCTGTGCCAAACAGATTGACTGATTCCCCTCATTGAGAAAGTGCATCTAGTTCAATCTTTTCCACTGAATGGGCGGTCTACAGTGACTTTGGGAATTCCAACATTTGACCAATAACTGTCAGCTACATAGCAGATTCAATGACCAGAGATCACACACAAGCAAGTGAATTTTCATAGGTCGAAGCTAAACTCAAAAATCTAAAGAAGGTGAGAGGCACATCACCAAAATTTACAGCAGCAATCTGGACCTTTCTAAGCTTTCTTCAGGACATTCAATTGTAAACAAAAAGATTCACTTTATCCTTACTTTGGTTTCTCTGTTGTTACTATGATTCGATTTTTTTTTTGAAAAATAATCCTTTTGCTACATTAAGCTCAACATCTTTTGTTTACTTAAAATCCAACTTTATGTTCATTAAATTGTGCAACTATATTCAATTTATTGTGTAGTATTTTCAATACACAGAGGCTAAACTCTCCATACAGTAGTGCCACTCAGTGCAAGCCAGAGTAATCAATGGATGCAAGAAGGTTTGTGCATAAAATCCCTATCTAGTGCATACTCATACAATATCCCCAGACTAGTTGTGGTGTTCATCAGTGAGGGACCTTCGATCTGAGAGTCTATGTGTAAACAGGTTGAGTAAGCATAAAGAATGGTGATCATGTGATGTTTAGTGGTTATTTTCAGTACATTTTCATTGTTTTCACATGATATATAAAAACAGAAATTACAATGAAAAGTGAGTATAGGGTGCATATATATAGATAGTAAAATTTCCTCTTATAATTACTGTATTTTTATTAACAGTTAACCTGGTTTATGGTCAGATGATAATAAAAAATTATTTCTATGCTACTAATTTTTTCACATGTCTTGGTATGTAATTGCTACAATTAAACCTTGAATTTTACAAAATAATCAACTTTTCAACAGGACTGTCTGAATTGTTAGATGTTCACTGTAATTATTCTCCAGTCTTCTTTTGAACTTTCTTCACCATTTCGTTTTTTCATGATAATTCCACAACTAGGATGATCAAGTCGTCGTCCCCCACATTCTTTACATATGACCGATTCGCCAATAAATGAGAGTGAGTTACTACAATATTCAGTGAGATGTCAGAATCTGTCAGTTCACAAGTATTTTTCTCATCTCTTGGGACAGGATTTTTTAATAGTGTCACTTGCACGGACAGATTCTTCAAAAGCAGATTGTCTTTACTTTTTTATTTTTGATGTTTAAATATTTTTATGGCATCATTAATTTCATAATTATTTTACAAATATCCAACTTGTAACTTTGAATTAAACGTTTAATACCAGCTGTACGATTAGTTTTTGTGTGAAAGTTTGTAATGGTAGTATTTTAGTAATGATTATATGTTGGATTACTTCCATTATCTAATATTAACTGTTAAATGTTTTTAGAAAAAAAAACAAATTTTATTTAAGCTTTTCAAATACATTGAACCATTAAACATTAAAAGCATAAAGCCAAACCAGTCAATAAATAATCAAGATTACCCCAAATTCACAACTCAACCAGACGGGCTAAGAAAGTAACTTTAAAACACTACCAATGCTTTCCCTCCCAAACTACAAAATAACATTTAAACTAAACATTACCCACAATTCCACTTACTCCCCATACACCCTTAATAGCAATTAATATTAACATTAAAATTAATATTAAACAGTTAACTTATTTAAAAGTTTTTTTAAATGAAGGGTGTATGGGAAGTAAATGGAATTATGGGTAGTGTTTAGTTTAAATATGTTGTTAATTTGTTCTTATACATTTGAGAAGTCTGCTTGTAGCAGGGAAACCATTCATAGTGCTGTAGAGTTTATTTTCTTGGCTAATCTGGTTGAGTTACAAATTTGGGTTAGTGTAGAATACATTTTGGCTGGTGTTATTCTTCTCTTTTGGATGTTGCTGGCCTTACCAGTGACAGTACTAGCATGGGAATCGAACCTGGATCTTTAGATTCATGAAATATTGAATTTAAGTTGATACTCCAAGGCAGGATGGGTAACCTCTGACCCTCAAAAGTTCTCAATATGGCTTCCAGGCATTTTCACAAGTGTATATAAAATGGCCCTGTGTAAAACTCCTATTTAAACACATGCAGTTCAAATATTGAATTAAGCATTTAGTAAAACAAAAATATTTATTTTCTCAACTACATCCCACCTTTATAATAGTTCTAGTTCATTCTATCCGAGATGCAATATTCCAACAAATTGTCTATATTGTGTAGTCTATCTGACTCCAGATTTCATCTACAATGCTTGGGGAACTTTGTTAGTTTTTGTAGCAATTTTCACAGACTAACTGCATATTCACAAAAATAAAATTAGAATTTTACTTTGTTTTATTATTATTACTTTATGTGTATTTATTTTTATTATGATGTCTATACCTAGTAAGATAAAATAAAATTGGGTATTTCAATGGAAATGTATCAACCATATTTGTTTTATAGAAAAAATAGTATGTCGATATGTCTAATATGTCTGGAAAGCATTTTAGTTAGTAAAGAGCACTATTTATCAAAACATTCTGATTACAATAAAATTGTTGGGAAAGAAACAAACTTCAAAATAGAAAACTTGAAAAGGAGTTTCATCAAGTAGCTGAGATATCTCGTAAAAAGTCCATTCTGTGAATGCAAGTTACATTTTTTTTTAAGAAAGCAAAACACTTAAGAAACCCTTTTATGAAGAGTTTATAAATGACTGCATTCTAGCTGTTGTAGAATTAATATGTCCAGAACATAAAAAGAAATTTGAGAATATAAATATGTCACAAAGTATAGTTACAAGACAAATTGGCATAATTGTGCAACAATCATTAATAATAATGGTGTTACTTTATTTTTAATGATACTTGTGAGGAGGTGCACGATGGCTGCTAGAGGCGCTGTTTCTGTGTTAGCACACAGAACATACAGGGTAGGGGCCCAAAAGCAGAAATGCTTCTTTCAGCCGCTATGTGGTGCTGCTCACCATGCACATGCACAGGAACCTCCCACAAGCTAGCTGGCAGCAAAGCTGCCTGCCTGGTGGCGCTGGTTGCCATGCATAAATCCATGTAGCTTACATCATCTGCTACCAGCAATTACAAAGAACCTGCCAAAAAACACATCTAGTTTACGTCATCTGCTACTAGCAACTACCAAGATTCTAGACCACTATGTGGCACTGTGTCTCCACGTTACACACGGAAAAACTGAGCACTCTAAATGCATTACTAATTCCTGCTTGATAGTATTTATGTACATACTGCTTAAAAGATGGATGGCCTATAATGTAAAGGTGTGATTAATCTAGAAGACACAACTATTTAAATATGCTTTGATAAGTAATAGTGTTACATTCTATTTCACCGTCTGATAAATCGATGTATTTTTAAATTATTTCTTTTTAAAAATCGATCTTTTTTTTTAATTAAAAATTGTGTTCCTCATTTAAAAGGGGCAAATTGAAATCGGCCTGCCAGTTAAAAAGATTGCCCACGTGTATAGTTAGGGTAAATTAATTAATTGTTTGGTCAAATATAGCAGAATAATTTTTAAGTCGATAAATTTTGAATGGTCCACAAATAATATTATAAATATACAAATGACTCTCCGCAGAAAAAAATTTCTGCACCCCTCCCCTAAGATATTCTTCAGAATAGCTTAGTTGGTATAGAGCATCACTTTAAAGTGTTTCTGGCATGATCAATGGTAGTACTAGCATGGCAATTGAAGCTGGACCTTTAGACTTGTGAAATAATGAATGTAAGGTGATGCCCTAAGCAACTATTCTATTCTTTTAAAGGTGGTTAATGCATCTAAAGGTTCAGATTTGATTACCATGTGAGTATTATCACTGATCAGGTTAGCAACACCTGATGAAGAGAGGAGAATACCATTCGAAACGTTGTGTTATATACCAAACTGTGATTCTATTTACCATTAGTTTTACCATTAGTTGAAAGTCTGTGAAAAGTTTAAATAAAGTTTGAATTTTTTTAGTCATGTAATAATTAATATTAAATAGTGGAAATGTTTACTAGCTTTGGGAATACTTTCACAAAATGGAGTACAACATTTTAACGAGTAAATGGACTGGTTTTTATCTGCCATATATATTGATGTATTGTTTTTATGTTATAAAATTTTTAACTGTGTAAATAAAGTATGATACATGTGCTTTATCAAAACTTTTTTTTATTTAGGACTCTATACATATACACCATCATCTCACAGTCTTACAAACTTCTGGAAAGGAAAATGATAAGTGTAATCTTACAGGAAGACTTACCTTTAAACAAATGACATGTTTAACTTATAAATAGAACTGTGAGAAGTAGAGAAATTTTCCGCAATAAAAAACTCTTCTTTCTAATTATTATAGCAATATGTTTGTCTGTTTTATTCAACCCTTAATATCATTTCATCAGCGTATCTTTTAACAAAACTATTAACTTAATGGAAGACTCCTAAAATAACAGTCCACCGTGTACATATGGATTTATCTAATTGTAATTTCAGTCAGAAAATATTAAAAGAATCCAATACTATAATAATCCATTCATGATAAAGAGGAAATCAGGTTTTATGTGTTTGTAAATAATTTATAATTTATCTCATAATGAAAATTTGAATATAAGCAAATGAAATGTTTGAATATAACATATAACTTTCTTTAAAAAATTTTCTAAGTTTCAAAAACAAGCATTTTTACAAAGATATTTTTTTTGTCAAATGAAATAACATTGAAATCATACCAAAACCAGTTTTCAAAATAAAATGTTATTAATTTATGATATTTTTTGTATACTGAAATACAGGATTTTTTTTTTTTTTTGTATTTTTATATTGAACTATTTTCATCGTCTAATATGCGTATTGAACGTCTTTAGAAAAATTTAACTTTATTTAAATATTCCAAATACATTCAACTGTTAGTAATAGCATATCAAACAGGTTAGTATATGCACAATGTTTCAAGAGGTATTATTCTCCTCTCTTCTTCAGGTGTTTTTGGCCTGACCCATGACAGTACTCGCATGGGATTCGAACCTGGACCCTTAGATTCTTGAGTATTGAATTTTAAGAAAACACTCTAACCAACTGAGCCATCCTACCAATGGCAACAGTCTGTAGAAATTTCATATATTTATCCATGAGATTCCTCCTGATTACTAAACCTTTTCCTAAGGGCAAAGTTGAAGAAGGGAGAATAATACCTCTCGAAACGTTGAGCTTGTACGGGTTGATTACTATCAGTTGAAAGGTATTTGGAATATTTAAATAAAGTTGCATTTTTCTAAAGACATTCAATACACATATTAGATGATTAATAACATGCTGATGCGTTGCGGTGAAACTTTTTTATATAATAATTTCTGTAGCCTTTCCATATCATAATTTCTGCAGACTCAGCACTTTCAGAGTTTTTTACTCCATAAGCATACCCTCTTAGATTATTAACATCATTATATGCAAATGTATGCAAAATTATCTCATATATTATCCATTTTCTGGAAATGGCATAACAAGTGTCTTTTCTATTTATTGAGTTGATATCATCGGTGATAAAACAAGCTTCCTAGATTTTTCTCTTGATGTCATTCCTTTCTGTGCATAATATATCAGCCTTAGAGGGTTTGAATCTGGTTGAGCTCTTGCTGGTGGTCAGCAAATACAGAATTGCCTTCTTTTTTGGTTATTGCTCTTGTATATGTGTATTTGTGTTGAGCCAATCTATTGCCAATTGTGGCATGAGTTTCACCATAATAAACAGCATCACGTCCCTTTGAGGGCACACAATTCTATATACTACCTGGGGGGTTGCTTCAGTATTTCTTTTATCTTTGGTATTATTAATAAGCCTATTGGTGTTTGGAGGAGTTCTAAATCCTAGTTTAAATTCTTTCTGTAAAGTTTTACAGAAGTTTTTTGCCACTGCCGGTATATATGGAACAGTCAGATGTTGTCTCTCTTCTTTTTTATTTTGTTGAAGTCTTTTATGAAAGCCTTGAATCCTATTGACTATTGTTCTGTGATTAAAACCCACACTTATTAAATCCCTGATGTAGCTGGTGATGTTGGTTTTTCTTGTCCGACTCTAATTTGCATAGATGGTGATTGCAAAATAAGAAAGCAGATAGCCCTGCAAGTTTGTGTGATTTGGGTGATTTTGAGAGTGGACGGAGGTAACCTCTAATTCACAAGGGCTTGATCATCATGGAATAGTTGAGTGCAGCATTCTCTCTATTGATTTTTAAATCAAGGTACTTGACTACATTTTGCTCATCCTCATATAATTACAAAATAAGGATGAAATAAAATAGTTATTACAATTTTAGATGATGGAAATAGTCCAATATAAAAATACAACTAGAACAATCACAAACCTTCAGGAAAACATCGGGATTTTTTTGTACTTTTGATCATTTCAAAATTCTATATATAAAAAAAAAACCCCACATTTAAAAAAAATATATGCTAATGTTATATCAAAAGTATAGTAAATCATACTAAAACACGAGTCCAGATCTCATCGATTTCGTATAGAATGATCAGTTTGTTGCCATTTTAATTGTCCGTATTCACAATTTATTTTTTTATATTTTATGTAAAATGAAAACGTTTGGAAATAGCAAAAAAAGAAAAAAAATCTTCAAATTCTTTGAGCAAAGCGAAAGGTATTAATTCACTTTTTTTTTTTTTTATGTGTTATATGCTGGTTACAGTATGTATATATTATTAAAATTCTGTCTCAAACATCAGTGCGAGAAAATGAGCTGCGAGAAGAAAATTACAAATGAAGATGGTAATCTTTAAATTCCAGATTTGTATTTGTTTATTCTTGATTTTATTTTCTATAAGAACGTTTTAAAGTCATATAATAGCATTTATAAGATTGACTGCGAATTGTGAACAGATATTAACATTGTTATATACTTGTGGGTAAAAAGTAAAATATTGTCTAAATAACCCTGCAGGGTGAAGATCTTTGATAGCTTCATATAGAGGGACAGTGAAGGATAAGTTATTACTCATCTGGTTTTCCAATTGTTGAGTGGTGAAGATTGTAAACATAGAGCCAAACTATAAAAAAAAATGTATTGTTATACTTACTTGAATATAAATGAATACTCCCATTTTCCAAACACAAGATAAAGTCTTTGTGAAAAGATAGAATGAATCCATCTATTTTTTTGACGTATCATAAATTCTAGAAATTTCGCAAGCATCATTCATTCAGGCATAGTAAAAAGTAATTTAAAGTGATCAATTAACATCTTCATGCTCTCATTTCCAAATACTTAAGATTTGCTCATACATAAATGTTTGGGTCGAAAAGATAGATGGATTCATTCTATCTTTTCACAAAGACTTTATCTTGTGTTTGGAGAGTGGGAATATTCATTTATATAGTTAAATCTACAAAGTGCATGTGCCTTAGCTTATTGGCTTATTAATATTACAGTTTATTAAAACATAGCGCTATATAAAATAAATGTCTTATTTACTTGAATATAGTTTATATAATGTGCCTTTAATTTGTAACAGTTATGAAAGTTTTTACTTTAAAAAAAGCATCACATGACCCCAACTTACACACTACTTTTCCATAGCAAATTTTAATTTCTCTATTCTAATTCAGCCTTCTCCAGTAAGCTTGAGCAATCAGAAGGCAAATTGTAGTGTTGCCTTGACAACAGATGGTGGATATTCTATTGCTTTGTTTAAGAATGAGATCTTTGCTGATGTAATTTATATATAGGTTGGAAATAATATTTTAGAATATATTACTGTTTTTTTCTCTTGTATATATTTGTGTTTTTTTGTTTTTTTTCAGGTTAGGAAAAATAAAACCATTAGCTGAAATTCAAAATGATTTGAAGATTGAATCTTGGACAAACTGGGGAATAAAAGTTTTCATTCAAAAACCCTTCTCCTGGGCATTTCAATCCATTTTAAATTTTGAAAAATATGATATTCAGAAAAGCAAATTTGTCATGATTCAAAATATGGAGGTAAGCTGGTAATTTTGATTTAACTGGATAGTTATGGTGATAAGTTTCAAACTCCATTTCTTATATTTTTTAAAAAAAAAATTGTATTAAAGATGATTATAACGTCGATTGTTTACTATCTACATAATAAATGGTATGTTACAGAATAGGTGCATATGCTAGAATATTTGTTAGAACTTAGAATGTATGTAATGGGTGATAAAATATTTCTGTATTTAAGAGAATAATATTGAAATATAAAAACTAATTACAGAAGCAAGCTGTTTAAAAACAAAATATAACCATTACCATAAAAATAATAAATATAACAGTAATTAACTATCATATAGGGTCTTTCATCTGCAGAAGTACTTTTGGTTAATTCCTTAACCCTCCTCAACGAAAGTACTTCTGCAGATTGAAAGACTGTATGTAATAGTTAATTACCATTATGTTTATTATTTTTATTGTTATTACAATAGTTTTTAATTAATGGACATTTTATTTGTGTTATATATATATATATATATTGTTAAAAGGCAGATGCCTTAACAGCAGGTTGAGATTGTTGATTTTAATCCTCCTCAACTGCCATTAAATTAACAGCAGTTGAGGAGGGTTAACGAATTAACCTGAAAGTACATCTGTGGATTGAAAGACTGTATATAATTGTTAATTACCATTATGTTTATTATTTTTGGTAGTTTTTTATTCTATTGTGTGAGCCGCTTTATGGCGCTATTTATATGCAAAAGCACAAATATGCTGTTTACACGGCTGCCGCTTTCTAGGCCTATATATCTATACCAAAAAGTACAGAAAGAGGCCATTTAGTATGCAGCAGCCGGTGGCCACAGATGATGGCGTTAATTTCTATGCTATAAAGCACAGAAAAGTATGCCATTTAGCATGTCCGGCCTATTTTAGTGTTACACACTTTATCCCAATGCTAACAGTTCAATGTTCACTGCAGTATCATCTGAGGATGTCTGGACTTCAGCCTGCAACAACTCTTCAAATATGCATGTCAAAGGAATTAGTTTACAAGTCATTTGACCTACTATTGCCTCCTAGCAATTGTCCACCCATCGCCACTCTTCCCTACTCAACGTGGAATCTTCAAATCAATTCGGAAAGGGTACATCCAAGCAAGATTTCGACAAGCTCCGAATAGTCATGTTTTCGCAAGACATGTCCGCGACAAATAAAATGGCTGACATGTCAAAATCGGGCCTACTGCCATCCACAGAAGTCAGCCTGCATGGGGAATTTAGTAATTCTATTGTAATAGAATCTTTGCAATAAGGTAGGTCAATTGATAAAGTTTTAATTCTTGTGGATATGAAAAAGGAATAGCCTTCTGGCCTACATTGCAGGATTAACATTTGACTTTTCGGGGTGACTTGGAGTTCAAGCGGGTTTTGACATTTCTTGGTAGCGTCAAATTGTTCTCGACTAAATTATAGAAATTGATGAAGAAAATCGGAATGAATTACATAAAGCCTTCAGACAAAATAAAAAAAAAGGATGTATGAGTGTGAAAATTCTCATAGTTCTGTCCAAAGAAACCAAAAGTAATTGTCCAAATACCCAATCCATTGTTTAACTGATTTTGAAATACCCAACCAAAAAGGCGTAATAAAAAAATGAAAAAAAAAAGCTGATCATGTTGGCAATTATTAATCATTCTTAATAGGTGTGCCATTAAGATCCATACACATTTTATTTTTCATAGATAAATAATTATTTTTTTTTAACCTTTTTCAAAAATGACCCAAAAAAGTAAAAGACACTTCAGTAATTAAAGCACTAGCAGCATCATTTTTTGACCACCACAATGTAGTTGTAAAGTTTGCGAGGAGGGGGAGGAGGAGGGTTTTGCCACACGGGCAATTATATTACAATAGAATCTTGGCAATAACATATGTTTACATAAAATTATTCTAGTAAATGTTAATAATTAAATTAATGAATTACATTAACCCATACAATTTCTATATTCATTCACAAAGAATGGGGTTTGTCCTGGTAATGTTATATGTATGTGTTTTTGCTTAGCATCATTGCCATCAAGCAGCTGACCCAATAAAATAGAAAACTATCTTATTTTTATTGTTATTACAATAGTTTTTAATTAATTGACATCTTATTTGTATTATATATATATATATTGTTAAAAGGAAGTTGCCTTGACGACAGGTTGAGATTGTTGATTGATTATTGATATTGGGGTTGTCTAAAGTGGTGACTGGTTTCTCATGGTTTTATATATATATATAATACAAATATAATGTCATTTATTTAAAAAACTATTGTAATAACAATACAAATAATAAATATAATGGTAATTAATTATTATATACAGTCTTTCAATCGACAAAAATAATAAATATAATTCTAATTAATTATTATATACAGTCTTTCAATCGACAGTTCTTATTATTTTTATTATTACAATAGTTTCTTAATTAACAGACATTTTATTTGTATATATTTAACCATATGTGCAATTAGCTAATTGAATACCAAATGTAAATCACATCATTGCAGCCAATGCTTAAAATTTACCAGTAGAATATTAGCAATCTAATTTCAAACATTGGCTGGCATGGTATGACATATTGAAACAGTAAGATTCGTATTCAAATCTTAAGTTTCACCTTTTTCTGTCATCTCTCACTGACCGGTCTATCCCGCCCAAATTTAAACTTTTTGGTATCGAATTGTGTGTGTAGCAATATTAAAAATGTATAAATATATGTAGAATTCAGCATAAACACACACACATTTTGATCTCAAATTAAAGGCAATAAATAGGGATAAAATAGTATAATTTAGATTTCTTTTAGTTATATAATTTTGTATAATTTTAATCATTTATTTTGGATTATAAAGTTCGTATTTATTGCTTTGTTTAAATTTCGTTTAATAATAATTCTAAAAAAATCTGATGTAATATTTAATTAAAAGTTAAACTAATCTTATGTTCCCTTTTTGTCTTTGAAATTGAAAAGCATCGGTCAGTGATAGATAATAGATTAATTAAAGAAAAATTCCCCAAAGTATAATTAGTAAATGTAAACAATAGAACGGCAGCTTTCTTTAATTAAAAACCAACAAAATGCATTGATTATCCTCAGGGCAGATTAAGTAGAACCTAAAAATATCTTAACAAAAATGTGAGAGATCAAGATAAAAAAAAGAGGCCATCTTAGACTTGCTGGAGACATTCACTTAAACTTTAGCTTTGCTCTCGATCACTGAGAGTCTCCAAAAATAATAAAAATAATTTGTTCCTGCCAAGGTATGACCGAGTAAAGCACCTAGATTATTCTCCATCGGGAGATGGCCTATCGGATGCCGAACTTTCCATTGCCCGTCATAAATTCACCATGAAGATCTGCTGCCTGAAATGAATGAGAAAGCTGCTGCTGCCGTGAAATTAAATGAAATATCTAAATACAAGAAAGACTTGCCACTCGTGAACTTTTGCTGCTAAACTAATGGAATCAGAAAACTTCTTATAAAACAGGTACCTGTCTGTGTTCAAACTCTAGAGTACTCTAATAATATGCTATAGCTCTTCTTCATACTACTTATCTAAATTATAAAATGTAAAACTACCATATGTATAACTAAAACTGAATAATTAACTTAATGTGTAAATTTCTCTACTAATCTAGCTTACCTCATTCTATCTTGGGTGCGTATTTTTAAAATCTACATTTTATCTATATTTATTATTTAATTATTGCATGCTCATAATTATCTCAATTTTCAAAGTTTAAATCTATGATCGTTTGAAACAGTGAATGCGTGTCACATTTTCATTAATATGTACTTCGTCGGGCCAAGGCAGAGACCAGCCTGACATTCTTATTTCCTTAATAACTTCACTTTCATATAAATCGACACGCATTCAGTGCATCATTTATTGTAATGCAGGGTCTACTACTTCGCAAATGGCTGGCATATTAGTTGTAATAACTCCCAGTTTATATATGTTTTGTATTTATTAAATCTAATGAATAATTCTAGAAAATCACATTTCTTTGAGAGTCGCCAGAGTTCTTGAGTAAATGTTGATAATGTAGGGCCGAATTAGAAATTATTTAAATCTCATCATAATCGTTTATACAGTATACATGTGTTACGTTTTAGAGATGCGATGACCCATTCCGCCGTGAAATTTCCGGATTCTTCAGGGTTGAAATTAACCCCAGTCGTCCTACACAAGCGGGCATAATGGGTGCTCCCGTAGGATTTGACAATGTCATGCAGCCAGCCGGCAAACTGCGACACGGACCGCTTGTCCCTGGTTATGCTTATGTGACACCTTACTTCGTCGGGCCGAGGCAGAGACCAGCCTGACATTCTTATAAACTCATTCGCGGCATTGCAGTTTCAATATACTGCCATTCCATATCGCCTTTCTAAAGCATACCACGTGTTCTTTCACTTAATTTTATTATTCTATATATCACTCCGCCTCTGCATTATCTTCATAATTCACTCTCAAATAAATGTTTGCCCTTAGTTATAAATAAATATTTTAATTAAATCAATATATGTCTGCCATTACTCTTATAACCCATACTTTAGACTCTTGCATTGCAAAGGTATAAATCCCTCCAGGCATGCATTAGAAATACTTACTTGAGAATTTTAGGTAGCTAGATTACGCCTTCAAATAAATGTATTCCTTTTGTAAACAAATAAATAATGTATTCTTTAAAATATAATCATGTTGCAAATCCCGCTACTGAAGCGGTTAGTCCATAAAATATTATTAGTAAATGTTTTATTAAAATGTGTGAATAAATAATTTTAAACTATACGTCTGCAGTTACGTTTCATTTATTCGATACCCATTCTATATAATATTTCCTCGATTATGTAAATATGAATGTTTAATTAATATTAGTTTGATTATTGGCTAACTCGAGAATAAAATCATGAGTCTCTTGCATATCCCTGGCCACCGTGCCTAAGGAAATATTTACTAATGTTGCATCAGATGCGTTGTTTCGTGGATTGTATTGTGGAACCGATAAACTATGTTCGAACTCAGTACCACGGGTGGCTTCGCTACTCGATGGTGCTGCTGTTCTGTATGGTGGTCGAATTCTGCACTATGTTTATGAGTCACATGTTTTCTGACCGTTACAATATACAATATATCAAAAGCATATAACATGTACTATTTATGTATAAAGTATGCATATATAAATTAAGATTATAATATTAACAAAATTTCAAAAAAATAGTAATATAATTATTAATAACAAGTAGAGAGGGTAGATTTGCATATATTTTATTGATTTTGTGTTCACTCATTCATTCACTCAAAAATAATAAAAAAACCTTACTGTATTGAATTTTATTTTTTAAAGCAAGTGAATCGCAAAATGTCTGGCTATCATTATAATAAAACATGTTCTACACGATATTTTTCAATAACTTGTTTCTTTTATAGTAATTTCATTATTAAGAAATGACTTCTCTAATTGTTTTGATGTTTTTAAGTCAGATAATAACTTTAAGCATGTTTTAAAATTTTCTAACTTTTGGCATTACGTTTGGAAAACATTTTATTATGTGAAACACTATTTCTTAATTTTGGAAAGAATGATAACATAATAAAATATATTTGCTTTTAATTTAAACTGATGAAATTCTATTAATAAATATGATCATGTATGTGTGACGATAATGAAAAAATAGCTGCTGTCATATTATAAAAATTATTTATAAATTTTAATTTCTTATAACATCATCATGTAAATTTACGAATTTTTACATTTTGTTTTTGTTTATTTGTTTTCATTTTTTTTGGATAGCATGTAATTGAAGTCACGTATATTGATAAAGTATAATATGTAGCTTCACTGTAATTTTGAAATGGAAAATAATTGTATATATAATAGTCAGATATGGAAAATATGTGTCGATCTTTTAATAGATTACACAGTATTCAGATATTCCTGTACTAGTTAATAATCGGTCTGTGTCGTAAATTAATTAGCATTACTTTATCAATAAGAATTTATTAATAAATGTGACAATCGACAATGTGTATGCATGGATTTAATTTCTCACACTCCTTTAACTATATCCTGTTTAAATAGGTATAGCGATAGTATTATGATTCATTTGTTAGGATGGAGATTAATTATTATACCCTTAACGAATAATATTTCTGTTGTGCAATTTGACACTAATTAAACTGTAGTAAGCCAATAAACATCACACGATTATAGATCACATGATCATTAGATCCTAAAATCTAGGTGCAGTGCTCTCAGATCCAAGGCTCCTCACTGACGAAGGCCACAAGCCAGAAACTAGTCTAGGGATATTGAATGAGTAGGCACTGGATGGGGATTTTATGCACAAACCTTCTGACATCCATTGATTACTCTAGCTTGCTGTGTGTGGCAATACGTATAGTGAGATTTGCCTGTTTTAAACTGTAGCAGTTGGCTATCTGTATATACTGGCCAAATGATAAAGGTATGTGTAGGAGATTGTGATCTGGGCCAACTGATTAATGCTGGTTCCACACGAATTGTGCATCCTGGGCATCATACATCTTTTTCACACGTCTTTGGTTGTATGTTAATGTTTACACTCCTCTTCAAGGTGTTAAAAGCAGATGGAAGCCAGTCCCTACTTTGGGTGAAAGTGATGTAGTGAAAATTACACTACAGAAATATTCATTAATTGGATAATCTCTAGTCTAATGAATGAGAAATAAAAATTATTAATAATTATTATACCATTTTAAATAGAATTATGTTTATAATTTGAACTCAGTCAATTAAGTGTGATGATATTTAAGATTCACACTCTCAGATATAAGTACTTTGGACTGGCTTGGATATATAGAAAGACAAGTAAAGAAGAGAGTGGGAACCACTCTTTTCTTGTTAAATTCTCTGTCCCAGTGCTTAAGATCTGATTGGTTACTAATAGTCACAAGCGCTTGAGAAGTTTGCACTCTCTCAATTTAATTTTCAATACCGTCTGCGCTTTATAAAAATATTATTTACTGTATTTTAAGAAAACAAAAGTATTTTACTAAAGCACTTTAATTAATATAATTGATTGATTAAAAACTGATACTGATAAAATATAAAAATTACAATTTTTCAATAACTAAAAATTTCCACTGCATAGACCACGCCATCTAGTGGTTGTTATGAGAATTAGATTTTTTTCTTTTTTATAAATTTTTAATTATTTTTTCTGCTTATTATTTTGGCAGATTTTGAGAGAGTGTGTAATGTGTTTTCATTGTGTATGCAAAACCTGCAATACAATTTTATTTATAAATTATATATATATATTGTACCTATATTATAAATGATTAAATTACATTTTTTAACCAGATGCGAATAAATAGTAATTGAATTCGTAGATCATGTATTTAGGCTAATGATTCTATTTTAAATTTTCATATTGCTCAAGTCAATTTGAAATAATCTCAGGATTAAAAGATTATGTATGATAAGGATACTAAATCTGAAAATTTGAATCTTTAATTATAAGTATTATTAAGGATATGATTAGATAACAAAGAGTATTTTATTGTATTCAATCAATATCTTATGCAACTAACTATTACTATGAATATTTATATGAAAGTATCAAAAATAAAAAGAACAGTGTTTCTTTAAAGCTGCATGTCTTTAAAACAGTGCACCCAATACAATAATGTGACCATACTTATTTATTAAATTGATGGCTGATGAGTGTTAAAAGTGATTAAAGACAAAGATTAGATAATTAAGAAAATATAAAATCTATTTATTAACAAACAAACAAAAATATACTATTAATTAAATCAACATCATAACTATAACAATAAATCATCAACAGTAACTTAATATTTTCATGTTTTAATTAGGAAAATCATTTCTAATTTATTAATAACTAAGAGTGTAGTATATCTTAACATGTGATGTAAAATGAAAACACATTATTGGGGAAAGTTGCTAAATATTATTTAAATAAAGTGGAATACAAACAATAAACAAAAGAAAAATGTTTATTAGATCTCTTGCTAAATAATAAAGATAAGTTTTCTATAGATATCTGGACAATAAAGTTATATATATATATATTGTAACCAGACCACCGTACAATCCCTTTTATTACCTCAGTTGTAACAATTTCCTGATGAGCATATTGTAGGAAGGAACCATCGATTGGCTTTCCCCAATACGGATGTCACTCCCCCCATGACAATATTTCCTGCTCATCAGAGGATGTAGCACTATAGAGACTGGAAACACCTAGAAATTTCTGGGTTTGGTTTCCCAAACGACACCACTAGAGTTCTATCTCACTACAACTTGACTAACCTAGGTCTAGTTATGCCAGACATAGCTCAGAAGGCATGAAATTCCCGTGAACAAAAGCAATGAATAACTAGTGATGCAAAAATAGAACTGAACAAGTAAAATTAATTTTAAGTAACAACAGTTTTATTAACAACAATATTGATAAGTCCTTCCAATAAATTTCATCATTTGTTTCAAATGAAGGCTCACTTCAATTCCTCTTGTGTGAAGAAGTCAAAAGGTCTTTTATCAAGTATATGTCTACTATTACTGCATGAATATTTTTAACTATTTGTTTCATATCTGTATATCCCTTTTAGGTAGGTAAACAGATAAGTTGATAATTCAGTCAAGTATAGATGTGCATTTATACACATAAGTTTCATTATTTTACTTAGACACAACCAATATGCATGTAAACATTTGTGAGCCATATAGCATTTCATTATTTTTAAATTTATATCACAGGTAGGTAAACAGGTAATATAAGCAATTCCGGATTTGTGGACTATTTATAATCCAGTCAAGTATAGATGTGCATTTATATACATAAGTTTCATTATTTTATTTACACACAACCAATATGCATGTAAGCATGTGTAATTCATATAGTACTTCATTATTTCAATATGCATCACAGATAAGTAAACAGGTAATATAAGCAATTCCAGATTTGTGAAGCTTTTATAATTCTGTCAAGTATAGATGTGTATTTATACACATAAGTTTCATTATTTTACTTAGACACAACCAATATGTATGTAAGCATTAATAGCATTTCATTATTTTTTTCAGACACAACCAATATGCATGTAAGCATTTATAATCTTCATTTAATTATTCTAGCATGAATATTTGTTATTTGGTCTGCCACAGACGTATATTTTTACACATAAGTTTATCAGCGGTTTCATTTATAATCTTAATTTAATTATTCTAGTATATAGCATGAATATTTGTTATTTGGTCAGCCACAGAAGTATATTTTTACACATAAGTTTATCAGCAGTTTCATTTATAATCTTGATTTAATTATTCTGATATATAGCTCAGATATTTATTTTCGGTTAACATAGACATAAGTTTGTTATCAGCATTTCCGTGTTGGTGGAGCATTTATAATTTTGAATATAGAACAATTAATGTTTTCATATTACTGCATTAATTTTTTATTATAAACTTTATTATAGAATTAATAATTGAATTATTATTTTTAATGCTTACCTTTTGACTTGTTGTTTTCTTTCAATAACAATGGGGGCTTGATGAACGACACTGTAGACTGCGACTGGAGCTTACTTCATGATCATGGATAGAGAGAAAAAGCAGGCTAACCTCCCATGTTAAATTGTTTCTTCATGGATATGCTTGATTTTTCTCTCTTGCTTTACTTAATAAAACTGATAAAAAAACAAACACTCTCTGATAATCTGAATTTTCCAGCCTATTTATACTTTCTCTGCTTGATTTTTCTCTCTTGTTTTATCCAATACAACTGATAAAAATAACTACTCTCTCTCTCTCTCTCTAATAATCCAAATTTTCCAGCCTATTTATCCTCTCTCTGCCCATTAGAACAGATTCACTTTACATGACCCTTGCTTCAATTGGTGGTGTGTGTTTTCATTCACGTTCGTGCCTTTTCCTCCAGCTCATTGGCTATTCTTTTTGGCCGTGGAAGACCGTTTTCAATTATCTGGCTATGTGTTTTCGAATTCTAATTAATTTTAAATTTCCTTGCCTGGAGCATTGACTTAACACCTAAGTTATTCTGCCTTATGAATTATTTTTCTGAAATACAAAATAAGCTTATCTTTTTTTAATGTTTAAATATATTTTTTTCTTTTTTACTTTATTGATTTTCTTTTTTTGGATTGATAAATTTTAATAAAGAAAGATTTATACTTTCTTTAATCGCACATTTAAACGTATTTGTTTTCTTTTTAATTTGAGCAAATTATCTTTTTTTTTCATTGCAGTCAATTTTCACTATTTCTTTGTTTCTTTAAATTTTTAGTTTTCCTTAAACATTATTAAGTTTTTTTTTTTTTTTTAACAACAAATCATGCTAGTCTTTTTTAATTTGGGGGGGGGGTCTTCTGAATATATACGTGGAACAGTATATCTGTTTCAATATATATTCTTCTTAACATATGGTTTATTTCATCTAATTTTAATAGGTATGAGTAAGAGTATAATAAAATCCTTATTAAACTCATTTTGTAAATGTAACTAATATATTGTGGTCAGGAGTTTGACTCAACTGGACAAAGAATATCTATAATAGTTTTAGTGCTGCAAGTATCATTAATAATACTATATACTCTAGAAAATTCTTAGTGTACTAATATGGATATAATCAGATATTTATAAAATATTTCTACTATATAATACCTTCGATATCTTTAATTATGCAAACGTGATTAAATTAGGAGACCAATAAAACATGAAAATATTAAATATTACTTACTAAACTATCAATAATTATTAATTAACTTTTTAACTATTTATAAACCAATCTCCATGGTATAAAATAATAACATGTACATACTTATATTAAATTGTAATTCTAAAATTTAAATGTAATACCTGTATAATCTTTTGTTATATTTCTTTTAATATTTACTAAGGCATTAAACCTTTAAACATGTGCACTTGAAAATACGAAGGTAGGGACCTCTACAGGTCTTAACCACAAGCTTACTGTTTGGAAGAAAAGAGGGGAACCCTTCTTTACTGCAACCTACTTTCTATATAAATAGGTGAAGTTGAAGGGGTTAGAACTGAGAGCATGAAGCTATTCAATACTTCACTGATTAAGTCCACAATTCTTCAATGAGTCAATGGAAAGATCTTATCGTTAGAAATCTATTACGACAATTTTAAATTTATAATTATAAATTTATTTAACGCACATTGATTATGTAAGTAATATTTACTAAGGCATTGACTCGTTGTAAATCGAAAGATTTTGTGAGTACTAATGGGTAATAGGAATTGTGAACTTAATCAGTGAAGTATTGAATAGCTTCACGCTCTCAGTTCTAACAACTTCAGCTTCACCTATTTATATAGAAAGTAGGTTGAAGTAAAGAAGGGTTTCCCCTCTCTTCTTCCAAACAGTAAGCTTGTGATTAAGACCTATAGAAGTCCCTACCTTCGTATTTTCAAGCGCACATGTTTAAAGGTTTAATGCCTTAGTAAATACTACTTACATAATCAATGTGCGTTATATTTCTTTTAGTAAGAATTTTTTTTTAACTCTAAATATAGTATTTAAGCATATTTAATAAACATCACATGATCATAATTTCTTATGTTAGCACATAACTGTTATTAACACAGGCTAAACTCTCCATACAATAATGCCACTCAATGCCAACCAGAGTAATCAATGGATTCCAGAAGGCTTGTGCGTAAAATCCCTATCTAATGCCTACTCATCCAATATCCCCAGAGTAGTTTCTGGCTTGTGACTTTTGTCAGTGAGGAGCTTTGGATCTGAGAGCACTGCACCTAGATTTTAAGATCTAATGCAATCCTCCAGCAGCCACGTTTTATCTCTACTTAACTACAAAATGACAATAAAATTGAAAACACAATAATATTTTCAATCTAAGCTCAATAGCTTTTATAGTTATATGGGTCTGAACTCAGTTCAGTACCTATACATTTTGGTGTCTTTGGTTCTTTAACAACCATAGGCACCACTATCCTATTAGGCAGTATTGCTGTTAAGCCAATAAACATCACATGATCACCATTTCTTATGTTAGCACATAACTGTTATTAACACAGGCAAAACTCTCAGCTAGAGTAATCAATGGATTCCTGAAGGCTTGTGCATACAATCTCTTCTGGCATCCATTGATTACTCTGGTTGGCACTGAGTGGGTCTGAACTCAGTTCAGTACCCATATCTTTTGGTGTCTTTGGCTCTTTAACAACCATAGACACCACTATCTTATTAGGTAGGATTGCTGTTAAACCACTAAACATCACAAGATCACCATTTCTTATGTTAGCACATAACTGTTATTAACACAGGCAAAACTCTCCATACAGTAGTGCCACTCAGTGCCAACCAGAGTAATCAATGGATGCCAGAAGGGATTGTATGCACAAGCCTTCTGGAATCCATTGATTATTAATAGCTGAGAGTTTTGCCTGTTTTAATAACAGTTCTAAGCAAGCATAAGAAATGGTGATCATGTGATGTTTATTGGCTTAAAACCAATCCTGCCTAATAGGATAGTGGTGGCTATGGTTTTTAAAGAACCAAAGACACCAAAATGTATAGGTACTGAACTGAGTTCAAACCTATATGACCATATAAGCTAATGAGCTTGGGTTGAAAATATTATGGTGTTTTCAATTTAAGACTCATAGTTTTGTAGTTAAGTAGAGATAAAATGGCTGCTGGAGGGTTGCATTAGATCCTAAGATCTAGGTGCAGTGCTCTCAGATCCAAAGCTCCTCACTGACAAAGGCCACAAGCCAGAAACTAGTCTGGGGATATTGGATGAGTAGGCACTCGATAGGGATTTTATGAACAAGCCTTCTGGCATCCATCGATTACTCTGGTTGGCACTGAGTGGCACTACTATATGGGGAGTTTTGCTCATATTTAACAAATATAATATATCCTTGTAATTCAAAGTTCATTCAGTCTTTTAACAGTTCAATAGTGTTTGCCCTGGCACACTCTCTTAAAATCTTTGAAATGATTAAATCTTTAGGCATTTTATATTGGGAAATCCCAATGGATACACAAACAAAACATATTTCTTAGAGTAGAGTAATTAATAATGAAGTTTGTGTTTTTTAAATGAAATGCAATAATGTTACAAGTTGTATTTATTTTCTGGTGTGGGGTGGGGGTATAATAAATAATTTTGTTGACTGACAGCATTCATTAATTATAGTACTTCAAATCTGTTTACGAAGATAAAAAATCCATTAGTTAAAATTTGTTTTTTTTTTTTCCATATGTCATAGCATCTGCCGGGACGCGAACCCACACCCGTCTGCAACCAACTACTTGCTTGCATGGTGGCTGCGATACCTCTCGGCTAACAATGCAAGACAAGTTAAAATTTGTTAGTAACAATAAATATTCAATACACAGGTATTTATCCAGAAAGCTTTATTAACTGTAGTGAATATAATCCTAGGGGAATTTTAAAAGAACAAGTAAATTGATACTATGGCTTGCTTAAAAAAAAATAATATAGCATTCTAAAATGAATTTAAGATTTCATATTTCACTTAAAATTGTACAATTTCCTTTTTTTTTTAGTGCATTATGAAATAATGCATGTTGTTTCCATTTAGGACAGTTTTGAGGTACATTTGCCATCCAGAGGCAAATGTTTGTTTAGTTATCTATTTCATTGTCATTCCACTTCAAAATGCCAACATGGCACTGCAACATGAAATCTTATTGGGAGACATATAAGCTCATAAATCCACACCGAACTACTTTGCTTTCTCAACTTAGGAATAAATAACAAGCAAATCATCAGGCATTCTAAGAACTGGCTCGTTGAACCCAAGTATATTGACTTTGTACACAAATTCAATGTCTCCTCACTTCCCCATCAATCATTTTTTGGTTTGGAGAAGGGATTCACAAAGATTTAATCCACAGTGTCAATTATGTCAGACCGATGATGAAACAAACCGATGATGAAACAATCCAGCATCTCTTTTACTCCTGCTCCTTTCTAGCTCCACTTCGCGATTTTATTGTCAATAGTGTGTCACCTGGAATTACAGATGCTTTTTCCATTAGCAAATCCATAGAAAAGGGTATCTTCTCCATTATCATCAGACTTTCCATTTTCCTCCATTTTGCAGTTTGGCTTACCAGATGTAAGCTAATATTTACCCAAACCAATCGTGACATCTGTCAGGTTTTCACAGAATTAATCTCTAAAATTATGGATAGAGACCAACTTCTGGCTCCTGGCTGTTTGTTCCAGGAAATCTGGACAAGAATTAACCTTAGATACAAAACACTCATTGCATCCTTGTGCGAACATTAACAAACTACTCAATATTCAATTTGTCATGAACTAATGTTTTCTGACTGACTACAATGTTATTGTATTTTTATTTTCAAGAATAAATTTCTTTTAATAAAAAATAAAATAAAATATGCCAACATAGCTAACTAAATTTATTCTCTTTATAGTTATGCAGACAGCAAAAAAAAAAAAAAATCCTAATAAATATGTATATTTATAGATTTGTGTCACATGATTAATTAGATCATCATCTTTATTTAAAAAAAATTACTCTTGCTCTTTACAGGAAGATTTTATCATTGTTGCTAGGATACGATATGCAGTAGATGATTTTTTTAAAACTTTAAGAAAGTATAGCATAAATTTTTAATGAAATTATTCTTAAAATTATAAAATAATATTTTAAATATAATATTAAATTAATTACTGACATTGAAACACACATTATCACACTACAACATATTGTAAATATTTAAATAAATGATATTTTTATTTTATTTTTTATTTTATTTATATTCTCACCATAATTAATATTAAATCACTAAACATCACATGATCACCATTTCTGGCATCCATTGATTACTCTGGCGTGCACTGAGTGGCACCACTGTACGGAGAGTTTTGCCTGTTTTAATAACATAATTAATATTATTATCACCAGTAATAACAAATCTACTTAAATATTTTGTAATTATACTTTTAAATTTAAATACGTCTAAAAAACATAAACATTTTTACATGCGCACTCATGTATTGGAATGTTGTTAAACTCTTCTGCTTCTATTAAGTGTAACTTTAATTGTATATGCAGAATAGTAAAATTATTACTATACCATTACTACTGTAATTTATCCTTATATTGTTGGTATTATGCATTTTTATACCATATATTGTTCTTTCAAAATTAACTTTATGTGTTTAAGAGTGTTTTAATAATTAAATATAAATCACAAAAAAAAAAAAAAATTGTTACACGTATTTTGAAATGCTGTCTATGTATATGAAGCCATCTTTGTTTTATTCTTAAAAAAAAATTACTTTATAAAGTATTATTATCAATAATATTAATATAATTTTAATATTGTTATTTGCAGCTATGATAATAATGATATTAAAACAGGCAAAACTCACTATATGTATTGCCACACACTGCAAGCTAGAGTAATCAATGGATGCCAGAAGGCTTGGGCATAAAATCCCCATCTAGTACTTAATAGTGATATTAATAACAAATAATAGTTATAATATTGATAAGCCAAGAAAATATATTAAAATTATAATTATTGTTGGAATTCGTATTTTAAATTTCATTACAATATATACTAACAAAACATCACATGATCACCATCTCTTATGCTAGCACATAACTGTTATTAAACAGGCAAAACCTTCCATACAGTAGTGCCAACCAGAGTAATCAATGGATGCCACAAAGCTTGTGCATAAAATCCCCATCTAGTGTCTACTCAGCCAATATTGCCAGACTAGTTTCTGGCTTGCGGCCTTCATCAGTGCTCTCAAATCCAAGGCTCCTCACCGACGAAGGCCACAAGCCAGAAACTAGTCTGGGGATATTGGATGAGTAGGCACTAGATGGGGATTTTATGCACAAGCCTTCTGGCATCCATTGATTACTCTGGTTGGCACAGGGTGGCACTACTGTATGGACAATTTTGCCTGTTTGTACTAACAAAAATAATTATTATATAAAAAAAGGATTAATGCATATATGAAAGAGGCATTAGAGTAAAAATTGAGAGAAAGAGAGGACATTTATATAAGCATATAGTTTGCTAAAAGTCTGGATGATTATTTATGGTTTTATTACGAAATGTTATTTATATAAACACGTGGGTGTAGTAACGTAATGTAATGTTTTTTTTATATATACATTACTGTAACCCAGTGTAAAAGTCATTGGTTGTTGCTCCAAGCTGCATGTAACAGCATCTTAAATTAGCACATGTATTACGTAATGGTATAGTTTAAGTCTTGCCCACAAATATTTTGAAGTACCACAATATCTGGATCACAGGTACAATGTAAAAATTGACCCCTTGTGTTTTTACATTTGTACATGGTAGGTTATATTCAATGCTCTCCTTAACATCGCAAAATTTTGGCAAATCGTTTAAAAACGTTAGATTTACATGCACTGACCCATCAATAAGTATTTTAAAAGCATAGACAAATCACCTATAAACTTACCGTTTATTTTTATATAAACCAACATTTATTGACTACGCTTAACTCGGGAGTTAATTCTACTTTGAACCTGATAATTCAATTGGTAATTTATTTGTATAAATTTAGTATATATGTTGCAGGGAAGAGACAATTTCTTATCTTTAATCTGTAATAAATATATTCATGATCTATATATGTAATTATATGGAAAGAAGCCAAACGTCCAGATATGCACTATTGCTATTAAATTTACTTTCACTCATCCGTCAGTAAGAGTTTTAAAAGCGTAGATGAATCATGCATGTTTAGAGCTTATTTTTATATAAACCAACACTTATTGACTGTCTTTAACTCAGGACTTGAACCTGTTATGAGCCTGATAATTTAGTTGACAAATTATGTACAAATTTAATCCACTATAAGCTTGTAACTACAAGCTTATAAAAGTAATGTCATGTTATAAATGACTTGCTTTTTTAATTATTAAATTTAATACACATATCGCAGGGAAGAGACTATCTCATTTTTAATTACACACAACTTTTGAATTATCTTTTATGTAACGGGATGTATATATATATATATATGCGTTACATTTAAATTTTAATACTTAACTTTTATGTAAATATCTAATACTGAATTAAAAGCACAAACGTTCAAAATGCACAAATAACAAATTATTAATTCACTAATAAGTTTAATTTAAATATTGAAATAAGATAAGCTTTAAAAAAATTATAGAATCAAAGCAAAGATTCTAATCTTTAAATAAAATACAATAAAAACCTTTTGATTTTAAAAATAATGAAGAGAGTTTTTGACCTTTAAAAATAAAAATTACAAACAGATCATTAGCGCAAAATGACCATTGAAAAGATGATTACGAAATAGATAAGAGTCGAGGAATAGAAACAAAGACTTGCTTTTCCCGCCCAAAGATATAGACACAGACCTCAGTGGAAAAATCCATGTAGCCACAAATCCAAAATCTACTTGGCCATAAACTCAATGAACCAATGAAATACAGACATGGAATATGTTTGATGGATACGTGCATTCGAGAGATAAGGTGTCTGAGGACTATAAAAAGAAAAATCCAAAAGAAATAATTACTTAGAGAATTAGAAAATTGAAGTTTTGAATTCATTCGTATTTGCTGAAAGTAAAAATAAAAATTTTAAAAGTTATTATCGCCATCACCAAGAATGTAATCAGCTTCATCATGCTTCCTTCGGTTCGGCTGGCCGAAGGCAGCCTTCATCTTCACGGATCCCAGGATCGAACCACTGGTGCCATATGCAGAAATCCTCATCAAACTTCATAAATCGTCATCGTCCACAAGAAAAGGGCCCTTGCGTATATTAGATCTTTGTTGTGAAAGAACAAGCACAGACAAAGGAAGGTACAAATTTATAAATGATAAAATGAAATATAAACTCTCTTAAATTTAAAATCTTCGCACTTTATTTATCTTTGAAATGAACTATAGACTTTCTCTCTTGAGAAACCTGAACTTTATTTCTAATTTTTTTAAATCTTGCAATGTTAAAAAGTCATACCTAAAGTTTTAAACGTAATCTCTTAAAATATGGATTGTTTTTTTTTTTTTTATTCATGCTTAATAAGATTTGTTTGTAATAGGGTAGGGGTTTGCGATTGCAAACTTAAATTTAAAGATAAAAACACATATCGTTATTTGTGCATTATTGAATTTAAAAGAAAGAAAAAAAATAGGTCAAATAGTATTTGCGGTAAAATAAATGAAATACAATGTGCCATCTTAAAATGATTTAAAACCTTAAACTAAAGATTTCTCATTAAATAATTAAATTAATAAATTGACTTAAATTAAGTTGAGTGTGGGTAGCTGTAAAGCCTCGTTTAAATATATGTTAATTTTAAAGGGGTTTTGATTTCAGATTATTTGTTTCGTAGTTGTCTCAATGCTGGTGAAGAGATGTATGGATGTTTACATCAGTGTAATGTGAAGTGTGTTCGCACATAAGGGCAACATGCCCAACTGAATGCCTGACTCCAAAGCGGCAGTCATAGCGTTGTAATGGATGCAGACATATTTTCTGCGCCATTAACCCATTCCAGCTCTATGGATTGGGACAATAAGCCGGCAAGATAGACCACTCTCCCATCCATATGAAACGTTATTCTCTTTATTATATTACTTACATGATTCCTTCGCCAGACAGACATACATTCCTGTACTGGACGAAGGTTATGTTTCTTCAAATAATATTATGCTGTTCAGATGCACATTCCTGTCAGCGTCCTTTGATACTAACATGTTCACATTGCATTGGTTGCCGATATATATCTGGCAACGAGCATTGGCGTGGCTGCGGACATCTGGCCTGGAATCAAATGTTTTGAAGATCTTCTAAATGCGTCGTCTGGGTGGCTATGCTCAACACTCTAAGATTAAAAATTAAAGTTAAACACAAATAAAATAATAATAAACAACATAAAGCATAATTGTTTCTTTTATAATAATTATTTTTCATTAAGTTTGTGTGTTATTACTTATATATACGTAAATAAAACATTTTTTGTGTTATTAGTACTGATAGTGATCTAGTGATTGTTTTTATTATTCTTTATTAAAAATATATTTTAATAAATGTTAAACCTCTGCTACTCCATGAGCTAGTGGCAAGGGCTGACAGTCGTGGTAAAATATATACATAAAAGTAGGATCCTTAACAGCACGTATCTGTCTACTATATAAATTTTTTAGGTTCAAATAGCCTAGTGGCACCCTGTACGGCAGATATGGTATGACTCCATCGATCTCCAAATCCCTGACTGTTATACTTAATTGTAAATATCTGTAATAAATATATTACCGATCTATATATGTGATCATATGGAAAGAAACCAAATGTCAGAAATTTATGTGCATGGTCAGTAAGTGTTGGTTTATATAGGTGATTCGCCTATGTTTTTAAAACACTTATTGATGGTTGAGTGCAAGTAAATTTAATACCAATAGTGCATGCCTGAAATTTGGTTTCTTTCTATATGATTACATATATAAATCACTAATATATTTATTACATTTTCATAACTCTTGGCTTCACTGCCGTACACAATTTGAATCATTTTGAATGTTTCAGTAGTAGGTTTGCCCAATTTAAAATAAAATTTAACTTTAACATCATGGTTTAAGATATGAAAATCATGGTTACAGTTCATGCTATAATTCATGATTCACGTATGGTAATGCCTTAAAATTTATGTGTAGAGAAACTGCATCATTTTCGTAACACACGCTTTGATTTAGAGATGGCACTGCAGGTAGCTTCAGGATAGAACCAATCATGCTTTAATCACCGTATGTCCGCTTGATTATTCTTTTTCAAAAACATTCATTTATTTTATTATTTCTTTTTCTTGTGGTGAAAATTGGTAATAATGAAATGCATGAAATATATATTGAAGTTATTAAGTTCTTATTGATTCATTATGTGGAGAATTGATTACTCAATCGTCCAATAGATGGCACTAGTGGAGTAGAAAAGAGTTTCTCTTTTAAATAACAAATTAATTACCCCTAAACTTTATGTAACTACTTACTTTAAATTATACTGTTAGGAGCATTCTTTTCACACTATCCCAGAGCCATCTATTGAAAATCTGAATAATCCATGGATACTAGATGATGCCACTATTATATCAACTAAAAGTATGACTTGGCAATATTCCCATATTAGTATCTGATATGGTAGTGTAAAGAAGCCTTTTTTTTTTTACTTTTTTTTATTTACTAACATGCCAATAATCTGAAATTATTATGTGCATATAATATTATAGATTTGATATTAGGCCAGCAACTATATATTTTAGGGTTCTCGATTTTATAACAACTAAATAACCGGCACTTGTCATTCTTTGATTTATATTTAAAATATGTTTGTAGAAACAAATCCTTTCCAAATTGAAAAACCCAGCTATAATCAATCGAACTTTTATATTATTTTGTAATTTTAAAAAGTAAAGATTACAATTTAAAATTGATAAAACAAATTATTGCCCTGTGTCGTTTAACACTCTGCTTAAATAACAAACTCAAGAGCTGATGGTTCTTGAAGTAATTGTCAGCCAGAGGAAAGTAGTCTGTTTTGCTTGAATAAATAGATCTGTTGTTATTAGCCTGATAGTTGAATGCCACAACTTACCTGGTAATATTAAAGTTAATAATCTTGTATCTTATTTATACGTTAAATATATAATTAGAGGGAATTTGAACTCAGACTTTCAAACTTTCTTCAGTCATCCATTCCATCTTATACAACTGATACACATGACCACATATATGTGAAAAAGGTAAATGAGCTCCAATTTATGTATTTCCTGCTGAACCAGCACTCATCATTTGGTTGGGATCAGCATCTTCCACACACACACATATATATATATAATCAGATGGAGTGGATCACTGAAGGGAGTTTGAAATTCTGGGTTCAAATCCCCTCTAATTACATCTAGCCTAAGGATATATACCATACTTGTATTTAAATATTAAATGATGTAATTTTTGTTTAGGAAATGGTCGCAGATGTGAAGAACAGATTAAATGAGAAAGGCGGTGATTCGCGAAAAGACTATTTAATTGAGTATGAAGAATTTAAAGAGTTATTTAAAGATATCAACCAGGAATCATTAAATTTAATATTCCTTCAGCTTCAAAAACAAAAGATTCTTACAATAAAGGACATATCTGCTGACTGTAAGGTAAGAGGTTCAGAAATGAAATTTAAGATAAGCATTACAGTTAATAATTTTTATTAGTCATTTATTAGCCTAGAGATAATCCACTTAATGGATAATATTTCTGTAGTGTAATTTTCACTACACTGCTCTCACCCAAAGTAGGGGCTGGTTTCTATCCGCTTTTAGCAATTTGTGGTGGAGTTTAGTCAGAAACCTGTAACCAAAGATGTGTGTTTCCCAAGATGCACATTTCATGCTGTATCATTATTCATCAGTTGGTCCAGATCACAATCTCTTACACGTATCTTTATCATTGTTCAGTATATATAGATAGGGAATTACTACAGCTTAATTGATAAGTGTCAACCTTACTGCCCTCGCAACTCTGACTCCAACTACTTTGTTGAAGTATATTAATAATTTTCATTAGTCATTCATTTGACCCGAGATTATCCACTTAATTCTGTAGTGTAATTTTCTTTCTCCTAAACAATGATAAAGATATATAAGAGATTGTGATCTGTGCCAACTGATGAGTGCTGGTTCAGCATGAAATGCATCTTGGGGATCATACATCTTTGTCACATGTCTTGGTAATATGATTATGATTACTTCCTTTCACAATGTGTTGAAAGCGAATAGAAACCAGCCTTTACCTTGCATGAGAGTCGTATAGTGAAAATTACAATCCAGAAATATTATTCATTAAAATTTACAAATGTTTTGAAATTATATTAGTCAGTAATTATAATTCTGTACGGAGTATTTTTTCAAAATGAAATTCATTGAAAACCTTTTCACATAGAATCATGCCACTTTGAAAATTTATTTTTTTTTGCAAAAATCAGCTTGGATATCGACATTTACTGCTGAACTAAATAACGTCTCTTCATATGATTCAGAAATTGATAATGTTTGTTTTAATTTTTTAATCTTTTTATACGACGGGCCTTGCCAGTATACAGGAAGTGCGTTCATCTTTATTGCCTATGATTTTGGTTCAAATCCTGGCAGCTTAAAGCTTTTTAAGTTGTAATCAGGTTTAGAATTTTTCATTCAGACAGCTGGTCCACAGTCATATTTTCAGTTAAATATCTAGAACAACGAGGGAAACTGCTTAAATCGTTGTTACTGAACAATTGCCGAGTTTAGTGATTTCTTCCCCCCACTCTTTCACTATGAAGACTATTGGAAATATCTTTGTGTTGCAACAGAGTATTTAAATATTATTTTGCTTTTTTGCTACTACCCTTTTATAGTCCTTTGCAAGGTAAATGCTTCTCTAATAGCCCTTCATAGAAGAAGAACGAAGGTGGAAGGATGGCAGTTCTTCCTATGGCTCACATTGTAAGTAGCATGAATTAAATGTGAAGCCATTAGTTGCCAAAACTGTATACTAAATCTATTAACATGAGCTCTGGGTGAATTATGGAGGACTGCTGTGCCATGACCATTGAGATAAAGGTCATAGGTCCCTAAAATGAAAAATGTCTTCTATGGTGTTGACAACCATGGAACAACTCAATTGCAAATTATACCTTCTGTGGTGTAATCTTCTCTTCACTTAAGAAGTAATAAACTTATTTCAACATTGAAGATATATCAAAATTAAAAAGCGAAGATCCACAAATTAATTGTCCAGTATGAGAGCGATGTAATTGTACTTTAGGAGATTCTTCATTCTTCTAATAGTACATATTTTCCTAAAATTTTTGAATTTACATTGTTTATTGAGAGAATGAATTATAAATGTGGTCTGACAATTTCTGTTCCAAACCATCTTGTAAAGCTTTCGGGCTTTTTTTTTAAAATAGTTCAAAATGATATTACACCCATAATTCGGTTAATTTTTATGTATGCAATATTTGTAAATTTTCCAATACAAACTGGCCCTATCCCCCACTTCATATCTTCTTATATCTACCAAATTTTTCAGAGATTTCATTTCTCCTAGTAATCATGGAGATATGTAAGTGAAGATAGCAAGTTGTTAAACTATTAGAATAGATGGATTTAAACAATATGCGCATACTTTATGATGCCAAACAAGGAGTAACATTTCATTCTGGCAGATGGGGAAACAAACGAACTTCTGATTTATGTTTTGTTTCAACAAAAAATTGGTTTACCCTTACCTCCTGAGCTGAAAAGAATTTGTTCCAGATTGGAATGAAATAGCAGTGATCTTTACAGCCAAGTTTTGTTTATCTCATATTCTGAAATTGCTGACAAATTAATCACAGGTTGATACCAGTAAAGAAAAGTGGAGAGAGACATGGAGAGGCAAGGTTTTGGTCACTTAAAATGTAAAAGTATGATTAAATGAATATTCTTACTGATAATGAGACTACCAGTCTTTTATGTCAGATTTCTAGATTCGTGATTGACAGAAAGAGAAAAAGCCTCATTGGAGATGAATTAGGAGTTTCTCTTTCACAATGTTCTTCAAGTATTAATCAGATAAAACATGCAGAAGATGATGAACTTGACCTCACAGAAGATGATGAACTTGACCTCGATTGTCTTAAACCAGGAAAGGTCTCAGGAGCTGCAACATACTTACAGAGTTTCTAAAGAAATGAGGATCTAAAACCCAAGCATGGATGGCAATATTATTCTGTACCATTATTCATACGGAAAATTCCAAAATTTTGGCTTAAAAACTAAAGTAGCAGTCTTAAAAACAAATAAATCTATCAACATGCCAAAAAATTATTATGCAATACCATTATTATGTGTTTCTGTAAGCAGTAGCTGAGAGCATCTATGTACTCATAGAAGAAACTGGATTTAACCCAGGAAGAAGCTGCTATCAACTAGTTTTTATGTTTTAACAACTCATATCTCAAGGCTTTCAGAATAAATTAAAAACGGGGGTCATTTTTATTGATCTAACATCAGCTTAGGATTCTGTTTGCAAAAATGGTCTTCTAAAAGTTTGTAAAATGATTAAACGTAGGAAAAACTACTAATTTAATTGAAAAAAAATGATCTCAAGAAAAATAATTCAAATGACACCAAATGGGTAACCATAGTAGATATAAAATTCTACAGAATGGTCTTCCATAGGGATTCATTTCTCTCACCTACATTATTTAATATATTCGTCAGGGATCTGCCTTAACGGGGTGCAATTAATTCATTTATGATGATGATATTGCTTTGATTTCTCAAAAGAAATTCTATCCCTGAAATAGAAGTCTGCCAATAAGGACATGAAAAGATTGGTGGAAAACTTTTTCAAAAACTTGGATCTTATTACTAATCCAATGAAGTCACTACTCAATTTTTTACCTAAACAACGGAGAATCCTATCATCATTTGAATATACCCATTGCATTAAACCTATGCTATTTAAATCTTGGATTGTAGTCTAACTTATTTTTCTTTTTTCGCTAAGGTTAAATCAAAATTAATTTCTAAGAATAACCTTCTTGGAAGGCTAGCATATTCTGTTGATGAGTACTGTGCTCCTATTTAGAACAAAGTTTCATTACTAAACTTTTGGATGCTTATTTAAATATTACCATGACAAATATTACTGGTATACTTGTCTACTCCTTTGCAATGAGTTCTTGTTCTTTCATATCGTCCTCCGCTAGATATCAGAAGGAAAGTTGTTTCGGAGAAAATGAGTAAAAAAGCTGTTAAGCAGGTTGGACTAGCCAATAATACAAGATAATATAATTTCTCCCTCCTAAGACTTTTCTCAAATCAGGATCTCCCTTTTGGATATTCAATGAAAAATCTACAATTTAAAGAAGTTATTGCATAAAACATGGAATTCTTATGATGAAGTTCCAAACAAATTTCTTTATCCAGATTTAACAATAAAGCTACCTGGATTTGATAGTCTTAGACCCAACTAGAGAGTCTCTTTCACAGATTTAAGACAATCCATAGTTGTTGCTGCCATCTGCTTTATAAGTAGAATTTGTCAGATCTTGATCTACGTAGTGTAGATAAACGCAAAGCAAGAACCACATAATTATTGACTGCACATTCTATTGCTACTGTGATAGAATTGAAGAACTGTATAGAGCCATCTGGTGAACATCTCTCTTTATTAAAATCTCTAGGTTCGTCTATGATATTTTATGAATCATTAAGCTATCAAAAAAAAAATCCACACATTAAATAAATCCAATTTAGACACTTGATATTTTTTTAAATTTTATTTGAAATTCAAAATCATAGAAAACATTTGAAATAGGGAAATGTGTTAAGATTATAGATGAGCAGATCTATCGAGACTTTGGGTACCATCCAGTAGATTACATATTTAAATTTGATTGCATCTTTATAATTTGTATCCTGCAATACACCAAAGATTTTTTTTAAGAAAAATATAGAATCTACATAATAATTAGCAATATGGCACACAATAGTAGATGCACTTCCGATCGAGTTGGTAAATATTTATTACGAATTAAAAAGTGTCAATGAAAATAATTAAATCTCAAAAAATGAAATGAAAAAACATCACACGATCACCATTTCCTATTCTTACACTAGGTTTTTGAAACAGTAGCAGCTCTCTTCCAACAGTAGTGCCACCTAGTGCAAGCCAAATGGATGCTACAAAATTTGGTGAATCAAAATCCCTATCTAGTGCCTACTCATCCAATATTTTCAGATTAGTTTTTTGGTGCAGTGCTCATGAGCCAAGACTCTTCAGTGGTGAAGGTCACAAGCTAGATATTAGTTTGGGGATATTGGATGATAGGGATTTTGATGCAAAGCCTTCTAGCATCCATTGATTACTATGACTGAAACAGGGTGGCACTATTGTGTGGAAAATTACTGTTTCCAAAAGAAATGACTAAATATACATTTTTTGTGAAGCAATTATTCTGATATATAAACGAAGCACGTCTTTTTCTGGATTACTCTTACTGTCTGTTTCAATAGTAGTCCATTCTATGTCAATTTGTTTTAGAAACATTGGTTGATTTTCATGCTTGTTGGCCGTGGATAAAAGAATGGTATTTAATATATTCTTGCAACCAATAATTTCTCATTCTTTTCAAGGAGTATATCAACCTTATCCATTTGACAGTCATTCCTTGGCCTATTGTTTTCCAAATCTATATCTCTAAGACTTTAAATCTTTTCTTTTTCCTATGTATTTCAATTCTGCTTCATATAAAAATAAAATTTAATCAAAGCATTTAACATGTGTCTTTCATATTCCAACTTTAGTGACTCGTGAAATAACTTTCTGTTAAATCCTATTTACTTGATAGCATTAATCTATTTTAAAATTTTACATTCAACTGTAACTCCTTTCTTTTAGGTCTTCCATCTATATTTAGTATTTCTGTTTTGGTAGCATTTATGCTATTATTTTTTCATTGTTTTTTCTTTATTACTTAACATTTTTTATTCTCTCTATATGCTATATATCAGGGGTGACCAACTTTTGTGTTGATAAGATCTACTTTTTATTTTAAAAATGTGTTGCGATCGACTTGTTGTCACAGGCATAGTCTAAGTGGAGGGAGATATGAAATACATACTGTTTTTATATATCTACCTAGTAAAAAATAACAATTATTTAACAGCTCAAAGAATTCATGTTCAGGGGAATTAAAGCAACACGAGTAATTATTAACAATATTTATTAATTCAAATTAGCTACATTAAATCAAGATTAAAAATATTATTTTCAATAATGATACGGCTTAGTTAACTTAACCTATCTAGAATTGAAAAAAAAAATTAGAAGAAAAATAAAAGTAACAAAAAAACTTGAAAATCTTGACTTAATTTGTTTCACTCGTTAACTGACAGCTCTTGCCAGATTGGCCTCGCGATCGACCAAAAATGGCTTTGCGATCGACCAGTGGATCACAGTTGACTTGTTGGTTACCCTTGTATATAATATACAAATATATTGAATTAGCCCTTATTGCTATATAATATGCAAATTAATGTGTTGATCTATCTATTATGATGACTTGTACAAATTAGTCCAGTAATAGGAGGTAGTCTTAAGAAGTAATGGTTTTTGCATCGGTTTTCAATTTAGTAAAGTAAAAACAAAATCTCAATTTGGTCAATGGAATCATACCGCTGTGATCAATCTGTTAGTTTAGTGCTCAGTCATCTCAGCCCTGATCAACTAATGATAGTAAGTCCACCATATCTACAATCCCCATATCTGCAATAATGGGCATCAGTGATTTTAAAATAAATAAATAAATAAAAAACTTAGAAATTAATAAAAAAAAGTAATTTTAATTTCTATATTTTTTTTTAGTTTATTGTATAAAATGGAAATAAATATAATCTTATTATAATTTATTTGTAAATAAATACTAATTATTTTAACGAGCATATAAATAATTTTATGGCATATAAAATATGTAGTCTAAGAATATAAATCTATTTCAGAGAACAATCAGCCCAAATACGTTTTACGCCCAATTTACAAGCAAGATCCCCCAAAAGAATCATTTAAATAAACTTGTAGATAATGATGAACTTTCTATTATACCATTGCCAATCTATTTTGTCAGGTAAAAGATAATCTCCATTACCCGACTTTCACTTTGGTAATTAGTAATAAATCAAGCATTGGTAATTGTTGTGTATTCGAATGCAGACGCTCAGAATACCATCAAATAAATCACTAAATGAAATTTAGATAAGGGCTGGATAATGATGAAATATTATTAATAGTGAAAAGTTCTTGATACACTCCAACACAATATATATAGTTCACTTATGTTTCAATTCCCACGATGCACATAACAACTAGCTGAATTCTGTATGGTTTCTTTTGTGGCCCCAAGTTCCAAAGCACTGGCTCGACTCCTCAAACTTACGGAGTTCTTTGGCTTTGTTCAGCTGTTACTCATGATCACGTTCGCTCCACACTAGAGCGCTACCCCATCACTTAACCTTCTTTCAGTTATTGTTTATTAAAATCTCCCACCAACAGTTCACTTAGTAAATCCACTGGAATGAGAACAACGCATTTTGCTGCACCCTCTCTTTATTCATGCAGTTTGGCTTCTGCAATCCAGGGTTCGTCCTTGATTACTATCAGTCTTGTTTTCTTCCTGGTGTTTTTAATTAGTCACTTCAACTTTCTATCGTATCAAAAAATATTTGCAATTAGCAAATATTTCTTGGCATTTACCAAACGCCATTTTCTTATCACAAATTACGTAAATATTTTCTATTGTTAAATCCTACACAAAATTAATCATAAATTAAACCTTTTTACTTTCTATCTGATTTAATTATACAATGTCTGCTTTTTGTAAATTACTTTACCTAAACATTCATTAATTTACTCTTATCAGTTAGTGATCTCAAAATATATTTCTCTAATATATTTTCCTTACTTTTTCTGGAGTACAAAAAGACTTTTAATTTATAATTATTGCATTGCAATGTACATATTTTTACAAAATACAGCAGTAATTCAGAAGATTGAAAGATCACGTGATCACCATTTTTTATGCTTGCTCATAACTGTTATTAAAACAGCATCCATTGATTACTCTGGCTTGTACTGAGTGACACTACTGTATGGAGAGTTTTGCCTGTTCTAAAATTGAAAGATTTTATGAGCTGGCTTGATATATATTAAAACAAAAATCGGCACAAATAAGAAGTTTCAGCCTTTCCGAAGTATCAATGGTTGATTTAATTACTATATAATGAAAATGATCACCTTTTATCTGACTTAATAGGTTGGCATTGATATAGCAACAAGTAGATGTTGTTTAAAAGGTTTATTTAAATGATGTTTTAGTGATCCAGCTTGTAAATTGTCTTATCAATGTATTTCGACATTTTGTTTCGTAATATAGATTTAAATAAATAAATATAACTTAAAAAGCTTGTATGATAACAAATGTTATTTTATTTCATACAATGAAGATTTTTTTAGCCAATATTTTGTCTTTTTCAGGGTAATGTATATATGTTCAAACAAAGATTTTCACAGGTTACGGATATAAATGGTACATTTTATGGGTTCTTCCATGTATAATATTAATTATAAATATATCGACATTATGGCTTGATCACACAAACCATCAACTGAGTGATGAATTGAATATTATAAAAATGGGTATAGAGGTGCTGAAAATACTGATTTACAACAATGGTAAATGAACGACAGATTGGATCTATTCTAAAATGCTACGATATAAAAACAATATATACTACTTATCAAAAGATTAGCAACATTATAACCAAGCCTAAAGATTCAATCCCTCTTGAGACTATGAAGTTTATGGAATTTCATGTGACATATGTGAAACTTCTTATGAAGGTATGAGCAATTATTGCTTCAGTGCTAAAAGAGATGAACATGCTAATGCAGTTAAACAACACTCATCATCATCAGCACCCTCACTGCATGCTATGGATTCAGACCACAGTATTGGTTTCTCTAGTAGATCCTATCCAGATGTGACACTGTACTAATGTAAGATCAAAGAAATCATTGAGATACTAGAAAGACCAAATTGTATCAAGAAATGCTATGATAAATGCAAACTTTTTCCTGTTTGGAATAATTATTCTGGAGATTTTCTGACCTTTATTTTTCAATTTTATATACCTGTTTTTTTCTATTGGTGGATCGTTAACATTGTTGTAGATCAGTCTTAACAGCACCTCTACAAACGTCTTTATAATATACTAGTCATCATCCAGTTGACCGCTTGCATTTATAATCAGTATCTTACATAGATGAACTTACAAAATATGTCACTTATATATGTATGCGCTCTGGAAAAAATAATAAAAAAACATCAATTATTATCTAATTGGGTAAAGGAAAACTGTAAATAGTCAATTAAATACTGTCTCAGTGTTCTTCGACCATGAAAAATCTTGCAATTATAAATTTACTTTTAACGTATGTGATACAAAAAATACTAATGGAAGAAAGAAATCATAAAAAGAGGAAGATTAAGGAATCAATGTTGATAAATAAATTTAAAGATAACATAATAAATAGACAAACAGCAAATACTGAAAACACATATCATGAAAAATCACGTGATGTTAAACTTTAGTATTACTTTACAGTTGATAAGGATTACAATGTAATCGAAAGCTCTACTGATTAATTCAAATATATATTTTATTATTTTTACCGTTACAATTATTTGGATCTTATATATATATTACGAACATTTGAGAGTAATACATATTTTAATACAGTTTGCTATTATCTATAAGTTTTTGTATCCATGATTTAATTTTAGACCAAATGTTATGGACATAGTGAGTCTACATATACAATTATATTGGAATAAATGTAAATAAAATAAAATGTTTATTATGTAATAAATATTGTAATAAAAATAATGATGTATATAATGGTGGTAAAATGTTATAAAACGTCTAACAATCCACAGAAGTATTTTCGGTTAATCACTTAACCTTCTTCAACTTTCCTTTAATTTCAAATATAATGAAAGCAAATGTCATAAAGGAAGATAACGAAAGCGAAGGTCATCTGGTAAGACTGTTAAATCACACAGCACAAAAACAAAAAATTGTATATAATAAAAATAATGATGAATATAACGTGATAATATGTTATAAAAAATCTTACTCTTCGACATTCACTTTCGTTATCGTACTTGATAACGTTTACTTTGATTATATTTGAAATTAAATGACAGTTGAAAAAGATTAAGTGCTTAACTAAAAATTCTTCTGTGGATTGTAAGACTTTATTATAATATATTATCATCGTTATATTCATCATTATTTTTCATCATATACAATTTTTTGTTTTTATTCTGTGTGACTTAACACGTAATAAATTTGTAGACTTATGAACTACATGTTTCTGTAAGATCAGTTCCCAACGGGGTAAAAAAAGTAGAAATATCAAGATCAGTTTAATTAATTGAACACTCTTAGAACCAGCATATCACTTAGATGCTTGAATGCCACTTGATCTCCCAAGTGACTGACAGTACATTCTTTTTTAAAAAAAAACCTTTATAAAGAGTTTTTATTTCCCAATTTATGTCAATAAATGCTAAACAATAATAGTCCTATTAAATAAGTGCAAACATGGCTCTTGCTAGACCCAATAATTCACAGTTATTCTGCATAGATTGGCAAAGTGGCAAACTTGAGCTCAAAATCTATTATTCATGGGCCAGGTTTGCCTCTTTCATCACATGAACTTTTTACGAATTCCTGAACAATAAATTATTTGCTTATTTTTATTCAAAGGTTTTCGGAAAATATGTTGTGTTGTTTTCTGTTGTTTATATAGCAGTCTAAAATTATCTTTGTTTAGGTCTCACGTTTTTTTTTTTATGAAGAGGTTCTGACAACATCTTTGTCTTTCGTATTGTTTTTATACATCTTTATTATTAAGAAGATTAAACTTACAAATGTTTTTTTATCTCATTTACATATTTCCTTTAGTTTTTTCAATCTTTATACTTTATTAAAAAATATTGAGTTAATATTTCATTTCTAGATAAATAAAACTGTATTATCTCATCTTCTATCTATATATTTTTTAACAATAGATCATACCAATCAAAAGTTTCGTCTATCCTTCTTAAATCATTTTAATAGTTGTTTGCAGTTCGTTGTTACTATAATTATGTCCATTCAGCATTCACACACGTCTTAATTGCGCTTGAGATTAATTTTATTTGGTTTTTCTCTTATAATAATTAGCTAAAACAAAATCTCATGTTCATTCAGAAGATATGTTAATGTCAACCAATTCTTTTGATGAACCTCTTCTCTCATTGACTTCATTAATTCTGTTGGACTTTGATGAAGATCATGTGTTTTGTTAGTTTCTCCTTAACTGTAACTTTTACAGATTGTTTCTCACTGTTTTGGTGTCTGTATCTATTTACTTCCAATCCATTTACAGATCTCTCTAATTGTGCAGTTGTAGACTTCTGACTTATTTTCTATATTGATTCTCACTTGAGTAAATTCAAAAAAGAAACTCCATATAGTCATTTGAATGAAAGCACTAACATAAGATGCTACTTCTGTGTTTGAATGTCACTTTTATTATTTTTATTATAAACTCATACTTTTTCCATCATGTAATGTTTTATTCCCGCAAACTTTTAGATTCCATTTAAACTGTTTAGTCTATTTTATATTAAATGTAATGTAATTTTTAATGGATTTATCTCATTAGCTTTCTATACATACTTCTTTTTGTGTAATATTTGTATTTTGTTAATTTTTTTTTAATATTTTCTTTGTTCTACATTTTATTAATTGTTTTATTATAAAAAGATAAAAAATAGTGCATTTTTTTTACCGTTTCATCTTTCTCAATTTCTATCCTTTCCTGAAATTTTCGTAAAATTTTATATTTTTTGTTTTTTATTTATCAATATAATTTTTAAACCCTATTTTTTTTTTTCTAGTATCTTTCTATAATTTATTATTATTGGTTTATTTTTTGGCAGAGAACATTTTTTACATTTTTAGGAGCTGTTTTCTTCATTTTACTTCAGAGCCACCTATTGTAAGTTTGTGTAAACAATAAAATGTTGGATGGTAGACTAGTTTCTGACTTATGGCATTTGCCACTGAGGGATAGTCTGTAATGTGGATACAATTACACTATCATCTGGTATCTTAGTTTATTCAAGCATGCAAGAGATTGTGCTAGTGTCGGGCAATAAGACTGCTTCTAAAAGCATATATTAAATGTAAACAGAGAAAGTCACTGATGTTTTGTAGATAAAGTGTCTTTATTCCCAATAAACATCACATGAAACTTAGCTTATTAGGAGCAGTAAACCACCATTTGTATTCTTCTTAATATTCATCTATTACAAATTTAAGTAATTTATTTAGAAAGGTAATAGCCAAAAACTTGTCCTACAATTTTGAAAGCACGATTCATCATTTAGAGTTCCAGTGATTATTCAAATTACAATGATATATTTCCGGAATAGGATAAGTAGTGCGGATTATTGCTCCTAATTCGACTTTTTATGTTTTTACATTTACTTTTAATTCTGTCAATATTAGATTTTAGTATTGAATGCGATGTTTGATTATATACTTTAATAATTATATATTTTTAATTTTAGGTTTTGAAATTTTCAAGAAAAGATGACGCTAAAGTGCCGATCATAAATGATGTTGATATTGGGATTATAAAGTAAGTATTGTTAATTGGCATTGTAAAGTAGTAATCTATTTTTTTCCCCACATGACTTTTCGCCTGACTATAGATGCATAGAAAATATACAATAGTTCTTTCTACCTTTGTTGTTAAAAAAAAAAAAGGAGAAGAATGATTTCCAAGATGAAGGATATTTTGTTATTGACGTTGTTAATGTAAAACTGAGGAAAGACCTGCATTGTGTCATGCAGTGAAAGAACAGCAAACGTGAAGCTTAAAGTCCATAGACAGTCTCTTACCTCTGTCATTTCCACTGCTTGATGGTCTTATGACTTTCAAGCAATAATCTATTCAATTGTCTTTTGTTTCTTTAACTAAGTAAAAATGCTGTAATTCATTTTTTCATTCACAAAAATGTTAATCCTTCTTTAGAAATGAATTAGTTAGTGAACTTTTAAAGCATTTGAACTAATCAACTTATTTTTATATTCTACACAAGTGATTATAAAATATAATTCGATAACACTATCACTTTTTTATTAGCAAAATGTCTATTCATGTATTTATATAATCTATTACGCAGACACATATATTTATGTGTTATGTCGAGTAGAACAATTCAATGTTATTAGTAATATTTAGCCGAATACCAAAAGCTACTCTGCTAAATATTATTAATATCATTGAATTGTTTCATTCTGTAGGACCCATAAGTATGCTGGTTGGTTTCTAATTAAATATACTTGTGTATATACTTTACATTATAAATAGGGTTATTGATTTATTTATACAATCTACCTATATGTATTTTTTTTTTAATTCTTTCAATCTTATTCTAATTTCTATCATCCCACAGGCTATTATTTTATAGATAAAAAGTCTAGAATATAAATAAAAGCTATTAATCCTTGACTTAATTATCTAATTGGTAAATCTCAACAATTTTTTCAGAAATTTATGTTTAAAAAATCACACCATTCATTCTGTTATATTTTTGTACTTGTAAAAATAAAATTTCTTTTTGGCCGCATGATGGCGCTACTTGAAAATAAAGTGGCTAACAGGTTTATCTGGGCATAATTGCTGAGATATTCTTGACTTCGTTTAAGGAAAAGCCATAATACATCACATCACATCAGTAATAAGGTTATGCTTGTGAATGTATGGGATTTTTTTATTAGTGAGAGAGTCGTATAGTAAAGATGGATTGCACTCAAAAAAAAAAACAAGGAAGTGAAGCATTAGGGGGATTGATTTATAAAAAATATAGTTTGGGAAACTTATAAAGGGGGGGTAGGGTTTTACAGTATCAAAAAAAAAGAATGGATGGGGTGTAAGAAATAAACAAAGGGTAGCTGATTTATATATAAAAGTAGATGTGGAGATGGAACAGGTCTGTAAAATTAATTATAAGCAAGCTAATTACAAATGTTATAGAGAAGAAAGAGTCCGAAGAATTTATAAAAAGGTAATAAGAAAAGAAGAAATTGTTAAAATTGAATATTTGAATATGCAAAGTAGCAGGAGATGAGAAAAATGGCTGGAATTCAAAGCAATTAAAAATGAAGAGCTTGAGGTATTAGCAGTAGTGGAAACATATCTAACAGAAGAAGAACCTACTCTGGAAGACTTGATATGGCTGGGTATAAATAGAAAGGAAAAAGATTGCTAGTATAGGAGTTATGTCAAAAAGATACTTAAATACAGTTAAGTGTCAAGAATATTAGTGATTTGAGATAAGGTTATGAAGACATGAAATAGATGGTGGCCGTAGTATATATATGGCCACTGGAGACAGCCAAGCTATAATGGATTAGAACAGTGGCATATATGAATGCCTAGCTAAGGATATACAGAGTTTCAAAAAAAAAGGGGATGAAAATAATGGTTAAAGGGGATATGAATGGTCATATTAAAGAAATGGATAATGTGGATAACAAGAATGAACAGCTTTTGAAAAATTGTCAGAGAGTGAATTTGAGCATTAGAAATTTACCAAATATTTATGAAGGACAATACACATGGTTTAGAAATAATATATTTCACACAATAGATTATGTATTAATAGAAAAAGAGGGACTGAATAAAGAAACACAAAATTAAAGTGTTGATAATGAAGAGAGATGTAATAGTGATCATAATTTTTTTTATAAAACAAATGTTTTGTAATGTGATGGAAAATAGTAATAAAAGTAGAAAGGATAATGAAAGATGTGAATGGAGAATAAATGATAAGAATGTGTTACAAGAATATGAAATACAAGTAGAAGAAGCCATGGAAGAGTTTGTTGGGGGTAAATGTAAGGACTGGTGTGGTGAAGTAGAAAAAGTGGTAAATAGGGTTTTAGGTGAGAATATTCATAAGGATAAAAGTAATAGAAAAGTGAGATTTAGTATAAGTGTAAAATGGTGATCAAGGAACACGATGCATTCATTTTGACAATAATACCTCCAATTTTTTCTGTAATTATTTTCATTAATAATTCAGTCTGTCCATTAAAGTATGAAGATTGGCTATCTTAATATATATCTGAGCACTTATAGCATACATGTGGAGAGATGGTAATCTGGACCAACTGATGATTGCTGGTTTAGCATGAAATACGTATATTGGTGATTATTTATCTTTTCAACATATATGTGTTCAGGTGTATCAGTGTTATTAGATAGAGTGGAGAGAGGTGGGTGGTGTGAAAGTCTGTGCTCATATACCCTATATATTAATAATTCAGATAAAAGAGTAGTAGGTATTTAATAATCTCATGGAAATCCTATATCAACTATTATATTATCTACGCCCTTGATAAATTATGCATCTTCCCGGGTATCTGACTCATAGCCCATGTAAATGGAAATAATGGAAGGAATACTTGCCCATTATTATTTCTTAATAGCAATTTTTAATATTTATTTACTTTTTATTATACTTTGAAATCATTAAGCTTAATTATTATTATAAAAATGTTCACAAACTTTATACATATTGAAAGTTTAAAGAGTCCTCCTTGTATGTTGTTATTATTTATGGACGAAACATGTTGAATCTAGAATAGAAACAGAAATCATATCATTCATCTACAGTGTTTTTTTATTTCTCTCATTCTTAAAATAGTGACGTGATGTGATGTGATGTACTTGTAGCTTCTCCTTAAACGAAGTCAAGAATCTCTCAGCAATTATGCCCAGAGAAATATGTTAGCTACTTTAATTTACATTTCCCAGTCTAAGTTTTCCCATATTCTGCTCCATCCCATTTCTACAACATAATCTTTGTCACCTCTATGACCTTTATATCTAAATCTCCCTTATCTTTTCCCAAACCCAGCATAAAAACCAATAATCCACTTTCTGTATAATCACTTTTTTTCATATTTATTCTTCCATAACTTAATTATTTGTGCCCTTTCTGTTTTCAAGCATTTACATTCAATTAACAGATGCCTAATATTTTCTACTCCTTCCTTACATAATTTACAAACTAAATCACCCATACTTTTCCATTTACATGTGTATTCTCTTGTTGCTAAAGATCCCGTTCGAGCCTTAAACATTTTTAACCTGCAATAACGCCACCTAGTGTGAGCTTTAGGAATAAATAGATGCTAGTGCCTTATAATCCTTATTCAATGCCTTCCCATCCAATACTCCAAGACTAGTTTTTAGCTTGGGGTCTGAGAGCAATACATCTGGATTTTTATATCCATTGCACCTCTTCTCCAACACCCATTCTTTACCTTTTTGCTTAACTATAAAACTATAAGCCCAAAGTGAAAACACGCTCATGTTTTCAATCCAAGCTATTTTTCCAGCATAATCATACAGATCTGAAGTCAGTTCAGTATTTATCAATTTTGCTGCCCTTGGTTTATTTAATAATCATATTCACCTTATAAGACCATTAAAACTGTACATTCATCTTTTCTTTAAGCATACATAAGCTGTTAAAACAGTAGCAAAATGACCCCCCTTCTCTACAATAATGCTATATAGGTATGTTTTATGATCAGTAAGCTAGAAACTAGTTTGGTGATATTGAATGGGAAAACATATGTGATGTGATGCACTGTGACTTCTCTTTATACGGAGTCAGGAATCTCTCAGTAACAATGCCCAGAGAAAGCTGTTAGCCACTATACCTTCCCGTTCCATTTCCCACTCTAACTTTTCCCATATTCTGCTCCATATCATTTCCACAACATAATCTTTGTCAACTCCATGGTCTTTATATCTAATTCTGCCTTATCTTTTCCCAAACCCTGCTTAAAAATCAATAATCCACTTTCTGTATAATTACTTTCCTTATATTTATTCTTCCACGACTTTATTATTTGTATCCTTTCTGCTTTCAGCAATTTACATTCAATTAACAGATGCCTAATATTTTCTCTGTCTTCCTTCCACAACTTAACATGTTATGCACTGTAACTTCTCCTTATATGAAGAATCTCAGCCACTATGCCCAGAGAAACCTGTTAGCCACTTTACCTTCTCTTTCCATTCCCCACCCTAAGTTTTCCCATAATCTCCTCCATCACATTTCCACAACATAATCTTTGTCAACTCCATGGCCTCATATCTAAATCCCCCTTATCTTTTCCCAAACCCAGCATAAAAACCAATAACCCACTTTCTCTGTAATCACTTTGTTCATATTTATTCTTCAATAACTTCATTATTTGTACCCTTTTTGCTTTCAAGTATTTACATTGAATTAACAGATGCTGAATATTTTCTATGCCTTTCTTACACAACTTGCAGACTAAATCACCCATATTTTTTCATTTACATATATATTCCTTTGTTGCTAAAGATCCCGTTCAAGCCTTACACAATAAATTACTTTCCTTGCTTTTATCATAAATTAACTCACACCCAATGTTCTGTTTACTTCTATATATATTTAAACTCTTTTTACTCTCCAATTCCCTATTCTTTATTAATGCATCTATTCTATCTCATTCCTTGCCACTATTACCCTCAACAATTCTCCTAACACAATCATCCCACCTTTTGTACAAGTATACTGATATAAATTATTAATCCAAATCTTCTCCATACCGTATTATCTTTCTCACCCATCTTATTGCCTGCCCTTTACTCGTAATGCAATTAAATACTATTATGGCTATTCTGTATTATCCATAAACTGCAATCTACCGAACATTTTCATTTTGCTTTTTGTATCTCTCATATAAAAACTTGATCATCCCATTTCTCCTTGAATTGCTTCCTTTGCTGTCCACACATCTGCATCTAATGCATGTCTTCCTACTTCCTTTTGTACTTTTTCTACGTAATCTAGAATCCCTTTACTAGCACATAACACATCATTGCCATATGTTAATCCTGATACTGCAACTCCCTTCCATACAATTCTAACTACATCATGTTTATTATATGAAAACATTGTTAATTTCGTCATCAACCCCCCTTTTTTTTTTTTGCTTCATCTATCTCAATTTTTTCTCCCATTCATCCAAGCAATTTTCCTGTTTACTTAAGATGATTCCCAAATAACTATATCTATTCACCATTCTTAACTTTATATCCCCCAATAAAAATTCTTCGTCTTCTCTTTCTCCAGTATTAATCATTACTATATTTGATTTTTCTTCACTAAATTTAATCCCCATCTCTTTACCCACCCTTGCGCATGTCCTCAGCATAACTTCCATATCTTTTCTTCTTTCTGCACACAAAAGGACATCATTCGTAAAAAAAAAAAAGACCCGACAAAGTATATACACCCTTGCCATTCTATTAACGCTACCTCCATTCCTTTTCCTAGTCTTTCTATTGCTCTCTCCATTTCACTCAAATATAACAAAAACAAATAGGTGACATAGGGCATCCATGCCTTAATCCCACCCCATTTTTAACTTTAACTGATTCTATACCCCCTAATTGATATGTGTAGTAATTACTTTTATATAATTTCTTAATAATATCCACTAAAGCTTCATTCATTCCCAAATTTGCTAAACTTACCCATAATCTATTTTTATTTATTCTATCATATGTGTTCTCTATATCTGTAAAACTCATATATAACTGTCTACCTGAATTCTACTCATATCCATAAGTTGTGTAACTACAAATAAGTTATCTCCTATATGCCTATCTGACCTAAAACCTCTTGGCATTTCCCCCACTACATTATTCTCTTCCATCCATTTTGCAACTCTTCCAGCCACCATATATGAGAAAACTTTATTTAAAACTGATGTTACCGCTATTGAGCTATAATTGTTTAACTTTATATGATCCTTTCCCTTTCCTCTAAATAATAATCTTACTCTTGTATTACTCTAACTACCCAGAAAAACTCTTCTCTGCCATCTTATTAAAACATGATAATAGCTTCACTTTTGTCCTATGTCCTAAATTCATTACCATCTCTGCTGCTCATCGATCTAAACTTCTTGTCTTTCCACTTTTCAATTTCTTCCCTGCCTCATTTAGTTCATTTTCTGTAAACCTAATATTCCCATTATTATATGCTTTCATATTTTCTATCACTCTGTTCTTCGCATCTAACATCTTTTCTACATCCATTACATACCTATTTAAGATTCTCTCTAATTCTTCTCTAGAGCTATACTCTATTCCCTCTAGTAATCATCTAGTAATACTATCTCTTTCTCCCCTACATTTCTCCTTTTAATGTAATTGCAAAATTTTTTTACTTCCATCTCTTCCACTTTTAGGAATGCCTCCAACAATTTACTATTCAATTTCATTCTATCTCTATAATTTTTTATTTTAGCCATTTACTATTATTTTATTCTCTCTATATAATTATTTATTTTAGCCAACTTCTTCTTTTTTAAGTACTTTACCCATTTAGCATTGATATCTTTTTCACTTTCTTTATTCTTAATAGCACATTTATATTCTCTGCATGCTTTTTTCCTCTCTTTTACACTTTTACTAACTCTCATTTTTTTATTACTTTTATTCTTCTGAATATTCTTATCTAAAACCCTATTTGCCACTTTTTCTATTTTATCATGCCAGTCCTTATACTCATCCCCAACAAACTCTTCCATGGTTTCTTCAACTTGTATTTTATATTCTTCTAACTTATTCTTATCATTCACTCTCCATTCATAACTTTCACTATTGTTTCTACTTTTATTTCTCTTCTCCATCACAATACTAACCATTTCTATTACAATGAAGTTATGATCACTATTACATACTCTCTCTTCATTATCAAACAACTTAATTTTCTGTACTTTAGTCATTCCTTCTTTCACTACCTATACATAATCTATTGTGTGGAATATATTATTTTTAGACCATGTGTATTGTTCCTCATAAATATTTGATAAGTTTTCAATGCTCAAAATTTCTTCAAAAGCTGTCCATTCTTATTATCTACATTATCAATTTCTTTCATATGTTCATTCATATCCCCTACAACCATTATTCTCTTCCCCTTTTCTCTAAAACTCTGAATATCCTTAACTAGGCATCCACATATGCTACTGTTCCACTCCATTATAGTTTGACTATCTCCAATAGCTATATAAACTATAGCCACCATCCATTCTTGTCTTCCCAACCTTATTTCAAACCACAAATGTTCTTGGCATTTAACAGTATTTAAATATTTTTTTGATATAACACCTATACCCACACCTCTTTTTTTTTCTTTTCTATTTATATCCTGCATACCAAATCTTCCAGAATAGGTGGTTCTTCTCTTTCCTAACTACTCTTTTATAAATTTCTTTTGATTCTTTCTTCTCCATTATGTTTATAAATATCTTGCTTACCATTAATTTTACAGACCCATTCCCTCTCCCCCTCTACATTTATATCTAAATCAACTACCCTTTCTCTATTTTTTATATCCCTTCCATTCTTCTCCTTTTTGATAATACTGCAATTTAAAATCCCACCTCCCTTTATAAGTTTCCCGAATTATATTCTTTATAAATCAGATTCCCTCAGACTTCACTTCCTTGTTTTCCTAAATGCAATCCGTCTTTACTATACAACTTTCTCTTTCCAATAAACCAATCCCACACATCCACAAACATAACATCATTTCTCTCACACAATTTTTCCAATCTCATTTATAGAATGTGCCCTATTTAATAAACACCTCTTGTCAAATCTTGGTTATAATCCAACTACCCCTACTCTTTCTTTAATCTTACTCAAATTCCTAATCAATTCTATGTACTCATCCATTACTCTCTCTGATAGTTCTGACAAATTATTAGTCCCTACCATAACACACATTTCTACTACCTTGCTTTTTTACTTTATCTGTCACATCCCTAATTCTAGCTCCAGGTAAACATACTCTTACATACCTGCTTCTATTTTCCCTTGCAATTAATCTCCACATACTCTAGTTAGTGAATCTCCTATTAATACTGTCTCATAGTCTATCTTCTCTGCTCCATCCATAACATTTTCTACCACCTTTTGGACCTCCTTATGTACTTCTTCCTTATCATTCCTACTCAATAATTCCTTTATCTGCTCAAACTTCATATCTAATGATTTTAATTTACTTCTACATCCTTTACCTCTTCCTCTATCTTACTTATTCTTTGGCTAACCATCTCCGTTGTACTACTAATTTCTCCACCCATATCTCCTGACACTCCACTAAAACCATACTCTGTTCTATCTTCCTAAATTACATTTTGCTCCCTTTCCCCTGACTTTCTCTTTAGATTGTCTTCACTTAGAAACCACTTTCTCACCCCTTTTATCACATTTACATACTGTCTACATAACCATAAACCTGTTACATTCTTCCTAGTCTTATTCAAACATTACGATTGTAAGGTGCTGCCATTTAGCATCTTTATTAATAAAGCTTGCACTAGGTGTCACTATTTTTAGGGGGAAAATTTGCTAGTTTCAGCAGCTAGTGCAAGCATAAGGAAACAGTGATCGTGCGATGTTTTAATGGTTTTCTGACTCTCATGAGTCAGTTTGTAATGGGCTACTTGCTTAGTTAGATCACAGCCAAGCCTTAATTAAAACTTATGCATGGACGATATTATAAGAATAAAAAAAACGTAGACTTCCCATTTAAACAAGTAATATATCTCAATGCACAAAATGCAGACAATGGTGACACTTGGCTGAGCACTTTGATTATGAGAAGACAAAATTTCTCGACAGCTCTCAGCCAATTAATATTACAATTTCTATCTAGCTTCATCTGCGTTTTAGCGTGTTTAGACATATGGAAGTTATTAATTTTACATTATTTACAACACAGCTTTTACAAATTAAAACCATGTATAATTATACCCTTTAATAATAAGAAAGTAATTATACGATTGTTAGAATATTTATGTTAATGGCAATTTAACATGTGGTTATTTGTTGGGTTATTTATTCATTTAGTTAAAGTATTAAATGTTTTTCGAAAAATTCAAACTTATATTATTTCTAAATACATTCAGTTTACACCTTTTTAGACACTTTATCAATACTTTTATTTGTATTAAACTAACAGTTTCGACTGTCCTGCAGTCATCATCAATTAACAAGAGCTCTGATGATTTCAGGACAGTCAAAACTGTTAGTTTAATACAAATAAAAGTATTGATAAAGTGTCTAAAAAGGTGTAAACGATGATATGTTTTAATAGAAATCAATACATAGGAAAAGAAGTAGAAAATTATATTGCATTCAGTTGTTGGATTAACACATATGTTAGTATGGAACACAACATTTTGAATAGTATTGTTCTCCTATTCTCCTTAGGTGCTACTGGCCTAGAGCTAGCCTAGGAATAGAACGGCTGACTTTAAAATTAATGAGTATAGAATTTTAGGGTCCAGTCTATCTATTCTATCAAAGTTAGCAGTTATTTAAAATTTTATACATTTATCTATTGGGGTCCTTTTGATTTTTCTCCTTTTTTCTCCCTTTAAGGTCAATGTTTATTCTGCTAAACACCACATGATCACCGTTCTTCATACTTACAAAAGCTGTTTTGCCTCTGCATAAACAGGTTGTGTAAGCATGAAGAATGGTGATCATGTGATGTTTAGTGGTTTAATACCAATCCTGCTCAATAGGACTTTGGTGACTGTGTTTATAAAAAAACCAAAGATACCAGAAAGTATGGATGCTAAATTGAGTTCAGATCTATATGACTATACAGCTAATGAACTTGAATTGAAAATATTATTGTGTTTTTATTTTGGACTCAAAGCTTTATAGTTAGCTAATAAAGTAAAAGGTGGCTGCTAGGGGGTTGAATTAGATCCTTAGATCTATGTGCAGTGCTCTCATGTCCTAGGCTCCTCACTGATGAGAGCCACAAGCTAGGAACTAGTCTGGGGATATTGGACAAGTATGCACTAGATAGGGATTTTATGCACGAATCTTCCTGCATCCATTGATTACTCTGGTTTTGCATTGAGTGGTGCTTCTGTATGGAGACTTTTGCCTCTGTGTGACAAAGTTTATGACTGGTTCCCAAACATTATTAATATCACACTTGGTTGACTTAAGGGTTTGTTTACCATTATGATACTAACAAATAAAATACTTATGTCATATATATAGTATATATTAAATAACTAGATTGATTTGATTTTAATGTTATTATAAAATTTATTTAAGCAACGTAATGGTTTATTGCCATCTATGACGAAAAGTTATTAAATCTAAGAATTTTTCTCACACACGGAAAATATTTTAGTTTTTAGTAAAAACTTTTGTTCATAGATGGCAGTTTACGAATTATTTTTCTAAACTGCAAAAAGGTTCTAATATTTTGTTATGAGATATTTTATCTATCAAATCTTTTCTGATAGAAAACAAATTTGTTAACTCCAAGAACGTTTTAGAAAATAAATAAAATATTTTAAATATCCATATATTGTTAAACTACATTAATAAAGTTAATATTTAAATACAAGCATATTTTTTATATTGAAGTTAATATAATTAGAAAGGATTTGAACTCAGACTTTCAAGCTTTCTACAACTATGCAACTGATACACATAACCACATACATGTGAAATGATAAATGATCTCCAATATACATATTTCGTGCTGAACCAGCACTCATCGGTTGGTTCAGATCATCGTCTCCCACACACATATAATAAGTGCTCAGTTTATATTAAGATAGCAAATCTTTAAACGTTAATGAACAGACTTCGGTCTACTCCAATCTTCAGCCGTCCATATCATTGAAAATCTGATGTTAGAACTCTCAAATCCCTTGTTGATGCCAATATAATTACGATATCCACATTGACTTTAACTCACTTTGACTCCTCATGTATAGGACCTTAATATGTCCATATAGGACCTTAATATGTCCATTTAAATACACGGAAGTGGGATGGGTAAAATACAGACTGGATATGTAATATTTAAATACAAGTATGAAACTGATACGACCACATACAGATGAAAAAGATAAATGTTCTCTAATATTGGTATTTCATGCTGAGCCAACACTCATGACAAAAATATTGGCATCAACAAGGGCGTTGAGTGTTCCATCATCAGATTTTCAATGATATGGTTAGCTGAAGAGTTGAAGAATGGAGAAAATTGAAGCTTGGAGAAATTGTTATCTTAATATAAACTGAGCACTGATTACATATATGTGTGGGAGATGGTGATTTGGGTCAACCGATGAGTGCTGGTTCAGCCCGAATTATGTATATTGAAGATCATTTATCTTTTTCACATGTTGTCGTCTGTATCTGTTGTATAAGATGGAGTGGATTAGAGAACTTGAAAGTCTGAGTTCAAATCCTTTCTAATTAATTTAAAGTTAAGATTAAAAATATCCTGATTAATGAAATATTAGGTGTGTGTACAAGACTGTAGTTGCTTGAACGTTATTTTATATAAGTCAATGAGCTTACAAACCAATATCAGGCTTGATGCTAGCTAGAGTTTGTTTACTGTATGGCATTATTTTGAATGATATTAAATCGACTTATGGTCTATAGTTTGAAAAATGAATATTGTAGAAATTTACAGTTCCTAAGTGTGTAATGATATATGGTCGTTTTTGTGGAATGTATGGGGAGTTCCGCTTAGTAAGAAATTTAGTGCATAAGATAAATTTATGTTGGTTAGTCTATATATACTTTGATGTGTGTTGAAAAATTTGCATTAAGTGTAGCTTGCAAATGTTCAAGATTTTCTGGATCATTTTAGAATCGTGTTTTTTTTTTTTTTTTTTGATAGGTAAAGTAGAAGTTATTATCATTTATTTTGGTGATGATATTAAAACCTTACAAAGTTAGGGTGATATTAATATTGCTTACATTTGGAATGATATATGTTAAGCCTCTTGACACAATGTAATGCACCTTCCTGCTGTGTCTACATTTAGATTTTGAAACATGGCTGAATAAACTTGGAAAATTTTTGAAACAAGTTTACCTTTTTTTTTTCAGGTAGCCTTCCCATAATTATCGCAGATAACTGGCCAATATTGATTGATACAAACAAGAATGTAGAATGACTCAGTATTTTCCGTATAGCAAAAAGCAAGGCTTTTGAATAGTACATGTTTTGCTGTTCCTTTATGAGGAACGGCTGGCAAGATTTTTATTCTGAAATATTTAAAAACTGCTTTTTTTTTGGTAGTTGTTCTGACTGCGTCATGTGGTCCTCTCGATGGTGCTGTTGCTTGCAAAAATAATGAAATGTAACATTACCAGGCCAATAATTTATTTGTTTCTGCTCTCCGCCAATATTTCAAAGTATTTTTTAAAAATTTACCATGGTATTTAACAAAATTTGCATTTTAGAAATATATAAAACAAAGACTTTGAAAATATATATTATTTTCTGAATGTTAATTAGAATAAATACATTCACTACTCTGAGCGAACCAAGCTGGCAGTGCATAGCACTGGAATGTGCGGGGGGCCTCTGATGGTTTTTCCAATCCTTCAGATTGGCCAATACATGCTCTAATCTGAGCGAATCGATCTTATGATTACAAAAACAATGGACAACGGCAGCCATTGTATTACTCTCATAGCTGCTCTCCCACAAACAGGCCTTTTCACATGACTTTTGTGAAATGCTTCAACGACATACCCTTTTGTAATTATTTTTACCTTAAAGATGTGTAGGGAAACAGGGTGAAGGACTTACAATTATTAGTATGTAATAGTAGGTCAGGTAAGGTATAAGATCCTTAATTCAAATGCACATAAAAACACTTATGGCCTGTTGAATTCCATACCCTCACATTCTACAGTAGCAATCTATGAAGTGTGTGCTATTTCCATAGTGACGTAAAGCAGAGTGTGCAATGGCATCTATGCCTGCTAACAGCTAATATGAACAGGACTGTTCTAGAGGCTGTAAGTTGGGCCACATAAACAGCATTTTTCTGTGCTTTTGCAAGCCACAGCGCTATCGAGCAGACGCATGACATGGTCAGAACAACTACCTTTTTTTTTCCTTATCTAATATTAGCAAAAGTTGATCTCCATATTTTAGTATTTTTTTTTATCATCACATTCAGTTTGCACTTTAAAATCTTGAAGGACTGCATTATTGCGATCATATTAGAGGACATAAGTATATTTTTTAAATGAAAATGATAATCCAAGAGGATGAAGAAATAGCACAATTGGGCTAGTATTGTAATGTTATTTCAATTTCCTTTTTATTTATAATTACTAATGTAGCATTACATTACATGTGGATGCAAAAAATCATATATTGGTGAACTGCTGTGTCTGCAAGTATGACTGGGTGGCCAGCAAATGAATATATAATAATCACAATATTTTAAGTAATCAGAATAGCGAATAGTCTGCAACAACTCTATCTCTACAGTTCGCTAATGTTCAATTCCCTCGATGAACTTTCAGGCTGGCTGCTACAAAAACGATTCATAATGGGCTAGGTTTACGCATACCTTGGCCCCAGTCCAGTTTAGCTGCATATGAACGCTTCATCGTATAGCACTGCGACTGACCTTAAGCTCCTTACAGCTTCTGTCTCTGCAACAGTCCACCAGTAACTCTACTTGAAAGTCACTAGAAACTCAATTCTTTATTCAGCTGCTATCCGGACGGTTTTCTCAGGCTACGGTCTCCCAATTTCTGTGGGCCCTTTCAGCTATACCCGTGAACTACATTTCCACTGAGCGCTGGACATTAATCGAAATACTGACGCGAGATCTCCTACTGGAATTGAACAGGAACTCTACTGGAGATGCACTCGAATTGCCTGTCGTAGTTGTTATATATTCTTTTTTATAGCTTTCTGATAACCGCAACAATTAATCACATTGTCCAATAAGGTAAGGTCTCTTATCTAGAAATATTTGCAATCAGCAAATATTTCTTGGAATTGTCGATCCCCATTATGTTAATGCTTTAATTAAATTCCTCAGTTATCAGTGCATGATCTAAAAACAACTTCTCGAATAAATTGTAGTTTTTCTGGAGGGCCCAAACCTGTATGCAATTTTTACAAAAATACAACATGAACCAAGGTGTGGAGTAAAATAAAGATTAAATCAACACTTGCTACTCTGTAACTATATAAAAAATACCACTATTAGTCTAATTCTTCTTTAATTTTGAAAAATCTTGTAACTTTAAATTTACTTTTAATTCATATCACCCAAGACTATTAGATGGAAAAAAAAACCATTGTATTAAAGAAAAATGAAAGGAATTTTTACAAACTAATTTAACAATTCTATAGACAATCCGCTAGTATCGCTCAAATCATGTGATATCTTTTTGTTAACCTAATTTCAGTTGATAATGATTACAACATAATCAAATATTCTAAATCTTTAACTTCCTTTATTTTGCTGTAATATTTGATATAAATACAATTTCTACACCTTATTTTAAACACTTTGCAAAAAAAATTTTATTGCATATATATTTATAGACCCACAATCTGATGTTTCGACTGCCCTGCAGTCTTCCTCAGAGCCATTCCTATTTCAATTTCTTAAAAATTTTCAAAATAGTGTAAACATTTTGGGGGAATTTTTAAAAAATTGAAATAGGAATGGCTCTGAGAAGGCAAGACAGTAAAAACATCAGATTGTATGTCTAAATATATACATATACAATAATAATTTTTTTTGCTAAAAAGTGTTTGAAATAAGGTGTAGAAATTGTATTTATAATCAAATACACTTTTGCTTAAATTTCTATATTATTATTTACTGGTACAATATAAAAAGTTTTTTAATATATATTATTTATTTTTATTCCATTTTTATTACTTTTGTGTTTATATCTAAATCATCTTTCTCTTTTGTTTATTTCTAAGTAAATATTTTTATTTTTGTGTATTTATGGCTACGCTTCAATTTTTTGAAAGGCCTTTATTGTATGGGGACGAATGCATATTGTCTCCCATAATCTTAAGCTGGTTTTAAAATTAAGATGTTTAAATAGTCCAAGTAGCTATTTTTTATTAGTTACTGTATTTGGTATATCATTTTCAAAATTACCTAATTGGGTAAGATTAAGTCGCTGGTTTTATAAAAGAAAAACATGATTATAACATAATGCAAATTAAAGATGTTGAGTCTACAATTTAACTTTAGTCTCAATGCTTTTTTTTTTTTAAGATTTTTGCTTCACTTCCTGATCATCTTTAAATTGGACCTTGTGACGATATGTTTTGTCCTGATGGTTGAGGTGCTGTTGTCTGTGATTTTATGTTGGACTGATTACTACCGTATTTCTTATCACCATCATATTAATTTAGAATCTTCATAAGAATTCTGAAGACTTTCTTCATTGTGATATTAATGTTAAATTCATTAAGCATTTCCACATATTTAAAAAATTGTTTTTGTAGTATAAATTTTCGTTACTAATATATATTTGTATGTACTGAATCTGTTCCAATGAAAAAGTGATTGTTTTTTTCTTCAAACTGCCTACCCTGCACGTTAGATGGTAACATTATTTACCTATTATCCACAAAAATTTTAAGATGCTAGTATCTCGGAATCACAAATTACAACACGAAATATGCCTGTATGTTTCGTACCCTAAGCACGACGGAACTGCCGGCTAACGTTAAATTTTATTTCAGATTGGGCAAAACTGCTACTGAAACATTTGAAATGAGTTGAATGTTTATGATAGTAAAGCCATGAATCATAAGAATATTTTCAAGTGGTTTATAATATTTCACAATGGCAGGGAGAGTTTCGAAGATAACCTACACAGGTTCGAAATACGTTGTCACGATTCATGTAATAACTCATGATTCAACATGCCATTGCCATAAAATTTTTGTAGTTAATAAGAAAACTATGTGTTGGTTTAAAAATGGCACTGCAGGGATCTGTGAGTGAGAAGTAGTCTCCATTTTATTAACATACACTGTGTATGCTAAGCGATATGCAAAAAAATCACATTTCTTAACACCAGATAGTACAAACAGTGAGCATTATGAACAATATACCAACAACAACATTACATGCCTTTTTCCACTTACATCTAATACATTCTATCAGAAGTATTTCTCTTCACTCATCACTCAATAACTAGTTTCTGACTAGTTTCAGGTCAATATAATTATGTAAGCGAGTGAATTAGGTTTAAACTTTATGAAATTGAAAGGATATTTCTGGATGTGAAGGACTTAAAGCTTCTCACTAATGGTGAACATAAACCAGATACTAATCTGGAGATATGGGTACAATAATTTTTCCAATTACTATCTTTGGTTACTGAAGTTGACAATATGTGGCTCTGTAGTAGAATAAAGAAAATTGCTTCTAAAAGCACTGTGATGAAATGTGTTTTCCATTAATAAACAATCATTGTTTCTCATCTCATTTTAATTCTTTTTATTTTTTGTAAAAAAAAAAAAAGAATATTACTGTTATCTTAGAGAAAGTTCTGAGAACCGAAAATGCGTTAAGGTTGTATTTAATATTTTCAATTTTTTATCTGAATATAATTATTAAATATTTGTTTTATATATTTGTAAAAAAAATATTGCTCAGGAATTTGTAAGAAGTTAGAACATTAGAAGTGACGCTGAGTCGCAGTCCATAACCCTTAAGTTCCAGGTTCAGCCAATTAGCCGCTGCATTAAACTAATGATGTTTATAATTAGCTTTAGAAAATTGGGGATTAATTAGTCATAAATTAATATGTACGAGTTAAAAATAAGGGGTAGCAGATAGGAATGTTTATTCAGGTTTGGGTGATATTTACTAGTAGAAATTAAAAATGATAATATGATAATATCTGATGCTAAAGATTTATTAGATTTTGAAAGGACAATTTTTTTTTTCTATATATGTAGTTGATTTTTGTGAATGATTTAAATAAATTTATTATAATATTTAAATGGATATATGTCACAGTATCCCAGTGAAAAGTTGACATGCTCTCCAAGATTTCTACTGCTCCATCTTTGAATCAATGTATATTATATATGGACATAATTTAATTATTTCATCATAAAAATTTTAAAGCCCTAGCATGTCTGGATCCCGGGTATGTATAGATCATATTCAGTGCTCTATCTGTGATCCCTGCTTCTTGCATATCACTTGAAAGCACTCTTATGGGTCATGGATTTTAAATGTTTCTGTAGCAGTTTCAACTAATTTAAAATGAAATTTAATGTTAGTTCATTGTTCCATCATGAGTTAAGATATGAAATATATTTCATATTGTAATTTATGGTCCAGACATGTTAACTCTTTAATAAAGTAGCCAAAGGATATCATTTAGTAATATAGACATTGATTCATAGATGGCGCTACAGGCCGCTTGAAGGGAAAATCAGTCGCCAGTCGCATTTTAATTGGGACACACTCTGTATATATATAAGCATTTCTTTTCTCATCAATTAAAACTTTTGTTATATAAAAATTTGTTTCATCTTTTCATGTATTTCTTTTTTTTTTTTTTTAGTTTGAAAAGAGCTGAAGTTATTATTCAAAAGAAAATTGATACTGTGAATGAAAAAATCAACAAGTATGTTTTTTTTTCTCTTTAATATCCATTTTTATTATTGATGTGTAAAATCAATTTCAGAAAGCTTTTACTTATTTTCTATTACTAGATTAAATCCCTATTGTTTAACCGAGAGATAGCCAATTTTTTTTATGTATAACACAACAAAGAATTAAAAAAAATATATAGCTGCAGGTGGCGTGCTGATTATTAGTAAGATTTTTTTTAAAAAAAAGTTAAGAATGGCATACATTTTAATACTATTAATATTAGATTAGAGAAATATATTAATTATATACCGATTACAGAAACTGTAAACATCTATTTTTAAAAAGTTATACAAATATAATTGGCTTTCTTAATAATTTTTATTAGTTATTCATTAGACTAGAGATTTTCCAATAATGAATAATATTTCTACTACTGGTTTTCATGCGCTTTTAACATTTTGTGGAGGGGGGTAGGTAATCATAAACATATGACCAAAGAGACCAAAGACATGTGAAAAAGTTCTATTATCCCCAGGATACACATTTCATGCTGAACCTGTAATCATTAGTTGGCCTAGCCCTTTACTACAATCTCTTACGTGTATCTTGATTATTGTAGTGATAAAGATATATGCAAGAGATTGTGGTCTGGATCAACTGACAAGTGCTGATTCAGCACAAAATATCCATCTTGGGGGGATCGTAATGAAGATATGTGTAAGAGATTGTGATCTGGACCAATTGATGAGTGCTGGTTCAGCAGAAAATGTGCATCTTGGGGGATCATAATGATAACGATATGTGTAAGAGGTTGTAGTCTGGGCCAACTGGTGAGTGCTGGTTCAGCACAAAATGGGCATCTTGGGGATTAATAGATATTTTTCGCACGTCTTTGGTCATATATTTATGATTACATCCAACCACAAGGTGTTAAAAGCAGATAAAAACCAGTCCCTTTACCTTGCATGAGAGTGGTGAAGTGAAAATTTCACTATAGAAATATTATTCATTATAATTGGCTTTCTTGTTTCTAAGATACCATTTGTTTTATATCTTATTCGTACTTAGTTATTTTTAATGATATGAGGTTTATACTTCGCTTCGAGGATAGTAATGGTTAAGATGTGTGTTTATATGTAGATGAAGACAAGGTTATTCTTTAGACTCGAAATATATAAATGATGCTGAGCACGTTCGAGAGTTACAATGCTCTCATATCATAGCTGGGGTAAGTTGTAAAATGATAGAATGAATGTGTGTGTAAGTATATATATATATTGTTGTGAATATTCAAATTTACGTAAAATTAGCAAGTGTTGAAAAATATCAGAGAGTGCATTTCTTGGTGAAGGGGGGAGGATAAATCTCTGCAATTAATAGCATGGGTGGAATTGGCTGTGTAGTATGTGTCCTTAATTTTTCGCCTTGAGTGATCTCTCTCAATATCCTGAATTGCTACCGAAAACTGTATGAACAAATGCAATCTGGCTTAGTGGCTGCCTTCTTGTATGTGTGTTGATGCTGTGCCAATCATGCAGATGAATATGCTCGGGATTCCCCAAAATAAATAGAAGTATACCCCATATGATCATTTAATTCCATAAACAATGCAAGGAGTGAGCTCAGGTTCTAGTTTATCCTTCGAGTTATTTAGCAGTCATAAGGAAAGGGGGGAGTGCCAATTGTGAAGTGGTAAGTAGGTGAAAATACTTTGTTGAAAGTTTTGGTTAGATGGGAATATATGAGAGAAGGAACCATGGTCTGTCATCTGAAGGAGGGCTAGAGTTAGGCTTTCTGCGAAAGTGCTTTATTTTATTTTTTAGGAGGGTGGATTTGAATCTAAGAGATGTAAAGTCTTTGGTATATATACTTCTATGTTCGTTTTATGGGAAGATTCATATTTGCATAAAGATTGGTTGCAGAATAAAAATGATGAAAAGCTTTTGGGCCTGAGATGTGGGAATTTTGGATACGTGAGACTGTGTAATTCAAGTGGTTTAATGTGGGTAGCATAGTCTAGATGGAAAGACTTCCTGTGTATTGATTAAATCGAAGTATTTGAGACATTGTGAGGAGTCTTCCCATTCTATAGTGAGATGTAGAGCAAATTGGGTTTGAAGGTTCACTTTGATTTTTTGGATAACTGATTCTGATTCTATGATGAAGATCTCACCCACATAACATATTATACCGGTTGCCCCGCTTTTCCCTTGCACCGGCTCCCTATTAAACCGTTCCTAAAAGGGATTGTGAGCTCCAAAACAAACATGATACAGCGTAAAGATTTATTTATTTTTTTTATATCAATAGTTGTTCATTATCAACACAAGAGGGCGCCAGATACGATGATTTGATTCATAATTTAATTTCTCGCATCACCCTACGTCATATCAAAACGATTTTGAAGTCTAATCCCTGCCCATAAGCTCGAACTCCCAGCATGGACCAATAGGGGTCATTCAGGGTCGCGATGTGATTGCCTTCAAGACTATTATTCTGGCAAATGACACAATATTAACCAATGGATAAGAAGATCGGTTGATTAACAGATCGGTCCAAGCATTGGACGGGATCATTGGTTATTTATAACTAATACGAATGTTCGGTTGAGGCATCATTAGAATAAACAACTAGACGCTTATAATATCATCCCCCTTTTATCATACGATCCAATAGAATTATTTATACTAGCTCTATTGACATTTTACTTATATTTATTAATAATAGGCCCTCCCAACTCTTAAACCTATGTTAACTATATAATAAGTAAACATCGTGACTTACGGCACGATGTTTATGAATGAAATTTAAAAGAGATAAAAAAAACAAAAAAAAATATAAGAAAGACAAATTTAAAAGTAAAATAATTAATTGCATGAATAAATGCTAACACTAATAATAACTTCAAAAAAAAAATATATTTTTATTATAGAAAATGATTTGAGGAATGCTCGACTAGTTTAGATAAAAAAAAATTTATTGATTATAAAAAAATGAAACATTGATTAATAGCTTTATTTGCACGCACATACGCGCATTCTCGCACTCGCACAGAAAAGAACATATTATGCATAATAAACATGGGTGATAAAATATATTTCCTCCTTTACATTTTGAAGGTAGGTGTGTGTTATAATTTATCTGCGAAAGAAAATAATAATTAGGATCAAAGTTCATAACTGGAAAAGTCCGAAGATTTAAATATGATGGACTATGTAGCATCTGATATTTTTATTTACGAAAGTTGAGATTAAAATAATAAGATTTAATATATGAGAGATTACGGATCATTTTATATTTGTTTTACGAAGGTCGAATTTAATTAATTATGAGATTGCCTTTTAAGTTTACGTAAAGAATGAATGAAAGCATTATAAAAAAAATGTTTACCTAGGATTTTGCTTAGTCTTCTGCTGCTTCTAATTTGGTGAAGGTTCGAACCTGATGGATGATGTTTCCATAATACATGGTTATTCATTTCACATAAGTTCAGCGTAGTATGTTTGGACGATTCTTGTATATTAAACGGAACAACGTCCTTAGACTGATTGGAGCACTATGTTCGGACGGTATTGTTGTTGATCATTCATAGCTGTGGAGATGTTCTGGCGGCGGAGCGTCGGTCAATCACTGAAGGGTTTTCTAGCCCATCATGACGATCGACGCTCTAAATGTTAATTTCACAGTGATCATGTTGGATAAGCCGGATAGCAGCAAAAAAAAAAAGAAAAGTTCTAGTTGTAGCTTCCGGAGGAATCTAAAAAAAAACTATAAGCATAAGCGAAAACAAAAAAAAAGGGAGTGTAAAAAGACCTTTTCTTTAGATTTAGATTCATATTTATATGGGTTGGTTATTATCTGAGGATCGAATCTCCACCCAGAGTTCAATATTCTTTGAGTTGTCGTTGGGGTCCGTGTCCTACGTAATGTCCACTCAATCCATATGCTTGAGGCAATCTTAGGTTTATGCAATCTCATATTACAATCTCAGTTAGAAAAAATTCATACTTATTCACACCTTTTATGCATACATGTGTGCGTGTTTTAAGAGAACAATTTAACTTACATTAGTTTAAAAGTCGAGCATTTAATCTGTCTCAAAATCACTTCTATAAGCTTTTAACTTTCACTACAGTTATAATCTAAAACAAAACCCCTTTTAATTACCCCCGCGGCATATACAAGGAGAAATCACTTATTGAGATTTAAAATGGCATATTAGTAGTATTTTATATATTTTTATTTTTTTTATTTTTAGAGATTATTATTATAGTAGATTGTATGAAAGCCTTAACTATTTAATCAGAAATATTAACATTTTATTTTACAGTGTATTTTATAACGCATTGAAAGAAAACTACATTTATTTTTTTTTTATCATAAGTTGAAAGTGAAAGAAGAGAAAAAAAAAAATATAGAGTGTTTACATTGCTCGTGTGTGTGCGTATATACCTGTACCGACTTTGTCTCGGTACATATCCCCGCGATCCGTCTAAAATTAAAATGAGAGGCTTGGCATTTTAATTTTCACCATAAAATTCCTTATTTTTGACCCCGCTTTCCCTCCGCATGGTGAGGGGTTCGAACTTCATTTACTAATTTCAAGGCCCGGGCATTATATGTCCCAATCCTCCGGGTCCCTTCATACAATATGAAGGCATTGTTCCCGTATGCGCGTCCTATGACATAAGGTCCCTCATATAAGGGTTGAAATTTTTTATAAATGGCCTGTTCTGGCCGACTGACCGGGTTTGTCCGTACCATGACTCTGTCTCCTTCCTTGAATATTCCTACCACGATTCCCTGTCTTTTTTTTTCGAACTTGGCTCATTTTCTGCAGTTGTCGTTTAGCTTCTCGGGCATCCCTTGTCCGATTTATTTTCTCCCTTTGAGGCCAGGGTCCCTGGGCATATGGGTATGGCCTCCTTCTCCCAAAGTGAAGGCGGTCGGGTTCAAAACCAGTTGACTCATTCCGGGTTTCGTTTATCATGCTCACAACCCGGGGCGTTTCCTTTACCCACGCCTTATGGTTTCCATGCACATATATTCTGAAAAGTCGACCCAGTTCCCGCATCACTCGCTCGCATGGATTGGCTTGAGGATTTCGAATAGACGTGAGGGCATGCTTAATATTATTTTTTTTTGTCCACTGTGCCCATTCTTTGGATACGAATGGAGTTCCATTGTCTGACAAGATTCTTTTTGGTTTTCCCACTTCCCTAAATTGCCGATTTTCCAGAACTCGAATCGCCTGCTTTGCATTTGCTTGACTGATCGGAAAAGCTGATACCAATTTAGAGTATAAGTCATATGCCACCAGCAGATACCTCCTCCCATTTGACATCGGCAGTGGCCCGTAGAAATCAATAGCTAGTGTGTCATTTGGCTCATACACAAGGATGGGTGTCGATACTCCCTCATTCGACCTATTCATTGGCTTTGTTTTGGCGCATGTCATACATTTCTTTATTTCTTGTGTCACATCCCGGTGTAGATTTGGCCAGTAGAACCATTGTTCAATCCATCCGGTGGTCTTGTTGCCCCCGAAGTGTCCTCTTTCATCATGTACCTGGGCTATAATATTCTGTCGTATTGCTCTCGGTATTATCACCCGATAATTCTGCCCATTTCTTGTTTGTCGTTGAAGAAGTCCATTTCTGACAACGCATTTCTTTCGATGGGCCCATAATGTGTTTCCTCGACTATTTGGTATCGCGTGGTGCCTGCCAAAATCCATGACCTGTCTACACTCTCTATCTTCCTGTTGTGCTTCCTTAATTTTCTGAAGGCTATAATGCTCCCTGCTTTGGGCTCGTGTCGTCGCTATGTATGGCCCCTCGTTTTCCTCAAGGCCTCGTCCTATGGGATATCGGCTAAGGGTATCTGCTATTATATTGTCCCTCCCCTTACAGTATTCTACCGTATAATCAAATTCCTGAAGGGCGAGGCTCCACCTTATTAGGCGGCTATTTGTCAGAAAACTCCTGTTCAGAAACTCTAAGCTTCGGTGGTCGGTCACGACCACCACTCTTGATCCTATCAGGTATTGCCTCAGTTTCTTGAAAGCCCATACGATGGCCAAGGCCTCTCTCTCTGTGACCGTGTAGTTCTGCTCGGCCTTCGTAAAAAGTCTACTTATGAAGGCGATTGCTTTGCTCTGCCCCTTGCTATCCTTTTGAAACATCATTGCCCCCATTCCTATCCCACTGCTGTCCGTTTGTACATAAAATGTACGTCCAAAATCTGGGTGTGCCAACACTACGTGTCTTAAGAACCCTTCCTTTATTCGGCGGAAGCTAGCCTCCTGTTCTTCTTTCCATGCCCATGGTGTTTCTTTCCTCAGAAGTCTGAGCAGTGGTTCTATCCCTTCTGAAAAATTTGGATAGTACTGTTTAAAGAAATTACACAGTCCGAGGAAAGCCTTGACGTCACGCTTCTTTTTGGGCTCTGGAAATTCCTGTATGGCTTGTATTTTTTCAGGATTAGGTGATACCCCCTCTTTACTGATAATATGCCCTAAAAACTTCACCTCGGGTGTCATGAGCCTGCTTTTTCCCAGGTTTATTTTGATTCCTTTCTCTCGACATTCTTGAAATAATTTTCGAAGGCATTTAATATGCTCTTTATTATCCTCAGACGCAATGATGATGTCATCAACATACGTAGTGCTAAACCCCTTCACCTCCTCTGACAGCACTCTATCAAGGCATTGTATCAAGCCTGCTCCGCTATTTTTCAGACCAAATGGTATCCGGTTGAACTGATAGGCGATGCCATTATATCGGAATGCCGTGTACAGGCGGTCATCTGGGTGTAGGCTAATCTGCCAGTAGCTGCTGGTCATGTCTAGGGTAGAAAAAACACCTTTCCCATTGAACCGATTTATTAATTCGCTCATGGGGGGCGGAGCATTTGTGTCCGCGATCGTGATTTTGTTGAGGAGCCTCGCGTCCAGACACAATCGTACCGAACCATCCTTTTTCTTTGCTACGACAATTGGGTTGTTATATGGTGAGGAGCATTTTGAGATTATTCCCCATTCTAGCATGTTATTTATCTGTTTGCCTATCTCTGGCCGGTATTGAAAGGGGATCGGGTATGATCTAGATTGATACGGTTGATCCTGAATGAGCTTTATCCTGTGTTCGTAACCACTGATGACTCCAGGTATGTCGGAGAATACGTCCTTGTATTCCTCAAGGACATTTCCCAATTCCATCTCTTCTTTCTCTTGCTTTGTTCCGATCTCCTTCGTTACCATTTTCTTTTCTAACTCCATACTATGTACGGCCTGTTCCATGTTTTTTGTTTGATCTTGTTCTATAAAAGGTACCATCTTTCCTGAGATCCGGGCTTGTTCTGTTTCGTAGTCGATGCTGCATTTGTATTTTCCCATAAAATCGGATCCTAATATAACATCGTGTATTAATCCCTGCATTACCAGCATGATTTGGTTATGCTGGTTTCCTGCTATTTTTATGTCTACCCATGCCTGTACTGCTTCCGCTTGGGCCCTTTTCCCATTTGCCAAGGTTATGCGCATTATCTTAAGCGGTAGTGTTTTGAGGTTTGGTTCTTCTTGGGTAAGTTTGCTGAATGTTTCTTGTGACAGAACTGATACTTGACTCCCTGAGTCGAGTAGTGTGTGAGTTTTCGTTTCCCCTATTTTAACCTCTATTTTAGGGCATCGAGGTCCACTTCTACTTCCTCCCTCTTCCTTTATGATCTTTCCTATATTGGCTATTTGACTTTCTCCCTCTTCCTCATTTTCATCCTTTATCTCTTCTAACCTCCTTATTACCTTGTCCATGTTATCTATCCCTGTCAAGAATCGTTTTGCCCATGCGGGTAATCCCCTTTGTGCTATTCTGACCAACCATTCCTCAGATGGTGCGCCTAAGTTTATTTGTCTTAGCTGTGCCATTCTCCTACGAAAAAATCCTTCCATCGTTTCTCCTGTTTTCCATTCCTCATTTTCTATTTCACGTAAGGCTCTCATTTGTCTTGCTTTCCCCCAATAGCTCTCCTTTATCATTTCTTCATACTGCCTAAATGTCTTTGGTTTTTGTTGTATCGATTTCCACCAATCTAGAGCCCCTTCTCGTATGTGGCTGACTGCTATGGCTATTTTACCTTCTTCACTAAGTGTTTTGTAAGCGAATAATCTCTCTAGGCTCTCTATGTGTTCATTTGGGTCCTCATTTCTCTTTCCCTTAAATGTTTGTACTATTTTTCCTATTTCACTTTCCCACATATTATCGTTATTGCTGTCCATTTATGATTTAATAAAGGAAAAAATTTTTCCCTTTTTTTTTTCTTTCTTTTTTTTTTTTTATGATAAGAAGTGATTAATCGACGTCCGCGCCCCCATCTCCCGCTATGTTTTTTTTTTTTTTATTTATTTCGTTCCGGCTCCAAGTGTTTTATTAAAAGATTTGCGATATTGTGAATCGCTGTATTTTGTTCCGTTTGTTATTTTCCTTTTCTCCCTTTTCCTTCCCTTTCTATTCGTCCACACTTTCGTTTACGTGAAAAAAAGAAAAAATTCCTTCCTCTTTTCAGTTTTGCGTCTTTCACGAGGTTCGGCCGCTTTTGGCTAATGTCTTGATTTGCTTCTCTCCGAAACATTATTTATATTAGCCTCACGTTTGGAAGCGCCATTTTATACCGGTTGCCCCGCTTTTCCCTTGCACCGGCTCCCTATTAAACCGTTCCTAAAAGGGATTGTGAGCTCCAAAACAAACATGATACAGCGTAAAGATTTATTTATTTTTCTTATATCAATAGTTGTTCATTATCAACACAAGAGGGCGCCAGATACGATGATTTGATTCATAATTTAATTTCTCGCATCACCTTACGTCATATCAAAACGATTTTGAAGTCTAATCCCTGCCCATAAGCTCGAACTCCCAGCATGGACCAATAGGGGTCATTCAGGGTCGCGATGTGATTGCCTTCAAGACTATTATTCTGGCAAATGACACAATATTAACCAATGGATAAGAAGATCGGTTGATTAACAGATCGGTCCAAGCATTGGACGGGATCATTGGTTATTTATAACTAATACGAATGTTCGGTTGAGGCATCATTAGAATAAACAACTAGACGCTTATAATATCATCCCCCTTTTATCATACGATCCAATAGAATTATTTATACTAGCTCTATTGACATTTTACTTATATTTATTAATAATAGGCCCTCCCAACTCTTAAACCTATGTTAACTATATAATAAGTAAACATCGTGACTTACGGCACGATGTTTATGAATGAAATTTAAAAGAGATAAAAAAAAAAAACAAAAAAAAATATAAGAAAGACAAATTTAAAAGTAAAATAATTAATTGCATGAATAAATGCTAACACTAATAATAACTTCAAAAAAAATATATTTTAATTATAGAAAATGATTTGAGGAATGCTCGACTAGTTTAGATAAAAAAAATTTATTGATTATAAAAAAAATGAAACATTGATTAATAGCATTATTTGCACGCACATACGCGCATTCTCGCACTCGCACAGAAAAGAACATATTATGCATAATAAACATGGGTGATAAAATATATTTCCTCTTTTACATTTTGAAGGTAGGTGTGTGTTATAATTTATCTGCGAAAGAAAATAATAATTAGGATCAAAGTTCATAACTGGAAAAGTCCGAAGATTTAAATATGATGGACTATGTAGCATCTGATATTTTTATTTACGAAAGTTGAGATTAAAATAATAAGATTTAATATATGAGAGATTACGGATCATTTTATATTTGTTTTACGAAGGTCGAATTTAATTAATTATGAGATTACCTTTTAAGTTTACGTAAAGAATGAGTGAAAGCATTATATAAAAAAATGTTTACCTAGGATTTTGCTTAGTCTTCTGCTGCTTCTAATTTGGTGAAGGTTCGAACCTGATGGATGATGTTTCCATAATACATGGTTATTCATTTCACATAAGTTCAGCGTAGTATGTTTGGACGATTCTTGTATATTAAACGGAACAACGTCCTTAGACTGATTGGAGCACTATGTTCGGACGGTATTGTTGTTGATCATTCATAGCTGTGGAGATGTTCTGGCGGCGGAGCGTCGGTCAATCACTGAAGGGTTTTCTAGCCCATCATGACGATCGACGCTCTAAATGTTAATTTCACAGTGATCATGTTGGATAAACCGGATAGCAAAAAAAAAAAAGAAAAGTTCTAGAGGAATCTAGAAAAAAAACTATAAGCATAAGCGAAAACAAAAAAAAAGGAGTGTAAAAGGACCTTTTCTTTAGATTTAGATTCATATTTATATGGGTTGGTTATTATCTGAGGATCGAATCTCCACCCAGAGTTCAATATTCTTTGAGTTGTCGTTGGGGTCCGTGTCCTACGTAATGTCCACTCAATCCATATGCTTGAGGCAATCTTAGGTTTATGCAATCTCATATTACAATCTCAGTTAGAAAAATTCATACTTATTCACACCTTTTATGCATACATGTGTGCGTGTTTTAAGAGAACAATTTAACTTACATTAGTTTAAAAGTCGAGCATTTAATCTGTCTCAAAATCACTTCTATAAGCTTTTAACTTTCACTACAGTTATAATCTAAAACAAAACCCCTTTTAATTACCCCCGCGGCATATACAAGGAGAAATCACTTATTGAGATTTAAAATGGCATATTAGTAGTATTTTATATTTTATTATTTTTTTTCTTTTTAGAGATTATTATTATAGTAGATTGTATGAAAGCCTTAACTATTTAATCAGAAATATTAACATTTTATTTTACAGTGTATTTTATAACGCATTGAAAGAAAACTACATTTATTTTTTTTTTATCATAAGTTGAAAGTGAAAGAAGAGAAAAAAAAAAATATAGAGTGTTTACATTGCTCGTGTGTGTGCGTATATACCTGTACCGACCTTGTCTCGGTACAATATATATAATGTCTGGGTCATTCTCAAAGTATGGTGAAATGATAATCTTTTCAAAATGGTTAATATATAAACTGAGATGACTTTACTCAGAGGAAGACCCATAAGCCAAACCATCAGACATTTTGTAGAAGTAGTCATTGGAAGTTGGATATTATATTGTTATTGAACCAAGATGGAAATGCAATAATGGTAAAGTCTATCCATGATTGGGGGTAGTTCACTTTATTTAGTTCATTTTTAATAATATTGATAGATAAAGACCTATTAATGGAACTATATATCATTGTTACATCCAGATAGGCTATTTTTGGATAGATAAAGACCTATTAATGGAACCATATAGCTCTGTAACATCCAGAGAGGCTATTTTTTATGATGGATCGAGCTTGGAAGACTTATATGCTCAAAATAAAGTCAAAAAAGGACTTGATGGTGAAGTTGCCAAATCCCAAATTGGTCGATGAATCATTGGCTTATTATTTTGGCAATTTCTAAATAATAGAAGCCCCCCAAAATCCACCATTAGTCTCGAGGGGATGTTGAGTTTGTGTGTTTTGGCATTAGCAATCATCTGAGAGGGAATAGTCATGGATGGATATATTTTGTAATGTATCCTCTTGGTGAATGTTATGCTGCTAAATAACTCAAAGAATAAACATGAACTTGAACTCACCCCTTGCATTGTCTGTGAAATTAAAGGGACTCGTGCTGGGATGTAATTCTGTTTATTTTTGGGAATCCCAGGCATCCTTGTCAACATGATTGGCTGGGGAGCCAAGCCAGATTGCAGTTGTCTTTTTTGAGCATCAGAAATTAACCTGGCATTTGCTCATACTGTCTTCAGCAGTAATTCAGTGTATTGAGAGAGAACACTCAAGGTGAACAATTACGGGGAAGCATACTACATAGCCAATTCCACCCATGCTATTAATCGCAGAGATTCATTCTTTTCCCTATCCAAGAAATGGATTTTTTTAATTTTTCAACACTTGCTAACTTTACATAAATTTGAATTTCCGCGACAATATATATATATACATACTTACACTCACCTTCACTCCGTCACATTACAACTTACCCCAGCTGTGATTACAAGAGTAATGTAACTCGAAAGCGCTCAGCATAATTTTGATATTTCAACTCAAAAGAATAAATCTCTACAGCTGCATATCAGCACACATCCTAAACCCTTAGTCATTTTTAGTAAAATACCAACTCAATTGCATTTATTAATCACTTGGTTTCTTGGAAAAAAAGGTATATGGTTTTATTGCTCGGGTATTCATAAGAAGTTCGTATATGAGATCTGCAAGCATCAGAATCGATCTCGGAGCTTCCAATTGCAAGTCGGATGCTCTACCAACTGCACTAAACCACAAAATTTGGTTTAATAAAATTCATATCAGAAAACAATGATTTGATACATATGTGGCAGAAAAAAACATCAAAATAGCAAGTAAAGTATTTTAGAAGTGTTGCAAGATTTCGGTATTTTAATTATAAGTGTTTGATTTCATTCAAGAGTTTTAAAGTCAGTTTAGTTTCGCAAGTCAACATAACTTCTATTTTCATAAAATAACAGGATTGAAACTCTGTAATCTACATTTTTTCAAAATATTCATTATTCAGCCATTTGAAGATCTTCAAATTTAGTTGTATATCTCAAAGTATCTGGATTAATGTTTCTCTTTTTTGAAATGGCTTAAGTCTGGTAAAAATTTTCATGAATTACCATTTCCATAACATTCTTAAACTCAGTTGTAATTTTAATGATGTCATGTTTTTTTTTCCGCGATGCAAGATACCAGAGAACATTTTTTTTAAAAATTAGAAACCTTTTTAAAGTTTTCAAAATTGATATCGTGATTAAATATTTTCTATTTAATCTAACATTTGTAAATACAAGCTTATTAAATTATGTCATGTGACATCTGACTTGATTTTTTTGTAATTTTATTTTTTGCTATGATGGCTTTGGCGATTTTATATCGCTAAAGCTATTAATATATGGTGTATCTGAACTTAGTTTGGTTTCCGTTTATGGCTATTTAAGTTAGATAGCTGGATTGGAAGACATGGATATCTGAAAATTAGATTTTCTACTTAATAGTTATACATTAGATAAAGTGCTGGGCTTGTCCTGGTATTTTTAATCTAATGATTGAATATCCTAGCACCTCACTGAGGATGCCAGTAGCAGGAACCGGACTGAGGTTGGGGTATTCTACAAAGCTTGTTTGCGAGCTCTATATATAATATTTCATCTCATCCTTTTTTTCCTGAGATCAAACATAGTTATAAAAATATTATTGTAATTATTTAAATAAGGCAAAACTCTCTACACATATTGCCACTCAGTGCAAGCGAGAATAATCAATGGATGCCAGAAGGCTTGTGCATAAAATCTCCATCTTGTGCCTATCATCCAATATCCCCAGACTAGTTTCTGGCTTGTGGCCTTCGTCAGTGAGGATTCTTGGATCTGAAAGCACTGCAGCTAGATCTTAGGATCTAATGCAATCCTCCAGAAACCACCTTTTATCTCTACTTAACTACAAAACTATGAGACTTAAATTGAAAACACCAAAATTTTTTAATCCAAGCTCATCAGCTTATATAGTCATATAGGTCTGAACTCACTTCAGTACCTATACATTTCAGTGCCTAATAGGATAATGGTGGCTTTGGTTATTAAAGAATCAAAGACACCAAAATGTATAAGTACTGAACTGAGTTCAGAGCTATATGACTATATAAGCTGATGAGCTTAGATTGAAAATATAATGGTGTTTTCAATTTAAGTCTCAAACTTTTGTAGTTAAGTGGAGATAAACGTTGGCTGCTGGAGGGTTGCATTAGATCCTAAGATCTAGCTGCAGTGCTCTCAGATCCAAGGCTCCTCACTGACGAAGGCCACAAGCCAGAAACGAGTCTGGAGATATTGGATGAGTAGGGACTAGATGGGGATTTTATGCACAAGCCTTCTGACATCCATTGATTACTCTCATTTGCACTGAGTGGCAATACGTATAGAGAGTTTTGCCTGTTTTAATAACAGTTAAGTTCAAGCATAAGAAATAGTGATCATGTGATGTTTATTGAATTATTTAATTCCTGTATTTGGGAGAAAAAGTTCAGAAATTCATTTCAAGTCATCTAACAATTTTTTGTAATGATTAGTTTTACTTAAATTTTGGATTAAAAAAAAAGTGAATTTCTTTCAAAAACTCAACAAAATAATCACGTATTCCTAATGACTTTAATTAAAAGACAGTGATTTACATAACGTAAACATTGCATCCACCTGGCTTCATTTAATAGAACCTAAATGTTTTGTCTATTTTGCACATGTCCAGAGATGTAGTTAATATTTTTTTTACAGTTACTTTGTCCATATTGCTTGCTGTTACATATTGTAATGGAATTAATTAAAGAAATCCATTTTTCCAACTCCTGCCACGAATATCATCTTCAATTATAGATAGAACTTTTAATGTATCTATTTATATTTTACTTTGGAATATTTAGTTGTTAGTAGATATATCGTATATGGCTTACAGAAATAAAATTGTATAGTCTTGTATTGATTATTTCTGAAGTATATAATGAATCAATTTTTAATTTAGAGCATTTGTTATTATTTTACAAGTATCTCCTTCCTTACGCGATGTGGACATATTATTTTCTTTAAACTATTGGATGAAAATTGTTAAGTTTGCAGACCCAATAGTATTACTACTTTCATTTTGATAAAGAAATATTGTATTAGAAGATTTTATATAATGTTTTTATAGTTACATTTTCATCAATTTTCAGAATTGTTTTTTTTTTTTAATTATATTTTCACCATTCGGCAAATCGTTCTTATTATTTTTAAAATCTTCAAAAGAAAATCCCATGATCAACATGTTTATTTTATGGATTCGTCTTTATTAATTGATTTTCCATGGTATAGGGCAAAATTGGAGATAACATAATTGGTGACAGTAAATTATAAATGGGAATGTAAAACCATCTGATAATTGTTAATTACACAAGCTCTCTGTAGATGGACTAGACCAGGGTCGGCAACTATGGCTAGCGGTCAAATGTGGCCTTTTTAATCACAATCTCGTGGCTGTTTTTATCATGGTGAACCTAAACATGTTTTATTTCCTCTTGTATTTTGTAAATAAATATTTTGATAACTCTAGGAAAGGAAAAATGAGTAGTACAACATTGTTTCTTGAATTGAACTTTATTATAGAATAATTATTATTGTATATGATGAATATTTAAATATTAGAAATTTGTGAATAAATCAAGTTGTTAAAGTAATTTTTCATTTTTTTAAATTTATTTTTAAAACAATGTCTTTTTATTAGGATATATCCAGATTCTGTTACGTTCTTCTACTAAAATAAATGTTCAAATATATCCACAGCCGTTCAGAAATGCATATTTTTCATGAACGTATTTTCCATTTGGAAAGTTTTCTTGGGCTCTTTATTAGGCGAGGGGAGGGGGAGATACCTCTTTCCCTGTGGCTCTTTAATTGGAGGGGGGATGTAAACAAAATGGCTCTTATTAAAAAGTTTGCCCAACCCTGGGTTAGGCTAAAGAGCTGCCGTATATTTATCATACATTGTGAAAAGAATTATGGGATTTGTTATTAGTATAACAAAGTCTGTAAGAAATTAGGTAATAGGTCATTTTTTAATACTACAATAATAACTGACGAAGGCCACAAGCCAGAAACTAATCTGGGAATATTGGATGAGCAGGCCCTAGATGGGGATTTTATGCACAAGCCTTCTGGCATCCATTGATTACTCTAGCTTGCTGTGTGTGGCATACGTATAGTGAGTTTTTGCCTGTTTTAACAACAGTTATACACTAGCATAAGAGATGGTGATCATGTGATGTTTATTGAATAATAACTTGGCAAAGGGTTATTAAGACCATCTGATAATATTTTCATTTTTTGGTGATGTTAGGAAGCTGACAGGATATAATTACTCTTTTTTTTTTTACTTTTGGATGGAGGCTTTCATTAATCAGTTGCAATATGTATTAGATCTTTCACATGGTTTTATGTGAATTTATGTTTTATTAGTTTCTAATAACTGTAGTCATTGGTATTTGCAATATATATATTTATTAAACATATATGTATCGAATAAGCTAAAATGTATTTAATAAGCAATAAGATTAATCTAGAGTGGGAATAAAAATAGTCGTAATTAGCTTAATCTGAATTTGGTGAAAATGCAATTAAGCAAAAGGTATAGTACAATAGATTGCAGGAAGTGAGGAATAAACAATCGGATAACGAAAGGAAATTAGTTAGTACTAGTAAAATACTAATTAAATTACAAAACAACGATTGTGCTGATAAAATAAATACTGCCCAGATTATCCAAAAATAGTTACTCCAGAAAACAAAAAGGACTGGAACACATAAAAACGCGTGGAGAAAAAGAAAAGGCAGTGGATGTTTCATCATCATCTTCAAGACAACTGTGTACCAGAAGAAACAGCAGGGGGGATCATTATACACCCAGGATCTCGACTCTTGAAGGTTCAATAAGCCAATTAGGATTGTTAAGATAATACTGAACTTATTATTATTTTGAATGCCTCAAGGGCTGCTCAGGTTTGAAGACCAGTTATACTGTAAAGGTAAACATTTTCTATCTTGTATTAATTATCGAACAGACTTAGAAAGCTAAAAGACTCACATTCCTAGTTAACTTATGATCAGATGTTGTAGACTAGCCTGGATTAGCAGTTGAGCCTCACATCTGCCTATATGTGTTTGTTGGTACATATATCAACTAGATTAGCATTTGGACTTAATATATCCGCTATATATATATGTATGTATTTTATTGTGTGGATATAACTACAACCACATCTGTTTAATAGTCAAAATAGGTCATATATCACATGACCCTATCTCTTAAGCTTGTAAGTTATAAACAATGAGGATTGCCAATTCCTCTACAAGCTTTATGGTAAATGCTTAGCCAGAGTCAGCACTTAAAATATCTCTGTCAGGAACCCCTCCCCAAACCCCTGATCATGGTTTCTTGGCACTTCTCAGAGAGGTGTCAGGGTAGGTTCAGACCCTAGATTTAAAAATACCAACCTAAAGCCAAGCATTTATTTAAAAGTTATCTATTGAGTGGAAAATCTGAAATTTTCAGACAGCTATGTCTTCAAACCCAGCTATCCAACTCAAATAGCTATATGGGGCTGAGAGATCTTCAGCTATACCTAGCTCCATTTAATCTTTTAATTCTTCCAATGATATACTGGTTTCTTGTTTGTTCTCTCGCTCAAGTGTTTCACATTCGATTTTATTTTTATTACTCCCAATGTACATCTTGTTATACTTTATCGAATGGTCCGAAGTCTTTGTATTGCTTTTCTTTTAGGTATCCAAGTCTCAGATCCATGAATAAAAACTGGTAGCACACGTATATTAAAAATGTTTCTTTTCAAATACATAGATATATTTCCTTTTGGTATTATTTCTCCTAAAAACCACTCTACCCAAGTTTAATTCTATAATTAACTCCCCCCATTATATTTCCATCTGTATTAATAATCTGACTAAGATGTTTGTTAACTTTTCTCAATTCCTGATTACTAATCTTTGTTTTCTTACGGAAAAATGTTATTAAACATTAGTCTTTTTATTACCTTTCTTTACTCCTATTTTCTTGTTTTTATTTGGTAGCTCTTTGTATAAAATTGTTTGAAACTTTGGAGCTGCAAAATCGAGATGCCTTAAATTATCTCCATTTATTTTTATTCTCTTAGATTTCCATTTGATCTGCAAAATATTACTTGCAAAATTGTTATAAAAGCTTTTGGAGATATGAAATCACTCTATTGTACATCCTTATCATTGTTAATTTTCTTAATCCTCGCCCCTGATTTTTTTAAACATTTTTTTAGAATATAGGCAATGTTCTGAAACTATATCTTGACGATCCAATACCTTTAATCATTGTGAAATGCTTACGAAATGAAATGTCTTTCTCTAATCCAGTGGTTCTGAAATTTTTTGCTTCGCTGCGCCCTTTCAAATTTTAAAAATTTTAAACTACCCCCGCCATTGACGTGAAAGAAAATATTAAAACCATACAATATGAAGTCTGCACTCGGTTATATGCTGAGAACTGCATTTAGATGCTTCTGGAACTGTTATCTGGTAGACTTCGAAGCTAATTCTCTGGGATATTCACAAGACAGGAGAAGCATGCAACTCAAAATTCGGACTTGCGGAAGTATTGCAAAAAATAATTCTGACTTCATGGTAGTCTGTATATCTGAATGTTTATAAGTAGGGTGGTGCCTGTACATTGTGATTGTGTAGTTGAACAATTTGTTCAAAGCATGTGTCAGAATGATTTTTGACTTAGATGAATATGAATTTTTATTCATAGTAGGAAATTTATAAAAAAAATAAAAGTTAAAAAGGGGAAATTTTCCAAATTTTTTTGTGACCTCTTTGGGGTTCAGGACTCCTACTTTAAGAACCACTGCTCTAATCTACAAATCCAAAAGCATAATGACACATTCTATTCATTGGTCTTTTCTATGATTTCTCTCAATACTTGAGTGTGGTTCGTTGTGCTGTAACTATTTCTAAATCCAGCTTGTTTGATTTGGTTGATTTGAGTCCAAAGCTCACTGGAAATGAATTGTAATCATCCTGGTAAAGATCTTGTAAAGAACTGATAGAAGTCTGGTAGATCTACAATTTTTATTACCTTTATCATCTTTCTTAATTATCACCATTACTACTGCAATCTCCCCATCATTTACTACAGGGGTCAGCAACCTTTTTAACATGAGGAACCATCTTGTCTCCCCACAATTAAAGATCCTCAAGGAAAGAAGTGAAAAATATGTTCATGAAAAAATACAAATTTCTGAATGGCCGTAGATGTATACATACTAACAAAAATAGAAATGTCTCTTTAAAGTAAATGAAAACAAAAAAATACTTTGACAGTTTGATTTATTCACAAATTTCTAATATTAAAATTGTCGTCATTTACAAAGATTTTTATGCTGTCATTCTGAAATGATTTAGATTGGTCTATATAATTGAATTTAGGTACAAAGATAAGATGGCCATTTTTATCTTTTCAGTCTCTATCTTTGTGCTTTGGTTTGAGAGTTTCCTATATACTCTATATAACATTGTAGTACTAGTAACATGATTAAAGACTGTTGGTTATCTGTAATTAAGAATTAATAATTACTATTCTATAATAAGGCTGAATTGAATAAACTACATTGTAATGCCCATTTTACCTCCCCTCCCCTAGAGTCACCAAAATATTCATTTACAAATTGCAAGAGGAAATAAAAAATGTGTTTATGTTTATGATGATAAAAAGAGCTATGAAATTAGAATCAAAAAACCACATTTGACATACGAGCCACAGTTTGCCGATCCCTGATCTATTACATCTTTATTAATTAGACATGATATAGTTTTGCTAATAACTTTTCTATTTCTCCACATGCTTTTTTTAACATATCCATAATAATTTCATTGTTTCTAGGAACTTTTTTCTTCACAAATTTAGTTGTGTCTCTCACTTCTTCATTTAAAATGCTTGTCAATTGAGAAGATGTAGTAATTATAGTAATTACTTTGTTAATTTATTCTTTAGTGTTATGCTACGTCTAGATAATCTAAGAGGGCACTTCCCATGAGCACAAATCACTACTAAATAGGTAATATTTGGATAATTTGATGAACGATCCTTAGTAGCATTTTAACTGCTTACATATATACAATCATTTAACATAATAAGACCCAAAGGTATACATAAATAATAATTTAGATTAATACGATCTGTAATAATCCTAGCTGATTGTTCTCATGAACAGAGGCCAGCTCTCCACATTTGAAGTCACTGTGCCATGGGAGACGATCTACTCCAATATATATGTCCATGTGCACAGGTCAAGCTCCAAGAATCAAGTGAAGTCTTCTTGATCCAATTACTACTGAGGTATTCACTGTTCAATCCCTGAAGTTGATTGGCTCATACTCCTGTCCATCCACTCAGGTGATTCTTCATTTTAATCTCCATACAAGAATTTACATCGTTATCCTTTTGACTTTAATTAATGAGTTATTTTTATAGTTTGTCATTTATCTTATAAAGGAAATCTAGCTCGACTTCCTTAATAATTATTTTATTTCATTAACGATATATTCTACTCTCAGTAATTAGACTGGTATTCATTTTAGAAAATAATCTTTTTCTAATCTTAAAGTTATCAATCTTTTACTTACTATTTTAAAAGAATCAGTTTTTTTAAAATTTTTAATTTGTTTAAACTTATAGCTTTATCTCATTATGTTTATACCAATATATGTATGTGCATTTAAATGATACACATACATATGTTATATAATTTATTGTAATACTTTTTCAAACATTTTATGGTGTCATTTTTTATCCAACACTTTTATTTAACTTAAGTCTTCTATTTGTTTGGATCAAATCTTGCTACTGGTTTTTATCTGACTTCTACTTAACAGATTTTTTTTCGAATTTTGTATACCTGTTTGGTTTTGATGGCAATACAATATTGCAGGCATGTTCTGCCTAACAGTATTGGCAGGGTATATTTCAAACAGCATTCAAATGATACAGTAAGCTTTGAGCCATGCACCATAGATGGTTCTATATCTTTTTTAAGAAAATGTTTTCATTTAATTTGAGAATGAAATTTTAGCGGTATTTACAGTTAGTTAAAATAGAAAGAATTATTTATTTATATAGCGCTGTTTTTAATCTTGTAATACTATTTTGCGATCATTCCACTACACATGCGCTTGATAAATTTAAACATTTAATGAATACTCTCATTTCCAAACACAAGATAAAATCTTTTGAAAAGATAGAATGAATCCACTCTATCTTTTTAATCTAAACATAATACGTATAGGCAAATCATAAGCATTTGGAAATGAGAGCGTGAAAGTATTAAATAATCACTTTCAATTCCTTTTACTATGTTTTAATGAATGACTTTATCTTGTGTTTGGATAGGAGAGTATTTATTAAATGTTTAAGTCTATACAGGACATGTGTAATGGGGTGATCCCTAATCATTATTACAGATTAAAAACATAGCGCTATAAAAATAAATAACTCATATATGTTTAATATTTTATCTAATAATGATGTATCATAAATTGTAAAAATTTTACAAGCATCATTCATTAAAACATAGTAAAATGAATTGAAAGTGATTAATTAATGTCTTCACGCTCTCATTTCCAAATGCTTAAGATTTGCCTATACATATACGTTTAGGTTAAAAAGATACAGTGGATTCATTCATATCTTTTCAGAAGATCTTGTGTTTGGAAAGGAGAATATTCATGAAATGTTTAAATTTTTCTGTCACTTATGTAGTAGAGTAATTCCTAATTTTTTATTAAAATATATAATTTCCTTTTGATTTGTTTAGGTAAAATTTGTTTTTTTTTTTTTAAATTGCTGTCTTGATGAAAAAAAAATATTTTAGCTGATTTTTGGCCTACTTTTCTGGATGAGTTTTCTTTAAATTTTGAATACAAGTTTGGTTGAAATAACAATGCAATCTCACAGATTGTCAGCCTGAGAGTGTTTGCAGGTCACAGATTTTAATTTCAAATACTGGAATATGACTACATTTTTTTAAATCTCAGTTTTTAAATTGGTACTTTGGTAATAGTCCTCCTATGACTTATTACTCTAATGACATATTTTTTTTTAAATTTGTGATGTTTACGATAATGTCTCCAAGTAATGTATGGACAAAGTTAATTGATAAAATTTGTCCACAGATTGGAAACCTTATTTTAAACATATTGCAAACTTGCAATAATATGTCACTGGATGTAATACATCATAGTACATGTAATATCAAAAAAATAATAGAGACATATTAATTACGGGAAAAAGGCAAAAAGAGTTAAAAAAATTAAATGAACAAGTACTTATGAGTTGTGTATTTATTAGATGATACTGCATGTCGCTGAAAACATCCTTTCCCCTCCTTGAATATTGCAGTGCTTTGCACCATCATAAACCACATGTTCAGTCAAAAAAAAATGGTGAACTGTAACTTTAAGATAGCGAAGTGTAACTTTAAGATAATATTTTAAAAATTATTTCAAAAGAAAGACAAATATTTCTAAAAAACAACAAATATTTACGATTTTAAAATATTTAGTGAAAATAAATAAAACATAAATGTAATGTTTAATTAAAAATGTATTTTTAAATTTAAAAAAAGAAAATTACTTACAAATGGCGATAGTCACTGTGGCGGACGGCTGTATAATGTGTTCTAGAATGGAATCTTGCAGGTCACCACATACATATCATAATTATTGACATGGATTAGTCATGCCAGTATTTTTGTTGCCATGACATCGTTAACTTAAACTTTGAATAAATATTTCCAGATGAATACATCATCGGAGTAATACGTCATAGCAAGATTAATATTAAAATACTTTTAAATTTGAATACGGTTAGCTTCTCTGAATATGATGAATGATTTTGGGAAAATTAAAATGACATAAGTTGCAAAATATCGAAATACCAAAAAAAAAAAAAAGAAAAAAATAATCTATATTGAATGTTTAGCCAAATTGACTATGTGAATATTTTACATAGCTTAGATTAGAATGATGCCGATAGAGACAACAGATGGATATGTTATTGTTATACAATTAAAAAAAATATTTTCAATTATTTATTTCAGATGTATTTAACTACAGTAAGAGTACCCTCAACTCAGTAACATTTATTTTTTTCATTGTCTGTAATTCTTTTGTGAGCTTGTATCTTTTTCTTTTAACCCTGAAATTGTTTTAGCAGTTGCATCCTTTTCCTCTGTCTCCATACCCCCCCCCCCCCAGTGTAAAAAAAGCAAGACATACTTTCTCACAGTATATGCATTTAACAAACCATCTGCTTTTCCAATGGTCTAAAAGCATGAAATACCCAGATCTTTACATCGCATTATCAGTTTGTTAATTTTTAATTACGTCACTCTTTTACAAAGTAATAATTAATTTCTATCGACTTTCAATAAATAATCATAAACTGTAAAGGTGCTTTAGCTTTTTCATAAAATTTTTTATCATTGCATCTCTTTTTATCTGTTAAGTTTAGACAAAAGTAACAACATCCCTGGAAGCCATATATAAGCAGCACTCACATATTAATAAATGATGAAAAATAGAATAGGCAAATTAATTACCTATTTTTTAAGCTTTAGTTGATTGCCATTAGCTTAAATCATTTTGATTGATGAATTGAAGAGTGAAGATGGAGTCTTATTTTTAACAATCTCACAACATTGATGAAATATCAGTTTGTAAATATTAAGAAAATCAAATCATACATTGTGTGACTTAACTTAATAAGTTTGTGTTACAAATCTAATATAATGAGCATGTTAATAGCTCTAAACAAGCTTTTCCAATAAATGCTGCAAGAGAAAGCATTTAAAATCTCTATCTAGAATTATCCCCGTCCAAACTAGTTTTAAGCTAGTGGCTCTCATCCGTGAGGCACTAGGATTGCTAAGGCCAACAATGTATGGTGTAGCTGAAAATTATTCAGACCCATATAGCTATTTAAGTTATATAGCTGAATTTGAAGACATGTAGGTGTCTGAAAATTTCAGATTTTTTACTTAATAGTTGAGTATTAGATAAATGCTGGGCTTGAGTTGGTATTTTAGATCTAGTGTCTGAATATCCTAGCACTTCACTGATGAGAGCCTTAGCTCGAAACCGGTTTGGGGGTAGGGATAATTTTAGAGAGATTTTCAATGCTCTCTCTCTTGCCGCATTTATTGGATAAGCTTGTTTAGACCCATTAGTATGCTCATTATATCAGTTTATAAATGTAAATTATCACATATGTATAGCTTAATGTATCTGAAATTTAACTGGAAGTAACAACACTCCTGGAACCTCTGTTCGAGTAACACTCATATGTCAATAAATGTTAAGCAATATATGAGTATTATGTATACTGTACATAGCTTCTGCAGGTGTTATAAAGCTAGGCATATTCAGTATATTAAATATATTATATAAATAAGCAGTTGAACTAAGCATGGAAAGCTGAAAAATCCCTCCCTCTGCTGAAATTTAAATTTTATTTTCAAAACCGATCATTTGTATGCTACTCCGAGTATTCAGTATTGCATTTCAAGTATGTCATTCAGTTTTAAAGAGTACCAAATTCCCCATACAGTAGTGTCACCAATGCAAGCTTTCATAATCAATGGATGGAGGAAGGTTTGTACATAAAATCCCAATCTATTGATTACGAATGCTTGCCCTTGGTGGCACTACCATGTGGAGAGTTTGGTATTCTTATTAACATCATGTATAAGCATACGAAATGGTGATTATGTTATGTTTCATTCAGTTTTAACTTGAATGTAAAGATAATTAGCTACATAATCTGATAAAATCCATTTAACTATATATATTGAGTTGCAATGCAATTAGTTAAAGCAATGTAATACTTCTGATATTCAGAGGCTATCATGGTATTACAGTTGTTTCATTTACTGTATGCCTATGACCTTGGATTCAAATCTGGTAAAAATTAGTTGTTGTTTTTTAACATTCCAAACAAGTTTAGTATGCTTTATTTTTCTCAGAATGACAGTTCTTAAAAATTCATTTTGCCATTTGTTAAAACTAGGTTGATGACATGTGAATAATTCACATAAATAAATGTCTCTACTGTAAGTTTTGGCACTGGTTAAGAATGGCCCATTATGAGTAGAAGCTTATAAATAGATAAAAGCAAAATAAAGTAGCAGATATATAATACCTCAGTTGGATCTAAATATTTGTCCGACACCTGTCTACAAGTATTTAAAGGCTTATCTGGATTTTATTGGGCAGATTACTAACTATGCATATTAAATTTCAGTTATTTTATAATCTAAATTGTGATTACATCTCATTTCTCCAACATGTCAAGCTTTATCAGTAATTAAATTAGCTTTTTGAGCAACTTTGTAGTCACACATATCATAGTGATTTGGTTTTTCACCAGTATGTCTTCTTCTATGTACAATTAAATTTGCTCACTGTGAAACTCTGTAATCACATTGGTCACAAAAGATTAGGCTCATATCACTATGCTTTTTTTCATGCAGAAATGAACAATATAAAATGAAGATAGCATGTATGTATATGTAGCATTTTAAAATTATAATATGGATAAACAGTATTTATGTAGAAATTTAAGAAGTACATTTGATTCCATTGTAATCATTCTCAACTAAATTTTAACAGACAAAATACAGATGTCATGTCATGTTCCAAGAATTGGAGTTCAATATTAGCAGATTTGCTATTTATTGTACAATCTGTAAATTGGTTTATAAGATTGGCCTCTTTAATGTTTCTCCATCTATGATGTTTTCTTCATGCACTATTATTGGATGCTGAACTGAAGTTAAATTTAATGTTACAAGATTTTTCACAGTCAAAAAAACACAGAGGCAATATTTAGACTGACTATTTATAGCAATTTTTATATACTTGTAGAAAATGCTATAAATAATCAGTCTAATAGAGCTCCAGTTTTTTTTTTTTTTTTGAGTATGAAAAATCTTGTTATTTTAAATTAATCTTCAATTCAGATCACTCAGAATATTGCACGAAGAAAGATATTATAGACAGAGTAAAATTGAAGAGGCAATTTTTATAAATCAATTTGAAGATTTTATAATAAATTGTCAATCTGTTTTTATCAATCTGCACAGTTCCTGGAAAATTACATGGCATCTGGTTTCTGCCTGGTAAGCCCTCTTGATACTGATTAGATGCAATCAAAAGTTTTTTCATATAAGTTCTAATTATTTATCATTATTACAGTTTAAACTTTTTATATGTAGTTAATTTTTAACTGATAATTTATTGTTATATATATGTGATCACTAGATGGAGCTTACCAACAGCTCTAAACAAGCTTTATTTTTATAAGTGCCGAAAGAGAAAGAATTCAAAATCTCTATCGTTAAGTTCCTACCTCCAGACTGATTGGTTTCAAGCTTATGGCTCACCTCAGTGGAGGGCTGGGATTCTAGAAACTAGATGCAGAATAGTAACTTAAAAGTCAGCACTTATAAAACATGTTTCTATCAATTTGAAAGTCTGAACTATGTCTTCAAATCCAGCCGAAAAGTTCAGACTTTCAAATTGATAGAAACGTGTTTTATAAGTGCTGACTTTTGAGTTAGTATTTTGGATCTAGTTTCTAGAGTCCCAGCTCTCCACTGAGATGAGCCATAAGCTCGAAACCAATTAGTCTGGAGGTAGGGACTTAACGATAGAGATTTTGAATTCTTTGTCTTTCGGCACTTATAAAAATAAAGCTTGTTTAGAACTGTTGGTAAGCTCCATCTAGTGATTATTTAAATGCAAGCTTAAAAGCAAGTTATGAAATTTATGACTTGTTTTATTAATTATTATATATAGAATTACAAAAAAATCAAGTCAGATGTCACATAACCTAATTTAACAATATTTCAAATGTTATATACAGAGCTCGCAAATAAGCTATTAAACAAGCTTTGCTAGGATATTCAAGCATTAGATTAAAAATGCCTCACTGAGGATGCCAGTAGCAGAAACCAGTCTAGGGTTGGTGTTATTCTGCAAAGTTTTTTTAAGAGCTTATTTGCGAGCTCTATATATAATATATAGAATTAATAGAAATGAGGTGATAATATCCATTCAATAGAGAGATAAACTTTAGTCTTTGTTGTTACCAAGAAATTCTCAATTACTACTAATTGACAATTTCTGAGTCTAAGCAAGTTTTATTCATAAGCCTATAATAAAACTTTTTTTTGGTAGCAACAAAGATTAAAGTTTCTCCTTCTATTTAATGGATATTATCTCCTCATTTCTATTAATTATAACAAAAATCCATAGAAACATTTAATTCGTATATATAAATAATACACTCTCCTACCCATAATATATGACAATACTGTAATAAAATAAATTATCTTCTTATTGGTCCTCTTTGTATGTGTGTAAATAAAATTGATTGATCAAATGCTACATATGTGTATAAAGGAATTAATAGCTAGTCACATTTATTAATGCATAGAGAAGAAACAATAACTATCTTATTATTATAGACTGTTTTATTCCACAAACTGAGGACACCTCAAGTGGCCCAAGTCATACAGCTTTATTGAAAGAAATGATGAATCTTGAACATATTGCAAATATCTGTATGCGTATTTGATTATTATATGTATATAAAATTAATCTAGGAATTACACGCAAGGCATCACCTTTTAAGGAAATTATTCTAACAATCAAACTATCAGTTACAACAATCATATTGTTAAATACATAATGTAAAAAATCAATTAATTCATCAATGATCTGAGAATATTGCCAATCTTCCACAAGATATTGTAATCATGCTGTATATTAATACCAGACCTGAAGCATCACTAAGCATAAATAAATTGCATTAATATTATCTTCAATCATTATTAATTTATTGCGGGATGAAGATCTCTCCAAATTTAATCCACTACCACCGATCTTTAGCCTTTCTTCCCCATATCATACCAACAAATTATTCTTATAGAATCCATCCATCTCACATGTGGTCTCTTTCTGGGTCATTATCTAGAGTTAAATGTTAGTAGATATTACTGTTTTATTTTTTACACTTTTAACTATTACACTGCAGGATGAAATTTTTCTGAGTTCAATCCAGTTTCTTCAATTTGTAGCTTCTCATCTTCACACCATATCAGTAAACTTCCTTCAAAGTCTTTTATAATTTCTTAATGTCCAGTTTAAAACTTCAGCCTTCCATCTATCTTCATCTCTTTTAGTAATATGTATCAAAATATCTCTATTTCCATCTATTAATTTTTAAAATTATGTCAATGATACCAATTTGTTCCCTCATTCAATTTTTTTACTTTTGATCTTTTGTAATGTATCCAGGGCCAAACTGTATTCCTACAGATGGATAATTATATATGTAATTTGTTTAAAGAAACAAGCACAATAATTTAATTATAATTTCAAGAGTTTATTTAACTCTGAATAACCATGATATTAGTAGAATAGGATTACTAGATCTATTGGCAGTTTGCTAGTTGAATACAAGACCAATCTTGATCACCCAACAGTTCTTAGATGCATGGTGGAGTAACAAGAAAAGATCAAAAACGAAATACATGGTTAAGAGAACAAACAGTTGTTACTGACATCGTTGAAGTAATTAAGAGACTGAAGTGGAGTTGAGCTGGACATGATGCTAGAAGTGATGATGATAATAGATAGACAATTGAAATTTTAAATCAGATTGCAAGAGATTTTAAAAGACCCAGAAAGAGATCACAGGTGGGATGGATGGATGAAATAAGAAAATGTGCAGGGATGGTCTGGAGAAGAGAGGCTAGAGACCAGAGAAGATGGATTGAACTTGGAGAAACTTTCATCCTTCAATGGATTTTTTTTTTCCATATTATTATTTCTGAACTGTTCTAACACTGTGTATATGGACCAGTCTTTACACACACATACAATTTTATTAATAAAGCTATATATACACAACTAATCAGTTTATAATATCTTGTTATTCCAGAAATCATCTCTCCATATTTCATTGAATCGTTTGAACGCTTTGTATTGCTCTTGTTGAATGTCCATGTCTATAAGCATTGTTAAAGCACATCTATTAGAAACTTTTTCTACATAATATTAAGTTATTTCTACCCAAAGCACTCCATCCAAGTTTAGTTTTGTTTAATTTTTTCCTTTATATTTCCATCTGTGTTAATAATCTTATCACGATGTTTGTAGTTCTTAACTTATATTACTTCATGATTATGATTCTTTATTTTCTTCTGAGGAAAAAAAAACTATGTCTTTTTCATTGTTTTTTTTTTTTCGTATTTGCTTTATATCGTACTTTCATATATATCATGACAAGAAACGTATATTTACATATTTGTTTACAAATCTTCCATTATATATAGTAAACAATAATTATTTTACAACTTTATTTGATTTTAATTCTCAATGTTTAATTACTATTTCTTATATTATTATTATTGGACAAATAGGAATATTTCTTATTGGTGTAATTTTTATATGGTGAGTTTGAAATTTTAGTTATACCATAATCAAAAGTTAAATCAGCTACATAAAAATTGAAGTTCATTAAAATGGGATTTAAGTATATATTTGGGCTAGGGAATATAAGTTATTAATATATATTGCCATAAAGTAATTTACATAAAAACTTGTAAAGCAGAAAATTTGAAACCTATCAATTAAACTATAGCTATTTTCTATCTATATATATATATGGATTTTTTTCTACAGTACAGGCTTTTTCATACCTGCACTCGTAACCAATATAGGCTTTGAACGTTCCAACATCAGATTTTCAATGAAATAGACAGCTGAAGAGTTGTGGGGTGGAGTGGATTGAAGCCTGTCCATTAAAGTATGAATATTGGCTATCTTAATATAAGCTGAGCATTGATTATATATGTATATGTGTGGAGATGATAATCTGGACCAACTGTCGAGTGCTGGTTTAGCACGAAATACATATATTGGTGATTGTTTATCTTTTTGACATGTGTGTGATCAAGTGTGTCAGCAGTATGAGATAGCATAGATAGTTAAGGGTCCTGTGAAAGTCTGAGTTCAAACTCCCTATATATATATATATATAGTGAACAAATGAAGATGTGTGTGAAATATGATCTGAGCCAACTGATGAGTGCTGGTTCAGCATGAAATATCCATTTTGGGAATCATTTATGTCTTTGAACATACGTTTCAGTAATGTGCGATGGAATAGAAGTTTGAAATTTATTTAAATACATTAGATTAAAGATTATCCACTTAATGAATAATATTTCTGTAGTGTAAATTTTTACTACATCACACGCAAAATAGGGACTGGTTTCTACCCACTTTTAGCACCTTATAGAGGGGTGTAGCAATAAATGTATGACCAATGACGTGAAAAAGTTGCAAGATCCCCCAATGCATATTTCATGCTGAACCAGCATGAGTTGGCCCAGATCACATTCTCTTCAACATATTGTTCAGTATATGTAAATAGTCAATTACTACTTTGACACATTTAATAAATACATATATATATATATGAATTGAAGTTGAAGTATCTCTAAAAATAGTGTGTATATATGAAGTTAGATTCTAATGTGCATTTGAAAAAGTATATGGTTTAATGTATCCGTAGTGTGAAAGGTTGGTCTAACTTCTAGGTTGATGGGTGGTTGTGATAGGATTGAGGTAAAAGGTGAAAAATGCATTGCTTTTTTCTATTTATTATGCATGAAATAATTTTTGTAAATAAAAATTGTAATAATTGTTTTATTTGGTGTCAAAATAATTTTTCTGAAATCTTTACGGTGGTTGAATCTTTTTTATCAAAAAAGAAACGATTTATCGATCAAACACTTATTAAAGTTTTCACAGTTTTAATGCTGTCGACGTAAAAATGGGCGTTCTTTTAATTCGGCTCTTGAAACTTTTGTGTAGTCTTATTAAAAGTTGTCTTCTGATATATTTTTTGTTCTTAAGAAACCAAATGTTTCTGCCATCTGCTCTATGTGCGGTTGTAATAAAATCAGTGAAATTATCGAATCATCTTCGTCTTAGTTCTGTAGAACGAAGGAGAATAAGAAAGAATGAAAAAATTTAAATCTTTCTTTATAAATTACTGTGATTTACGCAAGCACAGACCTATATATACGTACTTGTAAACTAGGAGAAAAACTTTTGTGAGTAATGGTTAAACCCGTGATCCATCATGTAAGAGTGAAGCCAGAAAGTTTTTCAGGTAGCTGACGATTTTTCAAATAATCTCAGGAATTTATTAACGAGGCCACTCTATTCTATCTCAACTAGCCGTAGAGAATGATAATGGCGCGCGGGCGGGGGGGGTCATATAAAGCAAAATATGGGTTCGCACCCTTAGAAGTTTAACATTTCTATATAGTTATGAAGATTGCGATTACTTTAATGTGGTACGGTATTGGGATGAACGGCTGGTAAAAGAAATAAAATGGAGAGCTACAATAAGATAACGATTTGATAATTTCAAAAAGTTGTTGCAGAAGAATCTAATATGTAGCATTGCACAGTGTCGAATGAATAAAGGCGCAGCATGGGACGTAATGAACATGTCTGTGTTTCACACCTGGGTTATATAGTCATTGCAAAATTAATTTTTAACTTTTTATTTTTTTATCCTATCTGTTTGTGATGACGGAGATGACTTTAATTTTATAATCAACGCATCAAATTCGTCTGACTGCTTAATTTTAATCTGAGAACTTTATTTTTCAATTATTAGTAGTCATCTATTCATTTACTGACCCAATTATTAGTTGTTTAATTTGTTTTATTACGGCTGCTGATCAGAAAGAAATGTTCTGTGATTACTTGTGATCCCCGAAGACATTCGGGATGTACCCAGTTCAGAAACAAATCTCATGTTTTTTTATGTAATAGTGAGATTATGAGGTATGATAACTTTATTCCCGGAATCGTCATGTGATATCACTTATGACCTAATAGTATCGAAATCGCTCATGTATTGAACATTTATGTTTGAACATGTTTAGCTAACACATGAGAAATTTTAAGCTGATAGAGTTAGTTGTTTGTAAGCTGTTGAGAAGATAGTAAATATCCATGCACACACAAAAATAGTTCCTTGTGAGAGACTTTTGGACAAAAAAATCAATTACACAACTAGACTATTCTATCTATTCACCTGACTTAGCTTCCTTTCCAGAATTAAAAACTAGGCTGAAGAGACAAAGATTTTCTAAATCTCCTCTTTTCTTCCAAAACGTAAGCTTGTGGTTAAGACCTGTAGAGGTCCCTACTATCGCATTTTTACGTGCGCATTCTTGAGGTTACAGCCTTAGTAAATATAACTGATAACCAAAAAAATATGAGGTAACTGCTCTTCCTGAAAATGAGTTCCAGGTATACCTGCAGAAACGGGAACCATTTTAATCAGTACACAGATGCACAGCGGGACTACTTTGAAGGCTGCAGTAGCCATTAGTGTACGCTTCCACATGTATATTTTATGAAAGTGCATTCTGTGAATTAAATTGTCACACCATACACTAATTGCCGTGGTGTAAAGTTATTAATAAATAAATTCTTTGCTACCTTTTACGTTTCCATATATGATGACTTTCCCATACCTTTGGACCAAATCCCCAAGTTTAAATGATGATAGAGCGACATGGCTGAGATTCGCATATGTTTGAATTTGCAGATTTTAAGTATTATGTAGTACTTTATATATTACCAATTAAATTCCACACTTCATATTTTCACATACTACTTCATCAACAGTCTTTTCCGTTATGATTTTTACAATTGTTTTGGTGGTAAGTTATTACTGTGAATATTTATTTAAGGTTACTTTTTTTTGAGTGTATTTCTTTATATGATTATCTTCACAAAAATGTCTATACTCACAGTATGTTTATATTCTTTACAAACCAATTACTTGATTGTCCAATAACACAGATATGTATATAGTTGAGAATTGAATTATGATTTTTTTAAAAAAACTATAATTAAAATATCTGCTTCTCACATCAATATAGAATTGTATATATAATTTTGATTATTTCTTTTGTTGTAATATATATACATTTGAGAATTATTAATTAGAATTGTACTTTCTTGACATTTCACACATTCTTAAGTATATTTATTTTTATATTCATTTTTTTTTAAAAGTAATTATTGTACTTTGTTATATTACTCAATACTTATCTTTTGTGGTTTAATGAGTGGTAGAATATTGTTTTCCAGAACTGATGGTCTATGAATCAAGACTTAACTCAGAATCTCAGTGCTCTAACATCACAGGATCTCTTGTGTGATGTCTATTTGATTTTTTATTAGATAACCTTTATTAATAATCATGATTATGTTTTGAAATTCATGTTATAATAGTAATAATCGCATGAATAGTTGTTGGTAAATTGTGTGATGTTTAGGCACCAAAATAACATGTTGGTCTAGTTAGCGATCCAGAATTCTCACACTTGAATTTGAAATTCTACCATTATGCTAAACCATACATGTCAAGGCATCAATGTTAATATTTTATTTTTACAAAATTGTATTTCTTTCGGATTGTCTGTTACAATGTTTCACGTTAGTTAATTATTTTTGTTCTTTACATTATTGTAGATGTTCTTTCCTAATTTCAATCTATTGTCCATTGTCTCATAGAAACTCATTACATATTTTAGTAATATATATACTGTGTGGATTTTTACTGGTCAGATCAGCGCTGTACATTATTTTTGCAATCTTAGTTCAGTCATATATAAATAATTATTTTCTTTTACACGTCACATAAATGTTTATATATCAATATATAATAAGGAACGTTCATGCTATTGTATCTTGTCTGCGTCTTGGAGTTTAAATCAAAGCTTAATATTCTTTCCCTATACAGATGACTAATATCTAAACCAGTATGGTTAGTAAATGGATATCTAGCCATTGCAAAAAACATGTACGTAAAACGACTAAAATTACTAGCACCTGACAGTTTGGTCGCAATGTTTCTGCTCTGTTTGAGAACTGATATCTCTTTCAAGATGACTGTGATCATTTACGTAGAATTTCTCTATTAAAAATCCTACGCAAGCATCTATTAGCTGTAAAAAATTTGGAATATACATATATATATATATATGTCTTGAAATGAAAAAAAATAATTTTTTACTAGCTTACAATTTGACAAACATAAATCTTTCGAATTACTGAGTGTTTAATTTACTTTTTGGTTATTTCTTTATTGATATCTGTTCTGCGTGTAGTTGTTGTTTTTTAATGTTCTGCTTAATTTTATATCTTTAGTAATCATATTAAGATGTTTAGGATTTTGTATTTATTTTAGTTTCATTTATTTTAGGAGTTTGGAAGAAGCAAAATATCATTTAAAAGAAAATTCACAACTAGCTGTAAGTAGTTTTCTTATATGTTTATTTTGTAATTTTTTTTTTTTAATGTGATTTCTTAATTCATGGTTATACTTGAAAATCCTGCATATTTTAAACATTTGATGGATGTAAATAATATGTCCCGAGATGCTTTTTTTTACTCTAAGCATTTCATTTGACTACTAGTATAGTTATACTGTTCTCATTTTTTTGAGTGAAAATCTTAACGGAATGTTTAATTTTTATATTTACTTTTTAAAAAAAAATGTTTATATCATGACTGGACTTGGAACAATTTGAAAGTTCCCTGCCGTTAATGTAACCAAGAGATAAGTTTGGACATTATTTTAGGTCACAAATAGGCATAGAATTTTTCTTTCACGTGGAAGGCTAATAAGCTTAACTATTCGGTAGTGGTTAGTAAGTGGGAATCTAGATATTTTTAACTGGACAGTAAAGATCAAGTAAATCTGGATTAGTCAGGTGAGTGTCTTTCCACTGATTATAAAAATAAAAAAAATCATTATAACATAATATGGTCTTCACTACTGATATGTAATTTGTCTTACTCATACTGGTATTGAATCCATGGTTCCTTTATTGTCATAAAATAATTATGCTTATGTAACATATATGAAAAAGCAAGTTCTCGTACAATAATATCTACCCCTTAAAGTATATATAAATTTTGAAGATAATGAAAAAAATGTTCATTTTAGGATGCAATTTGAATAATAATAAATAAATTATTTTATAATAGTGGAACCATTGCCGACAGCATTTGATTCGAAGCTCTCCTGTTGGTATTCAAAATTTGTGGATAATACTGAAAGTTATATATGTTTTAACATTCACATATATGATAAAGGCATTAAATAAATAAATAATTGAATGAGTTTTGTTGTGCAGGAATTCATAAGAAGTCCGATGACTGGAGGTGTCAGAATGGGAATTAATCTGAGGATCTTATACTTCAGAGTCTGATGCTCTACAACTTTAGTAAACCAGGTGGGGCCTTAATATATATATATATATATATACTCACTAGATGGAGCTTTACCAATAGCTCCCAACAAGCTGTTGTTTACATAAACGCTGAGAGAGATAGAATTCAATATCTCTTTCGTTGTCTCCAACCTTTAGACCATGGTTTCGAGCTAGTTGGCTCACGTCAGTAAAGGGTAGGAAGACCAGAAACTAGATCTAAGTACTAACTCTACAATCAGCATTTATGAAACACGTTTCTATCAGTTTGAAAGCATGAATTTTTCAGATACATAAATATCTTCAAATCCAGCCAAACAAACTAGACAGCTATATGGGTCTGAAATCAGTTCCGTTTCACCATATAGTAAAATCCTCTGCAATATATATCATTGCAAAAACCTTCAAGGGTACATTTATGATAAACAAAACAAGTTATAAATTTCGTAACTTGCTCTTAGCTTGCATTTTATGATCACTAGATGGCACTTTACCAATAGCTCCCAACAAGCTTCTGTTTATATAAACACTGAGAAAGATAGAATTCAATATCTCTTTCGTTGTCTCCAACCTTTAGAACATGGTTTCGAGCTAGTTGGCTCACGCCAGTAAAGGGTAGGAAGACCAGAAACTAGATCTAAGTACTAACTCTACAATCAGCATTTATGAAACACGTTTCTATCAGTTTGAAAGCATGAATTTTTCAGATACATAAATATCTTCAAATCCAGCCAAACAAACTAGACAGCTATATGGGTCTGAAATCAGTTCCGTTTCACCATATAGTAAAATCCTCTGCAATATATATCATTGCAAAAACCTTCAAGGGTACATTTATGATAAACAAAACAAGTTATAAATTTCGTAACTTGCTCTTAGCTTGCATTTTATGATCACTAGATGGCACTTTACCAATAGCTCCCAACAAGCTTCTGTTTATATAAACACTGAGAAAGATAGAATTCAATATCTTTCGTTGTCTCCAACCTTTAGAACATGGTTTCGAGCTAGTTGGCTCACGCCAGTAAAGGGTAGGAAGACCAGAAACTAGATCTAAGTACTAACTCTACAATCAGCATTTATGAAACACGTTTCTATCAGTTTGAAAGCATGAATTTTTCAGATACGTAAATATCTTCAAATCCAGCCAAACGAACTAGACAGCTATATGGATAAAGCTCTATCTAGTGATCATAAAATGCAAGCTAAGAGCAAGTTACGAAATTTATAACTTGTTTTGTTTATCATATATATATAGTAAACTACATAATCAAAATTATCCCAAATTCACAACTCTACCAGACTAGTGAAGAAAATAAACTGTAAAACACTACCAATGGTTTCACTGCTACAAGCAGACTTCTCAAGTGCAACGAACTCCAGAATAACTTCATATTTAACCTAAACATTATGCACAATTCCACTTACCTTCCATACACCCTTAATATTAAAAGGAATTTTTGCATAAGTTAATTGCTTCAGAATCATACATTTTTAACAATAAAGATTCGTTAATTTTTTTTTTTATTTCATTTCTCTCAAAGAAGACAACCATAGCGTAATCAAAATTAATAATGTGGCCTGTATTTTTTTTTATGCACATACAAAGCAGAACTAACTAAGATATTTATTTCTAACTCTACTTTTATGCACTTTTATTCTTTCATTTAAACTCAAACTATTCTGACCTATTGTAACGGAATGATAGGGTTTGAACCTAGGAAAGTTAGAGATATATTAATGAGAAATAAATGAAGGTACAAAACTTTTAAAAACGATCTTGTTTTAAGAATAAACAGAAACCTAAAGCAGATCAGCATACAAGAGTACCTGTCAGATTTATTGAACTAAAATTAAAAGAGTTTTTATTTATTATAATCATTATTTGTAAGTTTGTTTTTTTGTTACTTCGTTTTAAAAAAAGAATGATCGAGAACAAATTAGAAATTTTTTATTAAATCATTTTTAAACAAAAAAGAAAGAAAAAGATAAGTAAATTAATTAATCTGCAATAGGTTAAAAGATTCCAAGCGATCTAAGATATTTTGAATGGGGGGGGGGGCAATTAGTAGATTAAAAGTTAGAGAATTTGAAACAATAAGCAGGATGTATGTTGGTAAAGTCTAGATAACAATCCAAATTTAGAAACAGAGGTGATAAAAAAGTGTACACTGCTATTGTACTACTTAGACTTCTGGCTCCAGCTAAAACAATATTAAAAAAGATGGAAAAACTAAATTAAATTCCACGTGGTGAAATGTCACAGAAACTATTAAATAAAGAGGACCCTTAATTAGCAAATAAGAACTAATGACTCATGAGTGATGACAGAGATTGGAGGAAAAATTCAAGGTGGTGGGGAAAGAAGAGAAGAAAAAGGAAGACAAACTAGTGAGACATTAATTAAATTATTAATTATTGATTAAGAGTTGTGGAAGGCGAAATTAATTTGAATTTTAGCGGAGAGTATTATTAATTTTTTTGGCAGAGCTTCTGATTAAGTACTTGGACTTCTTAACCTAAACTTTGTGTGATAGAGACGAAATGCGTTGCTGAATCCAAATTGCGGTTGATCTTGCACTGCACGTGATGATCCTAGAATGCTCTCAACCTCGGAGAAAATGAACTCAAGGAAAAGCTGGAAGCCCACAAAAGCATGTGAATTAAGGAAAAATCGCTCAGGATCCCATTAAGTTTCTTCCACAGGTAGTTATATTTTAACATTTGCTCACACATTATGCACCAGCTAAATTAACTTTAAAGTGAGAACGATTTAAAACATTAAGTGTAAAATATAAAATTATAATGACAAATTGAATCACAAAAACTCAACAAATCATATGTGCAATTAAGAGTCAGCAAATATCTGTGAAATTATACTAATTCGTAATTATGTTATCTAGACTTACTAAATCATATATCTGATGATAATTTTATTTACCCAGTTTTCTAAATAAATCATTCATTTAATTAATATCTTTTATTGATCGTTGGAATTTAAATTTATTTAAATAATGTTGAATGAGTGAGAGTGATCTATGTTGTATAGTTGAACGGGTAATTTAATATTTTAGTTAAGATTTAAGTATATTAATAGGTTTATATTTGTCATAAATTCTTATGTTAATGTTAAGTTATGGTTAATTTATTCTGGGGGATATAGGGCGGGCCCAACAGTGATAAAGGTGTTTTAATATTGTTTTAACGGTAAAGTGATCTAGTTCGGAAAAGTGTTGTGTGTTCGTTTCTTGTGTCGCTGGAGTGATGTTGGGCATGTTCTGTGATATAGTTGAGTGAGCGTGTGAGTGGTGGCGAGCTTGTAAAGGTTTCTGGCGCCTATTACTCGGGTTCAATCTGAATCAGTATGAAACAAATAAAAGTAGTGTATATGTGTTTGAAATTATTTTCACAAAACATTATTAAAGACAAATAACAAAGGTTTAAAAGGGAATTAAAGAACAGGAACATAAAAATAGGAAGTGCACTATATATACCTTCTTACAAAAACAAGGGATAATATACACTACTCCATGGACTGCACACACATTAAGATGTCAACAAAATTAATGAACAAAAAATAAAATGTTTTTCATATATATATATTTACTACCTGTGCCCTCAGCTTTGCTCTCATTAATAGAATAAAAGAATATAATACAATGTATAACTGTTTTCATGGTTTATATATTTACATTTTTTTTAAGTGGGGAATAAAATATGAAGTACAAACAAAATTTAATTGATTTAAAGTATATTTATGAAATTTAATTTTATTTTGCTTTACCAAAAACTATAATTTGTTCCATTTCTATAGTATGTATTTTAATATGCAGGCCTCAACATGATTTGTACCCGCTTATAAAATTTTCCTTTTAATCACATGACAAACTGATTTGTAAGATGGCTATGAAATTTTAACATTGGCTTCACTACAAGTGAGAAATTAAATATGTGGTCCAAATGAACTTCAATTATTTTAAAATATATTTACGCTATAAAATTTTACCTAGCATTCCCGAAAACTGTAATTCTCACTACGTATTTCAATAGGCAGGCTACATTCCCCAATGTTAAGTGTTATCCTCTTTTTGTGTTTTTATGAATTCATTAGAAAATTGTTACGATTCAGATGCATTTTTATATTGCAAATTACTAAAGTTTTTAAAACAATTAAGTACCATCGAACAAAAATCCATAGTCTATGTAATCCCACCCACCCACCCCAAAAAACAAAGAAAATCATGCAAGATTCATCAAGATAAATGAATTATTTTTTTGTGAAGTTAGGTTAACAAACAAATAAACTTTCACTTTTATATGTACATATGATATGATAAACTACACATATCTTTAATATTAATAAATATTTTAAAATATTATTTTAGAACTATACATTTTCATTATACAATAAAAATATGTATATAAAGAAATATTTAAAAATATTTTAAGTTTGTAATTTTTTTTGTCACAGAAAAATTGGATCAGATTTTGAAAGAAAATAACTAGAAAAAGACAAGACATTGTATATTAATGAGATAATTTTAAAATCAGTAATTTAAAAAATTATTTACGCACATTAAAACATTAACCGAAATAAGGTTTCCATGATCATCATTTTTTATGCATACACAAGCTGTTTAAACAAAGGCAAAACTCTTCAGTGCAAGCCAGAGTAATCAATGAATGCAAGAAGGTTTGTGCATAAAATCCCTAAGCTCTAGGTCTAGTCCTCTCAAATCCAAGACTCCTCACTGATGAAAACCACAAGCTAGAAACTAATCTGATAATATTAAATGAGTGGGCCATAGATAGGGATTTTATGCACAAACCTTCTTGCATCCAGTGATTACTCTGGCTTGCATTGAGTCACACTACTGTAAGGAGAGTTTTACTTCTGGTTTCAGAAATAAAGTTACTAATCTTTTTCTTTCTTTTTGTTTTGTGATGGGAATTGATGATAATAAAATGCAAAAGATATAATTTCTTAGTGCTTTGAGATTGATTAAATGTAATTTCCCAATATACGCTTGGTCCAATGCAGTAGAACGGTGTGTTATGTGGTAATAGTGCCAATCCTTTCAATGTGAACTTGAAAATAAAAATTCCAATTTTTATTTTTTTGCTATTTTTTTTATTTTTTATTAGTTAATTTATTTATTGAACGATTGACAACTGTGGCAATAGATTTTTAAGACATTGCACCTTGCTATAATTAAATTTTAATAATAGGATTATTTATTTATTGTAATATAGTTTTTATTTATTAATGGATATAATAAATGATAGAATATATATGAACAATATACACTAGAATAACTCTCCAAAATTAAAAATGTCTATATAAAATTAAAAAATAATTTCTTTGCTACAGCCAGCTTACGGCTTCTTCCGCCATCTTGAGTAACAATACACACATTTACAATATATACACTTACATACATAGAAATTGTCAATGAATCTCTCGTATAGTTCTAAATAGTTTTGTAATTTGTTTATTACTAAAACTGTTGATCATGATTATAAAGTATTTGATAAGAAATATTCTTTACAAATAAATTATAGAACAGTTATAAGTAATTCAATTATAACTTCTTTTTTAAATGTGTATAATATTTTGCCTGGTTATGAATTTGTTTTCTTTGGTTAGCAAATTAAATATTATAAAAAAAAAGGTTAAGTATTTAGGGAAAATAGATTCATCTTTACTTGTGTGGCCATTATATGTTTGCATTCTACATTACATTTATCATGATCCATTAATAAAATTATAATGAAATTTGAATATAGCTTATTCTTCTATTAATCTAACTGGAAATGTAATGTGACTACATATACATTATGCCAAAAACAAATTATTTACCAGTACATCACAGGATCAGGGTCACCTTACTGTATGAAGAGAGTTGTTACTGTTTATTTACTAATGCTTTGTTTTTGAATTTCTACAATGCTTGGTACTTTGTACCATTACCTATCTTATACTATCTTAGCTTAAAATTTCTGTACAGTTTGGCACACTGATAAAGTGGCAAACTATCGTTTAAGGTCCATGGATTACAACCATATCTGTTTCTTCCAGGACTTGAATTTTTTTTATAAACTCCCTAGTAATAAAGCCATTTCATTTTTCATAATTTCTGCTTAAAATAAACTTTGGATTTTGTTTAAAATTTCCATATTTAAAACCTATTCACATTAACAGCTCATTATAAGGTAAAAGAACAATATAGACAAAGGCCTCACAAATTATCATCCAAATAGAAATAGTGCAAGAGAAGGCTCAATTCACCAGGCTCATCATTCGATGAATAATAAGCATTTATCTGCTTTTCCTTCTTGTTTTTATCTTTATTTAAGACTATCCAGAGACCCATTTACCAATCAATGATTGGATGGAAGATGGCTGAGAAACTTTGGAGCCTGATGAATTTTCAAGTTTTATACAATCTAGATTCAAATTCAAGATTATGGATATATCATATGAATGCCTAACCATTACATCACATTGTATGAGAATGGAACATGCATACAATGAAAGATTAGAAGATAATATTCAATTTTTGCTAGATATTAATGTTTTAAAAATTTAATTATATGACAAATTTTTAAATGGATTGCAATAACACTAATAATAGCTTAGAAATTTTTAAGTTTATAAAAAAAAAAAAATAGATAATTTAACTGCATAAGTTACCAAAATATGTATGGCATGATTCTTCTAGTGGGACTTTAAACTATGTTAAAAGTAGTGATCTGTTTTTCATTAACTTATCATCACTTCTGCTTGAGCAAAAAAAATAGATTCATGTTAGTGAATATCTATTTTGTTTTCACACATGTCCTCCCCCAAAGATTCAAAATGCTTGATTTGACCCACTGTAAATACATAATTGAACTAATTGATGACCTCATGAAAGAACTTTTTAGCTATGTACAATAAATAACCTGAGTACACAACCTTAGACTATTTGCTTATTATCAGATCTTTCCCCATCTAGTAATATTTTTAAAAGGCAGAAACGTTAAAGAAAAATGCAATTTATTTTTCAAGAAAAAGTAATTAAACAAGGCAAAACTCTCCTTACAATAGTGCCATTCTGTGGCAATCAGAGTAATCAATGGATGCCAAAAGGCTTATGCATAAAATCCCTATCTAATGCCTACTCATCCAATATCCCCAGAGCTAGTTTCTGGCTTGTGACCTTCATCAGTGAGGAGCTTTGGATCTGTGAGCACTGCGCCTAGATCTTAGGATGAAGGCCACAAGCCAGAAACTAGTCTGGGGATATGGGATGAGTAGGCATTAGATGGGGATTTTATGCACAAGTCTTCTGGCATCCATTGATTACTCTGGTTGGCACAGGGCGGCACTACTGTATGGAGAGTTTTGCATTGTTTATAAACAATTATGTGCTAGTATAAGAGATGATTGATTATAAATCATAGGTTTCTACTTTACGCTTACCAAAATTATAATAATAAAATTGTTCCAACACACATATAACGTAAAACTATAGAATGATGATTAGCAAATTGAAAAGGCTTACAGCTTTCAAGAAAGTATTTCTCATAATTATAACCTGTATAGACTCACTCATAGGGATCATTATGTATGTACAATATGCAAACTTTATGCAAATGAGTCAATTAGCCCATCTTTTGGACATAGCAGAACATGATTCTTTGTGATTAATGACGGAGTTTTCTGCTATGACGTAAGCCTCCTTTACCTTATGTTTAACATCGTGTCTCTCAGTACAAACTAATTTTGCAATGGTGGGTTCGAAGTCATGTCCAACTACTTCTTGATGTTGAGTGAATATTGAACTTCATTCAGGGTTAGTATGTGACTTATTATGCCTATACTTATGCTGCAATAATCTAGTGGCTATGGTGGCTCTGTTTTCACCATAGTATGAGGCTTTACATCCATTGTAAGGGCATGCAATGTTGTACACGGCCTGTGGGGTTTGATCGGGAGCTATGTGAAAGCTCAAATGAAACTCCGTAGAGAAAGTCCGGTAGAAGATCTTTGTATTATTTAATTTCATTGAAGCAATAAAAATTATCATTAGAAAAAGTGTTCGGTAGGGAATCCTTTTACCTACGATTTATATTATAAAATATGCATGATATATCTTCGTATAAGTATATTTGTGTATAACAGTGTTTCCTTTTAAATATAAAATTTAAAGTACTTAAATGTTGATTCAGCATTCACAAATGTAATAATTTGTCAAAGGGTGAGCCTCCTTAACCCATTGTACAAAGCATTGGGCTACAGCCCAGTCCATGCATAGTAAACCCTATGCTTGACCAAACATCATATCACTATTCCAATCTGCCATGTTGCAAAAGTACGTAACATGTTTTTAGTAATTGGACAATTGTATTCAAACTTATACTATTTTGAAATCTCATGAAGCAATTTGGATAACTGGAAGAGACACATCCTCAAAGGAATTCCATTTTCTACTTGTTCCTGAGTTGTATCTGTAAAAATGGGATATTCCTCTGGTTGAACATAATAATGAAAATCTGTTTGCATATTTCCATTAGGAGTATTAAACCATACTGCTGGAAATTCAATTATCTCTTGTGATTGAGTGAATTTATCTTTCCGGCATGTTGATTTAGTATCGACAATGATTAAATATGCAAACACTAGTAGAGAATTTTTTTTGAGCCATCAACAAGATTATTGTTGATTGTTTTCTAATAATTCCTTATTCATATGTGGGTAAGCCATAATATCTAAAAATCATTATTGTGATTCTCTTAGCACCATTTTATGCATCGCTTTCTGTCATAGCTGACCCTGCCTTCAGAAGTGGACTATTCCAGATTCCTTGCCTGATTGGCTAGCACCCAGTTGCTATCCAAAGGGATTAAAACCTTCACTGGGGTTCGCGCACCAAATCCGCCTGTTTCCAGTAGGTAGGAGACCTGCCTTTAAATAGTCAGCCTTTTGGGGGCAAGGCAGAGAGCAATTACTTCTGCTAACCTGAACGACAGAACATGCTCTCCATTAAATCTTCTGCCATCAGCAAAGGTACTTATCTAGTCATTATCGCAACGTCCATGCATTGAGGCAAGTCCACCTACAGGCTGGAAACTGGTACGTCCGAATTAGAGCCGACTCGAGGCAAGCTAAATACATGGCTGGAAGAGTCTTACCAGAGCTCACGAGGCAGGCTAATCATTTAACTAGAAGTGAGTTCCGTACTCGGCTCGACTATCCCAGCATTCGAGTGTATCAACTATATTTATTCATCTGTTCAGCTAACGTGTGTATATTTTTTGGACTAATAAATTATACATATTAATTGCTGAGTAGTTATTCTTTTTGTATCTGTTCGTTTGGAAACGAACCTGCAAGCCTAACCAAACACAACACTTTCCTATGTATAAGGTATGCGTTTCATAATATCATAATAAAATTTTAGTAAAAAGCTGACAGCATTTAAATATCCTCTATTAGCTCATTATGAAAAGAAGATATAAATAATATATTATAAATATATCAAATCTAATACATGTCTACATATATAAACTATTATGATCTTCATTACATATATATATGTGTGTGTGTGTGTATTGCGTTAGTACAAACAAAGCTGTATCATTAAAATATAGTAATGATACATATTTCTAGTATTAAATAAACACTTCTTTGCAAAAATCGATTAAATAAAAAATAAAGGGTTATTTGTTGAAGTACTGAGTAGCGTATTTTATTCACTTTGCTCTTAAGTAAGTATACAAAGCGTAGCTGGCCAATAAAATTTAAAAAATAGAAATACGGGGGGGGGGGGTTACTTTGCTAATGTTTGACATTATGGTAGTAAAATTTAAAATCAATTCTTTGTATAAATATAAATAAGAATAAGGGTTTTAAACTCTTGTAGAAATAGCAGTATACTATAATTTTGGAAATTTTCAGTAGCATTAAATGGCTTTATTTTAAATTTGTAAGGAATTATGTGTAAATTTAATTTAAAAACTGTTTGAGTTTGCAGGCGCCATATTGAATTTTTTAAAAAACTGACCTGAGACAGTTCAGTTTTAATAATGTTAGAGCAAAAAAACTTTACATTGATAGAAACTAGAAAAACTAAGGAAAACAATAAGGCTAAGACAAATAATGATTACCATTTAAAAAATAAGAAAAAAAAGAAATTTTAACATCTGACATAATTATTATTTTATTGTTTGTTCATAATTTCTAATTTATCATTAACTAAGTTTAAATTACATCTTCAGTGATAATTTCTTTGTATTCCTCCCAAAATTATCTTTCAAATCATATATAATAGTCAAGCATTGGTGGTTGAGAGGTCAGCAACAGCTGCTTTACAAGCAGTTGTCCCAGATTAGCGGGTTTGCTCCAGGTTAGCGGGTTCGCTTCCCGGCTGATGCTATGACACATGAAAAAAAATAATCATATATAAAAATTCTTACCTTAGATAATCCATAATTTCAGAATCTTCAAAAGTATTCGCATATGAATTCTGCATTTGTATCTTGTACCCCAAAAGTTGATAAATCTCAAAGGCATCTATAAGAAAAGGATTCATCTTAACAAAAGATACAAAAGAATCATTTCCAGAAGATGGATATGCATTTGTCATTGTAGCAATTGGCTTCTTGTCTATATAAAACTAGAAATTATAGGTTACTGTCTGTATCACTGATAAAATGAGTTTTATCTCTTCATTTTATATTTTTTGTGTACATCAGTGATGTTTATATTCTTTATGCACACCAGTGATGCTATCTTGTTATATTTATTGTCCCACAAAGATAATGCATATAATTCATTTATTAGCTATAGACTTGAAAATAATGTGATGCAAGATGTGGCAAAACTACTGACTCCACAGCATGAGTATCAAGGCATAGGCAAGAATCAGAATGATTTCCATGTGGTATATGCATAACCATTGTGGCTACTACTACACAAGCATCATTTGAAATCTTTTTTTATTGGTTTTAAGTGTTTATATTTTCACATGGCACTATGCACAGTAAATTTTGTGATTGCTTTATCAACTGCAACCTTTCTGTACATTTGATTATCAGTTTTTAAAATTTACATTGCACTGCTCTATATATGTAAATCATTATTTCTAATACAACACGCAAGAGTAAACAGAAACACACCATATAAATATAATAAATTATTAACAAACTTGGATCAAAGACACAAAATTACTGTACATATGAGTAATAATTTATATACTGTATAATAAAGAGCATAAATGATTTAATATTATATTATTTATAATTTATGTACTACACGCACACATTAATATAAACACAAATTAATGAATTATACAAATTTATCAAGTAATTAAAATAAATTTAAAATATTTAAAAAATTAAAAAAATTACTTACGATAGATATTCTGCGATTACGTTCACATCCCATTATAGGCCTTGAATGGGAATGACCAGCATATTTTTAATCCATTTTCACTATATAATCAGGCCAATTACAATTCTCTGCCTTTATCACTTTATGTAAACTAGAATATTGAATAAAATAGAAAAAAATTAAATCCGCCTGTTTATAAAAAAATTCTTAAAAAATTAAATTTTTTTCCAATTTCAATCAAAAAGATGGCATTTAAAAGATATTTTTAAGATGCTTTGACTTCTCATATTTCTGTTGATGTCATGCTTATAGTTTTTATGTAATTTAAAAAAGAAAAAAAAAATTCAACCAGTCAGCTACGACGCACGACTGACAAGCTGTTATGGGTCAACCAAGGAATGTTTTATAAAAAACCAAAATGATTTAATCAAAAAAATATGACTTAAAATAATTTCCAATAAATGGAAGTAATATTTAAATCATCATCATCATTAACGATTATCAATCCACTGCAGGATGAAGGTCTCTCGAAGTTCAATCCATCTTTTCCAATCTTTAGCTTCTCTTTTCCACATCACCCCTGCACACTTTCTTATTTCTTCCATCCATCTCACATGTGGTCTCTTTCTGGATCTTTTACAATCTCTTGGAATCCAGTTTAAGATTTCAATTGTCCATCTATTATCATCTCTTCTAGCAATATGTCCAGCCCAACTCTACTTCAGTCTTTTATTTTTTTCAATGAGGTCAGTAACACCTGCTTGTTCTCTTACTCATATATTGTGTTTTCGATCTCTTCTTGTTACTCCCAACATGCATCTCTCCATACTTCTTTGAGTGGTCTGAAGTCTCTGTATTGCTCTTCTATTAAGTGCCCAATTCTCAGATCCATAAGCAAGAACTGGTAAAATACATTTGTTAAAAACCTTCTGTTTCAAACACATAGGCATATTTCCTTTTTAGTATCAAATTATTTCTACCAAAAGCACTCCAACCAAGTTTAATTCTATGATTAATTTCATCCATTGTGTTTCCATCTGTATTAATAATCTGACCAAGATATTTGTAACTGTTAACTTCTTCTAACTCATCATAATCAATCTTTATTAATCCCACTAAACATTACTTTAGTCTTTTTAACATTTATTTTTAGTCCTACGTTCATGTGATAACTCCTGCAACATTCCCTGCAGCTCTAAAACATTATTTGCAAAAACAACTACATCATCTGCAAAATCTAAATCACTTAAATAATCTCCATTTACTTTCACTCCTTTAGCTTCCCATTTTAATCCACAAAATACTTCTTGCAGCACTGCTGTAAAAAGTTTTTGGGATATGGAGTCACACTGTCTTACACCCTTCTCAATTTTGACTTTGCCAGTATTGTTATGTAATCTAATTGTTGCTGTTGCATTTTTATAAATATTTTTTAAAATATGACAATATTCTGAATCTATACCTTGATGATCCAATGCTTTAATCATTGAATAAATGTTTATAGAATCATATGCCTTTTCATAATCTACAAATTCAAACCATAATGGCAACTCATATTCATTTGTTCTTTCTATAACTTCTCTCAATATCTGGATATGATCTACTGTACTAAAACCACTTTTACATCCAGCTTGTTCTCTTGGTTGGTGGAAATCAATGTTCTCTGTAGACGAGTTGTAATTATCTTGGTAAAAATTTTGTATAAAACAGATAAAAGGCTAATAGGTCTGTAATTTCTAATATCTTCTTTATCACCTTTTTTAAATAATAATATTAATACTGTATTCTTCCAATCATCTGGTACATCTTTATCATTTAGACATGTGGTATACTAATTGATAACTAGTCTATTAGAAATTGAGTCTGAAATAGATAATATGGGCTTATTAATGAAATGGAAAAAAAAAAAACATTAAATTAATTAATGAAATGGTATTTGGTGAAAAAAAACAACAACATGGAATTTTAAAACAAAAGGTTTTATGTTTATTTTAGAAAGCATCATTAGATGGAGAGGTATATAAAAATTGGATTCAAATAATAAAGTTAGTTGGTTTCAAGCAAAAAACAATGGCTTTATCCACACTAGTTCTTCTGTTCATGACTTAGAATAGCAATAAGCATAATTCTGGACCACACTATATCAAAATCAAAGCTATTCTACTAGAAACATTAAGAACTCATAATATGCAATAGTAGAAACCAGGATGAAATGAGTAAACATTTTTAATGCACCATTGCTAATTGGTTCAAGAATGTGGTCTTGATCTAACCTGCTATAACATTTGTCTCCAGTTTCCTGAAACTTATCTTTTTATCTGATTTTGTAGTTGATCTGAATAGAAATTACCAGCATGTACAATTTCCATGTAAAATGTTTAAAACCAAATATATGAATCTATGCTGAAAGAAACAATAACTTAAAAGTCTGTATTTAGTAAAAAGTTACAAAAAGAAGTTAAGTCATCCAGTAGAAAACAAAAGTAATCAAGAATTAGACCGAAGGAAAAAATTCTAATGTATACACTTTATTTAATTTAATTTATTTGCATATTTATGAATCTAAAGTCGTATGTAATCTATATAGTTGCAACTGACATACATCCCTAGATGAGATCATTTTAATTTATTTTTCTAACTAAGTTTATTAACTTTGATTATTTAAATTTGTGTATATATTTGATTGTTTTTTTATATTTTATTAATATCTATTGATTTATATTATCTTTTATAATAATCATTTTTGTTGTATTTTGATATTTTAACATTTATATCTTGTAGAAATACAAACAATTGATTGGGGGGAAGGCGGAAGATTTTACTTTTAACGTCTTTCATTATTCTCCATTTTCTTCCCTTAAGTTTTCACTTATTCAGGGTTCAATTTTGTGTTTACATATACCTAAAAATAGGCCATTAATGTTCACTGTTATCCCTAAATAACATTCTTTTTTGTTGTTGTTTTCAGATATATGTCAAATGGAAAACTAATTTAAAAAGTTATTAATAAGTTTTTAGTTTATCTGCAATATTAATTTAACCCTCTTACACTTTTTGTAATCTTTCAACTTATGATTTTAGTATTAAACCATTATTTTATATCAGAATTCAATAAATTGGACTTGATAGAAATGACATTTACAAATGAAAACATTCTAAAAAATCATATTTGAACTCTGTAAATATTGAAAAAATGAATTTGTGATGGGAACTAAAGACCTAAAAGATCATTCAATGGCTTGCAGGAAAAGGCTTCAGAAAATGTATAAAATCTTTTTTATTTGAAATTTATTTTTGAAATGTGAATGAAAAAATGTTAATGTGAATATACCTATCAAATTCTGTTTTAAAATGTTAAAATTGCTTCATAATTTTTACAATAGTTCAAACGATCCTATCACTGTGTCGTTAATGATATATTAGCGATCAGTTTCACAAGATGTCATGTTCAGAATGTGATTGTTTTCTTTGTTAATAATTAGAAGTTGTTATATAAAATAAAGGTGTCATCGTGTATACTTTTGACTTTTAATAGTTATTACACAATTATTGTGTAAAAATAATCATGCTTTAATTAGCCCCACAAAATATCAAACATTTCTCGATTTCAAAAATCTTCTTAAGTAATCTTGTGAATTCTTTCATAATTGAAGAACAAAATCCATTAAGCAGGTGGATGTAGGACTAAAATACTTTGACCTTGCCATTTTTAGATTATACTGACATCTTTAGATAATTTTTTAACTAAAAAATTGATATTCAGAAATCCACGATTTTGATTTTGTTAAAAAAAGAATTAGCAAAATATTTCAATAGAAAACTGTACAAGCACAATTTAAGGAAAGATGATAATAATGATTTCTTCATGTCACTTTATGAAAGTTAATATTTTAGAGCCCTAATGTGATTGACATGAGGTTTTATTATAATATGTATTCCTGAATTTGGAAGTATTTATTTATACTAATATAAATATTCTAATTAAACTATTTTTGTTAAGTTAAACGCAGTTTTAATTCTCTATTTCTTATTCTGTTCAGCACGTGGTAATAAAAACCCATGTTCAATGGTGTAGATGCATGGGAAATAGTTAAGTTTTGTGTGATAGGTTGAACTTCTTATATGATGACTATTTTTATATCATCAAACGTGTTGATGGCAATCTGATGTCATTATCATCACTTATAAACTTAGGTCATCGTCATTGTTTTACTCTTTTGGTTGATCTTTGGAGAAGTGGTATAGTAACTTTTCCAAGAGATACTTTTTTTGGAGACCTTAAAATTAGCAGAGAATATGTGAAAAGTATGAATCGTTGTGACTATCATTGTTTGTTCAGACCACTCCATTTCCCACATTCCTGCATGTCCAAATATCTAGAGGTATATTTACATTTATAGAACATTTCTGTATAATTGATTCATGCACTGTGATATTATTTGTCAGGTGATCCATTTGTGAATATGTTGACATCATGTGTTTCTGGAACCAATATACATGATAGCTCTTTAAATTATTTCATAGCCAGTTATTACAAATTTATGCATAACTCTTCTCTTTTTGTATACCATTATAACATAGTTAAATATATTCATAAATATATTAAATAACCTCAGTATTACCACATATTTTTTTAAATTCATATAAATAAAGATACAATAAAAGACAAATGACCCCCAACATGCATTTTGTGCTGATCCAGCACTTATCAGATGGTCACTATCTCTCATATATATCCCTATTATATGAAAAATATTTATATTAAATAAATACATTTTGATTTACAAGTGTCAAATTAACTCAATCCACATCTTTGACATGTAGTAATAACTATTATTAATCATTTACTAAACTAGAAATTGTCTCAAGAACAGATATAAACTTTAAAACTCAATTAAAGATTAATATGTCTATTTGTGTGTTTAATTTTAAAAAATCAGATGTATTAATTTTTAATTGACTTTTAAAGTTTATATCTGGGCTAGAGATAATTTCTAATTTAGTAAATGATTACTAATAATCATTACTATATTTATCTAAAATGGAGAGTGTCAAAGATGTGGGTTGAGTTAATTTGACACTTGTAATTCAAAATGTAATTATTAAATATGTTCCTATTCATATTTATGTGTTGAATTGTTAGATATTTGTATGGATGTTTAGTATATATTCTTTTGTGCATGTGTGTATTATATTTCACAGCAATAGGTAATAATTTGATACCTATTTTCAAATGAAAAATTAGAAAATATGTGTATATGTATATGAAAGCAAAAAATGGGGCTATATAAGTCAATATTCTATCTAATAAATGATAGATTAGATGGTAACCCAACTGAAAGTATTTCTAAAAGATCTTGTCATTATTCGGGAATATTTGACAACCAGTAATTGTAGTGATGATGAAGTAGAAAGTAGGGACATTGTAACATTTATTGATAAGGATTATGAAATAGTTGTATATTCATAATTGAACGTTGGAATACTGGGAAGACAAAGAAAATGTAATGAAGGTGTTGGAAATTAGGAATTGTAAAGTTAAAAAATAAACAAATTTTTCTCTGACTCGTTTTTGTAGAGAAAATTGAGCCGTAGTAATTTATTTCATGATTTAAAAATTACGAGTTATATTCATGCATAGACTGCCCCAGGTAGTAATAATTCATTTCAAATACAAAATGCTTGGGTTCAAATTAGGTTTAGCAATAATATTAAGAGTTTGTGTGACACATTCTGGAGTTGACATCCATTCAGATCATAATTTAATAGAGAATAGGATTGAGATTGTCTTTTAAAAGAGAAAGAACTGGAATGAGGAAAAGAGAAGTCAATTGATGAATTAAAATTAAATGTTAGAATCATTAGGTAAGAAAATAAGTCTAAATATAGCAGTCTAATAGACAAAATAAATTGAAATAAAAAAAGAGAATTATTCAAGGAAAATTTGAAGTTGCTGCAGTTGAATGAAGCATTGACTTTTATAAAGTAAATTACCAAAAAAAGCTTTATGTTAGCAATGATTTTAAGAATAAGAATGATAGAGAAAAGATGGAAATATAAGAATTTTGTAGATGATAGAAATATGGTCTAGATAATTGATATATGAAATGGATGAAGCTAAGTGTAGCCATAGGGAAAATATAGTTAAATAGAACCATTATAAACTAAAAGTAGATTGAAAGAGGAAAATTTTCAAAATGGTAAAACAGTGATAAATGAAATGAAGTACAGATGGCGCTTTATTAGGAAATAAAAAATGATGCATTGAAAAGAAAAGAATATATGCGTGTTTTATTGTGGACGTATTTTAATTTAAAAGAAAGTCACATGACTAAAGACGAAATATGTTGCACAATAATGGAGAATGAATATGTAAAGGCAGAGAGAAAACTTATAGGTACCAGGCATTATTGAGATTTCAGTATAATTACTTGTAGCCTATGATAGGAAAAATTTTGAACAAATTGGTTGATATTTGTGAAGTAATTTATGACTCATCGGAGGGAGGGGGCAGTAGATTTTTTATTAATAATTGTTATTTTTCTAGACGAATGATCTTATTTAATGAAATGTGAAAAATTTCGGAGCATGTCACTCTATCATATATCTAAGGTGTAGTTGAGGGCCACGAATTGACAAATTTTTAATCTATTACGTGTATTCCTATCTAAAAAAATAAAAAAACATTTTGCATTTGAAAGATATGACTGACCAAGTTGATGTAATTGGAGTTATAAGAATTAATGTAGAGATTGTGTAATAGAGAAAGAAAAAAATGTTAATGTCAGTTTCTTTGATCTTGAAAAAGCATTTTGAAAGAGTGGATCTCGGGTACTTTGTCGAATATAGTGAAGGACAAAATTGTGGATTGGAAATGAAGATGCTTACTAACAAATTTTCATATTAATTAGAATATATATATGTACGGTTAAACAATACATTCTTACAATCTTCTCTATGTACAAAGAGAACCAATAAGAAAGTAACTCATCTTCTAGTTATCACATTGTTGAATATTGAAGTGGGTGTGTGTTTTGTATTTTTTATTTAAAAACAATTGTGTTTAACATTTTATAAGAATGAATGTATGCACGGTTAGTTGACCTAATATGAAGATCGATTTTATAATCAACAGGAGGGAATTTTCCATAAGAATAATATTATTAATTGTAGTATCATAACACTTTAAAACTATTATCACCTTTACTTTTATGTATCAACAATAATAACATATGGATAATGTAGTCACTATGTTAAGAATAAAGGGTTATGGTCTATATTTGAACCTTATAGCTATCAATCTTTATTTCATAAAGCTGTTTTAAGAAAATATTGCTATAGAAATAAGAGATTAAATATTTCTTGTGCAGTAGCTTTGTTTCAAAAAGCTCAATTTTACAAAGATTATTTGTGTGTTGGCTACTCTGATAAATTTGTTGAAAGTATTTTATTTAATAGTAATAATATTTGTAATGATATAAAGGATAAAGAAAAATATGATTTTATTCCTTTGCCATTTAAATTGTCTTCTTATAAAATTGTTTGTAAAACTAATAATTTGTTTGAAAATAAGAAAATTGCTTGGAAAAGAGGTATTGTTTTTAATAATTTATTAAATAATACAAAGGAAATTTTTGATAGAAAGACTATTCCAGGAGTAGTGTATATTATTCCTTGTTTCGGTGAGAATGTTTATATAGGTCAGAGTAGTTTGAGCTTATATGAAAGAATAAAGGTACATAAAAGTAGGGTAGAAATAAATATCTTAGTTCTGCTTTATATATCCATGAAAAATATACAGGCCACACTATTAATTTTGATGAAGCTAAGATTATCTTTGAGAGAAATGAAATAAAAAGTATCAAATAATCTTTATTATTAAAAATGTATGATTCTGAAGCAATGAACTTATTTAGAAGTTTTTTTAATATTAAGGCTGTGTGGGAGGTGAGTGGAATTGTAGGTAAAATTTAGTTTACATATGTTGTAATTTTTTTTTTACATATGAAAAGTCTACTCATAGCAGTAAAACTACAGGTAGTGTTTTACAGTTTATTTTCTTGGCTAGTTTGGTTGAGTTGTGAATTGGAGGTAATTTTGATTAACTGTACATATTTTTTTTCAACATCTATATATCTTAAATATGCACAATAGCCCCCAAGTTTTGTGTAAGAAGAAAAAAACAATAATAATAAATACAACTTATGAATTATTAATATATAAAGTTTAAACTTTTCACTTGGGATTGTCTTTAAAAAAAAAAGGCATTTAAATTGCATATGGCTTTTTAATAGCAAATTCTCTTTCTCTTATTTCTATATGGCTATGCTTAATAAGTACCATCTACTAGCATTTGTTGATTACTCAAGCTTACACTAGGTGGCCATGATTGAGATGAGAGAAAAAAATCACTATTGGAAAGTATTAATGTCCAAATAAGACTGGTTTTATTTTTCAAGAGTTTTCTCAAATTATAAATTTAAAAAAAGCATTTTTTTTCCCGCTGTCATGTATCTGCTAATAGATTTTTTTTTTTGTTTTTGATATTGGAAATTAGAATGTCTCTCAGGAATCGGATGATTAATTCGTAGAGTAGTTTATCTATATCTTACTCTAGAGTCATCTACTGGAAGATTTACTTTATTTGATTAAACTTACAGCAATTAATTGTTTGTACTTTGCTTTCTGCTGATCAGAAAATTATTTTATGGATTTCTAATAGCAGCATCTGGTATAACGTTTGTATTTCCAAGTGCCAAATATTATCTACATTATTTATTTACTTTTGGTAATCTTAAGTTTTACATCTACAATATAAGTACAGAGTTTTCTTTTGGTACGATGATACTGAAAATGTACATTATATTTCTAAATCAGTTTTGACTATGCATATCGTGAAAAGGTTTCTATATCATAATTTTACGATGCCTTCATTTGTGAAACAGTGACATTTTTAAACATATTCTCTAATTATTTAAATGTAGTTGAAGTTGTATTTATATGTTGGACTATTTTTATCATCTAACATTAAATCATGAATATTTTTAGAAAAATTTTAAACTTTTCCAATTACATTCATCTGTCAGGTTAATATCTGCTTCAGCATTTTGAATTTTATTATTTTCTCGTCTTTGTGTTTCTGGTCTTAGACAGTATTAGCATGGGAATTTAACCCGGACTTTTAGATTCTTGAATATTGAATTTTAAGGAAACGCTGCATCCAACTGAGTCATTCCACCAAAGGCAACAATCAATAGATTTTTCATATATTTATCTATGAGATTCCTCCTGATTTTTCCACATTTTCCCAAGAGCAAAATTAATTAATGGCTTCCAGACATTATGTTTTGTCACACTAGTACAACTAAAATGTCACCATCACAAACCTTCAGGCAACCACATTATATGAAATTGGGTTAAGTGCAGATATGATAAATGGATATATCTATATTTAGATGAATTATTAAATGGATGTTGCTTAATAAGGATGGAATTTACATTGAAAATTGAATGTGCAATTCCCTTACACTTACTAATGTTTGTTATTAGGTTTGACAAAACTAGTAAAAAATTGTAGGTGACAATAAATCAAGATATCCTCATTGCTAAGGGTGTTCTTTACCAAAAAAGTCTCCCATATTTTCATCCGCCATATCTTTCTATCTATAAATTCTGTCTCTGGCATACTATCTATTCTCTAAATACTTATCAGATCTTTTTCTATCATACTTCCCAGTTTATCATTTTTCTCAATATATTTTATTCTTATTGATTCTTCTAACACACCCATCCCCATTTCTTTAGTGGCTGTTATCACTTTTTTTACTCCAACCACTTATTTTCACCTTCTCAACGATATCCTCCAATAATACATTCCTGTTTCTTACAATCCATGTTCACTTTCCTTTGTCCTGTTCTGTAATACATTCTACACTAGGGTATTCATATACAAATCTTGTTTTTATAAATATATTAATACTGTGAAAATAAATGCAAAATAAAATTAAAACAATGAAAATGTGAGTAAATATTAATAGTATGCACTGGTTCTGAAATCTATCATCTACAATGTTGGTCATCTCTTCTTTCACCATTATGTTGCAAATTTCTAATAAATTGGATTGTCTTATGATGTGAACAAAATAGGGCTAATGCATCCTAATTATTTGTGCTTTGAATTTGGTAGTTTAGGTTTAATCTCACTCTTGCCACTAGTAGTATTGTCAAAAAATCTTGCATCTATCTCTGTTCAAAGCATCAACATTTTTTACTATTGTTTTCTATCTGACTGCAGTTTTTCAAGTTTGTCTCATGAAATTCTATACTTTAAATAGTTCTAATCTTTGGTTTTTTTTTTTAAGATATGTGTCTGTATTTAAAAATGACATTTGTGTTTCTTATAAGTTTAGGTTAACTTGACAAAGTTTACTAAAAATTTGTCCTGTTTTTTTAAAAGGTATTTGTCATTCTCGAATATTCAAACAGATATTATATATATGGCTTTTGAACATACAAGCAGTATTTTTTTTTTTAAAAAAAAAAACCAAATATCTTATTTCTTGCTATAGGCCATCCAAATGTAATTATATTCACACATAACATGCATGTACTTTTTTTATAAGATAATCATAGTTGTCGAGTTTGATGTGATGTAGCTATTCCTTTATCAGAGACTGGAATCTCTCAGCCACTATGTCCAGAAAAACCTGTTAGCCACCTTACTTTACCTTCCCATTACCCACCCTACGTTTTTCCCATATTCTTCTCTATCCTGCTTCATCCCATTTCTGCAACATCATCTCTGTCCACTTCATGGCCTTTATATCTAGACCCCCCCCCTTTATTTTTCCAAACCAAGCATAAAGACCAAGAACCCACTTTCTGTATAATCACTTAGTTTATATTTATTATCCCACAATTTCATTATTTGTACTTTTACTGCCTATAAGTATTTACATTCAATTAACAGATGTCTAATATGCCTTCCTTACATAACTTGCAGACTAAATCACACATTTCTTCATTTATGAGCATATTCCCTTGTTGCTAATGATCCGGTTTGTGTCTTAAACAGTAAACTACTTTCCTTGCTATTATCATAAATTAACTCACAACCAATATTCTGTTTACTTCTATATATATATTTAAACTCTTTTTACTCTCTGTGCTAGTTCTCCATCTCTCCAACTCCATGTTTTTTATTAATGCATTTATTCTTCTATAACACTCAACAATTCTCCTAACACAATCATCCCACATTTTGTATGCGTGTATTGATATAAAGTCTTTACCCAAATCTTCTGCATACCGTACTATCTTTCTCACCCATCTTGTTGCCTGTCTTTACTCGTAACCCAATTAAATACTATTTTGGCTATTTTTATTCCATTTCTGCCAACCAGTGCCAGGCTTTTGATCTATTGATCGCCCAGGGCAATACAAGGTGGATGGAACTGGTGTAGGAAAAATTAGATTTGTTAGTGTGAAATTAGGAATCATGCGATGTTTTTTAGTTTTTTAATTCTTGAACACCTTAGGGTATTTTTTTTTTTTTTTTATGTCAAATGCATTGACCGGGCTAGCTGCTTTGAAGGCAGCTATGCTAACCGCTTGGCCACCAACGCTTGACTCTTTGTGGCACTATTTAAGCATTATTGCATTTTGATATTTTACGTTATTTAAATGTAATGAATAAATGATTTATAATGTTAACATTTAAATATTATATACTTATATTTTTATTTTCATCAGTGATTTTCAATTGTTTTTTTTTTTTTAAAAAAAAAAAATTTTTTTCTTTAATGTAATTTAGCTAATCAGATCGTATTATAAAATGTAATTGTTATTGTTTTCTCCCCCCCCCCCAATAATAAAAACATAAAACTTCATTTTTTATGTTATACAATTTCTGAAGTAAAAAATATTTCTAAATAAACTATTGTTAAAGATTGATTTTGTTTTTGCGATGACCTTATGGTCGTTATTTATTACGTTTGAACCCATTGCAGACATAAGTCGCTAAACATAATAATTTCAAATCATATATAATTGTTTAGATTTACTGAAAATTGTTTCATCGTTTTTTATTATCGATTTTACATTGTTATTTGAGATTCTTGTATGAGTCACTATACTAAATATATCTTTACTATATATATAATCTTTTAACTCTTATATTTTTATAGAACTGATTAAAATTTATAAATGTTGCTCTAAAGTTAAGATGCTTGTAAGGCAGCTGCGCTGACCTCTCGGCTACCAACGCTTGGAACTGGTTTCTTTTCGCTTTTAATACTTTGTAGAAGAGTGTAATCATAAACATGATCCCCAAGACGCACATTTCATGCAGGACCAGCATTCATCAGTTGACCCAGAGCACATTCTCTTACCCATGTCTTCATCATTGTTCACATATCTTTGATCATATTTTTATGATTACGCTAGAGAAATATTATTTATTAAGTGGATAATCTCAAGTCTAATGAATGACTAATAAAAAATAGTTCATGTGTACAATGGTATTCTATTACTGACATGATCAAATGTTATTGCTTTATCACGGTACTTTTTTGTTAAGTTACTTTACCTAATTTTATGAAAAAAATGTCCGAATTAAAGGATGACTTTCTCTCTGCACTCTATCTGCAGCAACATCTCTAAACCCATTCACGTGTTACATTGTACCATACTTTTGCACCACAAAACGTTTAAGGTACTAGCTCGCCTGAATCATAAATTGGGACATGAAATATGGCAGGATGCTTCATACCTTCTCATATTATCTTTAACGTTTTCCCCGCCATCATAAAATCTTGCAAATCATTTGGAAATGTTCGTGTGACTTATAGTTCCGCTGCCATGCATAGCCTGTTCGAACATTGTTGTAGCCATTTTGCTTGATTTACACAAAATTTATTGTTAGCTTGTTACAACATGAATTAATGTACAAAACATTCTTGTGGTGTGACATGCAGTGTCTTAAAATTTTTGCGATTAACTAAATTATGATTCAATGTTGATTTACAGATGGTGTTGCAACCGGTTAGAAAGAGAACTAATCTTTTCAATGGGTCACAAGGAGTATAACGGAGATTTTTTGTATTGCTTATTTTTATTACATTTTGGTCAATGCAGTTTTCTCATCTTATTATCTGGATTCTTGAATATTATAGAAATTCCTAACAGAGAGCATACTTTTATCTTTCTCCTGTGTGACCTACGCAATGGAGAATGCTAGACTTTAAAATGATATTCTAGGTTTGTTCTCACTGGAATAAAGTAAAAAGGAAATCTTATTTTGTCCCATTATTTGCTATATTAGTCATTAACCTATGTCCTTGGGTCTTTAAATTGTAAGACTTCCTAAACGTAAGATCCATGTTTTATTAATTTCCTAGGCTATGTATCTAGAATATTAATGCAGTACCAAGAATCTGTGTGATCTGATTGGGGTATTATTTTGTTATTATATGAAAGACAGCCATTTTAAACTAAAACATTGCTCAGGAGATCACATGATGTTCAGGCATTGAAATAACTGGTTGAGCACTGAAATTTTAACTAATTGATTACACTGATTTTTTTTTTTACTATTTAGAAACAAAATCATTAAACTTTTAAGATGGCCTTAACATCCCCTTTAATCTTAACAATCTGTAAATAGTCCAAAAACAGATTTCAGTACACCGTTATGTAATATAAGTAAAGAAATATAGAATATATACACATTCGTCCGCCCCCCAGATTGTACTTATTAATTGTTACTGGTGGTATTTTAAGGACTGTTATGAAGACTAAACTTTGAAAAAAATTATTCTCTTGAGCTTTAACTGGAAAAAAAAAAATTTATTTTATGAGATTTTATGTAATTTAGCAATATTTTATATTTCTCATATACCAATGTGTTTTTTTTATATGTATAAAATGGTGCATGTAATCTATCTGATATGACCTTTTAGTTTCAAAATAGTTCTGAATATTTTTAAGCTTGCCATATGTCAATCTATACATATGTTATAATACATGATCCATATATGTATGGATATATATATCTAATAATGTATACATTGAGGTCATCAAATATGCCGTATTTTGTTCCGAGCCCACTTAGCATTCAAATGTATATAGCATATAATAGCTGACATTTTGATTAGAAATGGATATACGTATTGTGAATTGCAAGTATAGTTCTTTTCATCTCGCACATATGTATATAATTAACGTCATCATTTTCAACCATTATCAGTTTACTGTAGGATGATCTCTCCAAATTCAATCCAGTTATTCCAATCTCTATTTTCCTTTCTTCTCATTACCTCAGCACACTTCCTTATTTCATCCATATATCTCACATGCAGCCACTAATATCTAATTCAAAAAGTTTCTTAATAAGTTTCTCTTTTGAAACAAAATCAAAAGCTTTACGTAAGTGTAACATGTTTTGATAAAACCGAAGTAGTAGATTTATCCTGTAAAAATTCAAATTTAAAGTAATAATAATTATTAAAAATTATTATTCTCCTACAGGTTTGGATTGAGGAGCATGAGAAACAGTTGTAGTCAATTGAAGAAGTTAATTCTGTTTTAGATGCTAGAGAAGGGTAACAGATCAGGTGATGTTATCATTTATTTTAGGTCATCTTTTAATCTTGTTTTTGAATCTCTTTTGTTCATTGTCACTGAATGTTTATTTACTGACATTTCCCTAAAAGAATTTAAATTTAATATTGTTGCACTTTATAAGTCGTGAAAATTTAATATTCATATTTTTGAATGATGAGTAAAAGCAATTACTGTCTAAATTGGATAATAATATTATTACTTTAATGGAAGATATTAACATTGACATTCTTAATGAATTTCCTTCTAGAGATATTCAGGATTATTCAAACATAATGTCATTTTTTTGAATTATCCAAATGCTTTTTTCTTTACTCATGTCTCCGATTCTACATCTACATTATTAGACTGTGCATTTGCAAGAAGAGGATGAATGTAAATTAGAATGGGTAATTCTAAATTGGAATATAATTGATCATAAACTCGGGTTACTATTCAAAAGCAGTATTCTGAAGTTATAAAAAAAATATCAATATTATCTTATAAAGTAAGATAGTGATTTACATAATTGGAATAAATTATTTAATATAAAAGATGTTGATGAAGCAATTTTTATATTTATTAATACTATGAGTCAGTATATAAATAAGGCAACAACTATTGGATTCACGAAATTTATGTCTGCAGAAATGATCGTAACAGGCAGTTATGAAACAAAAATCAAAAGGACAAAAATGAACACTACGTATATCTACACACTTAAAATCAAATGAATTCAGAAGTAGAATTAACGTAAAAATATTTGGATGAAGCAAAAATGTAATTGAAATGAAAGCTGTTGTCAGAAAGAAATCTGGACAATAATTGAAAATGTCGAAATAAAAAAAAACCATGATTGGGTAAAGAGTAACACGTTTTCACACGAGATTGGATAACATCGCAGAATTTATTTTGCTTAAATTTGACATATCGCATTATCGCAAGATTACACATTTATTGCGGATGTGAAAAGGTGGACCATCTCCCCTACATTGCAAGACTAATATTTAAGTACCAAGCAGTTTAAAAAGTTTTCACATAATAAAGAATTACATCAAAAACTAAAATCAACGATAAAGAAATTAAATGGGCCAATTATAAGAAAAATAACTTTTAAATAAGTTAATTGCTTCAGAATCATAAATTTTTAATAATAAAGTTTTTAATTCTTTTAATTTCATTTCTCTCAAAAAAGACAACCTTAGCTTTATCAAAATTAATAATGTGGCCTGTATCTTTTATTTTTTTCTTAATCTGACATAGTTTATTAATGGGTATCTTTATATTATTAAATGATAATTGTTTATATTCAATTGTTGTTGTTGTTTTTTTAACTGCTAATTTATTATTTTATATATTTGTGAATTAATTTTTTTATATTTTTATTATTATTATTATTTTCTTCGCATGGAGTTTATTATAAATTGGTTTATCAGTAAATAGATAAATTATGTCGATCCAGTGACCAGAATTCCCATTCAGATAATTAAACATTCTAATGCAAAATTCGTGGTATATTTTCAGGATTGTTAATATACTAGAAAATGCCGTGTTAGAATGGCAGCATTAACCTGGACCACTTTATCTATTTCAGGACTTATTACTAATTATCGATGAAATGTTCACTTTATCATTTTCACTTTTTTGGGAGCTTTGTTTCATTTTTAAAAAAGAACCATTAATTTTTTTGTTGAATTTATTTTCTTTACATTTTTACTGCATTGAGCTCATTTTTATTGTAAATGTTTCCTTAAATTCTTAAAACAGTCAGACTAAAAATAAGAAACAACTTTATATTGTATTATTTCTTTATTAAAATTAGACAATTTTTTACAATTTGGGTTTTTGCATTTTTTTTATAAAAGTAGACATAAATTTTACATTGGCATTACCCTGCCCCCTTCTGCTTTTGGAAACAAAACCAAAACAAGTTTGCGGATATGGATAATTCTAGATACAGATTTTAAATGCTCTCTCTTGTGATATTTATCAAGAAAAAAAAAACTTGTTTAGAGCTATTAGTACACTCATTATATTTACATTTGTAAATACAAGCTTATTAAGTTAAGTCACATGATGTTTGACTTGATTTTCTTACTATAATAGTTTTGCTTTTTAAGGCTTTGGTGATGTTATGTTGCTAAAGCTATTAATATATCGTGCATTTGAATTTAATTCAGTCCCATATGGTTATTTATGTTAGATAGCTGGATTTGAAGACATATAGATGTCTGAAATGTTCAGATTTTCTACTCAATAGTTAAGTATTCCATAAATACTGGGCTTGAGTTTGTATTTTAGATCTAGTGTCTGAATGTCCTATGCCTCACTGACAAGAGCCATCAACTTGAAACCAGTTTGGGGATAGAGATAATTCTAGATAGAGATTTTAAATGCATTCTCTTGCAGCATTTATGGAGAGAGAAAAAACTTGCGTAGAGCTATTAGCACACTCATTATATTTACATTTGTAAATACAAGCTTATTAAATTAAGTCACCTGATGTATGACTTGATTTCTCTACTGTTTTGGAAACAAATGAAAAAACTACATAAAAACAATTGTAATTTTCAAAAAATGTTCCATATTAATTAGTATTATGGCTGCAGTTTGACATAATAGGTAAAACTGTAAAATAAAAAGACCTGCTTTTTATATCAGTACCATAAAATGAAATAAAATATATTTACAAATATAATAAAAATATTTTTTAAAAGAATCTGCTAGGTCTAAGTACAATCATATAAATTATGTACACCAAAAGTCCTACCATGAACTTAATAATTAGTAAACTTACTGTCCAGATATATAAATTTGTCTTCAGTACTGTAATGATTTAACATTTTTATGCCACTATTTGGTTTCTGTACAGTAGTATTTGGAATTGATCTCCAACTTTGGGTCGTCTGAGTTCCGTTAAACTGTACATTTCTTCAACTTCATCAAGCTTCAGTAATGTTTGGAGCAATTGGAACAAATTTCAATTAGGATAGGGCTTAAGGGTGCATCATCATCTTCAGGATATTAACTGTGATGTTTGGCATAGAAATATTTTGCTACTTTTGGGAAGCATGGGTAGTCACTTTTACATTCTTTGGACCCATTGTGTTGAACGTCATTTTTGTAAAGAAGTATTTAATCATGATTAGAATAAAAATTTTAGTCATTAATTTATGGTTTTTTTTGTATGAATAGTAGTTAAGCTGAGGTGACTTGACCCTCTTATAGCCTTTTCTTTTTTTACTCATGCTTTACACTTAACTACAGTTTCGTGCATTCTGTAGGAATATGAAATTATACATGCCTGAATTATCCATGAATCGGAATCATTGAAAGAAAGAATGAATTATTAGTTTTAATTTCTTATATATATATATCCCTTCTGATGCCTGACAAAGACATCACATGACCAACAGCACATCACATGACTTTAGCTTACACATTGCTATTCTTTCACAAATGTCTTCTTTTCTCATTACTTTTATGCCATCTAGTGGGAGCTTTAGTAATCAATAAAGGTCAGATGGTAAAAAAAAATCAAAAAAAGCTCCTCATTGATTAAAGCCATAAGCTAGAAACTAGTCTGAGGATAATTGGTTAAGTTAGCACTGGGTAAGAATTTATTAAGCATGGCATCTATTGATTTTTAAAGCTTATACTAAATGGCATATAACTATAAAAATAGAAGAATTTTGCTAAAGAAAACATTTTTCTGTCCCACAAGCTCATGTTTTTGCTTTTAGAGTTCACTAGTAAATAGATACTTTGGTAATCTTTTGATTATATGATTATTTTTAAACTAGCATGTACTGTGACACACAAACTATTATTTCTAACTACATGACTTCAATTATATACTATCCAGAGCATAATGTAAACAAACAAAAATGTAAATAATATTCAAGCAGTCATTTTACCATTTCTGAGTGCTGTACTTAATCACATTTTTTTAAAAACAGTAACATTTATAAATGCATTTGAAATTATGCCGGCAAAAGTTTTTCTGCCTCAAGAAGCTATAAATGATCGTGTTCTTTAATAAATAATTTTGCGTTTATGTTGAAAGCACATATATTTTGTTCTTTGTTTATTATCCTTTTCGAATTTGATGTGCAGTATTTTGCATAACAAAATATTTTCTAAAGGTAATGCCAAAAATTTTACAAAGCAATAAAGCAACCAGTCTATTATGTCTCTGTAAGAGGAAAATGTTACCCAAAGCATATTTAATAGCAATGAAAATCAGATATTTCACTATTTACTTTATTTTAAAAATACAGTTTTTTTTTTTTTTTGCTTTATTCTTATTGCTTCAGTGAATGCATGAGTAAACACACACTATAAAATATATACTACATATGTGTCCCCTCAATTTATCATTAATAACTTTTTTTAAACAAATTTAAATTTTGACTTACATATGCATACTGTACATATAAAAAAAGTATCTCTATTATACGTATACGCGTGTTAAAAATTACTGTACACTGGTTTTCTATTTTTTATTAAAAAAAAACTTTATTAATAACAAACTATATACAAATATTAATATATGTATAATAAAATAAATTTATGTTACGTAGACAAAGTTTGATGAAACTACAATGATAATGGTGTGATAAGTTGTTTAATTTGAAACGATGTGGAATCCAAATGTGACGAATGTCATATTCTAATATAATCACAATGTCTAGACTGAAGAAGAGTTTATATATTTATTTATACAGGAGAGAAATTTGATAGAGAGTGTTAATGAGAATAAAAGTTTAAACTGTGAGAGAACACAACTGAGGTAGATTGTTTTATTGGCAAGTTTCGGTCATGGTGTTCCGGGATAAAAATTTGAGAGAGTGTAGTTACGAGTTGAACCATTTCTTTTGAGTATATTGTATTTCTTTGTGTCAAATGTTATGGAACGGCATGCAAGTCACATGGTTCTTGGTGTGTGAATAATTACAGCATCAGTACAGATCTGAATGTATTTTATATGTTTTTCAAGTAATTACTTGAGGTTGATTGCACACTTATGACACATGAATAGGCTTAGAGATGAGAAGTATGGGCAGATTTGAAAAAGTTAGAGCATTTCTTCTGAATAATTATTGCACAAAACACATATAAGTTCAAGTACTGTATGCGTGTAGTTCTATAAACAATACATATTCTATTTTAATCAATGTTTATCAACAATGCATGAGCTATTCTACACAATATATATTTCAACATGAGAGTTGGAACTAAATATGGTGTAGTTCAGTTGCACTGTATGGTTTTTGTTTTATTTAGGCGTACATACACAGAATTTTCCTTAAGTCTTTTCTCATTTAGGATTTGATATAGTTGTATCTTTCTTTCTCATGTTAAGAAATTAAAAACTTAAACCTATGCAGGTTCTTTTACTATCTTAAATATAAGTATGGGGTGGGAATTCATCTTTTACTTATAGAATTATCTTGATAATAGATTGGCGATTCATCACTTAGGTAAGCTTGGACTATTTAATTCGATATTTATTTCTCAACTATTTCATCTAACGTTTTTAATTACTTTAAACTCTATTGGGCTATTTGTGACTTTAATGAATCCATTACTGGAATAGAGCAGATTGCCACATTATAATATATAATTAATAAATACACTTACAAATCTGTGAAATAATTCAACTTCCAATACAATACATGAAATTAGAATTATGCAGCCACTTAATCATGAGAAAAAAGCCTTCCAGACATCTGCCATTAGATGTTGTGTCTTTTCCGACCAGTTTCATATTTATAACATTTTATATTTACACAGTTGATGGAATATTTGGATATTTTTAATTGGGACGAGATTGTTATTCACTTCCAGTTATTTGACTGTCATTGTCCCTTATTAAAATCCTAGAAGAATAATCCTTTAAAATTTTATTAAGGAATATAGATCTGCATTTGAATGGTATATAACATGAAGACTATGCCAAAAGTAATTTTGCTGATGGTAGGGTTTCAAATGCTGAATCAATCGTTAGGCACATTGGAGGGCAACTGTCCCAGCTATAGAATTGTTAATGATCCAAAGGCTAAAAGGTTTATGACATTGAAAGTTATTGATGGAATTTAATGTTTTGGACTTTGCATAATCATGTGAACAGATTGTGTAGCATCGGTAAGATATTTTTTTTAATAATGCTCTGCTGAACAGGTTTATCACAAATCCTTCTATAAATAAGCGATGACGGAGAAGACAATACTCACCTAATTCATCAAATGATGATTGGAATATGATGTAAACAGTTAAAAAGGGAAAATAAGACTAGTTTTATTTTAGCAAAGGAATTAGAATTAATGGTTAACTACCCTATACTTATTCAGCAACACATTGGTTGGAAGAGCATCAATAAATGTTTGCTAATATGTATCCTAATATAAGCATTACAATCATAAATGAGATGTTGAGGATTTAAATAAGAAAAGTTGTGGAATAAAGCAAATAAGTGGAATTACAGGAAATTATAGAGAATACAATAGATGATAGGACATCATCTGACCTCTCATGTATTTGTTCATATGCTAAGAAGATGAATTAACCTGGGTTTGAAATCTTAAAAAAAGGACTTTGTTTATAGATTATTAAGTTAATTGGCCTAAGGAATAAAGGATGGCTGCACTAATGAATAAGTACATTAATTCCACCTTGAATCATAGTTTCTTTGATCAATGCAAAAACCATCGTCCAGTTAATATGAAGATGGGATTTTATAGGACTATATATGAAATAAAATTAAATTAAAAGTGTATGAAGTGCTTGACAGAGAAGCTATAAAGAGTGCAAAATATTAAAAGCTTAGCGCTTTCGAGGCGGGTTGTCTCATATTCATAGTAATACTGAGTAATCCAGAACAGAGATAATGGTGATATGCAAAATACATGTAAATTATTTAGATAGCCCAGCATTTGGAGATGTCGAAGCAGGTATTGATAGAGTTATTGTTACCAGTAATAAAATATGCTTCCCTAATTTTCCATTTGATGTTGTTTTTCTTTATGCAAACTATCTTGGAGTTAGAGGATTCGAATGTATGGCCAGTCTTCTTAGAGTGTTCCAAAAATGTTGACGAATTGTCATTATTTTTCTGTGCTCTATTGTATCTGTTTTCCATTGGTTGCTCAAGCTTACACTAGATGGCTAGAGTAGAGTTAAGATAACTCCTCTTTGAAGACCAAAGTAATGATTATTCTATGGGAACAGATTTAGTGATAAGGGACCTATAAAATTATAAACAATTTTTTGTCTCCTCGAGTTATTTATTACAGGATAATCAAGTAAATATGTCAGAGAAAGTCATCTTAATATAAAGACTTGAATATCGGATTTTTTAGCCTATAGAAGTCTTTATCATTTTGTATGAATATGAAAGTTAAAGGCATGGATTATAATTGTTGTTAAAAAAATATTGCATTAACAATCATAATCCAGTCTATTTACTCCAAAGCCATTGGCTATAAAATAGAGAAGTCAGCATCAGAGAAAGTCGCCCTGGTGTAAAGACTTGAATATCGGATTTAATTAGGCTTTAGGCTTTTTTTATGATTTTGTATGAATATGTAACTTAAAGACATGAACTATAATTATTTTTAATAAGGAAATAATTTATTAAGAAGAAAATCCATACTATTTATTCCAACACCAACTATTATGAGATAGAGAAATTAGTATATATTTAATGTTAGGGCTTTTCAAATCTCCAAATTGGTCTTTTAACTTTTGATTTTTATCATTCAGGAGCATATTCCTACTCATTCATTAACATATTACTTTTTTATATATTATGTAAATGAATGAACTCTAATTCTATTTTCTTACGATTTTGAAATCAGCCAAGGGCTATATTTACCTATCACTAGGGGACCTCAGTTATAATAGTAATACAAGATCAGCTTTTCACTCTGATACTGTCTCTTTGTATACTATCTTTTAATATCACTTTATATGCTATCTATGTACATCTTTGCTACTTCAACAAAAGATGGCATATCTCAGACAAAGTATCATTTGAGCTTTCCAAATTTTTTTTATATGTTTGCTTCAATAGCAGTAATTCCTTCTATCTACTTTCCAGACAAGTTGCATTGGCTGCCAAAGAAATAAAAATAACTGTCTGCTGTGTCAGTATATTCCAATGTTCTCATTAAAGAAGATTAATAGCTAGACACTAATTTGGAAATTCTGATGTAGCACTGCCATCTAGTGTATATTGATTATTTAAGTTTGTAATCATTGGTTCTGGAGTAATTAGAATGGAAAACGGTTCCTGATTCTAAACTTCAAGCAAGAAAGTAATTCAAGAAAAGCCATGTGTCCAAATAATAAAGTAATAATTTCTGTTAGTATATGCCATTACTTGGTAATGTTACAGTTAATGTTTCAATTTGATATGCTTCTGCCTTGGAATTCAAGGGTGGACGTCAGCTGAAAGTTTTATAGAGTATGTGAGAAATTCTTTAAAAAAATCGTCATATTTTTCTTCAGGTAGCAGATATCCATCAACCTTTTCTTAGCTTGAGATCAAAGCAAATAATAGAAGTTTAGATTATTGACGTTATTGTTGATGTATAGATTAGAAAATGTAATGAGAAAAAAAACTCCATTTAAATATTGTTCAGGTCTTCATCCGGAAAGGTCAATTAAGGCTCTACATTGTTACAAGTTTGTAGAGTAATAACTGTTCTTATGATGTAATAATAGTACATCCATCTGTCATGCCTGTGACCTGGGTTTGAATCTAGATATGGTAAAAACTTGGAATTTTTTGTGATGTTAATTATTTTTTTAAAATAGCTATTCTATAATTGACAGATAGATAGATGGATAGATAGCAGACAATGGTGGGGGAAGATAAATAGGTAAATGAATAGATGGATATATTGATGGGTGGAGGGATAAATAGATTGGTGAATAGGCAGATAGATATTTATGGTTAAATAGATTTAGCGATGGATAAATCACTAGTTATGTGAGTGATAAATGGATTGATATATGGGTAGGTTGATAGATAGATGATTGAATAATCATATTTATTGCCAAATAAAATTTTACGTTTCAGCAAATAGTCAAATGCCCAATTACCTTCCTAATATTGGCCTATAAATAGATGTGTAGCTATTTCTTGGAACAAAATAAGAATGAAAAACTTCTCATTTACTCTTTACCATACATTAACATGTCCGTTGGTTAGTGTTTTTTTTTCTCGTTTACTATTCATTTCTGAGGGGCAATTGAATGTCTGTCCAGTATTGAGCTATATATATGTTGCGCTTATCTTTATTTGCGGTATTTTATTATTATATGTTAATTTTTTTTTTTTTTAAAAAAAAATTGGATTGCTTAACATAATTTTGAAATTATATAGTAAATAGTTTTTTTTAAAGTAAAAACTAAGTTTTAAAATTAAGATTGATAAAGTACTTTCAAAATAAAGAATTGCTACTTTATATTTTTTTTACTTCTAGGAATAAATTTATCAAGTTATCATTACTCATCGCAGAAATATTGTCACTTTATAAATGAGTCTTGTGTTTCTTTTGCAGTCTTGGGTAAATTTGCTCTGTATAGTAGGAGTCTGTTCGCTCGACTAGATTTTTCTATCGTAGTAGAGAGAAAAAAAGAATCAAATATTTCATAAACCCTGTATTGTTGACACATTAAATATTTGAGACTGACAGATTTTCACAAGAAAGTTTTTAAGTGCGCTTTAATGTTTGTTCAGAAAAATGAAATTTAATTTATTTTTAAAACTTTCTTTCTGAAATTGGATTGTGACAATGATTAACAAATTGTTATATTTAAAGATGAAAAAAAAGGATGAGATCAATTGTGGTTGATCTTTGATCGGTGAATAAAATATTTCATTTGAAAGTTTCTTTGCTATCGGTTATTGTCATAAATCGGCTTTTTGACTTATTTTAACTAGCCTTTTTTTTTTTAATTAAGCAGGCGTTTATTTTATTATTTAAATTTATATTACTTTGAAGATTATTCTATTCTTTTAAATTCCGCCAACTCCTTATATTTGCATAAATCATGTCTCTGCGCAAACAGCAGTGCAGGTAAAAGGTAAAACGACCTTAAATAGCCTTTTGTGGGAAAGTGCCTCTCCAATTGTCCTCCCCCTCGTTCTTTAAAAGGTATTAAATAAATAATCGCATGGCTTTATTACTTGAATGTTTATAAGCCATTTGAGAACCAAAATGATCCAAGAAGCTTACATTCCTCTCTACCATGCACTAAAATACGCAGCGCAGAATTGGTGAAAAGAAAATGCCCTGTTTACCAGGTTTCTCAACTGGTAATTGGCGAATATTTGAGTTGTTTCTCATCCCAGTATAAATTACTCTGCGGAATTAAGAATTGCTAGCTAACCATTTAAGTAACCAAGGTTTGGTGGTTAGTAAAATTCTCTATAAGTCAGATACATGATAAAAATTTAAAATTTGCTTGAAATCTGAACTAATTTTCATGTTTTTTCAGCCTCAATTTGAATCTAAGTTGTAAGCATGGCTGGGAGATGTGTTATTATTGAAAACCTTTGTTTCATCATGCTAAATCATTTAAAAATTAATTGATATGTGCACCAAAATTATATTATTACCGTATCTTAGCTAGCTTAATTGAATAGAAATGTTTATTCCACAAGTTACCTTGATGTCCTCCATGTCACTTGATTCTTTTTACATAGCCAAAAAAAAAAGGTTTCATGTACTGGTTAGTCCATTGCCTGCCATGGTTAAGACATTGTCTTTGAATTCAACTACATAGTGGAAATAACTGGTTTTTGCACTATTTTTTTTTGCTATCAAATCTATAGCCAATCCTATTTGTTATTCAATTGTAAGTAAATTGAAGAATAAAATATTAATGTGATCATAAAATAAAAATTGTTGTAATGTAGTGTTTTCATCAAAACATGGGAAAGTTCTTTATTATTAGGATGCTGAGGCTACAGTTCTTTTTAAAAAAATCATTACCCAGATGAAGTATGACCTTAGCCTTGAGGATGAGTATTCTTCAAAGAAATCATTCAATTATTAGTTGGTAAATGGGCATTGAGTTAAAACTCTTAGCTAGAAGGTCCAACAATGAAGGAAAATAGGAAACTATTATCACCACTCATTGGTTGACTATTTTGATGGTCAAGAATTATTGCTTGATCATAATATTCAATGTTCCTATTTTATCTAGTATCTCTCATCTAGAACTATTGTGCAATGCTTCTAAAGTGAGCAAAGCTAGTCATTCACTTATTGGTTGATAAATGGATATCTAACTATTATAACATATATGGTAAAAGAAGATTGGAAACCAATAAGCGACCTGCTTGCCAACTCAGCCAGTGATCATGTCTTATTGTTTGATTTTAGTACTCTGTTGCCTACTTTCCCTGCTTATCTTTGGGCAGAAAACTTAACGTGATTAAATAATATATTAAGTTAGAAAGTTCTGATAAATGTGATACTTTATATTACCATTCATTGTTATCCTTTTTAAAATGTAAAACAAGTATCAAGTTTAGCGTTTTTATCAGAACTTTGTCTGATAAAAATGATTTAAATAATAACATTGTTAAAATTGTTTAAATAATATTGAAAATATTAATTTAATTGAAATGAAATAAAATATCTCAAATTTATTTTGTTTTTTCTTCCTGAAATAAGATTTTGAAATATATAAATTTACATTTACTGTGGTTTTAAAGTCTTACATTTTAATTGATGCAACAGGAGATGTAAATCAGTTTTTAAAAGAATTATTAACTTAGAAATATATAAACGTATATACATTATAATCTGATCGTGAATATGATTCCGAACACAATTACTGTTTTGCTATCTCATAGTTTACACAGGATATCAATTAATTTTTAATATAATAGAAACTTATTGATTACAAAATTGACATGCAGTCATGCTAAAAATAATGGCATATAATCGTATTATATTCCTTTGTTAAAATGTGAATCCTAAATGTGTTTTTAAATAAACTGTTATAATAATTAATATTTTGAATTGACATATTATGTTTTTAATAATCTTCTTAAATTTAAATCTTTGACGTTAAATAGTTTAATATTTTGGTCCGTAAATAAATGTGAGAGTATTGTTTATATATGTAGAGTCAGGTAAAACAGGTTTGAATAGCCCACCACATAGCATACACTTATCCAACAACCCCTATAAAGAAATAACAAAAGAGAAGACAGTATCTATCATACTTAGCAATTTTACCTAGGAAAAAAATAATTAAGCTGATCGGAGCCTGAAAAACAAAGTTTCAGGTATATTTATGTGATGATAGTTATGTTTTTTGTGTTTGTAGGTTTGAAAAATATAAAAATAGCTAAAAAGAATTTCTGAGTGAGATTTTGGCAAGATCAAGAAATAAAATTTACATTTTGCTTATCTTAACCCTTTAGTTCCAAAATGGTTTTTTTGTTTTTAATATTTTCATACTAAATAATTATATAATTGAAATTGTAATATTTTGAAATATTGATATTTACGAAATAAATAGTTTTCATATAGAATAAAAAATATTCAGGTTATTCTCCTTTTCCTTAACCTATTTGTAATTGGTTTGCTTTAACATTTCGAATGTTGGCTAAGTAAAGATTTATTCCATATGTTAATTTTGTTGGTAGAAGCTGAGCTGCTTTTGGCTGGTAAAATTTCTTATATTAATTTTATTGACAATAGCTGAAGTGATTTAGGCTGGTGAATGTGGCTTCGCCAGCCGGAAGCATGCACTCAATTACTGCCGACAAAATAAATATATGGACTAAACCTTTACTTAGACAACATTCAAAACATTAACCCTTAGAGACCTGAATGGCCATTTTGAATTCCCAGAAAAAATTACAGGACATACAATTTTAAATGAAATGTCTAATTTATTACAATAAATAAATATATATATATATACATTTTTATAAAGTGCAAATATGAAAGAATGTAATAAAGCTGATAAAGTAGTCATTACCACAAAAAAATAATAACAAAAGGGTATTTTTCACATTTTTAAAATTTTTATTTTTATATTGGTTCACAAACTTTCAATTTTGAAATGTATAACCTAAAATTACAATATCATCACATTTGTCATAAAGTGCAGAAAAATATATATATATAACATGACCTACCTGAGTTACAGTTTGTTGGTGTAATGTGGCAAAAGGGTGACAATTTCAGTTTCGCTTTTTTACTAACCAGCCTGTATGTTCAATTTTTTCAAGCAGTTGTTTTTCTAGGCCCTCTATGCGGGATATCTATTAGAATAGCAAGGTTTTGGTGTGGATCAAAAAAAAATAACAGTAATAACTTTAGTAAAGTGTAAGTTATGGGGGTAAAAATACTTACTATATTATTGGAATATCATGGGAGAAAGGGCGAGCTAAATTATGCATTATTTCATAGGAGACGATAATAGCAAAGTATGCTTCAAAGTAATTAAAAACTTATCTACAATGAAATGAATAAAAACATAGTAAATTCTAAGTTATGAGTGTAAAAAATACTTACTATATTATTGGAATATCATGGGAGAAAGGGCGAGCTAAATTATGCATTATTTCATAGGAGACCATAATAGCAAAGTATGCTTCAAAGTAATTAAAAACTTATCTACAATGAAATGAATAAAAACATAGTAAATTCTAAGTTATGAGTGTAAAAAATACTTAATATATTATTGGAATATCATGGGAGAAAGGGCGAGCTAAATTATGCATTATTTCATAGGAGACCATAATAGCAAAGTTTGTTTCAAAGTAATTAAAAACTTATCTACAATGAAATGAATAAAAACAGTAAATAAAATAAATAACCCACAGGAATTACAAGCAATTATTATATATCAGTGGGAGATGATGATGATGACTGTTGATTCAGCATTGGGAGGCATTGTAAATTATTTAGAATACCAAAAAATCGATCTTGGGTCATAACTCTAGCAAGTTAGCAAATACCAGTTGATGAAAATATTCATTTTTAGACCAAATAAATTTTAGTTTTGGTATGCGTGATATAGTACAAACATGAATAATCATACCAAAAAATGCATTCAACTCAGCGGGTGACAGATCAACCGACTTCGGTAATGCCTTCCACTCTGAAACATACCTATTGCTTTCAGTGCAAATATATAATTTTGTATAAAAAATAAATGAAGTAGATCAGCTGCAAATATATAATTTTGTATAAAAAATAAATGAAATAGATCAGGAATTGAATACTCACGGGTAATGGTGAAATATGACAAAACCTCAGAATCAAACACAAACAGAAAAGTCTTCATCAGAATCAATCAAAATTACGTTCAGTGGCGAAAGAAGCCATTTGTGCGGTTATTTTGTTTATACATTGATAAAATTTAGAAAGAAAAAAAAAATTATAAAATTTTAATAACGTACTTTACAAAAATTGCTATAAAAAAATCTAATTTTCATCGCACAGAAAAATTTTTTAGACGTACAAAAAGATAGAAAAATGGCAGAGAGAAAGAAAAAAGACCCGTAACTGTGACGTATACGGTTTGCGTGCTATTGCGGTCGAAATTGCAAACTTTTTTTCTGCGTCAATGGGCGCATTTTGGTCTCAAAGGGCAAACCCCTAAAAATATTGTACTATTTCCAATTTTTAATTTTTGATATATTTCATAGGCTTTTGAAAACAGCATTGAATAGCATTTTCTTCAATTTCTTGTTTTTGTAATTTGAATTTTTAAGCGATTTCAGAGATTTCTTGCCTTAGGCATTTTGTTTGTAATTTTTATTTTAGAGCGATTTCAGAGATTTCTTCATATGCCTTAGGCGTTTTAATTTTACAACGATTTCTTCACTAGAAATTTATTGTTTGTATGGTTCTTGATAGGTACTGCAGTGTTGGCTAGCAGCACAGTCTGGCTAACAAATAAGTACAGTCTTTTTACACTATAGATTAGTTCCCGAAAATTATGTGTAAAAAAAATCATGTATAAAATCAGTGAAAATAAATAAAACGTAAAATTTTTTGTTAGAATGTTATATTTTTTGCATGCTATCAAATTTTACTTCATAAACCTTGCATATAAATAAAAATGAATTATAGAAACAAATTTCATTTGAAAAAATATAAAGAATCAAGGAAGACGAAAATTAAGCAGAATTTGTAACTTGAGTTATTATAATATCATAGGAAAATTTTATTCACTGTTACTTTTGCTATTACTAAAGCTTGCAACATCTCTGCTATCACTAACAATGCTTTGGTCATTTGTGTTCTTTTTCCATTGACAAAGTTGTGTCTATAAACTCATGAACAACAATAGCAATAATGTTCTGTGGTGCTGATGTTACATTTTTATGAATACACTAATTAATGGTTGGGTTCACATAGAGATTAGATCTTTATATAGTTCTCTATAAGATGACATTATTGATTTTCATATCTCATTGAAATTTCATAGCTCTTTCTTCATTAGGATCATACTTGATGAAATGATTACCTAGTTGGTTGACAAGATCAAGACCTTCTTTAATTAAATTAGCATTTAACACTAGATCATCATCTTCATTATCATGGTCTTTAGGATCTGGAATTTTAAAAACAGTCTCTACGATTTCTTTTTCACTTAAAGCTTTATCAATTAACAATTCATCGATATCTTCTTTGCCAATTAAGTGGGTCATTATTATGATACTGGGAAATTCAGTCATATTAGAGTTAGCAGGATCTTTGCTTTTTACATATTCTGATACAAATACCGTTTCAACATCCATTCATAGTTGAAGATCTTAATTCTGGTTATGTTAATCCAACTTGAGTCACACAATCCAGAATCAGAAATGTTCACACATCTATGACACTTAATGTTTTTATCATTTAGTTTGTCCAAAACATAGTGAAATCTTCATTTTACATAACAAGCTTTAACATTGCAATAATTTCTTAGTCTACTGGTTAAATGAAGATGTGGTATTAAGTGGTAGAAAACAATATATATTTGGGTGTTTCAAGACAAGTTGGCTGTGGGCATTATCTAGAATCAATAGAACCTTAAATTAAAGACTTTTGGTATTTCATATATTGCCTAATTTCTGGAATAAAACTTTTTTTGAACCATTCCATAAAAATTTCAGTGGTGACCCAAGCCTTTTTATTTGCCATCCAGTGGACTGGCGATTTATTTAAATCTACACCTTTTATTGAATGTGGTCTTTGGGTTTGATTAATAAGCAGAGGCTTCAATATGTGATCTCCTGAAGCATTAGAATAGAATAACTAAATGGCATGATCTTTTGCTACTTTGAAACCACCAACACTTTTCTGCAATTTTGCTGTATAGGTTTTACTTGGCATTCTCTTCCAAAAAAAGACCACTTGCATCAACATTCCAAACTTGATCAGAAGTATATCCTCTGTCTTCGATAATTTTTGCTAATTTTTTTGGGAAATTCTTTGGCAGCTGTTATATGTGTGGATGCTGTTTCGTCTTTTATTTTAATATTGTGAAGTGAAAGTCTTTCAAGAAACTTTGTCATCCATCCTGTACTTGCAGAAAATTTACATTTATTGTTTAACTCAGATTAAGTGCCTGACTCAATTTGTTTGTGAATTTTTAGTGGTGTGATGTGATGCACTGTTACTTCTCCTTACATGGAGTCAGGAATCTCTCAGCAACTATGCCCAGAGAAACCTGTTACACCTTGAACCCCTTTCCATTCCCAACCCCAAGTTTTCCCATATACTTTTTTAGCCTGCTCCATCCCATTTCCATAACATAACCTTTGTCAAGTCCTTGGCCTTTAGATCTAAAACCCCCTTATCTTTTCCCAAACCCAGCATAAAAACCAATAAGCCATTTTCTGTATAATCAGTTTGTTCATATTTATTCATCCACAACTTCATTATTTGTATCCTGTCTGCTTTCAGGCATTTACATTCGATTAACAGATGCCTAATATTTTCTATACCTTCCTTACATAACTCGCAGACTAAATCACCCATATTTTTCCATTTATGTGTATAGTCCCTTGTTGCTAAAAATTCTGTTCAAGCCTTAAACAAACTGTTTTTACTCTCCATACTAGCTCTCCATCTCTCCAACTGCCTATTCTTTATTACTGCATCTATTCTTCTATCCCATTTCTTAACACTCAACAATTCTAACACAATCATTCCATCTTTTGTATAAGTATACTGCCATAGATTCTTTATCTAAATATTCTGCATATTGTATTACCTTTTGCACCCATCTTGTTGCCTGCTTTTTATCCATAATCCAATTAAATACTATTTTGTCTATTCTTTTATTATCCATAAACTGCAATCTAACAAACATTTTCATTTTGATTTTTGCATCTCTCATATAAAAACTTGACCATCCCATTTCTTCTTGAATTGCCTCCTTTGCCATCCACACTTCTGCATCTAATGCATGTCTTGCTATTTCTCTTTATACTTTTTCTAAGTAATCTAATACTCTTTTACTAGCACATAATGCATCATTACCATATGTTAACCCTGCTACTACCACTCCCTTCCATACAATTGTAGCTATATCATATTTATTATATAAGAACACTGTTAATTTCTTTATCATTCCCTTCCTTTTCTTTGCTTTATTTATCAATTTTTTCTCCCATTCTTCCAAGCAATTTCTCTGATTATTTAAGATGATTCCCCAATAGTTATATCTATTCTGGACACTTAACTTTTGATCCCCCAGTTAATTTTTTTTTTGTTTTCTCTTTCCCCAGTATTAGTTATCATTACTTTTGATTTTTCTTCACTAAATTTAATCCCCTTCTTTTTACCCACCTTTGCACATGTTCTCAGCGTTTTGCTTGATGGCAGCTCCATCTACTGGTAATCTTTTCTACCATTTCTTCTATTCACATTACTAAGGATTTTTCCGCTTTCTTCTTAACAATATTTCTCGGATAAAATGATGACTTAACACTCAATTTTGCTCCAGAACATAGCCACTTTCTAATAGAAGCGTTATTACCACTAATGGTTTTAACAGTGGCTTCATGTAAACCAAAAAGTTTTCCGGCGGATATTGCTCCTCCAGTTGCTAGACGATCTAAAATTTAATTTATTGTCCAAAGAAATCACTTTCCTCATCTTTTTTGTAGGTGGATTATTTGACATTGTATGAGCTTACAGAAAAATAAAATTTAATGAAAATGTTTAGATTTCTGAATCAGTCCATTGTTATAAACCTGATCTGATTGCTAATATTTTTTATTTAAATATAAGAGGATTACTTTATCATACTCAGATTTCTTACAGTTGTTCGAAATATATACTAAATATTATATTGTCTACCATTGCGCTAAATTGAACAGACTTGTGCCATTTCGTTGGGATAATTAATAAAATTTATATGTAAATGTTTAGATTTTTGAATTACCTTTATTTAAACATCCTAATTTCTATGAAAAATGACCCATTACTATTACTAACTTATTTAAAAATCAACTAATTTAAAACATTAACATTTAATAATTATGCCCAGTAGGTAATTTCGTTTATCAGTTGTAGTCTATAAATCTTCCTGTTGTGTGTTTGTATGGTCGTAGGGTTAGAGTAAATTACCAGAAAGGGAATTAAAACATGGGAAGAAATGCATAAACTGTCATCCTCGTGGAATCGTCAACTGTAGTAAATAATGGGTTTTTTAAAAAAAAAAATTGTTCCTCTTTGGTGGCTGGACTAGAAGTTTTGGTCCTTGTGGTAATTACTTAAATTATTACTTTATCTTTTCTACTGAAATAATTACAAAAGTTTATCAACTAAACACATAAAAACTTGCAAGGTTTCTATAAACATTGAGGAATTATTAGTATAACGTAAATCTTTATATATATATTTGATCTTTTTATGCATATAATTCTTAGTGATATTATATGTATATGTTAGCTTACTATAATTTATTTTTCATATAGTTAATTTTGAAAAAAAATCAGTCGTATTTAGATCGAGTTAATTTATTTACTTTTTATCTGTATGACACATATGAGCAGTATATATATATGCATTTCTTTATTTTTAGGCCAAAAACTCTTTGAAGAAAAAATGCAAATACCAAAGGCTTGTTGAGAAGTATGAAAATTCCAAGTTTACTATTTTACAATTGCTTCAAAGTATTGAGAATGCCGAATCTGATAAAATGGTAAGCTTCGCACTAGTTATTGTTAATTTTTGTCAATTTACGTATATGAATTTAAATTAGCTTAGAGCATTATTAAATATATATAATTAATTGATTGCTTACATGCATGTATATAATTACTGAAGCAATATTAAAATCTTTGTACACCATCTGAAACATGTCCATTAAAGTTTGAAGATTTGCTATATTAGCATAAACTGAGCACTGATTGTATATATGTGTGGGAGATAGTGATCTGAACCAATTGATGAGTGCTGGTTTAGTACGAAATACATATATTGGAGATCATTTATTTTTTTCGCATTTATGTGCCAAGTATATAGCTTGTATAAGATGGAGTAGATAGCTATAGGGAGCTTGAATTTCTTAGTTAAAGTTTCTTATAATTACCTTAAGTTTAGTATAGAAAATATATTCCTATTTAAATAATACCTATTCAATTTTCTAAATTTTTAAATGCTACCTAATAACAAAAAATGACCAATTTCGGCCTGATAACTTATTTAGCAGTTAAAAAAAATTTTAAACATGGTGCATAAAGCTTTAAGATTGCTTCAAGTATTTACATATTTTCAGTGCCGATATTCTACTTATTTATGCATGTTTACCATCATTTTTAACCGTTATTATACCGTTATTATATTATAGGACGATGTATATTAGTATTTCCTATTTATAGCTTTTATTTCCCTCATACTTTGTGTGGTACTTTATTGATCTATTTTTTTGTTGTTGTTGCATAAAGCTAAAAAAATTTAGTGTGGTCTACGGGAACTGCTACGCATCATTAATCATTTGGATGCTCAAATATCACATGATCTTCTAAGCAACTAACCTTTGTGAATTTTTATTTTTTTGTCACTCCAGCGACATCCCTACATCATCTATTGATTACACATGTAGTATATATTTTGATCTTTTACATATGAATGCTGTTTACAGTAATTTTTTGAATGTATCTTGTCATCGTTTATAACAGCTTGTCCATCATAATTGCACCTCAATATCTTTATTCTTTCAATAATATGAGTGATAGTTGGTTTAAATTTCTCACTATTAATCCTCTATACATCTGCCCATATTTTGTTGATGGTTTGTTATTTTCTCTTTTGTTCAGGATTGTAAATATTGTTACAATCTATTCATTCAAAACTGTTCCTTTCCATCTTCTTTGTATATTTTTTTAATATTATTTCTGTCGAATGCACTCTATTACTTATCAGATTAACTTTATGCAGTATGTTTTTGGTCTGTTTTAGTAATATTTTCATCGTATTTATGGTTATTGACATCTAAAATAGTTATTATTAATTTTTATTTTCTCCCCTTTTTGAAATTATTTTAACCTGTTAAATATTTATTTTTCAATCATGATTTTTCACTTTCAACTGAGGGTCATGGGAAATTTTTCCATAGCTCTGAAACAAAAATAACCACATCTTCTTTAAAAACATTTATTTTAACCTTCTTTCTCATTTTTCATTCTAATCTGCAGTGTACTATTTTTGTAGTAAGATTGCTGTGGAAAATTTTTGAGGTATCTAATCAAAGCCATGATACTTACTTTGTTAACATGAGCTAGTTACATGTTACCAAGTAGTCTAACTATTGCAATGAGAGAATTTGGCAATATCTGTAGGTTGATATAATTAACTATAAGTCACACTGTAAGTGCTTATGTAGGCAAATGGCTTTATACTATACAAATTTATTAATAAATGCTTTTTATGTTTAATGATATTTTGTGTAATTTCTTTTAATGTGTGAGTATGATATAGGTGAAGTAGAGGTTAAATTTTTTTATTGTATGGCAGGCACTTTCCTAATAGCCTCTCAAAGAAATGCTGTGATGTTGAAAGGATTTTTCAATAGGCTTGTGAACTTTTGGATGATGAGGATTTGAGTGTTTTCCATTCTTCTTTTATCCCTCTAGCTAACAATCGCTAAATAACCATTTACTGATCAATGTCATATAATTATCTGAAAGAAAAATTTTAAGCCTATTGTAGAAAAAAATTAGTTGATTTGATCTGGATTCAAACCTAGGTTTTAGATATAGAAGATGGATGTGCCAGCATTGTACCAGAAGATCCTTGAAGTGATTATTTTTATATTCCAATACATATTTTCTTCATGAGCATTTGTCTTAGCTATGAGATTTTCTGCTCATATGTATGTGTGAAGTGTATTATTGTATAGACACGAAACATGGACAATGAGCAAAAGAATTAGGAACCGATTGAAGATCCTTGAAATGTTGTCATAGAGAAGAATTGTAAAAAATAGATGAATAAAATGATAAATCTGGAAGTTTTAGAAAGAATAAATGAAAAATGAAGATTGCTGTGAAGAAATTTAGATATATAAAGAAGAAAGAAAAGTTTAATGAGGAATATTTTGATAGGAATGGTGAATGATGAAAATAAGAAGAAAGAACAGCAGGATTGATCTTACTGGATGATATAAGAGATGGGAATAAATATGTGGAATTGGAAGATCTGGGCAATTAATAGACCAGAATGGAGAAATAGAAGGATTGGCTGTATAATTGCTCTTTGGATCTGTCTATAGGTATGGATCTCTCTATTTAAGATGAAATATTGTATTTCTGGTCACATGATTAATAGGCAAAAGAAATGTTTCATTAGACCTCTGATTTAATACAGAAAAATTATCATCTTTTTTGTTATAATATACCTTTATATAACACATCAAATAACCCATATATAGCTGGAGTAAATTTTTGCAGCATCTATTTTATGAATCTTATTTAATTATACCTTTTTCTGGATTAGAGGCAAGATTTTCTTAAGAAAGATATCATTGATATCTTTGAATTGACATAGCAGGAATCGATGCAAACCATTTTTCAAGTTGCTAAGCTGGCATTACTTATGATTAAAAGTTATCATACTCATGGAAATTCCAGAAATGCCTTACAAACAAAAGAATGTTTGTTTGGGTCATTCACTAGAGGAAGTCTCTTCCAAACTAGTTTTAAAGCAACACTTAACAACTAAAGTAATAGTAGGCACAACTATGAAATATAGGAAGACAGCCATTTTTGAATGTCAAACATATTAAAACAAAGAAAAAAGATGAAATCTTCATTGAAATAGATAATTTGAAGTCAAATATCAACCTAGTTATTAATTTTTAGCCTCCAGTTTATATAAAAAGTAAAATGTATTTTTAATCAGCAAATATATTCAACTTTGCATAGGTGAGATTCATTGGCTCTATTTTTAACACAGACATATTTTATGTCAAAAAGAATCAATTTAGAAAAATCTTAAACCAAGTATTTTAAGATTTATTACCGTAGAGGTCGTTTGCCACAAATGTTTTGCTCAAGTTTTCGCAAAATCTGAATGAATTGATATTGATAACGCTTTCAACTGTACATTATGGAAAGGAATAAAGCTGTGTATGATGTTCTGCTCATCTTAAAAGCATCTTACTTTTGAGAGGCTATTAAAGCCTAGTGAATAATACAATTTGCTAAACTATATAATTATTCTGAAAGCGTCCTACAGGGTTTAGTTCACTAGTAGATTGGCGGGCTTGAGATCAAGGTTCGGAATACATTCACAGCTGAGGAAGATACAGCAAAAAAAAATCTCTGTATGGTTGATTTAATTGATCTTAAGTTGTCACTTTGATGAATGAATATCACATGATCTCTTAAGCATCTGCCCATACAATTATTCTTCTATTGTTATTCTGAAACTACATTATTGTCTCAATTTTACTTTTATTTCAAAGGAGTACTATTTCAAGGTTACTACTATCATCTTTGCATTAGATATGGATTTACTTATTAAAATATTGGAAGTTTCCACATGTGATTTATATCTTCTTTTTTTCGATATCATGATTGAGATAGCGTTTTTGTTGTAAGAAATCTGTCTCATCTACAGGGACATCTCTAATGGACCTATGGTCATAAATATACTGAAAGTATTGAAACAAAGCACAGGCTCAGAAATTCAGTTTATAAAATACTTTCTTTGATAGCCTCACAAGAAGGAAATGTTCATGAAATTTCCACAATTCTATTTAGAAATTTGACAGGATTATAAAAACCAAAGTGAATGATTTATTGCTTGGTAGTTCGTACATTAGAATGGTGGAAGTGACCGAACTGGGCTGTTGTCCATAGGCCTGGAGGTCCAAAGTCTGTCACTCTACCACTACAGTAATCCATGCATGGTTACAATAATCATTGTTTAATTCCATGTTTTCATCCTCATGCTATAGATCAAACTTGTCAATAATTCAAAATATACCCTTGTCACATCTTGATTAAGGTCCTTTTTCTAGATCCTCAACCAAAGAATATACATATGAAGAATTATAAGATAAAAAAATGGAGCTGGATTTTATCTACTTAGATGTTACTAGTTTCTTTTAAACAAATTCAAGACAAACAGTTGACTTCATGCTCGTCCCCTTCAGAAATTTAATTTGACACATTGATCTATGCACATTGGGCAAGCAAAAACTATGAAATATATATGATTGTCCAATCCATAATAATTGGGAAAAATGAAGGATTTAATAAAGACACTAGTGAATCTATTTCCTCGTTGGAATCTGTACAAGTTACTTTACGATATTTTGTTAATAATTATGTTGTCTAAAACAAAAATACACTAATAAATAAGATATATTTGTCAAATTAAAAAAAAAAAAAAATCTTATTACCTTTTTTTATTTAGAATTCATAAGATGTTCATGTTCGGAAGTGTTAGGACTGAAATCTGGAATCGATCCAAAGACTTTATATTACAGAGTCAGATGCTCTGTCACGACTCTAACGCACACAGAGTGTGTATACGTGTTAAATAATACTATTAACATTATAATTAACTAATGCTAAATGTGCTATAGAGGTTATAATTTATGATATTATTATATTTTTAATAAAAGGCTTTGAGTCTTTCTTCTTACTTGTTTTCTAAAATTATTATATATTCATGTAATTAAAAACACTTATTTTACATTTCATTTTATTGGTTCATAATAAAGTTTTTTTGATTATAGTTATATGCCTGAAGTTTTGGGATGATGGCATTTTGTATGTGCTTATATGAGAACTATTTTATTATCTAACATTAAGCACTGAATGTCTGGAGGAAAATTTGTTTAAACTTTATTTAAATTTTCCAACTACAGCATTCAACTGTTAGTAATAGCTCACAGGTTAATATATACACAACATGGCATTATTCTCCTCTCTTCTTCAGGTGTGATTGGCCTGGGCCGGTGACATTACTAGCACGGGAATCGGACCTGAACCTTTAGATTCTTGAATATTGAATTTAAGGTAATGCCGTAACCAACCGAGTTATTTTGCCCGAGGTATCAGAAGAAATTTCATATACTTATACTTGAGGTTTCTCCTAATTTCTTACTTTTTTCTAAGGGCATAGTAAATTAGTGGCTTCTGGGCATTATGTTTTGTCACACTACGTTGAATTACGGGATTATTTGTAAAATTGATGATTAGGAAAGAGCAAACAGAGGTGATTAAAGTAGCAGACTATGTATTTAACAATGAACATATGTTCAATTGGGAAAATACAAAAATATTAGATAGAGAGGAAAAAGTACAAAGAAAAAAATTTAAAAAAAACGCTCACATGATAATGGCAAATATCCTTATGAGTCAGCCTAGTCAGTCAAAATATAATATTTGGAAGCCACTAATTAACTTTGCTCTTAGGAAAAAGTGAGAAATCAAGAGGAACTTCATAGATAAATATATGAGATTTCTATCAACTGTTGCCTTTGGCAGGATGGCTCAGTTAGTTAGAGCTTTGCATTAAATTTCTAATATTACTGTCGTTGGCCAGGTCAGCCGCACTAGAAGAAAAGACCATTCAAAACAATATGTATACTGACCCATGTACTAACAGATAAATGTAGTCGGAAAATTTAAAGAAAGTTTAAACATTTTTCTAGATATTTAATGATAGAAGATGGAAAAAGTCCCACAGGTTAAGTACATATTAGTTATTTATTTCCGTAGATCATAGAAGCCTATCAGAGTGGAGTAAAGGCCTTTAAGAGATCCTTATCAGAAAACAATATTTCTGTTTCCTCTGTTGATGATGTGATGATTGAAGTCCAAGAGGTAAGCATAGGTCCAATGTTTATGATTTTGTCTGTATAGAGTAATATCTTGAAATATTTTGTGTAGATTTTGTTATGAATATTATTTATTTGTTAATATGAGAAATATATTTTTATTATACGCATATTTGAAAAATTATATATCTATGTTATATGTAATTATTTTTATATATGTATAATCATTGAAATATAATTACCTCCAGTGTAAAGCTGCAATATCAATAGGCAGTGACAATTAAAAGTGGCCACACTTGCTGAAACCACATTATTTAATAGTAAGATTATCTGATTTACATGAAACCAAATGCAGCTTTTTGGGTGAGTGCTTGATTACATCATAGCTGAAACTTTATTTAGATTAGATCACAGAAAATTCCTGTTATATTTCAATATTTACATCTATAATCCATGAAAAATCTTTAATATATATATGTATGTGTATAATGATTAAGTACCAAGGAAAAGTTTACATTTGCATTCTACTAAAATCTTTTATTCCTTCCAAGGTCTGCATTTTCTGACGTTTTTCTCTATGTCTCGCACATCAATGTAAGATATATCATAGAATGATTATTACTTATCTGAAAATGATAAATTTGACTTCATTTGATAGATATTTTTTTTACTACTGAAATAAGTTTTAAATGTTCACATTTTGCTTCTGTAAATATTAAAAAAAATGAGGTCGTAAACAAAACAAAGAGTTTAGACGTCATTGTTTCTAGAAAGATTATTTTCAGTTAATAAAATCAATGAAATATTTCTTAATTCTTATTATTTTTAAACATTTGAATGAATAATTATTTATTTTTCTTATATCTAAAGAATTATGCTTTAAAAGTTTAAATTTTTTGAATATTTATTGCAAAATTGCAATATTTTCATACTGGTAAATATAAATAAATTGCTTATGTAGAAACTAAGCTTATAAATTGCTTCAGGTCATGCTTAGATTTGCTGCTAATATAACGTTATATTTTTGAAAATAAAGTATTTCAAGTCAAAATAAGTTATTAATAATAAATATTTCTTGATATCTAATAAATATAGTGTAAATTATTTTTAAAGAAATATCTAAAACCCGTAATAAATTTGCAAATAAACAAGTTTTTGGTCATTGGAAGTATTTACTTTAAACATTGTCGTAAAACGCTGAATGTTTTACAGCCTTGGCAACATACAATGGATGAACATGTCAGGGCTGGGCTTATGTCTATTGTAAGAGTGGGAATTTTGAATTTCCCGCCTTCTATTGCAAAATTTTTAGCAAAAATTATATATAATAAAATATACTGTTTTACACACATTTTAACTTATAATACTTATGAAAAAATTTACCAGGGGGTGAATTGGTCAGAAGTCAAAATTCTGTCGTCCTGCTAAATCGAAAGGTTAAAACATATCTATGTAATGATTAAGTACTTTACTGGAAGGAAATATGTAATCAATCCATTTAATTTACAGTTCTCTTAAATTTCTCTTCACAATTCACAAGCCATTGAAACATCAGATTGATCTTCCCACTACATATATATACACATAAATACATGAAAACACTCAACACTTAAACAATATTAATAACAATCAGCAATCTCAATCTGTTGTCAAGACATCCTCCTTTCACAATAAAAGTGGATACTCACCTTTATCTATGATCCAATCTTATATATAAAATTCGTATTTTTTTTTGTTGCCTGATTGGTGAATGTATGAATATTTATCCGATGTCGCATGACAAATTCATAACCACTACATTTATGTGATAGAAGTAATTCCGCCATTAATAAAAACCACTCGAAAAAAAATCAGTATATGTGCTTTTAACTATAAAGATATAGTGTATATTTTGTGGTAAAGTTTTCGGTGAGCTGCAGAAACAGCTACAAACACCAATTTGTAATTCGGCATTAAGGTACTGTGCGCTTTCATTGTCTTTTAATCCCCTAATATAGTTCAGATGAATGATATATTCAGCAATGTTTAGTAAAAAAAAATTTATATTTATATTAAATCTTTAAAAAAATTGTTAAAGCAACCAATTAAAAGAAATTTACAAATATTATATTTAATAAAATATTACAAAAACGACACGCTCAAAGGCCTGCATTTTTGTATTTTGACGTTTTAGACTGTAACTATTAATAAACCTAAAAAAAACTTTTACATTTGTTCATGTCACTGTCGAAATATCGGAAATTTTTTTTTTTTCTTCAGAGGTAGCTCTAGTAAATATATAGTTGCTAGTACTGTCACTAGTTGGACCAGCAACATTTGAAGAAGAGAGGAGACTAATACCTCTCGAAATGTTGTGCATATGTTAACCTGTATGCTATTACTAACAGTTGAATGTATTTGGACTATTTAAATAAAGTTAAATTTTTCTAAAGACATTCAGTATTTATATTAGATGATGGATGTAGTGTAATATGTAAATACAGCTAAAATACCATCATCACAAACCTTCAGAAAACACTGTATTTACAATCATTCTAAATTATTTCTACATAAATCAAAGCATTTGTAGGCTTATATATTTTTTTGCAGGAATGTATTTATATCGGAGAAAGATCATTTAGTTTGAATATTGAATAAACTTAATCTATGCATTCCGAAATGCTTGCATGAATTACTGATCCCACCGTTACATAATTATTAGTAATAATCCACCTTCACATAATTATTGGTAGTAATTGACAAAGGAAAATATAAGAAAATATTAATATATCTCTTATCATAAATATCAAATATTAGGCATGGAAAAGAAAATATATTTAATAATATAAGCGTTAAGAGCTTTCAAATATTAAGTAGCGAAAATTAAAATATGTTTGAGAATAACTTTAAATATTAAGTATTAAAATATGAGATAATAATTTTAAATATTAAGCCGAGAAATAGTAAAATAAACTTTATATTATGTGGTAATCAGTTTTAAAGACCTTACTCTAAATAAAATGAATCTTACCCAATTTTTTCAGAATTAGTTGGCTAGAATAGGTTCAAACCTTTCGGGCACTTGATATGCTGGACAGTCGCTATCACGTAAAATTCAGTACTTCATCTGGTTTACTTTTTTTTAGTTCTCCATTATTAACAAGTACAATAATGGATTGTGTATTCATTATGGATAGGTCTACAAAAATTGGAAGAAAGGAAGCAGACAACTAGTTGTTCTTATTCCATTGACTGTAATAGGCAGGAAGTTACATAGTTCCAGCTTTTGACTATCAGCATACTAATAAAAGGTTTTATCTCTCATAGTGAGACTTTTCAACTATAGTATATGTTTACATATTATCTTAATCAAGAGTTTATGATTCAGCAACTTCTTAGACCCCTAGGAAATGCTGTTCTGACCGGCATAACTGTCTTGAATGTTGTTAATAAAGTTCCTTAGCTGATTGACATGAGGCTCATCTTCATTCTTTTCATTCAATTTTTTTTTTAAAATTTCTTCCCTGAGCCCTCCTCAACACTGAAGTTACAAAAAGAAAGATCCTCTCCCATGTCTCTCTGTTTTTTTTTTATATATGACACTATTCACAGTAGCCCACAACAATCTCAGCACCCTTTTTTTTACTTCTAATTACTTTCAACTAATTACATTTTTATCTCTATTTTTTTCTAATTTCATTCATTCTTATTTTTTCCTTTTTTTTTTTTTTTTTTACACGGAAACACTTGATAAGAAATACATTCTTTTAAATTATCATAATTAAATAGATTCCTTATTTTTACTCAGCAAAGTATCTGAAAAAAGATTAATTAATTCTTCAATATATTGGACTATTGGAAGTATAGAAAATTTTAAACTTTTCAAATACAAACAATTTGTTAGTAATAACTCACAAATATTCAACACAGGTTAGTAATTACACAACGTTTCAAGTACTAAGTATTCTCCTTTTTTTTTTAGGTGTTGCTGGTCCTGACCGGTGACAATATTAGCATAGGAGTCGAACCTGCACCTTTAGATTCATGAATATCGAATTTAAGGCAAACGCTCTAACCAACTAAGCTATCCTCTCAAAGATTCAGTTTTTCGAGTACCTAAGCATACAAGTTCAATTCCTATATGAATACTGTCCTGGTCAAGCTAGCAACACCCGAAGAAGAGTATAGAATAATACTACTCAAAACATTATGTATTACTAACCTGCATTGTTTATTTATGTATTATTACTAACAAGTTGTTATTATTTGGAAAGTTTAAAATTTTCTATACATTCAACATTTGATGGTAAATGATGGAAATAGTCCAAGGAAAGAAATAGAATTGCAGTGTGAAAAAAAAAAGTCTGATTTAGATATTTTTGTTTATAATTTTCATTCTTTTAATAATTTATGATTGTAAATGGAATATCTGAAATGTCCATTCAATTTTCTTTAAGTCAATATTTTTTATATGTTGTTACCTTTTCCCTAAATCATAAATCATTTTGAAAGCATGGTAATTGTCAATTAATATGCAGTTTCAATACATCGATATCACTTAAGTTTTATAAAGCTGAAATTAATTATACCACTTCTTTCCTTTTTTCCCCCACTTATTCCTTTTACAGCGTGGCCAAGAAACTTGTATAGACAGATTACTTTTACTTTAAATGGGTTCTGGATTGTTATAATATATGTATCAAAAACTTTTAATTAGTGAAATAATATATAACCACATTTAATAATAAAGAGAAGCCATTTCATGTGTCATAGCATCGACCGAGAAGTGAACCCGCTAACCCGGGACAACTGCTTGTAAGGCAGCCATGCTGACCTCTCGACCACCAACGCTTGACAGAGAAGAAGACATTTCAAGTTGACATTTAAACAATTTGCAGTCTTGCAGTAATATTTCCTAGTTGCTATTTTGACAGAATAAATTCCTCTGTGTGTTTCACAGGGTAAACGTTTATGATCTTACATATTAATAAAGATTTTAATTTGTAAGATTATTAAAAGTGGGTACTTAGTATGTCTTAGAATATGCATTTGAGTCAAACTTAATTAGACATTGTTGTCATCTACATTGAATTGAATTTTGTCCTCACAATTAGCCATTATCTTGATTGGCAACTATATAAGAATTTTTAACAATATAGCAATTAGATGTTTACTGCTGTGACATTGCTTATTATTTAGATAATGTGATTTGAAAACTTTTCAATTCTAATATGATTACACACACACACATATATATATATGTATATAATAGAAATTCATATAACATTACAATACTAGCCAAAACCCTAAATTTTACTAAAATTCTTCCATAACCATTTCATCTATTAACAAATAGACTTTTCAAGAGAAATTCAACTAAACATACCATATATATATATATATATTGTAACAGTATATTAAGATTCCAGACTGATTAGTTGAACAATATGGCTAATCTCTGTAATTAAAATAGAAAAAAACCCCAAAAAATAAAGAAATGTACATTTTAATTAAAAAAATTTTTTGAGATAAAAATGTATTGATAGCGTGGTTGAAACTCGAGCAAGGGTGGAGTCAGAGAGTATATAAAAAGCACACATCCTCTATTGTCTTCAGTTTTTAGTTCAGTTCAGTTAGAGAGTTATTAGATTATTATTTAATTATTAAAGAGAATGAGTGGCTAGAACCAAACCTTTTTGTTCGGTCGTTTCCTCTGCTCGTCTCCCGTTTACCATTAGCAAAATGCCATGGTAATTTACTCTAACTCACCTTCTGATGATGTTTCAACCCGCCCTACCAAATTAAGTAAACCAGACACGCCATAGAACAAGAAACCAAGAAGCTTCCTTTATGTTACAAATACCTTGACCAAGAAACTGACCGGATCTGAGGAAAAGGGGTGATCACCCACATACAAAGAAAAAACAAGAACTGTGCATGGCCACATACAAAAATTAAGAACTGTGAAAAAACGCTTATGGAAATCAGAGACGATATTTAACACACAAATAAATTCCAAAAGCTGTGCGTATTTATCCTAGGTAAATACTCATTGATGTCATTATTAAAACTTTTGAATTTTATATGGTATAGAATTTGTTATCATAAGCATGCATATTTGTTAAATGTATACTATCCCTTATGTGTTTCATATTTTATTATTTTTCTTATTATTATTACAGTTATAATTATTATCTTTTAATAAATTTGTTTAAATTATTAATGTCGTTTTACATCTCTCTTTCTTCATTCGTCTAAGTAAATGTGTAGCCAGTCTTATGTTAAGAACTAGCTATGGTCAACCGCTTGGAATGTGTTAATTACATTTCATGGGTTCCAGTGTAAGTATTGGATGGTGCCCTGGGTTTAAACCCATTATAAATATCCCCATGAGATGTTTCACGTTTCATGCAGCCGGGGAGGTATTTCAGTCTGGAAAAGTGACTGTCGGTTTAATATTTTTATTAAATCTCGGTCTGACCGGGGGTATAATTGATATGTAATTATTAATCATATTTATTCCCCTGCTTGAGTAATGGCTCTTTAAAAATCTTATTGCAAATTCATATGATTTTTATAAAAATAAAATACTAAGTAATTAGACTTAGAATAAATAGTAGAAAGTTTAGAAAGAATGTATAGTTTAACTAATTTCCCGTTACAATATATATACATTAAACAAAATAGCCTTCATTTCAAAAAACATCATGAAGAGATCCTTTGATGCTAAAGGAAATTGGTTTTTGAAGTATTGGTTGGTCAGATTTCAAAACACATTGTTAATGGTGCAATAAGTTTTTCAATGATACACAATAGTTGTCGGTATATTTCTTAAAAATGTGCTTCCTTAGAATTTCTCGATTAATTCACTAAAAATCATTTACATCAACATATACGTAACAAAACACTTTTTTTTAATGTGGTTAGTATGTAAATACAAATCAATATTATAATACAAACAAAATTTTTAAAAAATAGTATAATTATTAATAACATGTAGAATGATATTTCAGATTTTCGTCGCTGTAGAACATCCTAATACCCTTTTTCCAATAACTTGTTTTTACCTTTGGAAATGTAACCGTAATCTCATTAGCAGCAGATTACAGTTCACTAATAATTTTTTTTTTTTTTTAAATCGTATCAATATCAAAATCTATACAGTTGTTCCAATTTGCTATTATTTGTTTCAGACTTTCAGTTAAACTCTTTTAAGCTTTCTGGTAAAATAGACGGAAGTTTTGTAATTCTTCTTCTGCCATTATTAAATCAATAACTTTTATTTTATTACTTACAAAAGCTTAATTTGTGAGATTTTTTTAAATTTCTTAAAACTTTTGGTGTTATAATCAGAAAACATTTTCTTACTTGAAATATTGCACACAAGCAAAGAATAAAATATATATGTTGTCTTCATAACCTGTAGAAAAGTTATTTTAATGTTATCCACCAAATGTGATATTTTGAAATAGAAAAATGGCCGCTGTCATATCATAAAATTTATTCAATTTACGAATTTAATGGTTTTATTTTTTGTTGACATTTTTGGATGGCATATAATTGAAATAATTTATATTGATACAGTTTATATTGTCACTTCATTTTTTACCTATGCTTATTTTAAATAACATTTATTCAATAATGTATTATAATAAATAATAAAAATCATACGTAAGCATGTGTTTTAAAGACCTACAGAGGTCCCTAGTGACGATTTTTTCAGATGCTCATTGCTAAGGTTTACAGCCTTGTTAAAACTATTACACAATAACTATATAAATATTTATTAATAATAATTATACATAAAAAGCCTTTTTTGGAACATATTTTTGTGCCCTTTTCAAATGTTAAGCATCTATTTTAACATTAACCAATTATGGCTGATAGAATATCATCTAGTGTTCTATAATGGAAGTAAAATAACAGTAAAAAAAATAAAACATCTGAAAAATAGAATAAAACCTTCATGTAGAGATCCAATATCACTTCAAAGAATTGACTCTATATTATACAGAATAAATAATACATAGATTATTCAACTAAAATAGTATATATATATATATATAAAGTTGTTTAATGTATGTATTATTTATTCTGTATATTGTTATGTTATATTGTCAATTTTTTGAAGTTATAATGGATCTCTATATGAAGGTTTTGTTCTATTTTATGATTTTTTATTTTGTTATTGTTGTTATTTTAGTTCAATTATTGAACACTAGGTGGTGTTTTATCTATCATAATTGGTCATCATTAAAATAAATGTTTAACATTTGAAAAAGGCATGAAACAATGTGCCAAAAAAAGGCTTTTTAGTGTAATTATTATCAATATTATGTTTTTTTGATTATAATTTTGCATATATTACATATTTATAAATGAAACCTATATAATTTATGAATAGATTGATAGAAGTAGGTTAATAACACTAATTATAGGGTGATCAAAATAGATGGAGAGAAAGGCATGTTCTAATCTAGAAACAAGATAAAGAAAAGAGTTTAATTTAAATTTTGTAAATCGATCTAGTCTCTAATTACATATAAAATCAGTTATCAATAATTTTATAAACCAGATGAGAAAATTAGATTCGGAGTCAAAGTAATAAAAGAAGAACATTTGCTTGCTTCCTGTCCATTATTAATGATACTCAATTTATAAATAAAGGTGTTAATGTTCTAATAAGAAAATGCTTTTGGAAGGAGGGGGGATATAAACTGCAAACTGTATAAAAGGAGCTTTGTTTTTAAGAGAGACTCTTTGCATTATAATAGAAGCTGTGTTATGACATCCGGTGTGATTTCTTCTCGGAACTTTTCCCATGTCCGACTTTACAACTGAACAACTGTGAAACTGTATACTATACCCAAATGACTTACGTTAGACAGCGAGTTTGCCGAGGATGAAGCTAACCTTTCCGCATAGACATTTGAATCCTGTTCCAGTTGAATGAACTGTATTCCTGCCAACTTCATACATGAGCCCCTATCGTCAAATACTTGTTTAGTGCTATGAACTTTGCCAGATGGATAGTGCATCAGTTTAGACTGGGTAAATATGAACAATACTGTATGTGTGAAATTATATTCATTGTGATACTAATTCTTAAACTACTTTTGTTTAAATTAGTTCAATGAAAGGAGAACTGTTAAATAGAAGGGAAAAAAGAGAATGTATTACATGTAGAATTATTTTAACCTGTATTTATTGTGTAATTCTTTGATCCAGTTAGTTATTATTATTTTATTGATTGTGCATATAGGTAGAATTAGAGTCGATCTATCCCTGAAAGCTGAATAAGTTATTAGTTATTCTATATATGTATTTGGGTTAAATGTCTTTTACAGATAGGGCTTATTCTAAATAAACTGAAGTTTGAGGGAGGTTTGGTATTATTGCACAATACCATTTTGTTATATGTTATCAAATTCAGGTGATATTAATGTCTACATTTAGGTTAGTAAATTTGCTCCCTTGTTCTTCCTGGTGTTGTCATTCATTGATTGATCTTTCCCATTTCCTCTAATAATACTGATTCAAGGTTAATTGTACATTTTACATATACTTCTTGGGAATGTTAATTTTTGGTTTATATAGATTGTTTATTTAAAGGATAGTTATTTTTGCTTTTGGATATGATAAATGGCAGTTGACCTTATGAAGGGGAAAGGGGGATGATATTGTAGGGATTTTGAAAATAGATTGAATGACTTTACTTCACCTTATAGGGTATAGAAGTAATAAACCTCATTTGAAATTAATTCATATGTTCTAATTTGCAGTTTTTTTTATCATTTTAATTATTAAAATTATTATTTATATAGCATTATCCATCTACTGTGGATTCAATGTTTTAGTGCGGATAAATATGGTAGATGTTCGCATACATAAACTAATTGTTTATTCTGGCATGTATGGTATGGAGTAAAAATAAAATATGACCAACAATCTAGATGTAGAAGGGAGAGAAGTTAGTCTAGCATAATTTAGTTCCAGGCTTTGATGAGGTGGCACCTTCTAGTGATCATACATGTATGTATGTGTCAACTTGTACCACCACAATATATTTATATAGCTATTGTATATGATTTTTATTATTTGTTATAAATTATATGAAAGAATAGCTTAATGGATTTCATTAATTTTCATTTTTGATATCAGTAATATGTAAATAATCGTAAATTTATATTTATCACATTAGAAATTATTATATTTCTTTTAATCCAGATATAGGCTTTAATCTACATAAATATATTTAAAACGACAGTAAGACTTGCGATTTATTTGTATATTTATTTCAGTATCAACAACTTTTATGATGGTATAAAATAAATAAAAGATATAATCTTAAACACATGAATAGTGTGAAATAGTTTGAGGGAAAAGGCTTTCATGCATATTTATAAAAATTACAATACAATTGATCTTTAATGAACTTTAAATATTCTGTTTTATTTACAAACACAGTGGTTTTTAACTATAGTTATTTTAAGCAACAATTATTCAGTAAATACACAAGTGATCTTAAATTATTCTTTATTATGTTATAATTTTTTTTATTATTAAACCAAATATAGATAATAAACTTTATTAAACATGAAATATATTTAAATTTTATGAGCATGTATGATAATTACTTTATCATATCATTCATTCTCTCAGGCTTTTATCTCTAGAAATAATTTCTCTCACTATATTAACTTCAAACACATGCCTGTAAAAATTGGGGAAATGTGTAAATTGCTCCGAATGTACAGTTGGATGCAATTTATCCACGTTACTTTGAACACTTTTTATAAAAAAAAAAAAACCTTTTAATGTACATATATGCATGCAAAATCTTATGTTTCGACTGTCTTGCAGTCTTCTTCAGAGCTATGATATAATGAACAAAATAAAATACATAACTATATAAATATTTTATTTTGTTCATTATATCATAGCCTGAAGAAGAATGCAGGACAGTCGAAACATAAAATTGTGTACGTATATATGTACAATAAAAGGTTTTTTTCCAAAAAAATATTCAAAGTAGAATGGATAAAATGCATTTATATAAGATATTACAGTAAAATAAAGAAAGTGGTGAATTTGGCTATACAGTTTGATCTCTTCTGATCTTATCATTCCAGTTAATTCTCTCAATCTTCAACAACCATGCACCACTTTTATATACTTGTGTGAGTTTTAGATAATCTTAATTTACAAATGTAATAATTAACCACTGCCTATTTTAAAAACACCAATTGTTCAATAAATGGTTTAAATTCTTCATTAGACTAAAAATTATATTTCTTTCAACTGCAGCGGGTATAAGTAGTGAAGTAGCTGTTTTGTATGGGGTTTTGACCATTCAAAAGTGGCAGGTTACAAATTCCTCAAAATTGATGAATCTGAAAACTTTAACACAGCATTTCAGTATAATTTAGCTAATTCTAGCTAAATATCTAAGATCAAAAATTTCTCTGGGGAAAATCAGGGAAATAAGTCATTGCAGAGAAGTTTTGAATGTGATTGCATCATTAATTGTGCTATTAATGGGTGATCTTGGTGGATTTAATGTAACCATCAATTTTGAACTAGCACATCTTCTGGATTTTTTCTTCATTTTGTTTTTGGTGATTGTGACTCAAAACCAACAAACAAGCAAATACTATTTGGGTATTGACTTTTTATATCTTTTCTATTTGAATCTTATATAAACATTTATAACTCTGATTGCTAATTATTATAATGGTTATATCAGAAATAAGCAAGAATATATTTTAATGTAAAAACTCATGATGGAAACTCGAGCGTTAATATATATATATCATTAAAAACCAGTCAACACTTAGACAATCCCAATATCAATAACAATCAACAATTTCAAACTGTTGTCAAGGCAACCTCATTTTAATAATAAAGATGGGAAATCAATCAAAACAGACAATCCCAATAGCAATAACAATGAACAATTTCAAACTGTTGTCAAGGCAACCTCATTTTAATAATAAAGATGAGAAACCAGTCAACACTTAGACAAACCCAATATCAATAACAATCAACAATTTCAAACTGTTGTCAAAGCAACCTCATTTTAATAATAAAGATGGGAAATTAATCAAAACAGACAATCCCAATAGCAATAACAATCAACAATTTCAAACTGTTGTCAAGGTAACCTCCTATAAATTAAGACAAAGATATCAAAATCAACACTAAAACATACATTACATAATACTGCTTATAAAATAAACTAATCTTGATTTCATATTTAACAGTTAAGCAAATAAATTATTATTCGTAGAATTGCAAAAAAATAATTAAATAAATGCATTTTTCATTTAAACTTTTGCAATGGAATTAAAAATTAATAAGTCTTAGAATACTTTACTGCTTAAGTGTTGCCCTGCAAATAACTGATTCAGGGTTGTTATTCCTAAACTTTCACCTCCAGAGTCTACCACCACATTAAGTCACCTGAGGCACAGCTGAATTAAAGAATAAGGACTCAAAAATAGCAATATGGCTTTCTATTCACAACGAAGAAATATAAGACTGCACATGACAGTAAAAATAAATTTCCTGACATTAAACATTTTTTTGAAAATAACGGCAGTAATATAGTTTGATGTTAACATCAAAAAATTTTACAGCGCCTTGTTGAAAAATTGTGAGTACTGTATTTTGCATGTATACTGCGCACACATGTAATGCTCATCGGTTTTAATTTGACTTTTTTCCCCAAAAATATTATACAAATCTATGTAGTTTATTATCTATAATCATGAAAAATAAATAAGAATAATATTCAAAAGGAAAATACTTCATTTATTATTTTAATCATAGAAAGCTAAAAACTCATTACTTTCATTCATGTCATCATTATCTTTTACATCTGGCTCAACATTACTTTCTTTGTAAGTGCCTCATCTTCTGAACCTTCAATAGCCATTAGAAATTCCAGTCTTCTTGAATGATTGTACAATGCTTTTTTTTTTGGCACTAATCCATCATTTCTTCACCTAGCACACACCTGATTGATATCCGCCTTTTCTATTTTTTTCTATTGATGTTACATTATGTCTTTCTGTCATCATGTAACTATTCGTTTTCTCTATTATATATATATATAAATAACATAACATTTCCTTTAACTTCAAAAATTTGAATAAAGAGTATGCAGCATGTGTGCAAAATATATTTTTATGAAAGGCGACGATCTAAGAATGGTTGGCAAATGGATATCTAGCACTCAGCTAGACAATTAAGCAAGCAAGAAGAATCACAAAATCTCACCATCCAATGGATGACTCACTTAGTGGGTATTAATATATCTGATGATTCTGATGGCATTGAATTACATAGTGAGCTGTTTAAGGCTTTTCTTACCTTCTGGATTTTTTTAGGTTTGAAGAAAACTCATTGTTGATAGGATAAATTTTTGTGGAGAAAAAAAAAACAGCGACATTGAACATTCAACACAAACTCCTATAACTAGATGCTTTTACTTTTTTAAATTTGGTTTGGGTTTTTTTTTGTGTGTGTGTGTGTGTGTGTGTATTATTAATTGTAAAAGACAGAGCAAACAGATGATATTTTTTATTTAAGAATTATCATGCATTTACCAATAGGAATGAATTGCTTTAGACATAAGTAAGGGCATTTTACCTCCTCCCGATATTACCGAAAATATCTTCTTTGTTACAAAAAAAAATGTTTAGTAATTGCCACTATGGTGTAAATAAATATCAATCATATTGCTCAAGAATTCATAAGTAGTTTGAGCAAGGTGAAGCCTAATCTTGGATTTTAGAGTTTGCTACTTGGTTCTGTGAATTGCATACAGATCTGACATTTTTGAAACTTAAATTTCTTACGATGTTTTTGGACAATAATCCATTTGATTATTTTTCTGTATCATAAATATTGATGAAACAACTCCAATAGATTGTTCAAATATTATGTTTAATATTAGAATTCAGTTTTATGGGTTAAAAATGTTGAAATATTGGGTTTAAGAGGATCATTGGTATTCTAAGGCCTAATCATTAGGTTTACCTGGCAAAATGCGGTGCAAATTTTTGAGACTTATATTTTTATAAACAGTAGAAAGTACTTTACATATGTATCTATAAAGGTGTCACTATGTTATGAAATTTCACCTACAATTGTTGTACCTTATGAATTTGTAGTTCAAATTTATGTAGAATTTGAATTTTCTTTTAGGTTTTAAACAAGGTCAGGAAATTTTATTCAGGTATGTACCTTTCTTCCAACCTCACTAGCTGTCCAGTTTTTTAGTTTGTAAATGGGTATCTAACTAGCCTTACCTTGATAGTCCCAAACAAGGAATGGAAAGTGTAAGCTTTTCCCAACTGTCATTTGACTAGTGACTTGTATCTTCTCCTATTTTTCTATAGAGGTAACCGAAGAGGCTGCTGATATCCGATATCTGTTTAAATGTAGGTTAACATTTTGTGAAAACACTATTTTAGTAATTTCATTTACAATTTAGACATTCATTAAGTTTCATGTTTCAGTTAAATAAGTATAATGCATTTAAATATTTTAATGATTGTTCAGATTGCTCGTAATATTTACGCGCTAACATAAATGAACAGTTCCATCACACTCTTCTACACGTTAACACAATTCAAGTACAATATTTTATTACAGTCAAACTTCCAAAAATTGCTATCCGTTTCGGCTATTCAGCAGTCTTCTTCAGAATTATAAATAGATCACATTACAGAATTCTTTTTGATTTATGACCAGCACGTTGACCTGCTTAACCTGAATCTTTACTCTGTAGCTAAGAAGGCTCAACTGCTTGTTTGCTGATCAGTATTAATTGGATGACTGAGTTGCCTGGATACCTGGAAGAAACTTTTGTTTTTACTATAAAAAGTGTCAGGTGCCTGAAAAGGAATGTGCAGTATCTGGATTTGAACCCTAGATTATCCACTGTGCAATGAATTCATTAAAGAATTAGAACTTAAAAATAATATAATAGCAGTTGTGGGTAATCGATTGAGAAGTCATGTGATATTCTAGCTTCTAAGTGATAGGTTGACAATTTGCCCTGAAACCTTTAGGTCATAACTGACCACCCTATGTTAAACTGAATATAGTCATTCTGTAGCAATACTCATTAAACAGGGCGTTGCTTCTTAGCGCAGAGTCTTTTTCTTCCAAGTGGCCTCAGATCAAAATTTCACTTAATATTATTTTATACATTTGTTGAACATATATATAGTAATTTCAAAGTTTAAACTAACTAATCATTTTTGAATAGTTTAGGGCAATTTTATTCTTTTGTAAAGGCTTTGTTATCTAAAGATTGATTTTGTTTCATTAATTGATATTTAATATGTCAAATGATTTTTTTTTTATATAATCGAAACGAATTAAACACTTGACAGACCCTATGATTATTTTTATTGTTGTAATATAAAAGTAAAAATTAAATTACAAAAGTTAAACATTTTGTTTGTGAATAGAAGCGGTTTTTTTTTTCATCGTTATATTTCTAATTTCCATATTAAACTAAAAAATATTGATTATGTATTGAATACGTAAATGGAAGAAAATAATCGTAAAATCAGTTCTTATTGTTTGGTCAACTCTGAATTATTGTTAATTCAAATATCCAAATCAGTCTTTGTTTTCTAATATGTTTTAACTGAAATACAGGTTTATTATATACCTGTATCAATATATGAAATATATAGGGTATATGAGCACAGACTTTCACACGACTCACCACTCCATCTTATATCACTGATACACTTGAACACATATATATCGAAAAGTTAAATAATCACCAGTATATATAATAATTCTATATTTCAATTATTACATAGTAGAGATGTCTGTCCATCCCTTGTATATGTATTAAATGTATTATGTCATGTACGTGAGGGGTCAGATTGACTTTAGTTCAACATGGGTGTGACAAGAATCTCAACCTCAGGATGGCCAAGCCTGTCTATTAAAGTATGAAGATTGGTTATCTTAATATTGCATATATGTGAAGAGATGATAATCTGAACCAACTGATGATTGCTGGTTTAGCATGCAATATGTATATTGGTGATTATCTTTTCGACATGTATGTGTTCAGGTGTATCAGTGATATAAGATGGAGTGATGAATGGTGGGTCGTGTGAAAGTCTGTGCTCGTATACCCTAATATGTTTCAAGAACTTTTATTTAATACTTTAAATTTACTGCAGAGAAAAGATTTTCGACTTTTAATCTACTTTTTGTAAACCATAGTCTTTTCTCTCCACATCAGGTCAAGCCTGTTCCTACTTTCATCCACCTATCTCACACGTCTTTTTCTAGATCTTTTACAATCTATTAAAATATATGTTTAAGAATTCAGTAGTCTAATCTATTGTTTTCGCTGATAACATTAATAATTGTTTTCTCACCCATATCTTTTGCATTTGATTTGTTCTTGTTACTCCAGATTATGTTTTTTCCGATGTAACCATGTCATCTGAAAACTTTCTACGGCCTTTTCATTAAGTATGTTAGACTCTTAAGTAAGGATTGATAAAATATATTTCTTAAAAATCATGCTATTCTCAGCCATATTTTTTCAATGAATCTACTCAGTATTGGGTACTTATGCATTAGACCTGCCATGAAAAGTTGATGGCATACGAACATTTAATTGTGTCTGTTAATGTTGTATTTTTATTATAGATTGTTTGCATTACAGTTTTTTTTTTTTTTAGTGTAAATAAGTTTTTTTTTTTTAATAATAAAAAAAAAGATTTTTAAATATTGGCATTCAATCTTTTTTGTTTTGATAATGTGGTTTCGATTGGCGCCAAAAATAAATAAATTGTAAATTTGATTATCAATTAAATCATTCTATGAAGTTACAATATGAAAAATAAATACTCAAAGTTTTTAATTCACCTTTGAATGGAAGCTAATTATTAAAATAAAATTTAAATTTTGTTAAAGATTTTTGTTTCATTATTAGCTAATAAAAAAACTTGAGAGGGTGGGGGGTAGTATAAATTATTAAACCAAAGTCTTCACATGTTATTGACTACATTCTGAAGATTACCTTTTAAATTCGTCAGTATAATTTGCTATCAGATTATTAAAAAGATCACGGTTGGATAGTATAGATTACCATGGTTCAAGTTTAAAACGATATTGGTATTACAAAATGGATTACACATTTTCATTGAAAATTTGAAATTAGTTCTTTAGATGTTTTTGCTACTCATACTTAATCCATAACCACTAAAATTTAACTTGAATTGTTTATGTTAGTTAACATGGACTTTTTTTAAAAAAAAAAAGTTCTTGATACAAATGAATATGTTTTTTTAATCTTTACTAAGAACTAGAAATCTCACTTTTTTTAGGATAATGATTGTATTATTTATTAATTGATTACATAATATGCAGGGGATTCATTTAATTATTTCACAGCTATAGTCTTTCCCCCGAAAATAAGACATAACCAGAAAATAAGCCTTAGCATGATAAGCCCTCCTCTAAATATGAGCCCTAGTTAAGATTATCAACCAAATGAATGGATTTCTTTTCATTTATTGAAGCACATGATGATATAGGTATTGAATTATCAAATAACGAAAGTATAAATAAATAATATTGACATTAGTGCTTTAAATAAATAATACAATGAATTATGATGGTGCTTATGGATTTTCCCATTGAACATGTTCAACAAACATAATTCAGTGTGCATAGAGAAACAATTTCCTCTCAGCTGAATCTTGGGCTTAAGATAACCAATTTATTGAATTTTTGAATGATTTAACAAACTATAAATTTTACCTATCACAATTTCAATACATGGGACAACTTATAATTTTTTTAAGGTAATTTTAGGTACTTATTTTATTTATATTTAATCCTTATATTTATAAGGATGCTTAGTTTTAGAGTTTTATCATGATAGCTTTCAAATACTCAAATTAAAAAAGTCAGTTTGGCTTTGTAAATGTTTTTTCTTCTCCTAAAAGAGTTTAGATAGCAGAAGTGATTTTAAAATTTAAAGTTTAGTTTAAATTAAATCAGTCTTTCTCCTAAAGAAAAGTTTTAAAAAAGAATACCCAAGCAGGGCTGTATTACAAATAATTTAGAAAAGGTTTACCATGTGTGCCTTGATAATGGATTGGTGTGTTTGGGTCTTGTAGGAATCTTCATAATTCAATATGCCGCATGTTTTGACAATTATGCGGTGTGTGAAATACAGAAATGTTTTCTGAAATTTTGTGCTTGCAATTTTTCATCACTTTTGTATAGATAATCATACTTAACTGTATTCATTTTTGCTACCACTCCTATCTCATAAATCTTCACTTAACACTTAATTTAATAGTAGATTGACATGGAATAATATTTTGATTCCAGATGAGTTTTTGTGCTTAAATAAATGTAAACATTCTAATGCATATCGTTAGCTGAAAATTTAAATATTCCCAGGGAGCTTACTGAAAAAAAAAACATATTTGGGAAGTTAGTTTGAGATTTTGAATAAGTGTAGATTTTTGTACGTGAAAAAGTAAATCATCCCTGAAACTGAGACCTAGTGTGTCTTTTGGAACAAAAATTAAGATAAGATTCAGTCTTATTTTCGGGGAAACACGGTAGATGGCATTTGGTCAACTCTGTTCTATTTTGATATACATTTAATGATGTGTGAAGTTATTGTTTAATATTTATTATCATTTGACTTATATTTGATTATCGGTCCAGAGATTGTTATACATGAGACAGTTTCATCCTCAATCTAATTAGATATGATTTTGTAATTAATTGTGTGATATTTGTATATCTAGCGTCAATGTTAATTCCACTCTGAAATTTCAATACATTTAGCAAATTTAGTTTTATTCACATCCATTCAAAATCATGAGAATAGACGATTTTATCTATTCTTTAGTGTGTGAAATAGAGTGATGGATTTATTTAATTATTTCACAGTTTAATAGAGCTGTCTTCTCTCTCTATGTAGAGATATTATTTAATATTTACTTGATTATAATGCTGAAGTGAATATGTAGTTTCTTAAGTGATATAAGGGCAAATGCAGAAGTTAAGATTTAAAAATTCCCAGTTTAAATCATCTAAGACAAGAGATTTTCTTTTGAGTCCAAAGCCTCATTGTATAAAAGTAAAAGCCAGAATCTGAACATAGCAGTTTTATATGAATCTGGTTCACTGATTATGCAAGTGTACATTAGATGTCGCTAGAGTGGAGAGCCGCTCTTAATATTTAATAATATTTGGTAGATTAAGACTGCAGAGAAAATGCAACAATTTGCTAATAGTGACCATTTTAGATCCTTTTTATATGCTGATAGTAATATAGGGATTAAATGATAATTTTAGATCCTTTTTATATGCTGAAAGTAATATAGGGATTAAACGATCATTTTAGATCCTTTTTATATGCTGAAAGTAATATAGGGATTAAATGCTCATTTTAGATCCTTTTTATATGCTGAAAGTAATATATTTAGGGATTAAGTGATCATTTTAGATCCTTTTTATATGCTGAAAGTAATATAGGGATTAAGAGTGCTTGTCTTATAGCTAAAGATGCCGTTGGATAGTGCCATTTTCACACTAAAACTATAAAATATGAACATTCACGGGCCATTGATTTTAATAATTTTTCTGTGCTTTTTTGAAATGCGAAAATAAAAACAAAACAAAATCATCTTTTTTAAATATTATTTTTTATTAACGTATACAATTTAAATGATAATAATAAATGTAAAATAAAATCAACAAATTACAATTTGATTCATGTTTTTTATATCGTATACTTTTTAAATTGTGTTACGGCTTTTTTTTATCAATTTTCTATCAGATATTTTTTTACTTGTGTTACGGCTTTTTTTTTTATCAATTTTCTATCGGATATTTTTTTACTTGTGTTACGACTTTTTTTGTTGTTGTTTAACTAAAAAATAATAATCGTAATAAAAGTAAAAGTTGTTACAGTTAGATTTAGGGTTAGTTTAGGGTTAGGTTTAGGGTTAGTTTTAGGGTTAGGGTTAGTTTCAGGGTTAGTGTTCTGTTTGTTTGTAATGCTAAAATAAAAAAATTCAAAATCGTAAGCGTACTCGGACAGAAGAAAGAAACTCAAACTTTTTTAAACAACAACAAACACATACAAATGTCTTCTTTACTTATTAAACATGTTTATAATATTTTCTTTTTATTAAATTTACAAAAAAACCTGTATATTTGGACTTTTCTTACTGGATATTTTTTTCATACCGCTCTTTTTTACTTCAAAAATATACAGACGGTAGAATCTTCTTTGTCTCGTGTAATGTTACTAACAGTACGTTACTTGACACGTCACCTAATTGCAACTCAATAAAAACATAGATATTTAACATTTACCCAAATAAAAGTTCAATACATTACGTTGTAAAAAGTCTTATAATTATTGTTTTAAAAAATCTGAACCTTTCAATAGTTTAAAATAAAAAATAATCCAATGAAAACAACATTTCAATACAATTCAAATACAAACTCTCTCATCAAGCCGTAATTGTTTTATAAACTGTGCGAATTCGGAAAATGTAATTGCCGCTTAGCGACATACATGCTGTACTGCGACGTGACATAGCAGCCTGCATTCTGTAGCGCAACAAAAAAGTTGTATTATAGAAAACGCAGGTTCGAACGTGTCGTCCGCGGAAACAACATTTTTATGTGTTTTAGCACGTAAACTGTGCCATAGAATGGCGTCTTTAGCTATAAGATGAGTACCGGATTATGTAATCATTTTAGATTCTTTTTATTATGCTGAAAGTAATATAGAGATTTGAAAAATGACATTCAGATTGGAGTGACTATTTTGGCAATTGTTTAAATAAGAATTTGCTGCAATAATTAAATTGAAGTTCATTTAATTATATCTCTGTACTATTTGCTTAGATTTGATCCTGCTAGATGAAATTATTTTTTTTTTATAATCATAAGTTCTGTTACAATTTCTGGTTGTTTGAATTATAGTATCAGCAGTTTCAAAAAGGTCTTTCTAGACTTGTGGTAAGAGATTGCTTTTACTCGTAGATGATTGGTTATCAGAGACTCCAATATATAAAAGGGTCATGATCAAAAGTGTGTTTTATATAATATTTTTAGAAACTTTATGAAATATTTGGCTGTTAATCAAAACTGTGTATGGAAATTTTTGAAACAGATAGTTATATATGAAAGTTTATTCATGTTCTAAAGCTTTTACACAATGGTATAAGGAGTAGCACTATTGTAGATTCTACCCTTCATTGTTTATCATAGCAATAAGATTGATGAACCTGATATTTAAATGGCCCTGGATATATTCTCAGTTGAGGAATGAACGAAAATTCTATTTGTTCACTTGAATGGAATTTCTCTTGCACAGTTGGAGAATCAATACCTATACAAATTTCTGGACCAATTTTCAGATGGAAATTAAACTAATTTGGTCATCTGGAATAAACGTATTGTTTTCAAATAGCCATCTATATGCTTTAATGGTATACGAACTCTTGGGAAATTGCCACCACAATTGTTTTTTGTTTTTTTTTAGGATGATGCGAAATCTGAGACTTTTGAAATGAAAACTGGTTTTAAACAAGCTATTTACATATTTTAACATTGTCTTCTAATTTTATATAATGGGATTAATGACTTTCTGAAACTGTATCAAGATGAATGTGAAATTGGTAATGTTTTTTTAATTTGAACCAATTACAATCAGAGAAATATAATTTTCTTTTCTCTTGTATTGACGAGAATAGTATTCTTGTCAATTAAATGATGATCTATGGGAGTTTTTTTTTTTTTTTTTTTAGGCTTTCAATATAAACCATTAATAAAATAATGTTCAATTATGCAGATGCTTTATTATTCAGCTGTGTAAGATAAGTCTTCAGGAATCTTTAATCTAGCTGGCCATCAGTTTGTAAATGCAAAGGTTGGTTTGAATCTTGAGCTGCAATGCTGACTGCAGTCTGAAAACTCTGCACCTAATAAGTGAAAACATACGATAATGAGCTATAATGATGAAACTAATTGGTCTAAGTTAGTTATATATATTGTTGTAATTGTTTTTTCCACATTTATCATGTGAAAATGTTCTATGGACATCCTAACTATATAACATAAAGCAGTGGGATTGTTTAATTTAAGGCTGGTCTGTAATATTTTGACAATATGGTGGAGGATTGTGACACTGATATGTATCTTCTTCATCATGCTGGAATATTTATGCTTGAATATATAGTTATAATCATCATACTGTTTTAGGGTCATGCACATTAATGCAAGTAAAGTATTTTATGATGAAATTGAATATAGGTTAAGAGTTACAATATTGATTGCTTTCATTGAGATGTTATTGATAAGGGTAAATCAGGCAAGATGTTGAAGCCTTTCATAAAATAAAGTTCAGTGCAGAAGAGAATCTGTTAAGGTGGTGATTCTATCAAATGATGCTCTTTAAAATAAAGCATTTTTGAGTGGGTCAGAATGTTGACAGTTTATAACTAATTTTTTTTTTTTTTTTATGTGTCAAAGCATCGGCCGGGAAGCGAACCTGCAAACCCTGGACAACTGCTTGTAAGGCAGCTGTGCTGACCACTCGACCACCAACCCTTGACGGGTTTAAACCTAATTTTTAGTGTATTATTTAAAAAGAAATGCATTTTTTAAAAAATATTTTATATGTTTAAAATCAAAATGGAAAGTATTATGTTTTTATGAATCAGATTTTTAAAATTAAAATAGAAAACATATATTTTAAAACGTTTCAAATAAAATAAAGATTTGAATCCGTCCTTTCTGGTTTTATCAATAATGCAGTTTTTAAACGTTTAAAAACGGAAGAAGTAAATAATTAATGTGATAATAAATTATTATAAATGCAAACTATAATTAAAATTTTTAAAAATGTATTTATTTGCTTTTGTTAAATTATATATTAAAAGACAAAAATTGATTCTATTACATTGGCAGTAATAAGTAGTACCCGCTAAAATAAAATTTGAAAATACACGTCAATTATATTTTTAATCATTAAAATCACTCAACAGGTAGACAATAACAATCAACAATCTCAATCCGTTGCCAATGCAACCTTTTAACAATATGTGATGTGATGTATTGCGGCTTCTCCTTAAACGAAGTCAAGAATATCTTAGCAATTATGCGCAGATAAACCTGTTAGCCACTTTATTTTCCATTCCCCACTCTGAGTTTTCCCATATTCTGCTCCATCCCATTTCCAGAACATAATCATTGACAACTCTACAGCCTTTATATCTAAATCCCCTTTATCTTTTCCCAAACCCAGCATAAAAACCAATAATTCATTTTCTGTATAATCACTTTTTTTCATATTTATTCTTCCATAACTTCATTATATGTACCCTTTCTGTTTTCACACATTTACATTCAATTAACAAATGCCTAATATTTTCTCTTCCTTCCTTACATAATTTACAAAATAGATCACCCATATTTTTCCATTTACATGTATATTCTCTTGTAGCTAAAGATCCCGTTTGAGCCTTAATTAATAAACTACTTTCCTTACTATTATCATATATTAACTCACACTTAATATTCTGTTTATTTCTATATATATTTAAACTCTTTTTACTCTCCATACCACTTCTCCATCTCTCTAACTCCCTATTCTTTATTAATAAATCTATTCTTTTATCGCATTGCTTACTACTATAACACTCAATCCTCTCAACACAATCATCCCATCTTTTGTACAAATATACTGATATAAATTCTTTATCCAAATCTTTTGCATACCATATTACCTTTCTCACCAATCTTGTTACCTGCCCTTTACTCATAAACCAATTAAATACTATTTTGGCTATTCTTTTATTATCCATAAACTGCAATCTACCAAACATTTTCATTTCACTTTTTGCATCTCTTCTCCTTGAATTGCCTCCTTTGCTGTCCATACATCTGCATCCAATGCATTTGAACTTTTTCTAAATAATCTAATACCCTTTACTAACACATAATGCATCATTACCATATGTTAACCCTGCTACTGCAACTGCCTTCCATATAATTCTAGCTACATCATATTTATTATATGAAAACACTGTTAATTTCTTTATCAATCCCCTTTTTTTTTCTTTGCTTCATTTATCAATTTTTTCTCCCATTCATTCAAATAATTTTTCGATTACTTAAAATAATTCCCAAATAACTATATCTATTCACCACACTTAATTTAATATCTCCTAATAAAAATTCTACATCTTCTCTTTCTCCAGTATTAACTATCATTTTATTTGATTGTTCTTCTTTATTAATCCCTTTTTTTTTCTTTGCTTCATTTATCAATTTTTTCTCCCATTCATTCAAATAATTTTTTGATTACTTAAAATAATTCCCAAAAAATTATATCTATTCACCACACTTAATTTAATATCTCCCAATAAAAATTCTACATCTTCTCTTTCTCCAGTATTAACCATCATTATATTTGATTTTTCTTCACTAAATTTAATCCCCATTTCTTTACCCACACTTGCACATGTCATCAGCATAACTTCCATATCTTCTCTTTTTTCTGCACACAAAAAAATATCCGCAAAGGAAGACCCAACAAATTAACACTATCTCTATCCCTCTTCCTAATCTTTCTATTGCTCTTTTCATTTCGCTTAAATATAACACAAACGAAATAGGTGACATAGGGTATCCTTGCTTTAGTCCCACCCCATTTTTAACTTTAACTGATTCAATATTTTTTAATTGATATATGTAATAATTATTTTTATATAATTTCTTAATAATATCCACTAAAGCTTCATCCATTCCCAAATTTGCTAAACTTATCCATAATCTTTTTCTATTTACTCTATCATATGCCTTCTCTATATCTATAAAACTCATATATAACTGTTTACCTGAATTTCTACTCATATCCATAAGTTGTGTAACTACAAATAAACTATCACCTATGTACCTATCTAATCTAAAACCTCCTTGCATTTCCCCCACTACATTATTCACTTCCATCCATTTTACAATTCTTCTATCTACCATATATGAGAAAACTTTATATAAAACTGATGTTCACCGCTATCGGTCTATAATTATTTAACTTTCTATGATCCTTATCCTTTCTTTTAAATAATAATCTTACTCTTGTAATTTTATAAACAATTGTTAGTAATAATCAGAATTTGGAAAGGTTAAAAGAAAATAGTTAAAGAAAATGTCAATAGAGGGAGGTTTAAACAAATACAAATTTTGAATTTTTTGGTCAGTTGGGTTTTGGTAATAGAATCAACAAGAAGTAAGTAATTTTTTGTAATAAAAATAATAATAATTTGTAATGTGGGTAAAGTTAATTGATAGAAATATTTAATAAAAATAAGACGAGATTAGAAGTTGATTTTATAATATAAGAAAAATGATAATAATATGCATTAAATAGTAAAATAAATGATAAAGTTATAATTATTATATTAAATAATATTTAAAAAATAAAATAAAGTGATATAAAATAAATTAATATAAAATATTGATAAAATTATTTAGAAGATAAGGTAATAAAATGGGAAATGATTATTGATAAAGATCATATTAAAATGTATAATTCTTTTTGTTTATATTGTGTATTAATTGTGTATATATATATATATATGGATAAGTGTAATAATTGTATAATTATATATTTGAACAGTGTAGCTTTGATGATGACTGCAGGTCAGTCGAAACTGTTAGTGTAATACAAATAATAAAAATAAAAGTATTGATAAAGTGTCAAAGAAGGTGTAAATGGTATATGTTACTCCAACTACTGGGAAAAACTCTATTCTGTGTCATCTTATTAAAACAAGATAATAACTTTACTTTTGCCCTATATCCTAAATTCATCACCATCTCATCTGTCCATCCATGTAAACCTCTTGGATTTCCACTTTTCAATTTCTTCTTTACCTCATTCAGTTCAGTTTTTGTAAACCTAATATTCCCATTGCTATATGTTTTCATGTTTTCTATCACTCTATCTTTCACATAATATCTTTTCTATATTCATTACATATTTATTTAAAATTCTCTCTAAATCTTCTCTAGAGCTACACTCTAATTTTTCATCAACTAGTAATACTATCTCTCTCTCCCCTACATTTCTCCTTTTAATGTAATTCCTCAATTTTTTACTCCCATCTTTTCTACTTTTATTAATATCCTCCAACAATTTACTATTCAATTTTATCCTCTCTATATAATTATCTATTTTAGCCAACTTCTTCTTTTCTAAGTACTTTTCCCATTTAGCATTAATATCTTTTTCAATTTCCTTGTTTTTAATAGCACACTTATATTCTCTATGTGTTTCTTTCCTCTCTTTTACACTTTTACCAATTCTTATTTTTTTATTTCTTTTATTCTTCTGAATATTCTCACCTAAAACCCTATTTGCCACCTTTTCTACTTCTTTACACCAGTCCTTATACTCATCCCCAACCAACTCTTCCATGATTTCTTCAACTTGTATTTCATTCTCTTCCAACTTATTTTTATCATTCACTCTCCATCCACATCTTTCACTATTATTTCTACTTTTATTTTTATTCTTCATTATCAAACACCTTAATTTTCTGTATTTTATTCATTCCCTTTTTATCTACCAATACATAATCTATTGTGTGAAATATATTATTTCTAGACCATGTGTATTGTCCCTTATAAATATTTAATAAATTTCCAATACTCAAATTCACTTTCTGACAAAATTTCTCCAAAGGCTGTCCATTTTTATTATCTACATCATCAATTTCTTCAATATTTTCCTTCATATCTTCTATAACCATTATTCTCTTCCCCTTTTCTTTAAAACTTTGTATACCCTTAACTTGACATTCATATATGTTACTGTTCCACACAATTATAATTTGACTATCTCCAGTGGCTATATATACTATAGCCACCATCCATTTTTGTCTACCCAACTTTATTTCAAACCATAAATGTTCTTGACATTTAATAATATTTAAATATTTTTTTGATTTAACACCTATAGCACCACCCTTTTTTTCTTTTTCTTTTCTATTTATATTCTGCCATACCAACTGTTCCACAATTGGAAATGGCTCCATTTTTTAATGAAAAATGTAACTTATCTATAAACATTTTTTTACAATGAATTATAAATTACAGATCAATTGAAAGCAGTACCAGAGACAAATACTGTCAGAACATGATTACCCATGGATGCAATTTTAATTATTTGGTATGTAAATATTTGAAAACCAGGCACTCTTCACAAACCTGGGAGCTTAATTGTAAGTATAGAGGATTTGAACTCAGATTTTCAAGCACCCTTCAACTATCCACACTATCTCATACAACTGATACACATGACCACACACATGTAGAAAAGATAAATAATCCCCAATATATGTATTTCATGCTAAACCAGCACTCATCACTTGATCCAGATTATCATCTCCCATATATATATATATATATAATCAATGCTCACTGTTTATTAAGATAGCAAATATTTATGGACAGGCTTCAATCCACTCCAACCTCCAACTTTTCAGCCATCCATATCATTGAAAATCTGATGATGAAAACTCAAATCCCATGCTGATGCTAATATTATTACCATGCCCATGTTGACCTGAAGTCACTCTGACCCCTCATGTATAGGACCGTATCCATTTAAATACGTATAAGAGGATAGGCAGCATACAAGCTTGATATGTAAATATTTGAAAACCAGGCACTCTTCACAAACCTGGGAGCTTAATTGTAAGTATAGAGGATTTGAACTCAGATTTTTAAGCACCCTTCAACTATCCACACTATCTCATACAACTGATACACATGACCACACACATGTAGAAAAGATAAATAATCCTCAATATACATATTTCATGCTAAACCAGCACTCATCAGTTGGTCCAGATTATCTTCTCCCACACATATATATAATCAGTGCTCAAAGTATATTAAGATAGCAAATCTTCATACTTTAATGGACAGACTTCAATCCACTCCAACCGGTCCTATACATGAGGGGTCAGAGTGACTTCAGGTCAACATGGGCATGGCAATAATGTTAGCATCAGCATGGGATTTGAGTTTTCATCATCAGATTTTCAATGATATGGATGGCTGAAAAGTTGGAGGTTGGAGTGGATTGAAGCCTGTCCATTAAAGTATGAAGATTTGCTATCTTAATATACACTGAGCACTGATTATATATATGTGTGGGAGATGATAATTTAGACCAACTGATGAGTGCTGGTTTAGCATGAAATATGTATATTGGGGGTTATTTATCTTTTCTACATGTGTGTGGTCATGTGTATCAGTTGTATGAGATAGTGTGGATAGTTGAAGGGTGCTTGAAAATCTGAGTCCAAATCCTCTATACTTATTTGTTATGTGTACATCCCAAGCCAAATGATTAAATATCATCATCACAAGAGCTCAAAAAATTAGACTGTAAGGATCAACATGTTTTATATATATGTGTGTGTGTGTGTATTTAGTAATATTTCACCAATTAGTTTGTGTAGCCACAACATTCACTATTAGCTTTTATTTTTGTTTTGGAGTTAGCATAACTAGTAATGTTATATATATGAAAACTAATAATCAATCTAAATAAAAAAGACAAACAATTGAGATACAATTTAATTTACATCAACCGTTATAATATATATATACCTGGATCTCTTTTTACGCGGATTTATTTAATGCGATTTTGAAGTTATGCGATTCATGTTTTTCCGGAAGTCGAACCCCGATAATGCGCTATTACTTTAAATAATAAATTTCACGCACTTACATCATATTGAAAGTAATAGCACATTATTGGAATTCGACTTTCATCTTAGTAATTTCAATATTTTCAGTGCTTTATAATAGTAAGATTTTATGTAATAATGAAATTAAAATCATGATTTCCACATTTTATGTATACACACATTAAATTTTACAAGATTATAATGTAAATTTGTTCAAACATTGTGCATGTTAATTTTGCATTTTAAATCACATTCTGTTTTTGCTTTTTAAAAAAGAACATAATCAATTATTAATCATTTAGTGTCCGCAAGTTTATTTTTAAAAGGTGAGTAATAGCAGTGGGCACAATTAAAATTGAAAATTAAAAAATTAAAGACAAAAATAAGAATTTAATTTTTAATTGTTAGATTAATTACTAATTACGTTGTCACCAGAAAACCGTTAACACAACATGAGAATGACGTTGGTGCTAGTTGTATTTCCTCTTGTAAAGAATCTGATTTTTTACCAGTTTGCAAACAAACCTGTTTAACGGCAAATAGCGATAATAATTAAAACGTGTATAAAAAATGTAAATTACTGTAAATTATGCATAAAAATATATTGTTTTGAATAAAATTAAATATTATAGTTAAAAAAAGTTTGTCTTGTATCAATTTTTTTCAAATTTGAAATTTTTTATTAGTCATATTTTATTTCCTTATTTTTTTTTTGCATGAATTTTAAGGTAATTTTACGTTGGTGCTTTGCTTTTACGCGATTTTTGAAAAATCACAGTCCATATCCCCCCTTTTTCAAGGTTAAGTTACATCTATTTTTGCATGATTTCGTTTGCGTGTGTTTTCTGAGGAACCTATCTATCGCGTAAAACGAGACCCAGGTGTATATAGCAATTATTTATTAGCCTTGATAATCAAATCCAGTTCAATCATTAATGCATCTGTTCTCAAAGTTTAATAATACTTATATTAATTATTTACCAAATCCAGTTCAGACTTTATTGTACCTGTTGTCAAAGTGTAGTAATGATTATATTTAATTTTGATACCTGTTATGTAAAGATTGTACTAGATTTGTTAAATGTTAGATTGATAAATAATTTTTTTTTATAGTCACCTGTGCATGTTTGGATTACGGATGTAATCGGATGAAAAGGAAATATTGGATTTTTACTATTTCCACCCAATCAGTAGATACCCTTTACGAGGTTTTGAGGCTTTAAGCATTCTAGGATTTTAAATCCAAACCATTTAGTTTAAGTTCTTTGAATATCCATGTTAGCACCCATGTATTTTAATGACGTTAGTTATGTAGAATAGAATTGTCACATCATATACATTATTCACATCCTCCTTGATCACATTAATCTATGATAATGATATCCCCCCCCCCCGATTCTCAGTATTACAATGTAGTATGAATAAAATTACTGGATATTAACCTGCAGTGCAAACAAAGTTTTACGACTAGATTTTTTTCTGTTAGCTTAAATTTGTTTAGAATAAAACATTAAAATGTTCACATTTATGCAGGGTGAGAGGAAAAGACGGGGACTGAAAGAAAATGGTGTGCAATTCCACTATTGTATATCTTGTGGGATTTTTTTAAGTTTTTCATCGTGGCTTCTGAAATTGGGAGAAAGATAATACTGTTTAATAAATTACAAGTTAATAAGAGATCAAGTCGTAAATAAAATAAAAAAGTAATTGATGAAAAATCAACATGGAACTGCTATAATTAAGCAGGTTATTAAAAATTGATTGCCCTGCATGGTTAGATAGTCAAACTGGAGTGTGTGGTCCTTTTATCGATTTCAGTGATCGTACATCTGTTGTTCAAACTACATATGATTTCCTGAACTATAAAGTCATTTGATTATTTTTATTTGCCCTGCTTAAAATTTAGCAGGGTTAGACTCTGGAGAGTATGGTCCTTCCTATCAATTCCAGTGATCTGGTGCTCGAACTGTATTCAATCTCCTGAGCTCTAAAGCCATTTGATTACTTTTATTTGTAAAAAAAATTAATTCAGTGGTTTACTAAATTTGAGAACAGGAAGTGACTGATGTGGGCTGCAACCATATCACTGCACCAATCCATGCAGTGCAGAATAAGGTAGTGAAATAGCAAGAATGATATACTATGACATGAATGAATATTGTGAAATATAATTGAAAGTAGAATACTTCCTGGAAATCAACGGAGACAATCTTTATCTGATGTGTAATAAGAAAACAAAATACAATAAAATATTTGGATTTTTTATTTTATATGTTGATCTACTGCATGATGAAGATCTCTTCAAGTTTAATCCACTTTCTCTAATCTCTAGCCTTTATTCTTCTCATCATACTAGCAAACTTCCTTATTTCAATTATTCATCTTACATGTGGTTTCTTTCTAGATGTTTTTCAATCTATCGGTATTTAGTTTAAGATTTAAACCATCCATCTTATATTATCTCTTGTAGCAATATGTTCAACTTAGTTACATTTCAGTTTCTCAATTCATTGAAACCAATGATGGTATTTGTTCTCTTATCCATATATTTCATTTTCAGAACCTTCTTATTATTCCTAATATACATCTTCTCGTACTTCGCCGAGTGTTCTGAAGTCTGTGTATCGCATTTTGTTAATTATTCAAGTCGCAGATCCATAAGTAAGAACTGATTAAACAAATTTGTTCTAAAACCTCCCTTTTCGAATGCAAGTTCGTATTTCCTTGAAGTTATTTCTACCAAAAGCACTCCATCCAAGTTAATATGATTAATTTTATCCATCATTTTTCCAACGGTATTAATAATCTCACTTGATATTTGTAGTTGTTAACTTCTAATTCATCATTATATTATGCACAAATCTTCTTGCATCCATTGATTACTCAGGCTTGCACTGAGTGGCACCACTGTATGGAGCGTTTTCCCTGTTTTAACAGCTTGCACAAGCATAAGAAATGGTGATCATGTGATGTTTAGTGGTTGAACCTTGTTTTAGTATTTTTAGCATTCTTGCCACATTTTCTGAAGCTTTGAAGCATTATTTGCAAATAAAAACAGTCATATTTTCTGCAAAATCTAAATAATGGAAATAATCTCCATTTACTTTTACTCCCTTGTCTTTCCATTTTAATTCACAAAATGCTTCTTGTAAAACTGCTATAAAAAGTTTTGGAGACATGGAATTAATCTGTCATACACTCTTTTTGCTACTAATCTTCCTAGTATGATTATATAATCTAATCTTTTCCATTGCATTTTGATAAATATTCAGAATGGGATGATATCTGGGCTCTATACCTTGATGATCCAATGCTTTCATCACTGTAATATCAAGTACTTTTTTATAGTCTACAAATCCAAAGCATAGTGGCAATTCATATTCGTTGCTCCCTTCTATAACTTCTGTTCATATTGGACATAACCAGTTGTATTACAACTATTTAAATCCAGCTTGAAGTTTTGATTGATTTAAAGATAAAGTTTACTAGAGATGAATTATAATTGACTTGATAAATATTTGGTATAGAACCAATTAAAAAGTGATCGGCCAGTAATTTCAAATGTCTTTCTCACCCTTTTTAAATATCAGTATTACTCTTACATTCTTGCAATCATGTGGAACATCTTTATCATTTAGACACTTGGTATATAATTTTGCCAATAGTTTTTTTTTTCAATTTTTCACCTGCTTCTTTTAAGACATCATTATCTGAACTTTTTTTATCTTCGTAGATTTAATTGCATGTTTCACTTTTTCATTTAAATTGCTCAGCAATTGAAAAGATGTAGTAATAGTAGAAGATACCCTGTTTTCTTTTTTTTTTTGTTCTACAATTCATTATTGCTCATCCACTCATTCTATGTTATCATCTGTCTTGTTTTTTTTATAATACTGTAGTTCTATATTTTCTTCTTATTGTGGAAATGAGTTTCCTACTAATACCAAGATATTGTTTTACACTTTTGATACTTTTATTCTCTTTTATAACTTTTTTTGCGAATTCACAATGATATATTTCTTATATCATCATTAACTCTTTTCATGACATTTTACAGTACTCTAGACATTCAATGCTTAATGGATCAGTTTTGTGTATTTTTTAATTTTTTTTTTTTTTCATGCGTTATCTTGTCTCAGTAGAAAATTTACTGGAAAATTACTGCCTTTTTCAGCAATTTTTAATAGTACACCTGGGTCTCTTTTTACGCGGATTTATTTAACACGATTTTGAAGTTACGCGATTCATGTTTCTCCGGAAGTCGAACTCCGATAATGCGCTATTACTTTAAATAATAAATTTTGCGTATATTGAAAGTAATAGCACATTATTGGAATTCGACTTTCATCTTAGTAATTTCAATATTATCAGTGCTTTATAATAGTAAGATTTTATGCAATAATGAAATTAAAATCATGATTTCCACATTTTACGTATAACACATTAAATTTTACAAGATTATAATGTAAATTTGTTCAAACATTGTGCGTGTTAATTTTACATTTTAAATCACATTCTGTTTTTGCTTTTTAAAAAAGAACGTAATCAATTATTAATCATTTAGTGTCCACACATTTATTTTTAAAAGGTGAGTAATAGCAGTGGGCACAATTAAAATTGAAAATTAAAAAATTAAAGACAAAAATAAGAATTTAATTTTTAGTTGTTAGATTAATTACTAATTACATTGTCACCAGAAAACCATTAACACAACGTGAGAGTGACATTGGCGCTAGTTCTATTTCCTTTTGTGAAGAATCTGATTTTTTTCCAGTTTGCAAACGAACCTGTTTATCGGAAAATAGTGATAATAATTAAAACGTGTGTAAAAAAATGTAAATTACTGTAAATTATGCATAAAAATATATTGTTTTGAATAAAATTAAATATTATAGTTAAAAAAAGTTTGTCTTGTATCAATTTTTTTCAAATTTGAAATTTTTTATTAGTCATATTTTATTTCCTTATTTTTTTTTTTTTTTTTTGCGCGAATTTTAAAGTAATTTTAGGTTGGTGCTTTGCTTTTACGTGATTTTTGAAAAATCGTAGTCCGTATCCCCCTTTTTCAAGGTTAAGTTACGTCTATTTTTGCGCGATTTCGTTTGCGCGTGTTTTCTGAGGAACCTATCTATCGCGTAAAACGAGACCCAGGTGTATATCAGTTATTTTCCTATTGATTACATTCGCATCTGAGCTACATTCAAAATCTTCTAATATTGTAAAACAGTTTGCAAAAATCTTAATTTTAAATTCATTGGATTATTTTTGAACGCCACGCTTATCAACTGTGGTTACCGTTTTTATTGATAATGTTTGTTTTTCTAATTTGGCATTGTCACTTACTTTATAGCTCACTAATCAATGATCACTTCCTGTGTTAAATTCTTTTAAAACAATACAATCTTGTAGTAGTCAAAATATAATGCCATTCTGCTGCACCTTTATACAGTTGCTTCCATGTCCATTTCTGTTTAGAATTTTTCTCAGAGAAAGAATCCATAATATACAGTTTCCCTTTTCTGTGAATTTCACAATTCAGTGTCCCTACCTGTAGCACTTTCATCTTTCAATCATTAACCAATTGAAGCATTAAAATCTCGCATCACAATTTAAAATGTTATTTGGTCTGCTCAAAAACCTTTTCTTCACTCATATAAAAATCCTCTACTTCTTCAGTGCAATGAGAATTTATTGGAGCATAAACTTGAATTAACTCCTTTCGATATTTTCCAAAAATTGAATAACTAAGCTTGCTATTCTTTCTGATATATCATCAATCTTTATAACATTCTTTCACTTTTTATTTATAATTAATCCCATTCCCCTTGTTCTTTCAATATTTGCGTCTTCAGTAAAGCTTATTTAGAGTATTTTTAGCACCCTCCATCTTTGTCAGTCAACTCTTCCCTTGGTTGAGATACAGTTGTATATTTATTGCTTTTTGGAAAATATATTTTTTAAAATTTATATCTTAAAATTAAAATGCCAAGCCATTTGCTTAATGATCTAGGTAACCCCTCACAGTCACAAAGTTGTGAGACAAGTTTGGGCATGGGGAGAAAAAAAATTGATTTCAGAATTAAGCAATCAATTTTGCATGCGATCACATGGAGCAAGCTATGAAGCAAATAGCACATTTTCTATGACTGTCACAAGGTGTAATTATTTAAATGGATTATTCTCCAGTAATATGAGGGTCAGAATTACTAACGTCAATGTGGGTAGGTTGCAAACCTTGGCATTAACGTGGCCTTTGAACTTTCATCATCAGATTTTTAATGAAATGGACGGCTGAAGAGTTATGGGTTTGAGTAGTTTGAAGCCTATCCATTAAAGTATGAAGATTGGTTATCTTAATATAAAGCTATGTGTGGAGATAGTAATCTGAACTAACTGATGTTTGCTATTAGTGATTGTTTATTTTTTCAACATGTGTGTGATCAGGTGGTTCAGCAATATGAGATGGCATGGAGATTTGAGGGTCGTGTAAAAGTCTGAATTTGAATCCCTTATTTATTTATATCACAGTTTGTGGATGCATTTTTAATGCATCATTGCCCATGCATATAAAGAAAACGAAATATAATTGTAGAAATGAATATGTTTAATGCGCCATGAAAAAAAAAATCGAATGATTTATTGCTTGAGAGTTTTATACGAGGTTCAAGTCCCGTGGTAGGCCTGGAAGCATAATTCAGGAGTCTTGAGCTCTGATGTCTACCATTAAACTACGCAGGCATTTGACTATCTTAGGAAGAATATAAAATTTTCCAATTTTGTGTGTATGTGCATGCTAGAAATTTTTAAAAATAAATGCAGCATATTAAAAAAAAAAAAATTCAATTGAATTGTTTAAAAACATTTTGAGGAAAACAAACGAAGAAAAAAACAACAAAACATACGCAAACTACTATTAAAAGCTAGGTGAAGCTTTGTTTCAATATTGAGAAATTTAATTTTCTTCTTTGTAGTTCTCTTTTGGTGTCATTTTAGTGACATTTTGACATCTTTTTTTAATTGATTTCGTCTTTTTTTTTTTTTTTTGAAGTGCTTTTATTATAAATATAACTATTTAAAGTATCGTAACAGATCTTGACAGGCAGGTGGCTATTATTCATTGATTTACAGGATATTTGTTTATTTTAGATGACGTGAGTACTAAAAAATAATGGAAATTATAAAAAAAAATATATTTTATGTTCTTTTACACTTTTTAAAATCTTTGTGTGTGTGTGCTAAAGAGAGTTTAAATGTTTTTACATAATGTAACAGTGCAATCATATATAATTATTGCCTCTTAAAAATTGAAGTGCCGTATATGGAAAGCTTCAATTAACGACGATTATTTATTATACATCTTAGGTGTCTGCATATATATATATAAACCAGATGTCTTTTTTTTTATAAAGCAATTGCCCCCCCCCCCCCATTTTTGTTTTCTACTATTATATTTTTTTCAAAGATCCATTAGTTAGAATTATATTTTGTATTTAAGTATTGAAAGGGGATTTATATAGCAAAATGAATTTATATATGTATTTGAGAAGTTTTTAATGGACTTATATATAATGATTAAATTTATTTAATTATTATTATTTTGGAACGCATTTATGAGTATATATACAATGTCAGTGTAAGTAACGAGGTGTGTGTGTGTGTGAATTTATGACACTCGCACTGGTGATGAGAAGTAAAAAGTTCATATTTTAATCGTATTGTTTTATTTTTTATGGTCAGTCCATCAATACACATCTGATCCCTGTAATTAAATAGATATCCATTTACTGTCCACTACTGGATTGGTACCAGCGTTGGCTATTAGGTGCTACATCAAAGCAAAGTTTTAAAACTGTTTCAAAGTTCATTCAATATTTTAGTTTAGTAGGTTACGAGCTATTACTGTGCCGCGATATATGCCTTCATATGAAGTTTACATTATAACAATGTGTTTTGTATAATTGATGCAGTCTTATAGTAACTATATTATTATAAAAAAAAAACTAACATTATTGAAGTTTTAAAACTGCCTAAATCTATTGTCATATTTTAACATAATTGCTACCATTACACACACTTTCCCCACTATCTTGAAAACATTTTTCAGTAATTGCAGGAGTTGTGTTCTTAACACTAATTCTAAATTCAATCAAGAGATAGGTTTTCATTTCAACAAAAGTTTTATTAACAATAAATAGTGATTACATACTAATAAAGGATAGATAAATGAATAAATTGTACAATAATATGATTGTATAATGTTCTATTTGTCATCTGGCTAGATTTTGTTATGAGAGTACAATTGTTATACTCTTATGTGGTTAGGTATAGTGAAGAGATTCTAAGAACTTGTTTAATGGAATAAGCATTTTTTATATAAACATGAATATTTTCTTTTAGAATTTCCTATTCTATAATGCTGGGTAGGTGGGAGTTGATAATCAGGAAAAGGAAAGAGCAGTTAAAGACCAGTTGTCATCAAAGACTGGTCACGTTTCTTGATTTTTTTGAGCGTTTGATAAAACAATGGTATGATTTGTGGCGGGGGTAATTCCATGAGAGTTTTGTATCTCATTCATATGCTTTTGACATGACCTTAGGCAAAAAAAAAAACTATTCCAAAAATGGAAGAACATGTGACTATGACAAACAACCAAGAGACCACCTATGCGGGAAATTCATAAAATACTCTGTTAAAAAAACTTCAGATGCTGTGAATTGTAAATTAATAACATTTACATACCTTAAGTTATTAAAAATGTACAATATATTGTAAAATGTGGTCTTACACCCCTCCAAAACCATTAAAAACACATTTATCTAATTCAAACCCAAGATCTGCAATAACAACATTCTCTACAGTTAATAGAAAGCGAGCTATATGTATAATGAGAGTGCAAATCAAATAAAACTTATTACCAAAAGATTAAATTGGTCACAAGCACTATAGCCGAGAAACAATTATTTGTTTCTATAATTAAATGTTTAATTTTTTTGAATTAAACATTTAATAAATATATGATATCTGCATAATCTAAACTAAACTATAAACCTCTCATCAATTGTTTATTTTACACACATCACAACAATGCAAAGAAAGGATGGTCAAATTTAATCCATCTTGTATATATATATATATTAATCATAACAAGTGATATAAATAATTAACTAATGCGTGACACGAACCGGCTGTTTGAAATCATCAAATTTACATTAAGTAGAACAACCTCAAAAATCAAAAACTCTTATCGGCTAATTGTGTACATTTTTTTAATGGAAAAATTGAATTTCCGGTTGGAATAGAGAAATCAGCCATCATCAAAGTAAAATATTAACGGAAATATTTCAGTGGATACGAATTAAAGCTAGATTAAAGGTGTATGGATTTAAAACCAACCAATTATAGGATTTTGAATTATAAATCCCAAAAATAGCTTTATTCAATATTTCAAGAGTATTTTTAAGTTTGAACCAGAGAGTAGATCAATTCTAATTCGATATTTCTAATAACAAATATCTTGCTTCTCAACAAACTCAATAACTTTTACCAACTACTTATATAGAAATACATTCAACCATGTGCTGCTAAAAATGAAGTTACATCAGGGGAAGAAAATCATTACCCATGGAACTGTACCCGCCAAAACCAAATTTAATTTGATATAGCATTTATTCATCAGTACTGTGGTCAACACCAACTTTACTATTTAGATGTAAAGCTGCAAACTTAATATCTCAAACAGGCCGTATGAAGAAATTCTGATCACCATCATGTATGTTCTAGAACACTCAAACCCCATCAACTGAAACATGAACTGGATCATTGAGGACATTTATAATTTTTAGGACATATTTCTTATGGACTCTTAATTGATATTAGGTAGACATCATATTTTTATTTTATGTATCAATATTTGTGTTTATTTCTTTCTTTTGCTATAGATTGAAGAGGGGTGTAAACTTGGGATAGGTTAGAAAAGGGAAAGGCACTATTAGCTTTATTTGTAAATTGAAATAAAGTATAGGTTCAGGTATGAACTTGTTTATAGATGAATTTAATCATCATCCAACGAGAGAGAAGATTTTACCCTATTATACATTAAATGCCAGTGACTGTTATTTGTGTTTTGTTTTTTTTGTTTGCTTGTTATTACTAATCATTTTATCATTTAGTTATTTGTTTTTCAGTGTACATGGTTAATAATCTCTAGTGTGAATGATCTATTCTATCTTTGTAGAAACCAACCACAGTTGAAGGGAGGATTCCATACCATCACCGTGTTATTGATATAAAATTATCAATAAACTTATTGGAGATAATAAATTACGATTTTGATAAAATTTAAGTTAGCAAGCAATTTAAATTTTTTGTTAGTATGGATATTGGGTGATTATTCTTTTAAGGGAAACAGCGATAGGATTAATGATATTAACCCTAATACACAAAGAATATTTATCAATATCTAAACAAATTATTTATTTTTATTATAACGTCATTGTAAATAAATGTGTTAAATACCTAATTTTAAATTAAAGACTGTCATTTGTGTTTTTTCTGTGTTCAGTTCTCAATTTATAACATACTCATCATTATAGATAGTGATATTGATATATTCTGAAGTAAAATATGTGTATTCTCCCTAAATTGAATTCCGGGATTAACGGAAATTAAAGATGGAGAAAAGTGATGAGTATACAGGTAGATTTTTAATACATGTGTGTGAGTTAATACATCATCTTCCTGGAATGAGATCGGAGTGGTCGTGAGTCTATAAATTTAGAAATTCTAGATACGCTTTCTCAACCACTCTGATGATCTATCAAATCTACTAACATGTAAGGTCAGGACCTGTTCCGTTAAAATATATATAAATCACATGATAACAATCCAAATTTATCTACAACATAAATCTTTAATCTATTGCTAAGGCAACCCCTATAAGTAAAGTATGGATTTTTATATTCATATATAATCCAAATATGAGATTTATATGTATGCATCTGTCCTTATGGAAATATTAATTTTAATAGCTCACGGCACCTTCGGTAAAATACACTCTAGTCAACGCTTATAATTATAATAGTAGTTACTGGATTAATCATATAGCATGTACTGGAATATTTGGATATAAATAAAGTTTACTCCAGCAACTGTTACTACAGTTTGAGCCCACGATTATGATTACTACATGGAAAGCACACTAGCCTATTAAAACTAAGTATTTATATTCATAGAGATGCTTATATAAACATGACAAACATGACATTTTGGTTAATTATTAAGTATCAAGATTTTTGATTCATTTTTAAATATTGCAGTTTGATCTCCAAATATTAACGACATAAATATGTTAATGGTTATTACTGATCATTTATTGGGCAAGAGATTATGATATCATTCCTAATCTAGAAATAAATTTAAAAATTAATATGTCTGAAGTATTTAAGCATAAACATATGGTATCGTTAATCAAATTTCTTCTCTTTTCCCCATGTGTTTTGTCATTTTTACATATAGTTAAAACTTTTATTTCACCATATATTTCTGAAACGTATTAATAAAAACATTTGAAATGATATGATAATATATAGCCTCATAAAGAATTAATAATAATTAATGGCTGTAGAAAAGAAATGAAAGAATATCTTTTAATTCGTCGTCTGTAAGGTCTTAAATGAACTGAGCAAGGCCAATTTCCACTGTCCATTCCGTATGTTTTGGTCAGGGCAATTGTTATTGATTATTTATTTAGTAAATAGAATGCTCACCAACACTTAGCAACCATTTTGATGTTTTTTTACGCCTGAGTTTAAAACCAAGAAGCACTGATCTTTCGTCATAATTATCTAATAAATTTTTAACTGAAACATCAGTTGATTATTCTTGAAGACAAAATGAATGTGTGTGCGTATGATTTTTCTTTATTCAGTATTGAGAATCATAACAGATTAACAAACAATTTTACTCCTTTACTTCCTGAAGGCTGTAGGGTTATCAGGCAAAGCAGTATTTGAGGTCTGAAAGGAAAAGGTGATAAATCCAGGCTACCATTCTATGTTGATCTTTTATATAAATACTTAAAAACTGCAGAATATTTTCAAGTGAAGAAAAATTATATAAATTGGAAGAAAAACTGTCTAATATTAAATGGGACATTGTTGGACTTTGTGAAATTGGGAGAAAAAGTGAAGAGGTGATTGATACGAAAAGTGGATATATAGTTTATTGTAAAAGCCACAACTATAGTAAGTCCATGTCGAGTGAGATTCATTATATATAAAAATTGGTATATCAGAAAGATTGGCATGATTGGTTAATGAGTTTAATGGAAGAGATTATTGTCATTGTATTGAAAAAGTAGAGGATTTTTTATAGAGATATACAAAAGGTGTTTGATCAGATCAGAAGTCATTTTAAATGTCACAGAAGACATTAATTCTAGAATTGGAAAACAATTGAAAGATGAGATTGTTGTGAGAAAAATTTAATTGTGGTGAGAGAAATGATAGAAGATATAATGGAATTTGCCCCAAAATTGCATACTATAAATTCTTTCTTTGAGAAAAATGGTGTTGATATGAAAACATTCAAATAAAGGTACAGCAAAATTGGATTATATGATGACTAATAGAAAACATGCATTTCAGGATTGTAATGTTGTTAATAGATTTATTGTAAGAAGTGAATATCAATTAGTAAGTGATTAGATACATATTATTGCAAAATTAGAAAGACAAAAATTAATAATAATAAAAAGTTATTAACTGTTGATATTCCTAATCTTCAGAAACCTCAAATGGATTTAAATCTGAACTTGGTAATTGTTTTAGAGTATTGACAGACTTTGAAAATGTTTCAAAATTAACTAAATTAATAATATAACTGATATTCTGTTATGAACTGCAAGAAATGCGGTTTTTACAAACACGTTAGCAATTTACTAATTAATTTTGTACTGAAACAATAAAATGTTTAAATAAAAGAAGTATGAAAATTGAGTACCAAACTCTCCATACAGCAGTGCCACCAAGTGCAAGAATTTGTAATTATTGGATGCAGGAAGTATTTAGAGATATATGGAGGTCAAAAGTAAAATACTTGGTTGAGAGTAGACTGAACAGGTAGAAATAGGTAACATTTAAAGAATTAAGAGACTGAAATGGAGATAGGTGACACATTTCTGAAAGAAATGGTAATAGATTGATGATTGAAATCTTCAGTTGGATTCCAGGATGTTGTAAAAGACCTAGAAAGAATCCACATATGGACTGGATGAAATAGTGACATTTTGATGCAGATAAGTTATGGATTGGAAAAAACAAATACAATGCTTGAATCTGCTTGATTGATTCCCAAAATGTCACAGCTTATTTCTCAGACTTGTTTAATTAATTTAATGAAATAAATCTAAACTAACCAAGGTGGTAAAATGAACTAAATGAAAATGAAAACCTTTTACTTTCATGTTTGTGATAAACGTCTTTTGTACAAATGAAATTTGAAGGGAATTCATTTAGTTTCCAAATTGATCAACAATAGAAAAATGTGGGGAAGAGGTTACTTGTCTATTATAAATACTTGGAGATCCTCCATTTTGATTTCAATCAGCAGTTTGAAAATATTCCTTGAATGAACATACCTAATTGGGTTTTGGATCCTTTTTCAAGTACAAATACAATCTCCAAAACTATATTAAGAACTAATAGACAGAACAATAAATGAGAACTGAAATTTAAATTCAAAAATGCTTATCAACAGTCTTGCAGCAAAAATGGGTGCTTACACTTTATTCTCAATTATGAATTATGAGACTAAGATTTTTAATTGCATTTTCTTCATATTTAATGGAACATGGATGCAGTGTTGTCACAAATCTGATAATTAAAATTGTAAGCAGTAGCAAATAGCTAATGAGTGATTTAAGGAATGCTGTTGACAAAAATGGAATTGAACATTAACAATTTGGTAGGTTTTTTTTTTTTTTATAATCGTTCTTTTTTTAATGTTCTTGCATAATGTGATAGTAGATTTTAAAAAATATTTTTATAATTTAAAGTTCCAAGGTGTGTTATTTACAATTTTTCTTTTTTTTTTTTTTACTGTTGTACCACTAAAACATCATATGATCATTATTTTTTTATGCTTACACAAGCTATTAAAATAGTATCAAACTCCATATAGTAGTGCCACCCAGTATAAACCTTAGTAATCAATAGATACAAAGGGTTTTGTGTGTAAAATCCCTACCTAGTGCCTACTCATCCAATATCCTGACTAGTTTCTAGTTTATGATTTTCATCAGTGAGGAGCTTTGGATCTGAAGATACTAAACCTAGATTTTCTTGCATCCATTGATTAATAAGGGGTGCACTGGGTGGCACTACTGTATGAAAAATTTGCTTCTGTTTTTACTGCATTGTGACCCATTGCTAGAAATATACATTCATAAAAGAATGCAAATTTGTCATTATATTTTCTGTTTGTTCACTTAAAGAAGATAGAATTTTGAGAGGGGGGGTGAGGCATTAAGCATTTTTTTCTGAAAAAGGGTGTCAGTAGGTCAAATAAGTTTGCAAGTCTTTATGTTTCTATTAACTACTCATATATAAAACAACTTAATAAAATCCTTGAAAATGCTTATGCTATTGTGGTTTGTAATGGTTATTCTACAACAAACACTAAATTTCTTTTCATCCTTTTTATTTTTATAAATTAAAAGTATACCTAAAAAAGCATTCCTAATTTGAGTTGGCACAACTTGATGAGTCCATATATTTTCAAATAATGTATCAGTAATTTTAAAGCTAAAATATTGCCACTATATTTTAAATCTCCAGTATTCCTGTTTCTCACTTTTAAGATCATACAAAGATCCTGAAGCTTCATAGGATATTTTTGGAGAAATCTTTTGATATGATAGATTTACCAGTAACAGACACTGTTTGAAATTTTTGTATCTTTATTCAAAGATAATCAAAATATTCTCTCCATTATTTTAAAAGTTCATGATTGTCATATAAAAATGTTGACCACTGATGTGTAGAATTATGAGGTTTTTTAGATCTATAAGATAATGGTACTTATATTTATTGTGTATTTTAAAACTTGGAAGAAAGCTTTCCTGAAGGTTTGTGATGATGGTGTTTTAATTGTATTTATATATTGGACTATTTTCATCATCTAATATTATTGAAAATCTTTAGAAAATTTTTACTTTATTTAAATATTCCAAATACATTCAATTGTTAGTAATAGCACATCAAGTTAGTATATGCACAATATTTCAAGAGATATTATTCTTCTTCTGGTGTTGTTGGCCTGACAGTGACAGTACTAGCATGGTAATCGAGACCTGGACCCTTAGATTCTTGAGTATTGGATTTAAGGTGATGCTCTAACAAACTGAGCCATCCTGCCAAAAAGTCCAGATTCGATTCCCATGCTAGTACTGTCACTGGTCAGGCCAGCAACACCTGAAGAAGAGGGGAGAATAATATCTCTCAAAACATTGTGCATATTCCAACCTGTTTGATGTGCTATTACTAACAATATTTGGAATGTTTAAATAAAGTTAATTTTTTCTAAAGATATTCAATACTCATATTAGATGACTGAAATAGTCCAATATAGAAACACAATCGAAAGAGAGCTGTTTGTCAGTCAAAATTGGAAACTATTTTTGGAAGTTTTCATATAATAAAATATTGTATTTGAATATTGGTATTCGTTGTTTATATTAGATCCATATTGTAATATATATTGAAGCAGTTGGATCTGAGTTCAATCCTAGCTTCATGACATCTAGCCATAAGCCCACTTCAAACCCTAGTACTAACCTTAAATTTCCGAGGCAATGAGGCATTATATGGTCAATCCACGCTAGTTTTCTTAAAGAAAAACTATTTTATATATGTGTATTAAAATTAATTAGTTTAAGGTTTAAATTAATCGGTGCTATTAATAAATTCATGATAAAATTATTCATGAATTTATATATATTACAACTGCATGGATTGTGCATATATATTTATAAATATTTAAATATATATAATTGTTCGAAAGTTTCATTGCGTCTGGAATGTTTTAATTTTAGTTTTAAATAATTTGTTAAAATTTTTAGTGATTAAAAGCTACATTCTTTCGATAAGCTTTCAGATTTTTCCTTTCCAAAACAATGGGTAATATTTTATTAATTAGAAAAAAAAGATAAGTATTTAAAATGTAAGGATTTCCTAATTAAAATCGTTTTTAGATTTAAAAATTCATTTTCTAATTAGAAAATGAATTCAAGTTAATGAGTTTGAAAGCCTTATCAAAGGAATGTATCTAAAATCAATTAGTAAAAACTTGTAACATCGAAAATGAAAGAAGCACTAGCCCGAAGGCATCAGATACAGTATAAATAGCTCTGAAAAGTTTGGAGAAGGAAGAAGCCATCTTTGTTGTAGAAAAGTGCCATTAAATTCTGTACGTTTTAAGATCATGAATTCAAATAGTGTTCCTACCATGGTGAGGGGATAAATGTCAGGAATCTGGCTATGGTTCCTGAAGTCCCCTGAAAATCTTCAATGAGGCTGCTAAATACTTTCCGGACCAATCATCCTGCTAAGATCATGAAAAATCAATAAAATGATGTTCAAGTAATCGACCAAATGAGTGCCTATGTTTTACCAACCCGGATGTGTAAACTAAGGAACCAGCCCAAAAGAAATGGTAATATATTGTAACAGTCAAAACACGTGTATCTCGTTAACATATTGCAGAATTCGACCACCACACAGAACAGCAGCACCATCGAGTAGCGAAGCCACCGTTAATACTGAGTTTGAACATAGTTTATTGGTTCCACAATACAATCTACGGAATAATGCCTCTGATGCGACATAAGTAAACACTTCTTTAGGCACGGTGGTCAGGGAGATGCACGAGATTCATGGGTTTTGTTTCCGAGTTGGCCAACAATCAAACGAATATTAATTAATATATATAATCGAGGAAATGTCTATAATGGGCATCGAATAAATGAAAACTTAACTACAGACGTATATTTAGAATTATTTATTTACGTATTTAATAAAAGAAAACATTATTAATGTTATTAATCATATTTTAAATTCAAAGTCTCAACAGCTAATTGGTAATATTATATATATAAAAATACATTTATTGATAAGGAGCATTTATTTATATGAAGGCATAATCTAGCTACCTAGGGTTCTCGAGTGAGTATTTCTAATGCGTGCTGTAAGGAATTTATACTTTGCACTGCAAGAGTCATCAGTAATGGTGGACATATATTTATTTAATAAAATATTTATTTTACGACAATGGGCAAACATTTATTTGAGAGTATATGATGAAGATAATGCCGAGGCGGAGTGATAGAGAGAATAATAAACTAAATAAAAGAACACATGGTACGCCTTAGAAGGGCGATGTAAAATGGCAGCGCTGAAACTGCAATGCCGTGAATAAGTTATAAGGGTTTCAGGTTGGTCTCTGCCACGACCCGAAGAGGTAAGGTGTCACATGAGCATAACCAGGGACAAGCGGTTAGTGTCGCAATTTGCCAGCTGGCTGCGTGACAGTCGTCAAGCCCTACGGGAACATTATCATGTCCGCTTGTGTAGGACGACTGGGGTTAATTCAACCCTAGAGAATCCGGAGTATTCATGGCGTGGAATGAGCCATCGGGGCTTCAAAACGTAACACATGTATAATATCTAAAAGATTGTGGTAATATTTAACTAGATTTCAAACTCAGCCCAACATTATCACCGTTGACTGAAAGAAAATTGGTGACTCTCAAAGAAATGAAATTTACATAATTATTCATTAACATTTAATAATAAAAAAATATCTAAAAAGGGAATTATTACAGCGAGTATGCCAGCTATTACGGAGGAGTAGACTCTGCATTATAATAACTGATTCTTGGAATGCGTGTCGATTTATATGAAATTTAAGTTATTTATAAAAGCAAATATTAATGATAACTCGACACGCATTTACTGTTCAAGCGATTATGGATTTAGCTTTAAAACTAAGATAATTATGAGAAGGTAATATTTCAATGATAATTATAAATGAAATGTAGATTTAAGAAATACACACCTAAGAAGTGATAGAGGGAGGGTAAGCTAGATTATGCGAGAAATTTACAGATTACACGAATTCTCAAATTTTAGTTTCTCAAAATTACAATTTTAACATTTCGAAGTTATACAAATAATAGGAGATGAGCTATAGCTTATTATTACTACAGTACTCTATAACTTGGAATACACACACAGGTACCTGTTTTACAAGATGTTTTCGTCCATTGGTTTAATAGCAGATTGTTCGTAATTAGAGGTTTTCTTTCTTGTCCTGGGCATGTTGTTTTATTGATTTTTAACAGCAGCGGCTTTCTTGTTTATTTCAGGCAGCAGATCATTTTGGTGTTTTTACGATGGGCAAGGTGAAGCTCGGCATATGGTGGGCCATCTCCCGGTGGAGAATAATTTCGGTGCTTACTCGGTCATACCTTGCAGTATCAATTTACTTTAAGATATTTTTAGACTCTCCACTCGAGAGCAAAGCTAAAATTCAAGTGAAAGTCTCCAGCAAGTCTAAGATGGCCTCCTTTTTCTTATCTTGATCTTTTAATTTTTCTTGAGATATTTTTAGATTTTACTTCTCTTGCCCTCAGGACAATCAATGCTCTGCTGGTTTTTAATTAGAAAGAAATTTGCTGTGCTATTGTTTGTTTTTCTTTACATTCGTTAATTACATTCTTTTGGAATTTTGCTATAATTAATTTATTATCTATCACTGACCGATGCTTTTAAATTTTCAAAGACAAAAGGGAATAAAATTATTTTAACTTTAATTAATTAATGCATCAGATTTTGTTAGAATTATTATTTAACGAAATTTAAACTAAGCAATAAATACGGACTTTATAAATTCAAAATAAATGATTAATATTACACAAAATTTTATTTAGCTAAAGAAATCTAAATTATATTACTTTATCCGTATTTATTGCCTTTAATTTGAGATCGAAATGTGTGCATGTTTATGTTGAATTCTACACATATTTGTACATTTTTAATATTGTTACACACACAAACCGATATCAAAAGTTTAAATTTGGGCGGGATAGACCGGTCAGTGAGAGATGACAGAAAAAGGTGAAACTTGAGATTCGAATACAAATCTCACTGTTTCAATATTTCCATAAAGAACCGTGACTCTGGCCATTCCGAACTTTACTTTACACTTCCTTTAAGAGCTCTTTTCATTCTTTAATGTGAATCTGTACAAAACCTTCTTTTATTTATGCGTTTTAAATTCATAGTAATTCTCTCAATCTCTAGTCCTTAAATTTAACTTTCCTTTCTTACGATGGCGGTTCATTTACTATATTATATATATATTTATTGTGTGATTTATTAATGTCATTTATTTTTAATTATATGCCAACAATTCTTCGACTCGATGAGCTTCTTTGTTCCATTTGCTTTGTGCAAATAATATAATATTAATTCTGATAGTAATTCTCGCCCATTAGAACTAGATTTATACAGTTCTATTAATCATCGAGTCGAAAGAAATTATTAAATGTTTACTATTTTTATAATTGGCTAATAATAAATTATTAGCTCCATTTCTAATCTATGCCCCAGCTATTTTCTTGTATTCACCAATGCGTATTTATTCATATATAATGTTAACATTTTTCTTTTTTTTGCAAAAGGGCCAATAAAGGAATCAAATAAATATATTCTAATTTAATTTCTGTTACTTCCTATTAAGATTCAGGGAGGGCACAATGTTTGAGGCATAACTTATATAATTTTATAAATTTTTAAAATAGTTTTAGTTACAAGCTTGAATGACTTTAATTAATTTGATCAAGTTATCACGTAGTATCAAGTAGAACATTCTATAATAAATTGGGTTTTATTATTCAAACGGTGACTATCAAGTCATCATCTTCGAACATTGCTGACATAGGGCAATCTTCCACTCTATAGGCTTGTCGGTGGTAATATTACTGTTATTTTAAATTATAGTGGAAGAAAGCACTTCCTCCCTCGCTTATATTATATTCGGAACACCAAAGGTTCGTAGTTATAACTCGGCCTGGTTTACCCCATGTTCACATCTCCTTAAAGGGCAGTAAGACTTATCAAATACAAGCCGCCATACTACTTAAACCACTGACCAGTGATTATCTTTCCTTTTCATTTATAGCTCATAATTCATCAGCACCGTTACCTTTCTGTTCCAGTAAAGCCCGCTCTTATGCTCGTAATTCGTGATGAAGGGATTTCAATTAAAGTTGAACAAATTCTCAGTTATCTCAAATTAAATAAGTTTTGTAATAAAGGTTAAAGTTATGCCCTAAATACGTATCTTGCTCTTCATGAATAGATTTGCGAATGTGAAAATAAATGTCACATTCTTCTGTATAAAATAAGAATCATAATTTCCTTTACTACTGAATACCTTTATCTGCCTTTATTTTCTTGTTGGGAGCATAGATAGATAGAGTTCCATAATTTTATATTATACTTGTTGGCATATAATAGGAACTGCCATTATTATTATAATTATAGACTCTGTTTAAGGCTGGAGGTGATCAATATAATCATCATTTAAAATTGAACAAAACCATTACTAATATTATTAAAATGTTTATAAACACACTTGGTTTCTTAATTTTTTTATTCAATAATTATTTTAATGTTAATACTTGCTGTCTGTGTTGGAAACCCGAACATATACATATGACTCGATTTAAAATTATCTTTAGTCAATTTATTATCCAATATTAGTGTCAGTTCAGGGGTCTCTAATCCTCACCAACCATTGAGCTAGTTCCTTGGCGCATAGCACTGTGCCGTTGATTTGGATCATCCATTGATCTGAGCTGGTGAGTTGGATTTGAATTTAGTTTGGTTCAGCTGTGTTTGGATCTGACTTGCAATTTAGGTGGTGGAGGTTTTTCGACCGGTACAATATATATATATATATATACACAACAAAAGAGCTACTATGAGTTAATAGAGAAACTTTTATAGCCTCAGGGAAATTGTCAATAAGTAGTAATTGATAGTTTCCTGGCAACATGAAAAGGTAAAAGTCATCTCTGTTTACATGGATATAATCTCTTTATTTGTATTCTTTATTACAATAACAATCCATAAAATTATTTCATTTAAGGTGCTTGTCTTATAGATAAAGACGTCGTTCAATGGCACCGTTTTCATGCTAAAACTATAAAATATGATAATTCCCAGGCTGTTAATTATAATCATTTTGATGTGTTTTTTGTAATGCGAAAATAAAAACAAAAGAAAATCGTCTTTTTTAAATATTATTTTTATTAACGTATACAAATTAAATGATAATAATAAATGTAGAATAAAATAAAAAAATTACAATTTGATTCGTGTTTTTTAGTTTGCTTTATTAGAAAAATCAATTTTCTATCGGAGATTTTTTTACTGGGGTTACAGCTTTTTTTTTCTTGTTGTTTAAAAACTCATAATCGGAATAAAAATAAAATTTCTTAGTCTTCCTATTACATTTTATTTCTACAGAGAAACAGATATTATTGTGTTATCGCTATTTTTTACTTTTTTAGTCTTTGTTTTAATTTTTTTTTTTTTTTTACAGACAAACAGATATTACCACTATTTTTTATTTCAAATAGAATGACAACAAAAAGTAAAAGTTGTTACAGTTAGGTTTAGAGTTAGTTTTAGGGTTAGTTTTAGGGTTAGGTTTAGGGTTAGTTTTAGGGTTAGTTTTAGAGTTAGTTTTAGGGTTAGATTTAGGGTTAGTTTTAGGGTTAGATTTAGGGTTAGTTTTAGGTTTATGTTTAGTGTTCTGTTGTTTGTAATGCTAAAATAAAAAATATCAAAATTGTATTTTTGTAAATTTTTTTTTTTAGTAACATCTATAAAATAAATGATAACAATAAACGTAAACTATATTCGACAAAGTATAACCATAGTTGGAGAAAAGAAAGAAAGTAAAACTTTTTTAAACAACAACAAAAATGTCTTCTTTACTTATTAATTATGTTTATAATATATGCTTTTTATGAAATTTACAAAAAAACCATGCATAATTGTACTTTTCTTACTGGATATTTTTGTGTTACTGCTCTTTTTTACCTCAAAAATATACACATGATAGAAGCTTGTTTGTCTCATGGAATGTTACAAACAGTACATTACTTGATGCATTACCTAATTCCAACTCACTTTACACATATATCTTGTCAACATTTTCCCAATTAAAATTCAATACAGTATGGTGTAAAAAGTCTGATAATTATTACTTTACAAAATCTGAACATTTCAATACTTTAAAATAAAAAAAAATCCAATGAAAACAACATTTCCATCCAATTCAAAAAAACACACCCTCTCACCAAGCCGTAATCATTTTATAAACTGTCCTAATTCAAAAAATGTATTTGCTGTGATGCAACATACATGCTGTACTGTGATGCAACATAGCAGCCTGCAATCTGTAGCACAACAAAAAAGTTGTATTATAGAAAACGCAGTTTCGAATGTGTCAGCCGTGGAAACGGCATTTTTATGTGTTTTAGCGTGAAAACGGCGCCATAGAGCAGCATCTTTAGCTATAAGACTAGTACCTAATTTAATACATACTTATATCTACATTTGTCATTTCTGCATTTATATGATGGTGAAAATGGGAACTAATATATATTGTTTTATTAATTAAAAATATGAAATAAAAAAGTCAAGGTCGTACAGAGAACTAAATCCAAAATGCTATTAATTGGTATTTATTTTCAATGCTTGCAAGAGTTCTTCTAAGAAATCTTTATTTAATTAACTTTTAAAAAAATCATATATTTTTCATTAATCTGTTTATATACTTATAATTAATTTTGCAACATATTTGTAAAATATTTATTCTTTATGAATAGTGTTTAGATTAATGTTTTATTTGAAAATATTTGTTTTCAAGAAATACAAATCAAAAGAAATGTAATAATATAAAGCAAGAAATTGTAATTAGCTAATAAAGAACTATTTCTATAATCATTGAAGCAGTTATTATTTAGTCATTTTTAAATTATTATAAATGAAAATTTAAATTTTAAAACCTAATTTGATTGTTTTAGAGAAAGTTAATTGAATTTTAGAAATGGAGTTCAGTTTATTTTAGCTTATTATTTGCTTTTACAGTTTTAAAATAAAAATATTATTTTTAAAAACAATTTTCATTTATAAACTTGTGGTTCTAAGAAATAAGCTAAAAATTATAGAAATACATTGCAGTACAAAAGTTTAATCATTAAAGTAAACGCTAAAAATTTAATTCAAATAGCCAATAGAGGCTGTCAAAAAAAGTTTTAGAGAAAACAGTTAAAACAAAAGTTCAATTTTTTATCAGTATATTGAACAGTGTTTCATATGAAAGCCACATAGAATAATCAAGAATTGCAGTAGGGCTTAAGAATACTTTTCTTAAAATAAAATCAAAGCATACTCAAATTGGTTAATAAGTAGGTTAAGTATGTTTAGGAAGATTTACAGTGATGGTGTACATGATAACCTAAACTTTACTTTATATATATATATATTTATATAAAGTATACAAACCATTATACAATTACAAATATCCAGTAACGCCCTCTGTTTAAAGATCTATATCTCAATAATAGCAAACCTTAAAATGGTATCATTTTAAGGTTTGCTATTATTGAGATATAGATCTTTAAACAGAGGGTGTTACTGGATATTTGTAATTGTATAATGGTTTGTATACTTTTTATAATTATTTCAGTTAGTGATAATAGTAACTATCTTTTCAGTTATAGTTTGGGAGGAGTTTAAAGATTACAATCTAATGTTTAGTTTGTCTTTAATAACTTTGTAAACTTGTTAGTTTATTAGCCAAATTTAAGATCGTTTGCTTATTTAAAATTTCATGCTCTGTGTTTGAGTAGGTCTGTATTTCAATATTTAACATCGTTTAGCATACAACCTTAAAGTGGTATCATTTTGAGGTTTTATATTATTGAGATATAGATCTTTAAACAGAGGGTGTTACTGGATATTTGTAATTGTATAATGGTTTGTATAGTTTCTATAATTATTTCAGTTAGTGTTAACAGTAACTTTCTTTTCATATATATATATAATATAGAAATAAAACAAACTAACTCCTTCTTTTTAAAAACTTGATTTATTATGACTATAATCATGAAAAAGGAATCCGACGTTTCGACTATTTTTTATAGTCTTTTTCAAGGCACACTATATATATATAAGATAATTTAATAAGTGAGTTATATTTATGTGGGTCAGCAACATATGGAATTATATCCTTGATATATTAAAGCCATACAACATTACTTAATCATATATTTATATTTTATATTTTAAGCTGTGATTATGGACTTGAATATTTTAAAGTTAATCACAATAAATCTTGGACATTTTAGAGGAAGTATTATTGGTATTATTTGTCTTTAATTTGTTTGTCCATACCTGGTTATGAAACATTAGATAAATGATAATTCAGAGATTTGACTATCAAGAAAATGTCATTACTGTTTGTTTAAATTTCATTAGATTCATTATAATAGAAGGTAACAATGAATTTCATTTAAGTTAGAAAGTATAATTTAAAATAATAGTTTTAATGAATACATGATTGATCAATAGGAGAAATAATGTCTTTTATTGACCATTTTGTTATAAATTTGTAAATAAATTGTTTTTTAAATTTATTTAAACAATTGTCTGATCAGTTTATAACTTTCATGGTACATTTCATTTAAAATAACTCATGTGCTACATGGATTAACCAGGTATTGTAGATAGAGGGTGATGCATTGGTCACTTTAATTATATATTATTTATAAATTCTTTTTAATCATGTTAATACAGAAATAGAGTGTACCCTTGAAATATTACCTGATAGCAAATATCAAAGGGTCACCATGTGGTCTTAGTTGACCATTATAATATATAATGAGAGTGATCAGTCTATTTTATGTTAAATAGTGATTAATGATAATAAAACTTAAATTTCTCCTTTGCTGCTCATTTATTATATTTATTCTAATTGCCATTACTATTAATATATATTTTGATTCAAATATTTTTATAGATAAAAGGCATCTAGCCACAGGATTAAACCCAACAATGCCAAGATTGTATGCTCTGAGAGAAATGATACTAAAAGAAAAATAAAGGAAGCATATTTCATCACCAAGAACGTGAATGCCATCAATAGGTGAGATACATGTTTCACAAATTAAAAAAAATGGTCAAGTTAAATGATTTGCATATAAAACAACTGCTCTGTATCACTAATGACAAAGGCTATAAATATGGAAGTTAATATACCCCGAAAGCACTAAGCCAAATATTATTATTAATTATTAGTTTATTACCTTCACTAATTTGCATTAAAGTGGAACATAATCATAAAAGATTATTATTTTTCATTATTTGAATAGAAACTTCATGCATAAAACTTAAAACAATCTTGATGACATTTACTAAATGTTCAATAAAAAAATTGGTCTGCTCTATTTTTCTACTGTTATTGTTCATGTTTAATAAAAAAAACTTTATCCATGTTTATGACAGCAATGAAATAAAAAGAAAAAAATAGCATGATATATTATAAATGTATGAAAACATAAGTTATATTTAAATTCAAACAGTTGGAAAAAATCGAAATAATTCTAAACCACATCTATGAAGTTTTCCATCAAATAATTGAAAGCAATAACATTTATTATAAATTGTAATGAAGAGTATTGTATAATATATATATATATGTAAATTAGTAATCAATGTCTGTATTGTTTTTCGAAGAATTATATATATATATAGCGATAGCAACATAATTCAGAAAAAAGAAATCTTCCATTAAAGCACTTCCATATATTCTATAGGAAGAAAAATTAAAAATTTAACAAATTAAATAAAATAATAATATAAAATCAAAGTTCGTTAATATTATTATAAATCCATGCCTGCTTTTTAAATTTTATAATCTATAGTTACCAAAAATATTTGTACATTTTAATTATTTTTCAGGACTGTAATTAGCATTTAAAATAATACTTTGACTAAATACAGGACTGGATATAACCTGTGACAATTTATTATCATATATATATCATAAATAAATAGACTAATGGCTTTATATTAAAATAATTTAAGAATTAAAAATAATGTATTTTTTAATTCTTAAAATATATAAGATAATCAGATTTACATAGGCCATATTTGTTTAAAATATATTTTCTGCGTGGTACAAATAACCCTGCAAAAATTATGGCTGATCTGAGAGATACAAATAAACTCTTTTCTTAAATACTGCTGTGTATATCAGGTGCTGTGGTTTAAGGTTATCACTATTTGCATCTTTGCATATGATTAATATTAAACCATAGCATTTAATTATATGTTTTTTGCCCTGTGCAGTTTGGAACAGCAGAAGAGCATCCATCTGACTTGAAGTTGGGATGTCCCAGGTTCCATTCTGGTGCTCACAGATTTGATGCTTGAACATCTTACAAACTCCCAAGAAATATAGTTATTAGGCTTTTTTATATGATTCTTAAAGATGTGTGATGTTTGATGATAATTTGTATGTAAGAAATACTGCAAACTCTAAAATTAGTATGTGTGAAGTTATGAAAATTATTTATGCCTTAGAATAACAATATTGTTTGTAATACGGTCATTTTAAATTGCATCTATCATCTGTCAAAAATGATACGGTGTTAAAAACTTTTTAAATATGGTAATTATTATAAAGCAAAATTTGATGGATTTATCATAAAGCTATCTTTCTTTGTTCACATTAAAAAAGACAAAACTATATAAAAAAAAAATTCTGAAAGACTATTTACAGTAAGTTAGTTGACAATGTTTATGACACATTATTATAATTTACAAGTCAGTTTCTAAAAGATCAAATGCCATTTTTTAGAATATTATTTGCTTATAAAATGAAATTAAAAAAAAATCAAGATCAACTTACTAAGTTTTAATATAAAGTAAAGATTTTATGCAATAGTAAATAGCTGAGAATTTTCAAAATTTCTCACCAGGTGAAACAAAAGAAAATGTCAGAATATTGTATGTGAGTTAATTTATGATAATAGCAAGGAAAGTAATTTACTGTTTAAGGCTCAAACAGGATTGTTAGCAACAAGGGAATATACATACAAATGGAAAAATATGGGTGATTCCAATTGCAAGTTATGTAAGAAGTGCCTATGCATTACTAAATGCCTACAAGAAGAAAGGGTATAAATAATAAAGTTGTGGAACAATAAATATAAACAAAAGTGATTATACAGAAAGTTGGGTTCTTGGTTTTTATGCTGGGTTTGAGAAATGATAAGGGGATTCAGATATAAAGAACATACAGTTGACTAAGATAATGTTGTGGAAATGGGATGGAGTAGGGTAGAGAAGAATATGAGAAAAACTTAAGGTGGGAAATGGAAAGGGAAGGTAAGGTGGCTAATAACTTTCTCTGGGCAAGTGGCTGAGAGATTCCCAACTCCGAAAAAGAAGGTCATAGTACATTACTTCATATTCCAGGGGCTAAATACATTTATGCATAAATTTTCTTTTTCAGCAATATCCACATATCCATAATTGAAAAGTAAATGTTTTATTCTATTTTTGTATTTCTTTATGTAATAATTTAAGATTCTAATTGAAAATAAATAAAAACTCATGTAATTTATTGTATAAATACAGTAAAAGTAAATTTGTAATGGTTTTAAATATTTATTTTTGGATTTCAGCACACCCTAGCAAGGAATGTACTTGTGAAATGTGCTGTAAATATTTTGACTGTTAAGTTAGCATTATATAAGATCTCAACTTGCTTGCTTATATATGTGTTTAGTTTTCTTTCTTGACAAATTTAAAATAGATTTTCCCATAAAAATATTAAATAATTTCCACAACAATTTTGATATATGATAAGAGTTCTAGGGTTGATTTAGTGAGTAGTTATTCATTTAAAGCTTTGTAGATTTTTATAAATCTATTATCTTAACTTTTTTAGCTGCACATATGGATATGTAAGATGATATGAAAATTTTGGAAGTAGGTACAAAGTTGTTTCAAAAGTGTATCTTTTCTGTGTACTCATCCTACAAAAGCTTTGGTCTATAAAGTACAGTGATCTGTTTTGAAGTTATTTAACTTCTAAAGTTCAAACTCATGCACTTACTACTAAATAACTACCTGTATCAGCTTTATATAAAGGCTGTAATTACTTTAATTTCTTAATTAGTTTTACTCAAAAATAGTAAAAAATTGTTATTTATTTTTTTTCATATACAACACTTACTTATAGAAATTTTAATTAAAATTATAAAAAAATAAGCAGATGAAATCCTCGTTAATCATATAAAATTACTATTTAATTTAATTTAATTTAAAAAGTAAAGGAGTTAATTAATTAAATAAAATATTTATTAAAATCTTACTGATAATGCAATAAATGAGATCTAAAGTCTCAATATATATATATATGAATAAAATATTAGATATTTTTTTCTCAATTAATAACTTTAATATATTATTTTCTCTTTTTAAGTGCACTTATTTTTACATGAAAACACAAAATATTGTCTCCAAAAATTCATAATAATTTTTTTTACGTATATATGATTCTGTGCATACTTAATTTACTTACATCAAATTAATTAATAATTGAAACTTTATATTTATGCATGGTTAACTCATATTTTGCGTGTTATATTTTTAAACAAGGCTTAGTTTCAGCAAGTAGTCAAAACAGTCATCTTATAATAAATTTAAATAATCCTTTATATATCGTTAAAATAAATCTGTTGTAACTTTAATGATACCTTTTTGGGGGTTTAATTTTAATTGTTCAATGCTACTCAGGATGATGTAAACTGCTGTAAGCTGCTTATAGCTAACATTGACTTTTTAATATTCGTATATTGACTATTGTGGAGTATATATAATGCAGACCTTATTTTTACTAGCAAGGTAGTGTTTGCCATCAAAACCTAGCATTATAGCACTAGAGTGCATATCTAGTTAACTTTATTGAATTTTAGGTTCTATACATTTTCAGTATTTCTTGTGGTTTTCAGGAATTTTCCAAGTGGAAACCTTTTTCTTATAAAAGTTTAACCCCTTATTCTACTACTCAGCCAAGGGTAGATAAGTTTCTCAATATTGAAGTGGCTTACAATGGTTTCAAAGATTCAACAATGGAACAAGTTGAGAAAAAAGCCATTTTTGAAATTCAAGATAACTCAGCACCTATTTCCCTACAACCAACCACACCATCTAGAGATGATACAGTCAAAGAGAAAATGACTCATTTTAAAAAGCACATGCCAAAGGACCCACAATCCAAATTCCAAAACAATAAGGACCAGAAAGAACCCTCTAGGGAGATCATTGGAAATTTGGATTTTCCAAGTTTGTGAAATAGTAATGATAAATTTTCTTTTAGTTCTTCTCATAATTCTATTATATCAAATAATCCTAACAGTAAATTTGATAAAAATGAGAAAACTAACATAGTAACTTCCAATTTAAATGCTTCCCCTTCCAAAAACCAACCTAATGTACTAATTATCAACAAGTCTTCTTAAGTTAACATTACACAAGTAGGCCTTAGTGAGCCTAATGTTACAACATGGGAAGCTTCAAAAAACCACAAAGTCATTCTCAACTTAATTAATGAAGAGGTGGAAAAGAACTTTGCTGTCAATTCCAATAACCCCAATCTTCTTAATTTTAATTTGGAGCATTGTATATATTGTACTCATCACTTCTTACATGGTCAGTCCTGTATGTATTTCTCTGGTCTCCCATTCAGATGTGCCTGGACACCGGTGGCTTCTGAAGCCCTTCAAACAAAGTAATCTAGAGTTCAGCATTGCACATCTTTTTAAATTTTCCACAATAAAATATTTGAAATGAGTTGGTGACAGTCCAAAAAACAATAATAATGCCCTCATTTCAACTTCTTTCATCACTGGTCACTTAATTATACTAGCCTCTTGATAGTAAAATGTGATTGAAGGTATCTACAATTCACTTGGGTGGTTTGAAATGTTTTTATCTAGTAACTGTCAATTTATGATTAATTATCAGCTGAGTTAAAATTAGCTTGGTAGTTAAATACAATCATTAGCAGTCTTTTTGATTTTGCACATTTTCTAATGAGTTTTTTTCTCTCTCTTTCTCTCTCCTTTTTTTTCTTTAATGTTAACATACAAAAAAATAGAAATAACATATAGATTAAAAAAAACCTTCAGTTACACAGAATTAAACCTTGAAATATTAATTAATCGTCTTCGTTTTTATGAAGTCATCTAAGTTGGGCCATCCACACATGCATATAGGCCCATATATATATAGCCAAAAGTTGATTCCTACTACATAACTAAAATTAGCAGAAATCTTTCACTTCTTCCCTAGTTTATTTTTAATTCTGCATTCTATCAATGATTTTCCAATGAAAAAATATACATAGCTGAAAAAACAAATATGCACACACATAAATACTATCTACTACTTTTCTTTCTGGAATAATTGGGTCTTACCCTTCAATATATATATATATAAATAATATTTTCCTTAATTTCTCCTTTATTATGATAATACAATGATTATCAAATATATCTTGCAGGTTATTAAATCAATGCAGTAAGATAATCATTTACTTGCTGTATCAAATCTATTTCCTACAAAGCAGAAGAGTACAAGAAATTATTTTTTTATTTTAATGATACGCCATGATGTGGTAGTTTTATTACATTATATAGGATATTTTCTAAATTGAATGATGATTGTCTTGTTAATTTTTAATGTAAAATTGTTTTGAATAATTTTAAAAATAATCTTTCAAGAATGTTATTTTGAAGCAACCTCATGGGCCTTTTCTTTATATATTTTTTAGGTTATATATTTTTATAATAAAAATAAACTTAATTTACATTTAATCTTTATAACCATTAAGCATCACATGATCACTATCTTATACTAGCACATAATTGTTTATAAACAAAGCAAAACTCCCCATACAGTATTGCCACCTTGTGCCAACCAGAGTAATCAATGAATGCCAGGAGGCTTGTGCATAAAATCCCTATCTAATGCCTACTCATCCAATATCCCCAGACTAGTTTCTGGCTTGTAGCCATCATCAGTGAGGAGCTTTGGATCTGAGAGCCACAAGCCAGAAACTAGTCTGGGGATATTGGATGAGTATGCATTAGATAGGGATTTTATGCACAAGTCTTCTGGCATTAATTGATTACTCTGGTTGGCACAGGGTGGCAATACTATATGGAGAGTTTTGCTTTATTTATAAACAATTATGTGCTAGTATAAGATAGTGATCATGTGATGCTTAATGGTGTAACACCAATCCTGCCTAATAGGATAGTGGTGGCTATGGTTGTTAAAGAGCCAAAGACACCAAAATGTATGGGTGCTGAACTGAGTTCAGACCCATATGACTATATAAGCTATTGAACTTAGATTGAAAATATTTTTGTGTTTTCAATTTCATTCTCATAGTTTTGTAGTTAAGTAGAGATAAAAGGTGGGTGCTGGAGGGTTGCATTAGATTCTAAGATCTAGGTGCAGTGCTCTCAGATCCAAAGCTCCTCACTGATGATGGCCACAAGCCAGAAACTAGTCTGAGGATATTGGATGAGTAGGCATTAGATAGGGATTTTATGCACAAGCCTTCTGGCATTCATTGATTACTCTGGTTGGCACAGGGTGGCAACACTGTATGGAGAGTTTTGCTTTGTTAATCTTTATATTTAAGATAACTTTTATTAAAAACTTGTCAAGCATTGGTGGCCTAGTGGTTAACATAGTTGCCTTCCAAACAGCTGGCCCAGGTTCACTTCCTGGTCAATGCATTTGACATATGAAAAAAAAATTTTAAAAGCTTAAATTCAAAAATAAAATTGTTTTTTTTTTAAAAAAAATCAAATTGGAAAATAAAAAAAAGTAATAAATAGTAATAAAGAAATAGCCTTCAAGCTAAAATAATGTGTTTAATATAAAAAAATGTATTCTTGATGAAATTAATGAAAAAAAAAATTACTGTTTGTCTAAAAGTTTGTGATAATGACATTTTATGTGGAAATTATATGATGGATTATTTCCCTCATCTAATATTAAATGTTAAATGTCTTTAGACAAATCCAAACTTTACTTAACACTTTTCAAATACATTTAACTAGTATATAACACAATGTTTCAAATGATACTACTTTCCTATTTTCTTAAGGTATTGCTGGCCTGATCAATAACAGTGCTAGCATAAGAATCATGCCTGGAACTTTATGTTAATGAATACTGAAATTAACATGATGCTTGAAACCAATTAGGCTATTCTGAGAAAGACAGCAGTCATTAGGGACTTTGTAAAGTTATGTATAAAGATCCTCCTAATTTCACATTTTTAAAAAAAACAAGATTCATTAGTTGTTTCCAGACATTATGAATTACACAACTGGTTTGACATATGGGTATATTTGTTATTGTCATGTAAGCAACTTCTTCAAATTTTTTTCTTCATAATTTTTCCTCTCTACCTAGTATTTTTGTATGTTTTTAATTGAACATATGTTCATTGGTATTATTAAAAACCAATTTTCCAGTTAAAGTTAATAATAAAACTAATATAAATATTGACAAAGTCAATTTCCTGTCTGACATCATCTATATTTTATCAAGCTATATGCAAACAAAACTAAGTGTAAATGCTACTTATTAGAAAATAAATATTTAATAATTTTACATAAAACATCATAATCAAATAAAAAATAAACATTCCTTTTCTAGCAATGTCAGGGGAGAGAGAATTGGGCTATAATGATATCTAAACACTATTACTATAGTTAAAGTGCTGACATCTAGACACTATAGTTACAATTAATATTATATCTGTTGAATGACATTAATTGAGATAATTATTCAAAGATTAAAGTTTCAGTGGAAGCTTTTAACTAAACAAAATTTCCCTATGAAACAACAGTTTAAAGTAAATAATTGATATATAATAGTAGAAGGTTCATACATAAAACAATTTCATTATTATTTTAAGAAATCTTCTCATATTTTGGGTTTGGAAATCTGTTTAATTTGTACTTAGGATAGGGAAATCTGTTTAATTTGTACTAATAGGTCATATAATGAGACTATATATAGAGTATAATTGTTGGAATATATTTTGTAATTTTCATTAACTCTTTCATGTGCATTTCTGATGTTTTTGTTGTAATCATCATTCCACTTCATATCACTGCTCAAACAGAATGAGGAATGGTTTTAATAACATATGTTATGTGGTCATTGCTTGAGCATTTTATAGTAAATTCAACTTTTATTTCTCACATTTTTAGTAAATGACAGAATGAAAGAAAATCAAAATTATTATATAGAGACTATTTGGAAATATGAATGCTGACCAGTTTTAGTTAGTTGTTGTTGACATCTATAATGAATATAATTTTATTCTCACAGCTACTTTAATGTTTAAATTTGTTTTCCTTATAAGTTTTTACCTTGCAGGCAAAAATAAATTCATTTTCATCTGCTTATTAATTAATTATTGATGGTGTGAGACTTTGTATATTACTTATATATGGTAATTGAAAAGTTCTATTATTTCAAAATATATAACAAAACAATTTGCACTGCATATTTTAATGCTACACACTTCACACATTTAAAATGTTTCTTTGAAGGCAGTTATTTTAAAAGAGTTGCATTATAAGCTACACTTTGTCAATTAACACTAAACTGATACAAATGGTATTTTAGTTAAATTACCTGTAAAATTCACATTCAAACTTTAATATCAAATTCAGCATTGTGAATATATTTAAGTAGAACCTGCTGAATTGTTATGTTGGAGTTAATGTAAGTGGATATTTTGAGCCCCTTATGCCATTGTTAGAAACAAATGGCCTGCAAATTTTCACCAAATTTTGCCATAAATATGTATGTAAGCTTTTAAAATTTTCTGTAAAGAGTGTAAGCAAATAATGTTATCAGATTATATATATATGTCAACAGATGGCATTCTACCAAAAACACCGTCAAGCGTTTGTTTACATAAATGTCAGAGCATGCATTCACTATCTCTAACTTTAATTCCACTTTCAGATCATGATCACTGGTGATAGCAAATAGCTTGAAATCATGATCTGAAAGTGGAATTAAAGTTAGAGATAGTGAATGCATGCTCTGACGTTTATGTAAACAAACGCTTGATGGTGTTTTTGGTAGAACGCCATCTATTGACATAAATACAAGCATTAGCAAGTTTTTAACTTGTTTTTTGTTTTTCATATATATATATATATTTGTAAATTAATTAATAAATGGGATTACCATCATATATACAAACTTAAATCTACAGACAAGGTGTATTGATGTGTAGTAATCATTCAGACACAGTTCTGCAGGCTGAATGCAAACAATAGCAAATCTATCCAAACTATCACTAATCAAAAGAAAAGCCCTCTTGTGATCAGTTTCTCACATTGTTATGTATGAGCTAGTAGCTGGGCATTATAACTATAAGAGTTGAGATATGATGTATAGAAGCATTTCTTACATTCCAACTAATATTAAGACTCTCTCATCAGCAAGTCATGTACATAAATTTAATATTTTTATAGGTTAATATAGATATAAATAAAATTAGTAAATGGATAGCCTGGACAGGTTTGCTATTGTTTTCATTCAGCCTACAGGACTGCATCTGATTGGTTGCAGCATATCAATACATTTTGGCTGTGGATTTAATTTTATTTATATAATGGTAATCCCACCTATTAATTACTTTACATCTATATTAATCATTAAAAATAATATATATATATATATATAACAAAATAAATGTCCGCTAATATCAATAATACAATAACAAAACTTAAATATATTCCAAACAACGGTAAACAATTTATAATACAATATAAATAAAAATTCAATAAAAACTCATAAAGAAATATTTTCGATTATATTCATAATCATTTTCAACTCAACTTTCAAAATGGAATCATCTATTACCAACCGGAAACACATGTCGATTTAAATATCCCACAATTCATTAATCCTAACATTTGCTGACTGTCTATTTATTATCGTATTTTTATACCTACTAATAAAAACTGCCTCTTTAATTTTTCTTTTTTCATTATCTCTCTCTTGTCCTAAAATTTTTATTTTATTTATATCAAAATTAAACTTAAAATTACAATTTCTATCATGATCATAAAAAACAGATTCAGTATATAACTTGACTTCATTACTATTATCATTACATATCTGTACATTTTTCAAAACTCTTTTATATAACAATTTATGTTCTTTAATTCTTTTCTCTATATTACATCTAGATTCCCCTATATATGATAAGTTACACCCACAAAAAATTCTATAAATTATATTACTCACGTTATTTTTTTCTAACTTATCTTTTGAATTATTAACCATTCTATTTAAATGGTATATATAATGTTTCTTTTTATGGATCAGGTAATTTAAATAGAATGGTTAATAATTCAAAAGATAAGTTAGACTCATGTTATTTTTTTCTAACTTATCTTTTGAATTATTAACCATTCTATTTAAATTACCTGATACATAAAAAGAAACATTATATATACTATTATAAACTTTTTTCATAAGTTTATAATGGTATATATAATGTTTCTTTTTATGGATCAGGTAATTTAAATAGAATGGTTAATAATTCAAAAGATAAGTTAGAAAAAAATAACGTGAGTAATATAATTTATAGAATTTTTTGTGGGTGTAACTTATCATATATAGGGGAATCTAGATGTAATATAGAGAAAAGAATTAAAGAACATAAATTGTTATATAAAAGAGTTTTGAAAAATGTACAGATATGTAATGATAATAGTAATGAAGTCAAGTTATATACTGAATCTGTTTTTTATGATCATGATAGAAATTGTAATTTTAAGTTTAATTTTGATATAAATAAAATAAAAATTTTAGGACAAGAGAGAGATAATGAAAAAAGAAAAATTAAAGAGGCAGTTTTTATTAGTAGGTATAAAAATACGATAATAAATAGACAGTCAGCAAATGTTAGGATTAATGAATTGTGGGATATTTAAATCGACATGTGTTTCCGGTTGGTAATAGATGATTCCATTTTGAAAGTTGAGTTGAAAATGATTATGAATATAATCGAAAATATTTCTTTATGAGTTTTTATTGAATTTTTATTTATATTGTATTATAAATTGTTTACCGTTGTTTGGAATATATATATACAATGATTAAACTCTTCACTAATATGTAATCAAAAAAATTAATTCATAGTATTTCTGATATGTAATTTATGATATCATGTGCTATTGACTTAATGGAAAAAAAATCTAATGAATAAATCGCCATTTATAAGGTATGCTAGAGATTTCAGTGCTTGTATTTTCCCATGAGAAATAAATAGTAGTCCAATTTTAAAATTGAATACCATATATATGTATGTTTAATTATGGTCATATTTAAGTATTATAACATTTAGTAAACAATTATGAAATTTAGATAGAAAGTCAAATTGTCAGACTGTCATTTTAGTTGAATAAATTCACGGGTTTTATATCTCTACCTCATGTAATGATTAAGGTTTTAGTTCACCAATATATATATACAGAAAAAGAGGATAGTAAAGTCTTTTTCATTAGATTGACAGCTTACAAGGTTATAGAATGAAATTCAGAATAGTCATGAAATAATTTTACTTATTATATACATAAAATAGAACTAGTTGTATATTAATAGCTAAAATTCAAATATAAGAACAGATTTTATCAGTGTCACATAACATTAGATTCAGAAATATTACAAGAGTTATTGTCATTTATGTGCTTAATAAATTATGCTCCCCCCCTTAAGGATATATGCCTTTTAATTATTATAGTTAAAAAAATCCAAAATATTTCCTACACAAAATATGAAAATACCTACAAACTTACCTATGAATGTTGTAGTTTCTTATATATTTATTAAAATAAGTATAGGGGATTTGAACTCAGATTTTCAAGTACCCTTCAAATATCCACACTATCTCATACAACTGATACATATGATCACACACATGTAGAAAAGATAAATAATCACTTATATATGTATTTTGTGCTAAAACAGCACTCATCAGTTGGTCCAGATTATCATTTCCACACATATATATATAATCTGTGCTCAGTTTATATTAAGATAGCAAATCTTCATACTTTAATGGACAGGCTTCAATCTATTCCAACCTCCAACTTTTCAGCCATCCATATCATTGAAAATCTGATGATAAAAACCCAAATCCCATGCTGATGCCAATATTATTGACATGCCCATGTTGACCTCAAATCACTCTGACCCCTCATGTATATGACCTTATTATACTTGAGGTCAACATGGGCATGGCAATAATATTGGCATCAGCATGGGATTTCATCATCAGATTTTCAATGATATGGATGGCTGAAAAATTGGAGGTTGGAATAAATTGAAGCCTGTCCATTAAAGTATGAAAATTTACTATCTTAATATAAACTGAGCACTGATTATATATGTGTGTGGGAGATGATAATCTGGACCAACTGATGAGTGCTAGTTTAGCACGAAATATGTATATTGATGGTTATTTATCTTTTCTACATGTGTGTGATCATATGTATCAGTTGTATGTGCTAGTGTGGATAGTTGAAGGGTACTTGAAACTCCAAGTTCAAATCCCCTATACTTACAATTAAGTTCCTCTGTGAAGAGTGCCTGGTTTTCAAATATTTATTTATATATTTATTATTAAATAGCTTACTTTTTGACATTAGTGAACTATATTTTAAGTTCAAATCTTAATAAGATTGTGTTAATTAATAAATATGGTTAGAAAAATTAAACTAAAATTAATAACTTTATCACTTGGTTCTGTAACATTATTGTCAATATTTTTATCAATTATAAAAAAATTATTTAATGAAACGTTTTTTTTTTTTTTTTTTTTGTGGTTCTAATTTACGTTTTTGTTCTCTGAGTTGTACACCAGATAAAGATTATCTTTTGGTTTCTGACACGATAAAATATTCATTTACAGAATTATTATAAAGTTATGCAAAATAATAGATGTAAATATAAGTACATTTCATTAGAACTGGTATTGAAGTGCAATGTATTCCTAAATTTAATAAGAATGTAAGCTTGTTTATAAAAGGCATAGTAATAAATATTTAAGCTGTAAAAAACATCTCAAATAAGTTATAGTACTTAAAAATAATATTTCTTTCAATTGAGTTTATAATGACTTATTAATTACAAAAAATAGTGGTTCTCTAAAACTCTATAACTATTTATATTAACATAAAAACAAAATAAATAAATATAGTCGACAGGTCAAGATTAACAATAACAAACATCAATATATAAAGCAGATATTAGCGCAATTTAAAACATTTCTTAAAGCAAATAGAAAATATATAAATTTGTCTGCTTCTTGATTTCAATGCCCACATTGAATGGTGGCTCTGGTTACATTATTTTAGTAGTGCTAACTTTGAAATGAACAAAAGTCTGAATAAAGCAGCATGTTTATAATTTATGTTCATTTTATAGGTTGCGCTGCTGAAATAGTGTAACGTTAGTTAGGTAATACCGAGAAGATGCGTTATATATATATATATTGTGCCCTTTTATATGGGTCACCATTTAAGTTTTGTGCTAATCTAGTAGAAAATTTTAAATTTAAGAAGTATTTTAAATGTGTGATGTTGACTTTGCTTGTGGTAATGTTACCATAAGTTTAATTAAAGCAATCTATGAGTATTTGATATGTGAATTGTGTTGATATTGAGAGGATATTTAAAAATGATGATGATTATGATGTAATACTGCATTAATAAATTTAATGACAAATGTTTAAAGCTAAAGTATTTAAAAGACAAGTTAAAATTAGACCAAGATATTTATTTAGTTTAAAATATATGTTAAAAGTGAATAGAAATATTTTAAATTATAAGTACTTAAATTGAGATTAATATTTGATTTTAATCATATCAAATAATTATTTTAAAAACTGATGTAATATTATATTTATTTTTAAAAATAAGTATTTGTTTTAAAAAAGCAATTGTTAAGTTATTTTTAGATTATGGGAAGCATTTCTTGTATTGTAAAGACAGATGTTAATTAGAGATACACACACACATGCTTGGAAGCTTTCTCATAAAGTTGCAAAAACTATTTTAAAATTATGTTGTTAAATTTATAAATAATACGTGATTTATCACGAGATAAAAATAAAAGATATTAATGTAGAATATTAAATCTGATTTTTAAAAATATTGTCTTAAAAATATAACGTATTTAAAAAGATTTAGTTTATTTTAAATGATCTTATAAAAGTTAAGATTTAAATCAAGTGAGAAAGAATATTTTAAAAAAATGTTTGATAGATTTGAATAAACGATAAAGATTATTTTTTAAAAAATGTAATAATATTAAATATTAAATAAGTCATTATTTTATTTTTAATAGTGTGTTAGTAAATATGTAAATAAGCTAGAAAGTTTGATTGTTTAAATGTACCAATCAGATAAGGAGTTTCTGGTAGTATAAAAGCTGGATTCAATTGTTGAGGGGGGCTCTCTGTAATTAAATTTCTAAGTTAATCGTGCTATTGAGAAAATAGCTAAGTAAATTTAAAAACGCTCTTAAAATCAGTGTTAAAATCATAAGAGTGTTATTGTATATAATTTTATAATTTTTAAAAATGATAAGTATGCAGTAGAAACTTAATAATTCCCTATTGGTCTTCTCAATATCGAAACTCAATTTATGTACAAATAATCATGGAAACATCACGTATTGTAGAAATATATCAGAAATTTTACGCTAGAAAAATAACAGACGCTGGATTAGTACATAAAACCATGAGATGGAGAAAAGTAGTATTTTGGACTATAAATAGTATTAAAAGTTTAAATTACTATTGTCTATTATAAATAGATATTTAAAAGAAATATGAATACTTCTATAGAAAGAAAGTATTTTTGCAGATTTTTAAAAAAATAAAATGTATATCTTAAGTAAAGATATAAGAAGTAGTAATTTTAATAAATATATGCCTTGTTAAGTCTTTGTGCTTAAAGGACTAAATATTGACGATTTGAAAAGGCAAATATATTATAAATATGATTATTTAAAATCGTAATATAATAAAATTATTATATTGAAGTAATCTAAAACGCTGGACATTATAGATGGAGAAATAGATTCTTACCTAAGTATGTTGTTTGAAAAGTGCATAAGTAATACATGGACGTCCAAACCAAGCAAGCCAAGTTGATTAAAATAATTTAATGAAAATAATATACAAACTATAAATTAGTTTAGAAATAATAACTTTAAAGATAATATTTCATGAAGAACTGGATCCAGAAAGAACTTATAAACTATTTTTTAATTTTTATTTTTGTTTTCTTATGGGAACTTATTATTTTTTTTTAAAAATAAACGTTATAATTTTTTTTATATAAACTTTCAAGAAACACGTGATACAACGGAACAGGAAATAGTGTTCTATTGACTTTATACGTAGGATATTTGTTAGAACTTTTATGGTAGAACAAAAGTCGTCGCTGGAATACGTAATATAATCTTTTATTTTATTTATTTAACATAAAATTTAAAATATTATTAAACTATTAAAAGTAGGTTAGGTACATTTATTAAATAATAACTTAAAAATAATATAATAATTAATTACATAAATTTATTTTATAATTAATATAACACGGAATAGTCTAATGAATGTTTATGAGTGTAAATGTGAATGATTCTTATTTTATGAAGCTGCAAATTCCGAAGAATGCTGGATAGCAGATTGGACATTATTATTATTATGGTAAAAACATTGTATAATGATTTTAATGAATTTAATATTTTTTTTTAGATCAACCAAATATTATGTTTTGTGGAATGAATGTATAGATATTTTAAGAAAACACATACATTATATTGGCAACGAACTTTATTAAAATATGCATAAGTTTTAATCTATAATATCAACATGATACAACATTACGTAAGAAGCTTAGAAATAATTATATGATTCTTTCGTAAATAAATTTTGATATTTTATTATGTTACAGTATTAAAGTTATATTTATTATTTATCTAAGTAATTATTTTTATTTTGCAAGTCAGAAAGGGATTTTTTAAAAGGAAGTCTATTTTATTTTTATTTTATTAGATAAGTTAAGTTACGTTATGGGTAGAAGCTTATATTTGGATTGAAGTTTATTAAGTATAGACAATGTAGTATAGGTAGTTTAGATAATGAATATTTTATTTAAAATTGATGTTTATTTTCCGGAAATTTTAGATAAGTTTTAAATATGTTTTATAGATAGAAATTTATTAGAAAGGATTAAAATAACACATAAAGTAAAGTAATAATTTTATATAGAAAAGAATCATAAAATTTATCTAAGGTAATGCTTTATGAATTTGAAATTGATAAATTATTTAAATAATAGTATTTGAACAGTACAGGTATGTAATACATATTTGATAAAACATATAACAGGAATTACATTAAGTAAAGTATAAGTACAGTCAATTATTTGTTTTACATTACAAAGATACATTAATTTTATAAAGCTATTAAGTAATGCTAATAATAAAGTAAATATATGATGATACATTATAAATGGTAATACTTAATTAATGTAGCTATTTAATTAGTAGAGCTTCATGGTTTACACATGCTACATAAATAATTTTTTGACATATATTATTATTTGTAATGGAAGTTTATTAACATTTATTTTAAATCTAAGTTTTGAAAACATACTATGATATTATTAGTATAGTAATTGAAGAGTGTATAATTGCTTGTTAAGCATATGAATTAGTAACAGTATAAACTTCTTGTATTTGTAATTTCTTATTTTATTTAATTTATTTTCCTAAATTCTAAAACTGTAAATAGTGTAAATAAATTTTTATTTGAAGTTATTGTAAATAAATTTGTTAATTTGTTTTAAAAGTGTGTCGAGTTTTCATTATTTTTACCACAGCATTTTGACATCAGATGATTTGAAATAAACATAATATTTGCACCAAAAATGAATTTGTTATTATTATTTAGAAATGAATACAAGATTTGCTTAACATTATTTTATAAGAATTGATTGACATGAACATAAATATTACAATGGTCATAAGATGATTATAATACACATTATAAGAATACAGTATTGTTTAATGCCACAGATTATTAAGTATAAGATTTTGATTTATTCTAAAATGAATATACCATGTGAAATAAAAGATATACATAGGATTGTTTATTCATTTAATGATTGTTTATATAATAAAGATAGATGAGATTAAATTACATTCCAAGATTAGTATTATTTATTATTATTATTTAAATAAGTTAGGTGTATTTAAGTTTGATATAAAATCCCACATCATACTTATTTACATGAGTTATTATTATTTTAAAACATCTTAGAAGAACCTGAGATTATTTAATTATATTTTAAGTTAAAAGTTAGGAATTATTTTAGTATTATTAAAGATAATTTATTTCATTTAAAAGTCATAAGAATGCTATAAATGTAGTGGTAAGATAATAAGATAGTGGTAGTATTCTTATGCCATTGAGACAGTATCTTGGGAGATATTGACTCAGTGTAAATCTGCTTATTACTTTGTAACTTTACTTCACAGTCTCATAATTTTATTAAATACTTATTTAATTAGTATAATCTAGAACTATATTGATTTTGATGATTGATAATAAATTTAATTAAGATATAATAATAGAAAAGTATATTAAGGATAGATATGTAAATTTTAATTAAGCATAATAATGTAACTGAGCTAGTTGTAAACTATTTTACATATCAAGAAGTAAGGGTACAATATATATATCGATTATCAAGCCCAATACACTTCCTATAACTTTTTGTTTAGTATATAGTCCATTAATGGACGTAGTAAACGTTATGTTGTAAATAATTTTTTTGTATAGTTTCCAGTTAACGTTAGTTTTTGATAATTTCTGTATATATAAATATCTGATGTGAGGTTATAGTTCGATAAATTTTAATGATATTCTATTCGTAAATAATGGTCAATTATTCTATTATCACTAAAACATACAATGTTAGAACACATAAAACTGATTTGTTGTCTCTTTAGAAGTAACAAACCAGCTTTTCAAAAACATGATATTATATTTATTATTTTAAATCATTTTCTAATAAAGTCTAGCAAATATAAGAAACAAATTTTATTTATTATTATTATTTTTTTTCATGTGTCATAGCATCGGCCGGGAAGCGAACCCGCTAACCCGGAACAACTGCTTGTAAGGCGGCTGTTCTGACCTCTCGACCACCAACGTTTGACACAGTTTATTTTTAAGATTATTACAAAAAAAAAAAAAAGAATATATTTTTGTTTTTAACAAGTCCATTAAAAATATATTTTACGTCTTACTTTTACTGTAGTTTGCCGCAATTTCAAAACTCTATACTTATACAAGGATCTTTATAAAGCATTATTTTCATTTATTTAACTAAATAGTTACCAATTTAAATATATATATATATAAAACTTTCTTTATTGTCCATGATGAGTTTGCCTAAAGGGATGCTTTTCTAAAGCTGTATCGGCATCTTTTAAGTTAACAATTAGCCTATTAAATTAAAAATGTGCAAGTTATCCTCTTGTGCTTAATGAACAATCAGCTAGACTTTTTAAAATGAGCAGTGAATACAGCAAAGGAAGTCATTACATCGTTACAAGAGCTGTCTTTTGCAGGTGAATAACTCCAAGAAAGAGAGTTTTAGCATCAATGAAGTTGGAAGAATGGACAAAGTTGAAATAAGTAATAATGACTTTATTTGAAAGATCACAATAAAGCTAAACATTAAAAAAATTGCTTTCATTAAATTAAATTTTTAAAAAGTTATAATAATTATAGAATCATGAAATAACTATAATTAAAATCAAAAGTTAAATATATATGCGTGTGCGTATGTATTTAATAATACATTTTTCGTGTACTTGAGAAATTTAAGTAAACTGAAATTTTGTTTCAGGTGGCTTGTAATCAACCCAACTAACTATACAATTGTTGGTGAATAAATGGATATCTACAGAGCCGGATTTACACCCAAACTAAGTGAGCGATAGTTTAGGGATCTCAGTGGTTTAACATCTTTTTTTTCCTTATTAAAAATTAATAAAAATATCAAATATGTTTCCCTTCAAAAATTTTCAACTCATTTTAAAATATATTAAATACGCTTATATATAGTTTCAGCGTTACAATAGATGGTTCAAATACAGAAGCAAGATTTTTTTCTATCATTAGCATTGTTATACTGACAATGATAGTGCATTAAATATTAATTACACACTACTTCTGGGAATCCAGTGCATCAAATCGTGTCTGATTCTGGAAAGGGTCTCACAAATTTCAAGTCCAGCTCTAAGTATCTAAATAATTATATATATATATAATTTGAAATACAGGCATATTTCATACATTTGGAGTTTAAAAGTAATTATAGGGGATTTGAATACAGACTTTCAAGTTACTTTTAGCTATCCAATCTATCTCATACAACTTATACACGCACATGTAAAAAAATACATAATCTCCAATAGATGTATTTCAAGCTGAACTAGCACTCATCAGTTGATTCTGATCATCATTATCTACCATATCTCCCAAACATATATGTGGGTAATGATGATCTGGACCAACTATGAATGTTGGTTCAGCATGAAATACATATATTAGAGATCATTTGTCTTTTTCACGTGTGTAACCATGTGTATCAGATATATGAGATAGAGTAGAAAGCTGAAGGAAGCTTTTAAAGTTGGTGTTCAAATCCTTAATTATATATATAGAAAGAGACAGAAAGTGAAAGAGAGTGAGAGGGAGAGAGAACATAAAAGAGAAACATTCTACAACTTTCATTGGTTGTAAGGTGATTATGTTTATGAATAATAGTTTTGCTTTTATATTACAAATATCAATGGACATAGGAACAGCTTTTCACTAGAAACATTTAATTTAAAGATGTTAATTGTTTAGATAAGTAACATCTACTGCCTAACAACTTCATTTAGCCAAAAAGAGTTAACTATATGCATTCTATTAATTTTAACATCCCCTTAATAACAATAGTTTATATAATATTAAAAATATATTATAGTATTTAGAAAAGAATAATCTTCCGATGTATTTACCATAAGAATAATTTGCAATATATATTTTTAGACTAAACTTACAATAAAAGCTTCTTACATATCAACATCAGTCAAACAAAAACTGGACCACTGTTGTAAGGTGACTAACTTAAAATATTTTGTGCTATTCATATAATCCTACCAAGTACCCAGTCATATTTATTAACCCTTAAACCGCTAATTAAATCATTGGTTGTATGAGGTAAAAATAAAATCTTTTAATTGGCCAACTCACAAACTGAAGACAAAGCCTATTGTTAAAACATATTCGCCTATAATATTAAATTCAACTCAGATACATTTATAAAAAGTATATAATTAATTTTTCAGGTCATGAAGAAAACGAAAGTTCTTTCAAAAATAAATTGCTATTTATTTATTCTAAGATATTCTATATCGGCAACATAAAAGTTATAATGTAAACAAAAAGATCGACTTTTACGTTATAGAAAAGTAAATATTTCTTTTTACTACATCTTCAATATATTTACTTAAATCTTCAATATTTTTCGAAAATAATTTTGTTTTTTTATTATTCTCTCTGAAAATTATGTTTAATTTCCATAAATATTATTTAATAATAATTTAAATCGTATTCGAAATGAAAATCTCAGCGTTTTTCTTTATTTTCTTTGATCAGGCAGTTTCTTTGTTCTTTCCAGCCAATCAGAATGTCTTTTTCGGCTGAGAGCATGCTAAGAACCAATCACAAATAATGTTCCTTCTTTGTTTAGGTTTAAATGCGTTTTTTTTTATTTTTTACTTCTAAAATAAATCGGAAGATGTCACCATCGTACAGAACTTTTAAAAACGAATTCAATACGTATTTAACGAATTTTATCGTATAAAAACGAACTGAGTTAGAGTGATTTTAGATGTCGACGAGGAGTCTCGTCGAGCGCGGGAAAAGGGTTAACACACACACACAAATAAAGTTTTATTTAATGATTTATTTTTAATAAACCTTCATATACATTAAAAATATTTTAAAGATGCTAGCAAGGTCATCTGTGAAGTCATTAACCCAATCAAATATAGCAAGTAAAATTAATGCAATTATAAGATAGCATTTCAAAAAAGTATAAATAAATATTTAATTTTCATCAATATTGGAAAGTTTCACACTCTTAAGTTCATGTTAATTAATGAAGGGAATCACTCTGCATATATATTATAAACCAAATAGCTTTAACTGGGATTTAAATAAATAAACAACTACAAATAAATTTTAACAAATCAGTAATAAATTTTCCTACTAAATTAAACTTTCAAATTACTACAATATAAGGTTGAATTTTTATGTTATATAATAATTTAATGTTTTTTTATTTATTTATTAAGCAAATATATTGATTGGATTATTTAAAGATGTCTGGAGAGTTGATATATATATATATATATATATCAACTCTATATATATATATATATATATATATATATATATATATATATATATTGTAACCTAGTGTTATTGACACTTGGTTTACTTGGCATTATTTCTGCAGGAAAACAATGCTATTCTTTAAAGAAATAAAAAGATAAAATAACAATAGTAATAATTGATTAATAAAGTATGCTATTCACTCACTTTGGCATGTTTTGGGGAATAACTAATAGATTTAGTAATGCAATATCATTTTTAAAAAGAACATGAATAATTTAATTAAGATATTAATAATTAAAGCAAATTAATATAGTATAAAAACAAATATCATAAACAGTAATTGATTTTGGATGGGTAGAGGGGAAGAAGAGATGAATGTCTTATCATAGAGAACAATAACTTCTGGTAATTCCATTTGTAGAAAATGAGTTATAAATTACTGATAATTATCATTAATTAAATGTATTTATTATTTTTTTTTATTGTCAAATCACTTTGTAATCTATTTAAATAATACTAAAACTATATGATTGTAATAGGTTTTTCCTTTCTTTTGTTTATGTTATAATCAAATGATTATTTTTCTGGAAGAGGTCGCTAAAGTCAAGATCATTTTTTTGAAAAAAAAAAAAATAATATAGTCTGCTTTTAGTTTTCAAGGAAGGAACAGTGCTGAAATTTGGTAACTCAATTTTTTCATTTTATTTTGCAGAAATAAATGTAATCAAAGTAAAATTTTAATAATATAATGCGTGGCTAAAGTTTTTTTTTGATAAGATATCCTGATTTCCTGTGCCATCTACCTATTTAAAAACCTTTTATACTTAAAATTTTATTGTCTCGCGCTAAAGTTAAAAAATGACAGATGTAACTAAAGGATTCACGAAAAATTATATTATATCTAAATTAAGGAAAGGAAGCGATTTCCAAGAAAAAATTAATTATTTATTAACTTTATGTCATTTATTGATATTTTCTTGGTATAGAAAGAAAAAAAAAAATAATTGAAAGAAATATTTTGAAACCAAGAAAAATCAACTAGAAACATTTTCGTGCTCTTTCTAAATATTGTCTGCCTTTACAAGTAATGTAGTTACATACGTTAAAATATGTTTTATTCACCAAGAATTGTCTGGAAATAATAATAATGATAAATAAGATTAAATTATGCACCTGTATATTTTTTTCTTTGGAAAAAAATATAAACTTTCTCAGAGTAAATATAGGAAGAGTTATATAGGGGCATTCTTACGGAGAAGTTACCGTTAAAAAAAAAAAAAAATTATAATTCCTAAACTATGAACAAAACCAAATATCTTAGTGACTTAATGACAAAATAAATGATATATTATATTATACATCAGTTGGAATTATTAAAAACTTCCTGTACACATAAATTGACTGCAGTTATTATCATAATAATCTCTCGGAAAATTGTGCATTTTCGTCCATAAATAAGCTAGCTAATAATTATACCTATCATCAATAAAAAAAAAAAAACAATTGTGTGTGTTTATCATATATAATAAAATATTCGTCTATGTTTGAATATTTTTTTTTTTTTGGATCCCAAAATTGTAGTAGTTTAATTCAAGTGAGAATTAATCTTCAGTTCTGCTATATTTTCTTTTACCTGATTTATTAGAAGCACGAAATAAAAGAAAACTTTTATTTAAAGAAAATAATAAAATGCGTTTATTGTTTTAAACATGCTTCGTGAAATACGACTGGATAAAACTCTTCACCTGGACAAATCGCTCACAGAAAAACATTTTTCTAATGAGATAATAGGCATTTGTTAATTAAATAATACTCATATTTAAAATTATACGTATGAATAAAATTTGTATCATAACTTAAGTTAGCATTAAGTTAAATGTAAGATGATAAGTGTAACTTCTGATAACTGGCCTATAATTAGAATAGGTTATCCCATTAAAGACCATAAACAAAGTAAATGTATTAGAAATAAATTTAATATTTTGCGTATTGCATATGATTGGATTAATCATTAAAAAAAAAAAAAATAGTTAGTCAATAATTTTGAATAAAAGCTTCTACAAGGTTACCAAAATTTAATAAACAATGTATTGGTAATGAAATGTACTTTTAGTTAATCAATCCATATGATTGCATACAGGAGAAGTAGTAACCTCTAGTCCATAACCAAAAGAGTATACAGATTAATGTCAGTTATATTTTATATTTTGTATTACTATGGGATTATTGAATACATGTTCATATATTTTTTTGTGATAATAATAAATTATAGTCTTGTTAAAATTTGTTGTAGATTCATTTTTTTGTTTTTATATGCTAAATATAAGTGTTTGCACAATATTTGCAAAACCTTTTCTTGAGTCCGAAATCATTCCAAATTCTTAAAAACTTAATATACCAGATAAATAAAGTTAAGCAGATCGGAATATGTCATTATATTTTAGTTTAATGATAATTATTTATGGAGTTGAAAACTTAAGACTAAATTGATTCCCAAACCATTAACTTTGGTTGCACATTATTCCATTCCCATTTAGTTAAATTGTCTAAGTAATAAATCTTAGTTATATTATTGTGTTGTCATGGATGATGGAAGGACACAAAAAGCACCCTTGTCTTTTTATTATTCTGACTGAGATTCTGAAAAAAAAAAAAAAAGGCTGTGTTATTCAAAATTATACGTCATTATTGAATAGAATTATCATCTCTTTAAATAATATAGCAGTTGATATGAGAGATGAAGACACATTGAATTTAAGTAAAATAAATGTTTCCTATAGCCGACCAGAATGCCAGTCATATGCGACAACACAATACTGCCGAGCATTTCCTTACATGAAACAAAGAACCCTGAGATTAATATTATTATAATTATTCTTTAAATTAATAAGTGATCAATTATTGTTGTTATTACAATCGTGGCATGGCTTAAGAGAATTGAATGTACAATTGTATTATATGAAAAGTATTTTAGATCATATTGGCAAATTAATGGATATGTTGCTTTATTTTGGGTTGCCTTAATTTCCAACAACCTGAAAAATTGGTGTCAACAAGTGCAGACAAAATAACCTAATACAGCTCAGAGTATGATTAGTGTCTAAGTGCAAACTAAACTAATAAATACATACAGCTAAAAGGAGAATATATTTTATTGGGTTAGAATATATATATATATAAAAATAAAGACTTAGAAATCCAATAAATAATATAATATTTCAACCAGAGGACTGGTTTTTTTTTCTTTCTGATGAAAACCAGTCCTCTGGTTGAAATATTATATTATTTATTGGATTTATAAGTCTTTATTTTTTTGTTTTTATATGTATTTCCTTTGGTTAGTTTGTTATATATTAATATTTTGATATATATATATATATATATATATATATATATATATATATATATATATATATATATATATATATATATATATATATATATATATATATATATATATATATATATATATATATATATAGTCCAGACATTTCACTTCTTTTGAACAGTGAGGGTGCCACTAGGCTACTGTCAACCTAGAAAATTTGATTTACATGATCAAAACGTTGATAATGATAAATATAAATGCTGCCAGCTAGACCCAGGGAGAGAAAGAAATTTTGAACATTGTTCAGACAATTAAAGAACAGGACACAGAAACAAATGTTAGCCAAAAACAAATGTAATTATTAATAATTTTAAAGTATTATTAAATTCAAAAAATTATATTAGTCAAACAAAATATGAAAGTTTGACACAAATTTCCTAACTTTCTTTGTCAGACAATACAAGTGAATATTGCTTTATCAAATATTTCAGCAGATAATTTTGTTTTCTTACCTTATAAGAATCTTCCTGCTATCAATTTATCCACTTTTCAATTTTTATTTTCCTTTATTTAGAGATTTATATAAAAATGATCTTGTATGGAAGTCAATGAACAGTGTGAAGCGAGCTTTCCTTAACCCTGTAAAACAATGGTACAAAACAAGGATGTCATATGGTCTGAAATATTCCTAAGAAATCTTATTATAATATGATTTTTAAGATTAACTTTATAAAAGCAAAAAAAAAAGATTATGATTTTATATAATCTGAAATATAGAAAAACAAAATCTCCAAGCTTAAGAAAAACATATATAATCGTTAAATCACTAGCCAAAAGAAATATGGTTTGCAGGAAACACAACAAAATATGGAACAGGTGAGATAAAAAAAAAAGTACTATTATCTGCCAAAGTTTTTAATAACAAATAATAATAATAATAATAATAAAGTTTTTAATAACAAATAATAATAATAATAATAATAATAAAATTGATTATAAAATATTAACTCACATTACAATCTCTGACAAAGTAACAAAAATTGAAATCTTGAATTGATTCTTTACAATTTATAGGTTTTTTTTTAAAAAAAAATAAATGTAATAAAAAAAATATTTATAAATTACTAATATCAAATTTCATAACATATATTCATATTCTTTTCTTTAAATGTAAAGTTTAGAGATTTAAGCTCTGGTTAAAATAAAAACAAAATTTTTCAGTCACCTTTGGGGATTCAATTTTGATTACTGATTAAGTCTAGTAGTGTGTTCAAAGTCTTAGTTCTATTGGGGTTACATTACAATGGTTTTAACCATTCCAAAATGCAGCATTTTAACATTTTCTGATGTTTTTCTTTGTCTCACACATCAATGTAAAATGATTATTGCTTTTCAGAAAATAATAAATTTGACTTCATTTGATAGATATTTGTGTTTACTACTGAAATAAATTTTAAATGTTTACATTTTGTTTCTGAAAATATTAAAAAAATTACATTGCAATCAAAACAAAGACTTTACACATCATTGTTTTTAGAAAGATTATTTTAAGTTAATAAAAACAATGAAATATTTTTTAATTCTTATTATTTTTAAACATTGAAATGAATAATTATTTATTTCTTTTATATCTAATGAATTATGCTTTAAAAATTTAAAGTTTCTGAATATTTATTAAGTCAAATAATTTTACTTTTGGGAAATATATGTATTCAAGCATGAGTGTGTGTGTGGCACAACTGTTCCCAAAAGCTATTAATACAAAATAGCTAACTAAAAATAATAAACTAGCTGAGTGCTTTCAAAGGATCTTGCCTTCATAATCATAGCTTGCTAATACATTTAATGATATGCAAATATGCTAATTCCATTTTTTGATAAAGCAAAGCATGTGTCCTTCCTATTTATGGCATCATTGTCTCTTGAGATGAATAAAGACACTTTGATTTTTCTTTTGAGGTCATGTCTCTCTCTCCACACAATTGTGAGATTGTCCAGAATTCACTCGTGGTGACTTGATGTCAAAATACAAAGAGAAAACAACCACTGCCATTATAGTATGGCCATCAAACCATTGGAAATCAGATGCCATATAACACCCTCAATCTAACACACCAATAGAACATAAATTATCTGGCCTAGCATCTTTTTTGCACAGAAACAGATTGCTGTGTAAAATTGAGGTAGATGCAAAAGCAAATGTAATAGAATACAGAGATGACCTATTGAATTTAGGGTTCAGGCAATCAATTGTTGACAAAATTTTTTTACATATACAGAATAAATGTCTTAACTCTCACACACAGGATAAACCCAGATTATTGCTTCCATATATATCCAATTTACACAAGAAATTGCATTCCATCCTTAACAACAAATATCAGCTTTGTTTTCGAACCCCTCCAAATTCTAACAATTTAATTAATAACACTAAAGACCAAACTCCACTTTTACAGACCCCCCCCACACCGTATATAATATTGCATGTTCCAACAATAATTGTAAAGGCACATATTATGGGGAAAGCAGAGCATCTTTGGCCACACGATTAGCACAACATAAATATTCATACAATAGAGCTCGCAACGATCCTTCTACCTATTCAGTTTTCTATCAGCACCAGAGCACAAGTCACCACGAGTGCATTCTGGACAATCCCACAATCATGTGTAGAGAGAGACATGACCTCAAAAGAAAAATCAAAGAGGCTTTGTTCATCTCACGAGACAACGATGCCATAAATAGGAAAGACACGTGCTTTGCTTTATCAAAAAAAAATGGAATTAGCATATTTGCATATCATTAAATGTATTAGCAAGCTATGATTATGAAGGCAAGATCCTTTGAAAGCACTCAGCCAGTTTATTATTTTTAGTTAGCTATTTTGTATTAATAGCTTTTGGGAACAGTTGTGCCACACACACACTCGTGCTTGAATACATATATTTCTCAAAAGTAAAATTATTTGACTTAATTGGATTATTACGTGTATGGAGAAACAAGTTGCTGACAGGCAGATATTAAAAATCAGGTTGTTGATTTGCAAACTACAGCAAAGAATAATTTTCTTAAAAAGATGTAAACAATTCCATGTATTTCCTAGATTTTGCAGCTTCAATATTAACTGAGCAGTATACAACTACAACAACATTTACTAGTAAATGAGAAAACATCTTTTAGATCTCATTATCAGAGGTTTCCAGAAGGTGTTGAAGAAACAAAGCAAGAGGAGCCACAGAATGTTGGCACATTTTCCCAAAAACCCATTTGTCATCTATCATTGCACAAAGTTAGAGAGGAAGTTGGCATTCAAATACAATAGGAAGTTTGTATTTCTAGCGCACAAGCAAGAATAACCATCCCTGATGACAATAAGCAGACATTCGTGAATCTAACACAAACAACACCCCCTAGTGAAGTAAAAGATGTGCTAACAAAAGGCCCCAGATTTGTTGGAGGGACATGGAAACAACCGGATATGGAATTAATAGCAGACATAGAGGCTGGACTCAACCAAGAACCTCAAAAAGATGAATATATAGCACAAATCAACACAGCAATAAGACATGCACCGTTAAAATCAGACACCAAACAGTGGGATATAAAAGTATAAACAACCAAGCAATTCTTTGAGTCAGAAAGAGTCACATGCATGTGTGAAGACAAGGGAAACAGATTTGTGTTGATGCACACACAGGAATACATAGACAAGATTAACATACAGATTAATAAGTTACAGTTTCATAAAATTGATCAGTTCAGCATTGCTAACAATAGAGATAAATTCATTTCATCCATCCTTAAAGAACATTGCAATAAAGCCTTCACAAAGTCAGAATATTACAGTCTAAACCCATCATCATTAGTGCCACCCAGGATTTTTGGAAGTGCCAAAATGCATAAAGACAACACACTGGTCCGATTAATGCTAGACTTCAGTGGAGTACATTATGCAAAGACAGCCAAGTGGGTGAACAAAAAACTCATCCTAATGTTGGGCTTTGGAACATACACTATCAATTCATCTGCACAGTTCATGTTCTCCATCAAAGATTTACAACTAAACCCAAACATCAAATTGGCCACTATGGATGTTTCTGAATTATATGGCTCTGTCAATAGAAACAAGTCGATCCAAATTGTCAGAGATGAACTTTTGACACAAAAAATAGCTCAACCTCAAGTAGATTTCATCCATGACTTTCTATGTTGGTTGGACAGCAACATTGTGGCATTTTTCAGAAACCAGTGGTTCTCCATGAAACAAGGCTGGCCTATGGGTTTACCACTGAGTGGTGTAGTTACCAGCATCTTCCTGAACTACTATGAGAGAAAAATCATACCTAGTCTAAACCCATCATGCTTTCTAGTATACACTAGATATGTGGATGACCTATTCATTGCTGCCACCTCTGAGATCATCACATGAATTAAAGCTGAATTGGAAACCAGCACAGCACTAGTTGTGAATGTCACAACTGAAGACACTCACCAACAAGTTAAATATCTTGATGTCAAAATACAAAGAGAAAACAACCACTGCCATTATAGTATGGCCATCAAACCATTGGAAATCAGATGCCATACACACCCCCAATCTCACACACCTATAGCACATAAATTATCCAGCCTAGCATCTTTTTTGCACAGAAACAGATTGTTGTGTAAAATTGAGGCATATGCAAAAGCAAATCTAATAGAATACAGAGATGACCTATTGAATTTAGGGTTCAGGCAATCCATTGTTGACAAAATTTTTTTACATATACAGAATAAACGTCTTAACTCTCACATCACACAGGATAAACCCAGATTATTGCTTCCATATATATCCAATTTATACAAGAAATTGCATTCCATCCTTAACAACAAATATGAGCTTTGTTTTCGAACCCCTCCAAATTCTAACAATTTAACTAATAACACTAAAGACCAAACTCCACTTTTACAAACCCCCCACACAGTATATAATATTGCATGTTCCAACAATAATTGTAAAGGCACATATTATGGGGAAAGCAGAGCATCTTTGGCCACATGATTAGCACAACATAATTATTCATACAATAGATCTCACAACGATCCTTCTACCTATTCAGTTTTCTATCAGCACCAGAGCACAAGTCACCACGAGTGCATTCCTGACAATCCCACAATCATATGTAGAGAGAGACATGACCTCAAAAGAAAAATCAAAGAGGCTTTGTTCATCTCAAGAGACAACAATGCCATAAATAGGAAGGACACGTGCTTTGCTTTATCAAAAAAATGGAATTAGCATATTTGCATATCATTGAATGTATTAGCAAGCTATGATTATGAAGGCAAAATCCTTTGAAAGCGCTCAGCTAGTTTATTATTTTTAGTTAGCTATTTTGTATTAATAGCTTTTGGGAACAGTTGCGCCGCACACGCACTCGTGCTTGAATATTTATTGCAAAATTGCGATATTTTTCTTACTCGTAAATATAAAGTAGATTGTTTACATCAAAGCTATTGTTCTAATTTGCTTCAGGCCATATTTACTTTAGCTGCTAATATAATGTTATATTTTTGAAAATAAAGTATTTCAAGTCAAAATAAGTTATTAATAATTTTTATTTCTTGATATCTAATAAATATAGAGCAAATTATTTTTAAAAAATATCTAAAAGCATAATAAATTTGCAAATAAACATGTTTTTGCATCAGTGGAAACTACAATGTCATAAAATGCCAAACATTTTACAGCCTTGGCAACATACAATGGTTGAACATGTCAGGGTGGGGCTTATGTCTATTGTATGAATGGGAATTTTGAATTTCCTGCCTTTTTTGCACACAATTGTTGGAAAAAATTATTACACTAAAATATACCCATTTTACACGCATTTTAACACATAATACTTATGAAAAAATTTCATTAGGGGGTAAATTTGCCAAAAGACGAAATAATTTGGGTCAACTTCTCATAAAGTTAAATCACAATTTATCTGGTTGGAAATACCAAGGTAATCTTTAAGATCAGTTTAAAACTAGTGCATTAAGATATGTTACTTATGTCACAATTGTGGAACTCCAGGGTCCATCTTGGAAGATATTTAGCATAACATACTTTTAATATGGTTCATCAAGGTAGATAGTTTCTGCATTATGATTGGATAGTAGCAATTCTCAGTATTAAGCATAGTTTCTTTAGCAGTTCTTAATTAGCAATTAGTAATTGGAAATTCAATCTCTTAGCAGTCTTGACTTCACAGTGCACAGCAAAAATAATTTTTGCAAAGCTAACTTTACTACATAATTAGCAAATATAAAAATATCTCACACCAGCAATCCACAACTAGAAAAAACATAATTTATAATCCTCTCATTCAAAAACACAGAACTTTTATATGCAATTGTTATCTCCCACCAGATGTTAATTAAAAGTTTTAACCAGTATTAATGTCCCATCTTTCATTAGATCTTAATTAAAAGTTTTAACCAGCTCTCTTTTTATATTGTGTTTTTACTTTTCAAATATCAATTTTAATCAATTAGAAAATGAGTTTCTGATTTTAATATAGATTAAAACAAACAAAACAAAACAAAAAAACTTACATCAATCAAAACTCATTTAAATGTTTTTTACAATTTCCATCTATAATCAAGTATGTGTGTTATGGCATGTGTATGGTATGGGTTATAGCACGTACTCTTAATAAAAAAAATACAAAATTTTTAAATACAATTTTCTTTTTTTAAAAAAAAATGTTTATAAATATACATGTTAGGTTGATTTCATGATGGTTGCATTTGAAGTGGATAAGATATCCGGTTCAATATATTAGTCAACATGGTTGATAGTAAATCTATTCTTGGTGTCGTATATAAGATTCATTGCACTTGAATAAAATTTATATGAATCAAAGTAAATTAAGTTTTAATGAAAGAGTTGAAGTTCATGTGAGCAGAGTTAAAATAGCTATAATTTAGTTTTGTATATCCATGAACTGAATTCAAATCATTAAATATTATTGTACAATGCGTTTTTTACAAAAAATAAAATAAAATAAAAGAAGGGTCTTCATAAATATGAGGCCATCAATATCATGAAAACATCTTGGCATTAAAGATAGGTGATTTTTTAAAGTGATTTATAGGATGGTTATTTTTGTTTTGTGTGTGTGTGTGTGTAAATAATGGCCATGAAAGAATTCTATTATAAATTTGTTTTCTTCTTCATATTCTAATGTTATATGATTTTTTAGTATATATATATAATAAACACTTTTCGCATTTAAAAAATGATTTCTCTTCTAAATGCAGTTCTAGTTTTTACATAATGACAAATGTTGTTACAATAAATATATACATGTTTGAGGAAACAAACCTCACAACTTTTCTACCTTCCTTATTTTACAATAGACTCTTTCTTTGAAATAAATGTTAAATTTTAATAATTTTTTTAATAAATATAATTATTAAAATATTTTTAAATTCATGAAAATTTCTGTTATTATTATTTTAGAAACATTTTAGGCAGATTTTAATAGATAGTGACCAGTGAAAATTATATACCGTAAATGCTTTTTGCATTTGAAAGAGAATTAGTTTTTTAAATGTAACTCTAGCTTTTGTATAAAGACAAAGCTGTTACAATAAATATATAAAAGTTTAAGGAATAAATTTCACAACTTTTCCTACTTTTCTTATTTTACATATTTAAAAATATTTCAACAATTACATCTGTTAAAAAATTATTAAATTATAAATATATATATTCTAACAGAGTATGTAAACAATTGTCAACTATTATGATAACAAGTCCTAACAATATTTATTATTTTGTGCAGCTAGGCTTTTGATGTAACATATCTTTATAGTTGACAATTGTCTACATACTTTGGTATGCTCTATTCTTATATATTATCTACAGTATATACATATTATGTAATTTATTTATTATATTGAATTTTTTAACATTAATTATATAAAAGCCAACAATGCAGTAATTGAACTCAGTAAAGCTTTTGGACACTAGCTGAGGATTTTGGCAAAGAAGTTTGGCAAAGAAGTATTGAAATAATATACCCAAGATTCCACTATAAACACTTATCTTTAATGTAAATATACTTTTGATACTCAATGATAATATTTATTAAATGTGTAAATTTCACTTCTGGAAATTTCATAACAAAATTTGCATTTAAGGTATTAAAAAGTATTGCCACAACCAGATTTGTTTAGTGGTTACTCTGGAAGTCAAGCCTCATGGATTAAAAAGTGATAAATTATAAAAAAATATGATTAAAGCATTTTGAAAAGATATCCAATAAAGCAAAAAACTAAGCTTAATAGAAACAAAGCTACATCACAGCAAATAACCAAAATACTGCATGATTAAAAACAATGTTTAGCTGCAACAAAAACATAATCACTATATTATTCACTGTCACTAAAATTAAAAAAATATAAAATAAAAGGTAATAAATACTAGTTTTCTACTTCACCTTTGAGTAGTAAGTAATTTAGATTGCACTTTATGCAAAAAAGTGAATATAATTTTGATACTCAATGTTAACATTTATTAAATATGCAAATTGCATTAGATCCTAAGATCTAGGTGCAGTGCTCTCACATCCAATGCTCCTCACTGATGAAGGCCGCAAGCCAGAAACTAGTCTGGGGATATTGGATGAATAGGTACTAGTTGGGAATTTTATGCATAAGCCTTCTAGCATTTATTGAATACTCTGGCTTGCACTGAGTGGCAATACTGCATAGAGAGTTTTGCCTGTTTTAATAACAGTTATAAGCAAGCATAAGAAATGGGGATCATGTGATGTTTATTGGCTTAAAACCAATCCAGCCTAATAGGATAGTGGTGGCTATAGTTATTAAAGAACCAAAAATAAAACCCAAGTCACTAAAATGTACAGGTACTGAACTGAGTTCAGTCTTATATGACTATATAAGAATGAGCTTGGATTGAAAATATTATTGTGTTTTCAATTTAAGAGTCACAGTTTTGTAGTTAAGTAGAGATAAAAGGTAGCTGCTGGAGGGTTGCATTAGATTTTAAGATCTAGGTGCAGTGCTCTCAGATCCATGACTCCTCACTGACAATGGTCAGAAGCCACAAACTAGTCTGGGAATATTGGATGAGTAGGCACTAGATGGGGATTTTATGCACAAGCCTTCTTGCATCCATTGATTATTCTGACTTGCACTGAGTGGCAATACTGTATGGAGAGTTTTACCTGTTTTAAATACAATATAGTAGTTGTATTAGACCAGTTTCTGACTTACATTGTAACTCAGTTAAGACTTATATTTAAATTTAAAATTACGCATCTGGAAACTACCTTTAATTTTTTTTTTACTATAAAGCTAACTAGATTTTTAAAAGAAACCATAAGAATTTGATTCCAACTTACTTGTACTATTGACAAAATTTCTAAGTATATTAATTCCAGCTTTGAACCCTAAATTACCATGGATAAAGGTAAAGACATTAACTAGCCTGGGAATATGGATATAATAGCATTAACACTAGTGAAAAATGATTATCTATGCTTACACCCTACATGGATTAGTATAGCTATGAAGCTCAAAATCTGTGGATTGAAGCAACAGTTCTGTCAATATCCATTGATCATTAAAATGTACAATCTACATAGTTTAATATAGTTTTCAAGTAAATTATGGAGTTCATAATCCATACATTAAAGCACCAATTCTATTAGTTTCAATACTTAAACTTTTTAAGAATTCCTGAGAAATAAGTCATTTGATTATTTGTTCTGGATGGTTTAATGCAATGTTGGAATATCAGATTCTAGGTTCATGGCCTGTGGGTCATCGTTTAGCTCTGTTACCTGTAGCACTTAATCTTCTGATGAACTCCTGAGCAATAAAGCTATTCGATTCTATTATTTTTTATTATTGCTTATAATAAATAGCTTTAGAGTAAGATGAAAAGAGATCAAATTGAAAAAGTCATGTGATTAGAAAATGATACTTTTTAAAATAATTTTATATTAATTAGAAATATTTTTACATAATCATACAAATGCAAATTATATTTTAAAAATGTCATGGCTGAAGATCTATCAGCCCCATATAGCTATTTGAGTGGGATAGCTGGGTTTGAAGACATGTAGATGTCTGAAAATTTCAGATTTTCCACTCAATAGATAACTTGTAGATAAGTGCTTGGCTTTGGGTTGGTATTTTTAGATCTAGTGTCTGAACCTGACACCTCTCTGAGGAGTGCCAAAGCACGAAACCATAGTCAGGTGTTTGGGAAGGGGTTCCTGACAGAGATATTTTAACTGCTGGCTCTGGCTAAGCATTTATCATAAAGCTTGTAGAGGAATTGGCAATCTTCATTGTTTATAACTTACAAGCTTAAGACATAGGGTCATGTGATATATGACTCTTATTTTGACTATTTATATTCCCCCCTATTGTTTAAAAATATTTCTTAAATATTATTTAATGTCATTTACTAATTATAATTCAGCAATTTTAATTATCTTTTAAAAAATACAATTTCAGTGCAGTAAAAGAAAATATTTCAAATATTAAATTAGTTAGTTCTATTTAATGAGAAGTAGTAAATATTTATCTTTGTTAAAAGATATACCAAGAAAGTTTGCAACATCGTGCCAGAGGAAACCAGGACTTCTCATTCTTTCATTCCCAGCCTTTAAAGATGTCAAGTTTGTATAGGAGCAAATTGAAAGAACATGTAAGCTACGATCAGTGTCGAAATTGAAAAAACTAAAATCGTGGAAATGTCATTTTTAAAGAATGAATTGAAAGAAACTTCTAAACTAAAACAAAAATAAATAAAAAATAGAAAAAGTCTTCAGTCAAATGTTTTAAAACTTTTTTTTTTTTAATTAAGCAATCAGAATATTAAATAAAGGTTAATGGCCCTGGAAAAAAAATAAAACTTTTTATGATTAAAAGTTTTAAATAAAAAATAGATATATACTTTTAAAAATAATACTTATTTAATATTTTTTTTTCGTCTAATTTACATTGTAAAATACAATGACGCGTTTGTAGGTTTTACAATTCTTAAAAGTATCTTGCCAAAATCATTGGTAACATATTACTTTTTAAAATATTTTTCTTATAATGCATTTATAAAAAAAAAATATAAATACACTAGGTATAAAAAATAGGGCAAGAAAAGAAAGGCATGGGGGGATAATCAAACAGATATTATTGATATTATTGAAAGAATTAAGAAACTGAAATGGGGCTGGGCTGGACATTACTAGAAGGAAAGATGATATTAATGAACATATGCAATGTTAAACGCGATCCCAAGAAATAATAAAATATCTAGAAAGAGAACGTGTAAAACAAATGGATAAAATAAAAAAAGTTTGTGTGATGAGGAGACTGCAACCGATAAAATTTAGAGGCCTTCATCCTATAAAAGATTGATAATAAATTTGAACCTGTTCTCACCTCCAAGTACCATGTATAAACAAAGGCAAAACTCTCCATACAGTAGTGCCACCCTGTGCTAACCAGAGTAATCAATAGATGCCAGAAGGCTTGTGCATAAAATCCCTATCTAGTGCCTACTCATCCAATATCCCCAGACTAGTTTCTGGCTTGTGGCCATCATCAGTGAGTGCTAGTATGAGATGGTGATCATGTGATGTTTAGTAGTTTAATACCATGTATAAAATTAAATGCCCCCAAAATGGATATCAATCTAAATATTATGAAGAATTTTAAGCATTCATATCTGCACATCTATCACAAATTCAATATTTATATAAAAGAGCAACTGACAAGCCAGAATATAACTTTGTCTTTCTAGAACACCAGAAGGCATCAGCACAACCATATAATCCTACTTGTGTAATACAATACATTGAAATAAATGAATTGAAGTGTAAAACTAGAATGGCTTGGTATGTAACCAACAACACTAATGCTATAAATTGTAAAGAGTCATGCTTCCCCCCACTCCAAAAAATAGACACTCTAATTTACATAAATTGAAATACCATCAACCAGATATGCATATACTTCCATTTTCTTTTTTTATATTCTGATCTTGGTATGATTATAAGAACACAGTAAATTCTCAAAAGTGCTCAGCCATTGTATCATTCCTTTTATCAGCTTCATTATGGCTGCATTGCAGCATACCCAGCACCTATTGATTATAATTGAAAGCAATCATAATTATGATGTATTTTGTAAAAATGTCAAATAAATAGAAATATCAAGTAAGCATAATATTTATTATTGTTTTGAACTTCTGTTGCTATATAAAAAAAAATAAACACATTTTTTATTAATGAGTATATAATAAAAATATAAAAATAAACTTATTTTATTGGTATCTCTATATGCAGAGCCAGAACCTACTAAAAAATAGCATTATTGACCAGGGGTTCAAAAGCAGATTAAACATCAGGGGTAAAAAATCTGCCATTGACCATAGCTTTGGACTCTGTGACTCTACCACTACATCAAATGATTCAGAACACAAAACTCAGTGAGTGCACACTACAGGCTCTTAAGTGACACACTTAAATATAAATTAATCATTTTTGAGAATCATTAGCAGTGCTTGATTACAACTTATTTTTACATGTAAAACACATTTAATAGTTTCAACTTTCAAGTTTTTTTATTTCTTAAAAATTGATGTTGGATATAACTTTTTGAAAAGAAGAGGAATAACTGTCTCATCTTCAGTTGTGAGCAGTGTATGCATAATACCACTCCCGTAAATAGTAAAAGCTAATCATTCAAAATTATTTAATATTTTTTTTTGTCAAAGATATACTAAAATCAAATTGACCAATATTCTATAGTTGATAAGTTTGGTTAATATTAAATTGGCTATTAAAAAGGTACAAATAATACCCAAGTTTCAACTATATCTGTAGCAGCACACCACTTATATATTACTATACACGATTTTTTTTCAATGTTTCCTTTTTTTGGCAGTGACATGATTACATAAAATATATAACACACACATTCTGTACTCATCACTGTGAAAGAAAATTGTTCTCATTCTGCACTAAAATTGTATATCTTTTTTTGCAATTGTTTCAGGCTTTACAACCCACTTTCAAAATATAATAAAATACTAATTTTTCACAATAAATTATTTATACCGATCACAACATAATTACAATTATCAGTTTTCAACTGCCCAAATATATGGAATGCAACAGTTGCATATTTACATTGTACAGTGAATGTATTTGAGCTGATGAATTTGTAATCGAAGTACACATCATTGTGCATTTACAATGGCATGTATCTCATTTGATCCATTTATCATTAAGTACAAGATTATACTCAGTTGCAATGATTATAAAGAGTCAATTCTTAGTTGTAATGTTTATATAATGTGAAAAATGTGTTTTATGTATAGCTATCTACTCTAGTGCAATGCAGTATCGGTTATTACTGCATTTTTTAAAAAATTAGGCAATCCTTCCAAAATGCCTTGACAGACTATTGATCAACCATAATCAATATCTTGCCCACACCTAATCTAGATAATAGACATATTATAGTCTTTTATAACTCATTTGATAACTTTCCTTCATATTTATATTCATAATGATTATTTTAATTTTTAATATATAGGGTATATGAGCACAGACTTTCACATGACCCACCACTCTCTACTCTATTTCATAGCACTGATACACTTGAACACATATATGTCGAAAAGATAAATAATCACCAATATACGTATTTCATGCTAAACCAGCAATCATCAGTTGGTCCAGATTACCATCTCTACACATATATGCCATAAGTGCTCAGATATATATTAAGATAGTCAGTTCTCACACTTCAATGGACAGGCTTCAATCCAATCCACACTCCAACTCTTCAACCGTCCATCCAAATGAAAATCTGATGATGGAATGCTCAAAGGCCACTCTGAGACCGAGATTCTTGTCATACCCATGTTTAATTTTTAATATATTTTTTACAGAAAACTCATTTGAAATATTTGAATTATCTATTCAAAATCCAAAACATTTTCTGTAAAGATTATGCATAACATTATCAATAGCTTAAAATGAACAATTGTAAAGCTAACTTCCAGTTTGTTTTTTTAAACATTATAAAAAGATAATTTTTAACTAAATAAACATCAACCCTTGATAATTTTATAAGAAAGGAAAAGTTTAATTTTTATATTTCTATAAATGTAGGCTGTGTGGTTTGAAGATATTATAGATATATTTCAAAAATCTTTAATATTTCTTCAGATAATCTGTAGATATTTAAAAGAGGTTACTTGGAGATTAAAGTCTTGAACCAGCGATGATATTTTTACAACAAGCTGCTTGAAGATTATAGTCTTGAACCAGCGATGATATTTTTACAAGTTGAATGTATTGGCTGTTAGTATCATGCTTTCTCAAATTTTATAACCAATATATATATATATGTTAAATAATTCTTTTTAATAAGGCTTTTTTTTCTATTTAAACTTTTATGTTAAATTTTTTTTTTGTTAAAAATATATTAAAAAGATTTTTTTTTCCTATTTTTTCTCATCCCAAATGTCTATAAAAATGTTCTCAGTTTTGAGTTTATAACAATTTTGTTTTTCATTATTCATTTTTTATTAAGTAAAACTGCACTGAGAATTCTAAAATCAATATTATGAAATAAATATTTTATTATAAAATTATATTAAATTTTATTTAAAAAAACAATTTCTCTTTATAAGAAGGCTGCCTATATATTTGTATAAACACATTACATATACACACACATATATGAAGAAAGAATTACCCACCCATAATATCAATAAACACTATCCACTACATATACACACATTTCTCTCATACTTCAAAAATAAACAATACATTAAATTTAAACATTCACAATGTGAAACTGATTACAAAATCAGCCTCATACAATATGTATTTGATTCTATGTTGCATTAGAAGTAAAACCACATAATAAAACTCAATATCTCTAAGTAAAATTAAAATCAAATTAATGGGGAGATATTCGGAGAAAATTAGTGTCATCTGTGAATAATTACACACAAAATCAAACTTAAGCAGGTAGTTATATCTATCACAGAACGAAAAACAATATATATATAAAAGTTGAGTACAGTGGAAAAAATATCTACAGGTTTGCTAGATAAATGCACACACACACATATATATATATTCTAACTTCTAATTTCAGATAATATGTTAAACATATAAACTAATAACCTGCCTAATTAAAGGTTCTGAGCAAAATAAAATCCACTTATTAAACTAATATGTATATGCACACATTGCCACTGACCTGCACATAACAAAATTTATATATTATTCACAGAACTTAAATTCAAATACCTTCAGAAATATGGATTTTGTTAACTAAATATCAATTAATTTAAAAACAACAACAAATTAAACTTTTTTTATTTTAAAATTCTTTAAGAGAAAGAAAGATCTGTGATGCAGGATTGGTAAACAATTATACACACTAAATTTTACAATAAATTTGTCAAAGATAAGAAAAATTTTAAGTAGAATCTCCATCTTTAAATATTTAGAGGTACACCATGATATACATGTCAAATATAAAAACTAAACACAGTATTATTAAGCATAAGTATTAAAACAAAATAAATACATAAAATCACATAAATTAAATTTTAAATTGACTAATATTTACGAATATTACTGGCTTGTGGTTATTTGAGTTTTTTTTTTAAAGTTTAGTAAATCATTATTGTTCATAAAATAAATAAACTGGTTATTTTAAGTCTAAGATATGGTTGAGAAGAAATTATTTTTACATAAAGATTGGATTACATTTATGTACCCACATTTTAACTTCAGACAGGTGGAGCCATATTATAAATGGATTTTCTAAATGATTGTGTTAGGAGGATTGTTGAGTGTTACAGTTGTAAGGAATGGGATAAAAGAATAGATGCATTAATAAAGAATAGGGAGTGGAGAGATGGAGAACTAGTATGGAGAGTAAAAAGAGTTTATGTTTATATATATATATATATATAAGTAAACCGAACATTCGGTGTGAGTTATTTATGATAATAGCAAGGAAAGTAGTTTAATGTTTAAGGGTCGAATGGGATCTTTAGCAACAAGGGAATATACATGTAAATGGGAAAATGTGGCTGATTTAGTCTGTAAGTTGTGTAAGGAAGACATAGAAAATATTAGGCATCTGTTAATTCAATGTAAATGCTTGAAAGCATAACGGGTACAAATAACGAAGTTATGGAAGAATAAATATGAACAAAGTGATTATACAGAAAGTGAGTTATTGGTTTTTATGCTGGGTTTGGGAAAAGATAAAGGGGATTTAGATATGATGGTCATGGAGTTGTCAATGATTATGTTGTGGAAATGGGATGGAGCAGATTATGGGACAACTTAAAGTGAGAATGGAGAGGGAAGGTAAAGGTGGTTAACAGGTTTCTCTAGACAGATTGGCTGAGAGAATTCTGATTACATCCATATGAGAAGTCGCAGTGCATCACATCACATCACATAAATATTTCATAACAATCAGGTTTTCATGTTCTAGATGGAGTTTGTATTGAACTCTGTTCATTTTTATTGTGGATTTTAAACACATTTGTTGTAACAGTGATGTCACATATAGAAAGATGGTTGGCACAAAGATTTAATTCAGCAGTTGGAGTTAAACATACCAGGTTGTGGGCTCAATACCTGGAATGAAGTTCTTTAGTGGCTTCTGGTAGCACATTCTGATTACTTCAACAGCTTGAAAATGGTTTTTAAACTGATGTAGACAGCAAAAGATAATGCTGGAAAATGGTGAGCAAGCAAAGAACAAAGACAAAATTATTTTCTAAAGTTGTCTATTTATATAGTTACCAATTTTGTAAAACATATTTTCTGATATAATTAAAACAAAGCAGTAATTATTTTTAATCACCCATGTTAACAAAATTTTTTAGACAGATAAACAACATGTTCACAGATAAATACTAGTTGTTATCTTAATATCTAAAAAAAATTTTTTAATTAAAATTTTTAAAATTTTGCGAAACATGGATCACAGCCTTATTAATAAAAGAAATCGGTTTTTAAAGTTTCCCTTAATACTGAGATAAACTATTTTATCAAAATTTTTCTTAATTAATCTGATCCTTTAGCTATATTTAATTAAACTTTGTTTCTATAACATAACTTTTTAAAACAAATTTACTTAGATGAAACAAATTAATTTTATTTTAAAATTAAATTTAAAATTCACTTTTATTTTAAGCACATATACCTTTATTGATGTATGTGTGTCTAATCTCAATCTGTCTGTCTGTCTCTCTGTCTGTCTGTCTGTCTGGTTGTCTGTGTCTGCTATCTATCTATCTATCTATCTATCTATCTATCTATCTATCTATCTATTTATCTATCTATCTATCTATCTATCTATCTATCTATCTATCTATCTATCTATCTATCTATCTATCTATCTATCTATCTATCTATCTATCTATCTATCTATCTATCTATCTATCTATCTATCTATCTATCTACCTATCTATCTATCTATCTATCTATCTATCTATCTATCTATCTATCTATCTATCTATCTATCTATCTATCTATCCATCCATCCATCCATCCATCCATCCATCCATCCATCCATCCAGCCAGCCAGCCAGCCAGCCAGCCAAGGGAATTGAATTCATTCAATATTCCTAAAGTTAACCATTTTATCTTATGCAACTGATACACATGATCACATACAGATAAAAAAAATAAATGATTTCCAATAAATGCATTTTATGCTGAACCAGTACTCATCAATTTGTTCAGGCCACCATCTCCCACATAGATATGCCCATTTAAAAACACAGAAGAGGGATGAGAAGAATATTCAATTTTTAAATACAAGTATATTGTTTATACAAAACAATGTAATTACAAAGGAAATGAACTCAAACTTTCAAGCCTCCCTAACATGGTTCACTCCATCATATACAGCCAATATATATGACCACAAACATGTGGAAAAGATTGATTTTTAATAAAGGTATTTCATGATGAAGCAGCACTTATCATTGATCCAGATCACCATCTTCCCCCTTGCACACAGACACCCACACACATATATAATGAAAGAGGTTGATGTGACTTCTAGGCTGATCGATGATTGTGATAGGATTGAGATAAAATAAAAAGACACTCTGATTTATAGAAGGGTTTTGAACTCAGACTTTCACCTATGCACTCCATCTTATACAGCTGATACACATGACCATTTAATTTGAAAAAGATAAATGATCTCCAATATATATATATTGTGCTGAACCAGCACTCATCAGTTGGTCCAGATCTCCATCTCCCACACTTATGTACAATCACTGCTCAGTTTTTATTAAGATAGCAAATCTTCAAACTTCAATGAACAAGCTTCACTCTTCTCTCCCCTCCAACTCTTTAGCTATCCTTATCATTGAAAATCCAATGATAAAACATTCAAGCTCTTGTTTATGCCCCTCCGGCATCTGTGAATTTAAATGGACTTATTAAGGTCTTATAAATGAGAGGTCAGAGTGACTTAAAGTCAACATGGGTATAACAATAATATTGGCTTCAACAAGGACTTTGAGAGTTCCATCATCATATTTTCAATGATATAGATGGCTGAAGAGTTGGAGAATGGAGAAGACTGAAGCTTATCCATTAAAGTTTGAAAAATTGTGATCTTAATATAAATTGAGCTATGATTATGATTGTATATATGTGTTGGAGATGGTGATCTGGACCAACTGATGAGTACTGATTCAGCATGAATACATATATTGGAGATCATTTATCTTTTCACATGTATGTGTTCAGGTGTATTGGTTGTATAAAATGGATTATATAGCTGTAGGATATAGATGGATGATTGTGATAGGATAGAAAAGATAAAAAGTCACACTGATAAAAATAAATGCATGAATATATATATATATCAATTCTATACACAAAGATTTGATAAACAGAATATAAAATAAATTAGGCATTTAAATGAAGTAAAACAATCTTTTATAAAACATTGTTGACTATGGAGTTGAATCATTTTTTAAAGCATTTTAACATCTAGAAATAGCAAACATTTAACAATTAAAAATGAAATGTCATCTGATTTCATCTTTCTGAAAAAAACTTTTTAATCTATTGAATGTGGAAAAAAAAACATCAGGTTTTACCTAACTCATATTCAGACTTGAGTTATTGGTATGTTAAGCAGCATGTGTTATAATTTTATAGTGAAAATCTTAATATTTGTACATGAAAATATTTAAAATATCTACATATAATATGTGCATACCACAACAATCAGTTAACCTAACTGCACTTATACAGTTTAGTTCAGATTTTACTGAAATTACAGGTCATAGTAATTTAGTATGAGTTAGTATGAGTTAGAGAAACACAGGAGGTAAAAAATATTATGATTCAAACAAATTATTCTATTAAGTATATCTTAACATACAGAGAATAGTTCCCTTAAATTATGAATACATTTTGAAAAGCACAAGCTAGTTATAAACTTTAAAATTATAACAATCATAACAAATGGTTATCTTATCCTGCTTTTTTCTTTTCCCAGATCCTTTTTCACGTATCCATTTCTTTTTTCTTTTTATGACCATTACAGTTGGAAAATGATTACCAACATAGATCAGAATATCATGAGCTTTTGTGATCTACTTATTAAATGAAGTTATTTCTAGATATCACGCAAAAGTTAATTTTATTGATACTTCAATATACATTCCATTTTCTTTTATCCATAGAGATTTATTATTTTTTTAAAAGTATATTACTTTTATTCATACAACTAACAAAGATTTTGAGTTTATAAAATGTATTTTACGAAACTTGACTTTGAAAAAAAATGAGGGTGACTTTTCAGACTAGGTACATATTTCCTTTCTCTAATTAATTCATATATTTTATATTTCTAGTAAATAAAATCACCATGCATCATGTAACTTAACTTGATAAGCTTGTAATCATAAACAAAAATAATGAACATACTAATAGTGCTAGATAAGTGCTGCAAGAGAAAGCATTTAAAATCTCTTTCTAGAAACTATTCCAATCCTCAAACCAGTTTCAAGCTATTGGTTATCTTCAGTGAAGTACTATGATATTTCAGACACTAGATCTAAAATACCAATACTAAGCTAACATGTATCTGATACTCAACTGTTAATTAGAAAATCTGAAATTTTCAGACACCTATATGTCATTAAATCTATATATCTAATTTAAATAGCTATATGAGTTTGAAAAATCTTCAGTCACACCATATATTAAGTCTTAGAAATATAACATCACTTAAGACTTAAAAGCAATATTATAATAGCAAATAAAATCAAGCTACTTAAAAGCAATATTATAATAGCAGGATTTAACCATTCTGCTACTGATATGTGACTTCCAAGATTATTAAACTAATTACAATTTGCTAAAGACATATCATTCATTTATGATAATAACAATTATTCTCTTTATATTATGATAATATGGACTACAAGGTGTTGAAGCATCAAATATGTTTTTTATATTTAACATGTATCTGCACAAATTTGTAAATTTGGATAAAATGTTTTGGAAGCGAATTTTTCCTTCAATCAATGCTTTATAACTATTTTAATACTGAAGTAATCTCCCATGAACTCCCACTTCATGGTTTTAAAATCTCCTTAATAATTATCATCAATTAGTTAAGATTATCTTCTTGAATGATATGTAGTTCATGGTATGTGACCAAGTTCATGTATGCCAAAGTTGAAAAACAACATAGTTAATGAATAAAATTTCTTAGGAAATAAAATTTTATCCATTTAAATCAAATCAAATGCATAAACAGTATATTTCAATAACCTTCATTCCATATTCAGTCTTAATATATAAATTTCTCTCTCACACACATAAACATCATGGGTATTATAACAGGACTCAGTTAATTGCAAGTAACAAAATATCAATATATCTTTCTTCCAAATACTACAAAGTTTACAATTCATTGTATCAAATGGCTCACAATACAGAACATGATATCTATATCAAAAATTCAATTAAATCCACAATAAATTATAGTCTAATCTCACATGAAGTTACTGGATGACAATAAATATATTCACTAGTTTCAAATGCTAAATAATCAATATTTGTCCATAACATAAACATACACGTAATTCTGCATTTCATCTCTTGCATCATTCTTTATCTAATACAGACCTTTTTAAAAACACAAAGCTACTTTTGCAATCTTAGAAAATAATGTTTGTATTCATGAGTTCTTCCAGATGAATTTTTCATTCTGACACACAAACATAGATTTAAATAAGTTTATTCATACTACCTCTTTTTGATATTACATCAACAATTTATTCAAAAACTAGAGTTGCATAATAAAAGACCAAATATCACTGGATTTTATTATTTTACAGAATTCAAGAATACAATATATCATTGGGATTTATGGGACATTTTTTTTTAACCACTTAAAACAATATTCTGAAAAAGAATATATATAAATAAATACCCCCCCCCCCTTCAGAAACTTGCGAAAAATACGATGTATAAATCTAATAAATTCGGTTTACAAATATATATATATTTTATTGTAGTTTCATAATTCAGAAACGGACAGAAAATAGAACCACTTTTTAGAAAAATTTAAATAATTCATTGCATCAATTAGAAAGAGAAAAGTATTTCTTTCTTTCTACTGCCCTTTATTTTAGTTGTACTTAATTAGAAAACTTCTACAGAAAGAAGAGTCTAAATTGAATTAAATAGGAAATTATACAAACCAGTATGTGTATATACATTACATTTTCTATAACTATTTACTTAATTTTGAAAATAAGTTTTGATTATAAAAAATATTTTCAATGTAATATTTTAAAATATATACTAGCGCAAAATTATTCAAATACAATGCAAACTAAAAAGACAAATAGGTGTTAACTCTCTAATATATTTATTTAATAATTAATTATATTAAGTAATAATAAACCTGAAAAAACGTACAAAATGTCTTTTTCTATCAATAGTATGTAATTAATATTGAATTACATGATTTTGAGAATAATAAACATATTTCAAATTATTATCTTTTTGGCATGTATATTTATATATTAGAAAGAAAGATGATTTAATGGCTAAAATATAAAATGTGTCATGATAACAAAAATCTCATTTGTAAATTACTACACTAGGAGAATCATTGAATATAAAAATATAATAAGAATGAGAAAAGTTTGGACATCTTATTTAACCTGATTTATATCAGTAGCAGTGTTGAAATTTGGATATTATGATGGCACTTTGGTTGCTATATCTTTCCTAAGTTGTCTTAAACCTATCTGTAACCTTACATTACGATGTGCAGTTTGATTTTACCACAGTTATAATTTTAATAATTATTAGTTGAAAAAGAAATATGAAGATGTCATCATTATATGAACAGTCTATGCTGTGGTAGTAGCCAATTTGCATAATATTGCAACATGGAAGGTGTTCCTAGATGTTAATAGAAATGATAATTTCATATTGATGAATTATTTTATCCTGAAGCCAAATAACTGAAAATTTACATTATTAAAGAAATTATAATTTTCAGTAATTTGTTTACAAATTAAACGTTTTTTATACAATATTTTTATAAAACATATATTTTAAATCAAAAACTTACATCACTACAAGGAACTTTTCTTTAAAAGCATTTATTTTTAAAAGACAACTCTTAAGTTCATTATTGCAAGTAGAAACAGTTTCTAATGAAAAATCAAGAACAGTTGTTTGTGAAAATGCTAAAGAAGACTTTTTAACATTTTAATAACAATAAATTAAATATTTTTCTTTCTTTGATGATAACTAACCATAAATTTAACTTCAGTTTAATAACATGGAATTCATATATCTAATATTTCATTCTATGAATTTTATGGATAGTTAAACTTGTCTAATGAAACCTACTTCTACTGCTATATATAAGAAACCTGTTTAAAATTTATTTTTATCTTTTGCAAGCATCAACTATTAACTTTTAGAATGTCTATTACTTACCAGCATACATTTATAATAAGTAATGTTAAGATTATCAATATATGATATAAAAAGGACTAATTGTAAAAATAAAATATTCAGATATGCAGGAATATGGATGAAATTATTACTAGGACCTATTCAAAATAGAAAGGTGAGTTTGTAGTTAAACAGGCTAAAAACTGTGATTTTATTTTTAATCCAATAAATATTGCATACTCAATTTTTAATCTAAACTATAAGGAATTACTTTAAAATCTGAATATAAATTTCTGCAAAAATAGAAGATAACACAATAACACCTTCTGCTATTTGGAAGTAACCCAGGTCATAATTTAACTTATATTCTTCATTTAGTTAAAATTAGATTAAAATTAATTTCTAGGAATAATCTCCTTAAAGATCTAGTGAGTATTAGTTGTGGTTGTGATGGAAATATTTTAAAACAGTTTTTTTAGAATCAATATATTCCATTAGTGAATATTGTATCACTGTTTAGAAGAAAATTTTTCACATTGAAATTCTGGATAGGAAATTAAATATTACCATGAAAATAGTATTGGTATATGTACATCTACTCCTTCACAATTGCCCATCAGATATGAAAAGAGATATTGCTTTACAGAAAAAACAATAAAAAGCTGTTAAGAAAATCAAACTTGAAATTAAGATATATATTTTCCATCTGTCTTATCTCAAATAAATATCCCCTTTTGGATATTAAATCAGGAATTAATAATTGAAAAATAATGGCATAAGAATGGCATTCCTAAAATGTTCCAAATAAATTTCTTTCCATATCCGAAAATAAATTCAGCTGGATTAGATTTTCCTATAGTCATATTTATAGAACTACTAAGAGTTCTTCTTGAATGTAATTGAGTAGCCATCAACAGATTTAGGAAAATTACAATTGTTATACTTGTCTGTGCCATAAATCTATGTAAATGTAGATAAACACAATATATATACCACAAAGTAAGTTACTGTTAAATGTATGATTTTAGTGGCAGAATTTAAGGATTTAGAAGAGTTAGGGTGATTCTATTCAAGTTAGAATTTCCTTTATAAGATTTGTTTAAAAGCTAAATTGTCAAAAATCCATATGATAAATAATAATAAGAAATTATTCTATCACTTGTGCTAAATTTCAACATTATTAACTGCAGGTTAGAATAGGTTAGAATCTTATTTATATTAAGTGGATTTTACATATTTATCTTAAAGTAGGAAAAATAAAATATAAACAACTCATAAACATGAAATAAAAATATAATAGTAAAGGCACACTATTTGGAGAAATTATAAATTTAATAAAATATTATTTCTAAGCATTGCTTTTAGCCATGTTGATTATATTCATAGAACTGTTATAAGAATACATAGAATGCTAAAACTAACATCAACACAATCAACAAGAAAGAGCCATGCATTGCATTATAATGCAAAATGGTATATATATATATATATATATATATATATATATATATATATATAATGTATATGTTAATATATATATATATATATATATATATATATATTAACATATACATTCTATTTATATAAACTTGTAGTAGTTCTATGAATATGTCCAACCTGGTGAAAAGCAATGCTTAGAAATAATATTTTATTAAATTTATACATATATTATTATTATTTTTATATTCAAATTAAGGAAATAAATATTTTATTGAGTTATATTAAACACAATATTATTTCTGTTAGTCAGGTTATATAATTCGTAATTCAGAATTTGACTATTATATTAACATTATGTTTAGTTTGATTCATTCATATTATTATAAGTTATAACTATGCAATGTATTAATTATATTATGAGTTACATCCATATAAACATAATGAATGAATACTCCACAAAAACAATATAAATTCTAACTGATATGATTATAATAATTTATTAAAATAAAAAAAAATATTTTGAAATAATTTATATGTGATATATAGGGGGTTTGAACTCAGAATTTTACATGACCCTTAACTATCCATGCTATTTCATACTGCTGATACACTTAATCACACCCATGTTGAAAAAATAAATAATAACCAATATATGTATTTCGTTCTAAACCAGCACTCATCAGTTGGTCCAGCTTATCATCTCTACATATATATATATACCTGGGTCTCATTTTACGTGATATATAGGTTCCTCAGAAAACACGCGCAAATGAAATCATGCAAAAATAGACGTAACTTACATTGAAAAAGGGGGGATGCGGTCTGTGATTTTTCAAAATTTGCGTAAAAGCAAAGCACCAACGTAAAATTACTTTAAAATTCGCGCAAAAAAAAAAAAAAAATAAGGAAATAAAATATGACTAATAAAAAATTTCAAATTTAAAAAAAAATGATACAAGACAAACTTTTTTTAACTATAATATTTAATTTTATTCAAAATAATATATTTTTATGCATAATTTACAGTACAGTAATTTAAATTTTTTTATACACGTTTTAATTATTATCGCTATTTGCCCAAAAAGACGTTTGTTTGCAAACTAGTATAAAATCAGATTCTCATGTGATGTGATGTGATGTATTTGGCTTCTCCTTAAATGAAGTCAAGAATATCTCAGCAATTATTCTCACAAGAGGAAATACAATTAGCGCCAAGTTCACTCTCATGTTGTGTTAATGGTTTTCTGTTGATGACGACGATGATTTTATTAATCGTTTATGAACTAAGAGTTATGATAATAAAAAGACATTCACCACTGCTGGGAAAAATTTAATTAAAACTAACAACTAAAAATTAAATTATTATTTTTGTCTTTAATTTTCAATTCCATTTAAAAATCAAATTTCGTTTTACATCACATTAATTTCATGTCGCCCGTAAGTAATTTTTAAATTGTTAATTACAATTAAAAATCAGATTTTAATTTTTAATTGTGCCCACTGCTATTACTGACCTTTTAAAAATAAACTTGTGGACACTAAATGATTAATAATTGTTTACATTCTTTTTTAAAAAGTAAAAACAGAATGTGATTTAAAATGCAAAATTAACACGCCCAAGGTTTGAACAAATTTACATTATAATCTTGTAAAATTTAATGTGTGTATACATAAAATGTGGAAATCATGATTTTAATTTCATTATTGCATAAAATCTTACTATGATAAAGCACTGAAAATATTGAAATTACTAAGATGAAAGTCGAATTCCAATAATGTGCTATTACTTTCAATATAACGTAAGTGCGCAAAATTTATTATTTAAAGTAATAGCACATTATCAGACTTCGACTTCAGGTGAAAGACGAATCACGTAACTTCAAAATCGTGTTAAATAAGTCCGCGTAAAAAGAGACCCAGGTGTATACAATTAATGCTCAGCTTATATATTATATATTCAAGCACATGTATAAAAAAGCCTGTACTGTAGGAAAAAAAATATTAAAATAATTTATATGTAATGTTTTTCTATTATAACTTATTAAGTTAATGACAAATGTCATTAAGAAACAAAATATATTTTATTTGAATTTTAATATTAAAGAAAGCAGTTAGACTTCAAAGACACAGTGATTCAATTAAATGAAAAACGAAAAAAAAGTTACTTTTGAAATAGTTTCAATTGAAATTATTGTCTCTGGTAGTTAGAAGATGGAAAATTTGTAGTCAAGCATTGGTGGTCGAAAGGTCAGCGACAGCTGCTTTACCAAGCAGTTGTCCCGGGTTAGCGGGTTCACTTCCCGGCTGATGCTATGACACATGAGAAAGATGGAAAATTTGTAGTAAATAAAGTAAGTCTTATGACATTTTCTTTGTCTGTTAAATACTTTATTTAGAACTATGGAATGAATCTAAAATCTACAATAGAGATAAAGCTGTTTTTTTTTTTATTATTTTTAATTAAAAATAAAATGGCTTTATTTCTACACACATATTTAATTCACTTTAATTTTTAGTCTGTCTATCTAGATAAAATTTTGTAACTTAATTTGCATCCATTTTTAAATTTTTGATCTGGTTCAAACTTTATGTGTACATATATCATCATCATCATCATTTTTAACCATTATTGATCTATTACAGAATAAAGGTCTCTACAAGTTCTATCCATCTTCTCTGATCTCTAGGTTCTCTTTTTCACATCATACCAGAGCATTTCTTTATTTCATATGTCCATCTCACATATTATCTCTTTCCAGGCCTTTTATAATCTCTCAAAATCCAGTTTAACATTTCTACTGTCAATCTATTGTCATCTCTTTTAGCAATATGTCCAATCCAATACCACTTTAATCTCTTAATTATTTCAATGATGTCAGTAACACCTGTTTATTGTCTCACTCATGTATTTTGTTTTTGATCTCGTATTGTTACTCATAATATGCATCTGTACTTCTTTGAATGGTCTGAAGTTTTTGAATTCCTCTTTTGTTGTGTACATATCTCAAATTTATAAATACTAGTAACAAACATTTATTAAAAATCTTCCTTTTCAAACACATAGGAATATTTGTTTTCAATATTAAATTATTTCGACCAAAAGTATTCCAACCAAGTTTAATTTTATGATTAATTTCATCCATTATTTTTACATCTGTAACAATAATCTGCTCAAGGTATTTGTAGTAGTTAACTTTTTCTATCTCATCATTATCAATCCTTATTTTTATCTTTTTGAGAAAATCCACTGAACATTATTTTAGTCTTTTTAACATTTTCCTTTAGTCCCACTTTCTTACTTTTGTCTGATAAATCTTGCAATATTTTCTGAAGCTCTAAAGCATTATTTTCAAAAAAAAAAGTGCATTAACTGCAAAGTCTAGATGATTTAAATAATCTCATATACTTTCATTCTCTTAGCTTTCATTTCAATTCATTAATAACTTTTTGAAAAACTGCTGTAAAAAAGTTTTGGAGATATGGAGTTACCATGTCATATGCCCTTCTCAATTTAATCTTTCTAATATTGTTAGGTAATATAATTGTTCTTATTGCATCATGATGTACTGAAACTATATCTTAATGATCCTACTTTAATTACAAAAAAAAAAAATGCTTAAAGAATCATATTTTTATAATTTACAAATCCAAAGAAAAATGGAAATTCATATTCATTGACCCTTTCTATAACTTCTCTCAATACTTACACATACACAATCATATATATATATAAGTCCCTTATGACTACATTAAATTTAGTATAAACAATATAAACAATGCAAAACTCTCTCCATACAGTAGTGCCACCCTGTGACAACCAGAGTAATCAATGGATGCCAGAAGGCTTGTGCATAAAATTCCTATCTAATGCCTACTCATCCAATATCCCCTGACTAGTTTCTAGCTTGTGGCCTTTATCAGTGAGGAGCTTTGGATCTGAAAGCACTGCACCTAGATCTTAGGATGAGAGAGTTTTGCCTTGATTATAAACAATTATGTGCTAGTATGAGATGGTGATCATGTGATATAGACAATATACTTATATTTAAATATTACATATTCAGCCTGTATTCTTCCAATGGGTATATTAATATCCTATATGTGAGTGATCAGAGTGACTTAAATTTAACATGGCTATGACAATAATGTTGATGACAATAAGAGCTTTGAGTGTTTTGTCATCAGATTTTCAATGATATGAATGGTTGAAAAGTTGGAGGGTGGAGAAGATTGAAGCTTGTTCATTAAGTTTGAAGATTTTTTATCTTAATATAAACTGAGCACTTATTGTATATATATATATATGATCAACAGATGGCGTTTTACTAAAAACACTGTCAAAGTGTGTTTGTTTATATAAATGTCAGAGTAAGCATTCACTACCTCTTTCATTAGTTCCACCCTCAGATCATGATTTCAAGCTGATTTGCTATCATCAGTGAAGGACAGGAAATAAGAAACTAGATCTAAACACTAAACTCTGAGCATTTATGAAACAATTTCTATTCAGCTTGCAAGCGTGAATATTTTAGACATGTAATGTCTTCAAAATCAGCATAGCAAGCCAGATAGCTATATGGGTCTGATATCAGTTCAGTATTTCCACATAGTAGAAGCCTCTGCAATATATATCATTGCAAAAAAAAACTTCAAAGGTACATTTATTTGCTTTTTTGTTTTTCATAAATGTACCTTTGAAGTTTTTCTTGCAATGATATATATTGCAGAGGCTTCTACTATGTGGAGATACTGAACTGATATCAGACCCATATAGCTATCTGGCTTGCTATGCTGATTTTGAAGACATTACATGTCTAAAAAATTCACGCTTGCAAGCTGAATAGAAATTGTTTCATAAACGCTCAGAGTTTAGTGTTTAGATCTAGTTTCTTATTTCCTGTCCTTCACTGATGATAGCAAATCAGCTTGAAATCATGATCTGAGGGTGGAACTAACGAAAGAAGTAGTGAATGCTTACTCTGACGTTTATGTAAACAAACATGCCTTGACCGTGTTTTTGGTAAAACGCCATCTGTTGATCATAAATACAAGCGTTGGCAAGTTTAACTTGCTTTTTTGTTTTTCATATATATATATATGGGAGATAGTGATCTGGATCAATGGATAAATGCCAGTTCAGCAAAAATATGTATATTGAAGATCATTTATCTTTTTCACATGTATGTAGGCATTGCATCAGTTGTATAAGATGGAGTGCATAGCTGTATGGAGTTAGACTAAGTCTAAGTTCAAATCCCTTAGAATTACATTAAATTTAGTACAGACAATATTCTTATATTTGAATATTATATATATATATATTCTTGATGACAGAGCAATTTTTTAGAGTTTGCAAACAATCAGTGAAAGACTTGTTTCTAATTTTATATGTAACATTAATGCTAGAATATATAGTACATCCCTTATAATTTAAAACTGAATTAGTTGAAAACTGGATCGATTGAATTTTATACTCATTTTTATGTACTTTTATTTTCTTTATTTTTTAGCTTTGCTATCTAGATAAATTCATTTATTTTGATAATTCATTGCTGCCTTTATAATGCTAAAAAAACACATAACATTTTTATTTATATAAAATACTAAAAATAAAACATGAATTTTGTTCCGCTTTCATAAATAAAATTGCAAGGTGTTCTTTCAATGTTTATGAGCTTTTAATCAACAAGAATTATAATTTGATGTCTTAAGCTTAATAATTTTCATTGTTTCTTCTATTTATGCAAAGTTTAACTAAAAATAATTATAAACATGAATGTGCCATACTTTTATTTGTGAAGACTGAAAAAAAAATGCATTTGTAAATTCTAAGGACGTATGTGTATCGATTGCTTGAGATAGAATGAAGAATAAATAGATTGAAAAATCCTGAGTTCAAATCACTCTATTTATATATTTAAAGCATTTCTTTATTTTGTAAATATTTTTTAATAATGTTAATTTTTTTATACATGGATGTGTGCGTGTTGAGTGTTTTAATATGAATATAAATTATATTATGAAATATAAACATTAAGAAAATAAGCTGAGTGTCTTTTATATGTATGACTGATGCAACAAAAATCATTCTAACTTCAAAATCAAATTGATAACAATTAAAATATATACATAAATTTTTTTAACTATGTTTGTGTGTGATTTTCAATGATTTTGCATCTCCAGCTTAGCTGATGAACATAGTTTGTTTATATGAAATACATACAATGGGAAAGAGATTTTTACTTCGGACATTTTTTAGAAAAACTGGCAGATTAGGGTTTATAACATATTTTAGAGAGCAGTGTATAACAAATCTTGAGCAAATTTATTACTTAATATATTTATCAATGGCATTATTCTATTAATTTTATATTGATGCAGATTCAGTAGAGAGATCACAATCTAATTTTATATACTAAGTAAGATAAAGTGGAATAGATCAAAGCATACATTTATGAGATTTTGAAGAGAAATAAAGTTTGAATAGTTTGCATTACATAAACAGGTGGAAACAAAAAATACAAGCTAAATAATTAAAAGATGCAACAAGCAATACATATAAAGGAAATTTATGTATTCACATATACAATATGTCAACATGTATTTAATCTCAACCTCCTCCGTAGGTTGTGATTGATGCGAAAGATACAAGGAAATGCTTTTCTTAAATACTGTGACAAGATCAAAGTCATGATTATCATTATATTTGCATGTTACTAATATTAAACAATAATATTTAAGTGATCATTACGGTACTTCATAAGAATATGGGATATTGAATAGTAAATTGTCTCTGAGAAATACTACAACGTCGGAAGTCAGTGTTGGTATTGTGAAAATAATTATTAGATTGTAAGTGAAAATAAAGAAAAACTTATGTATTATATAAATACAATGAAGGTAAATTTTCAATGTATTTTTTATTACATATTTAGCTTATACTCAACAGAATATTTCTGTATGTGACTGCCACTACTATTTTTTTTGACTGTGAACTTTTTATTTTTATATTTCTTTGTTTAATAATTTCTAGATTAAAACTGAAAGTAAATAAAAAAAATCAATGTACCATATAAGTAAGTATAATAATAAAAGCAATTTGACAAAGCTTTATTCATTTATTTTGTATTGCAGCACATACATTTAAGGGACATATCTTTCGAATTCATACGATCTCCTCGTGCAACTTTTTGACCGCGACCTTTGCAAGGTCAGTAAATAAAATCAATCCAATTCAATAATTAATATAACAAAACTAAATTATAAATAATCTTATATATTTACGTATTGTTATTGAATAATAAAATAATATCATTATATAATCTTCCTTGAGGTTATATACATATATAACGATAATGAGAAAAGTTTGAAAAGATATTTAAAAATATTCTAAAATATTTTAATAAAAGAGTAAGATCAATATTTTTTTCTCTTTTTGTTAGAACAAAAATCAACTTTCAAAGGAGCTGATTAAATAAATTATTTTCTAAAAAAATAATTTCTTTTTATTGATATATAAAACGTATTTATTATTTTATAAAATTAAAATGAAAAAAAAAAAAAGAAAATTAAATGAAGAATAAAAAAGGAAGTTCAAATTCTTTTCCCCTGAAAACATCTATGAAAATGGCGACCAGGATTGTTTTTTTTTTCATATGTCATAGCATCGGCCGGGACGCGAACCCACAACCGTCTGCAACCAACTACTGCGATGACCTCTCGGCTAACAACGCTTGACAAGGATTGTTAATCAATGTTTTTCTATAAAATAAAACTACTAAAGAACTATTATCAATAGTTATAATATTACTACTCAGTGCATTATATGATCATTTTAAAAATTTCATTTATTAATAGGAAACATAACATTTACCACCAAATATCATATAATTAAAGAGTATTCAGTCACAGCTATGAGAGAAAAGGTGAGATCAATAATCTATTTAATATATATAAACAAACATTACTTTTATTGCAAAAATGAATCTTGATATCAGTACTCAGCCAGATTCGAATCCAAGAAGGAAAACTAACATTCGAATATGAACTTTTAATCACACATGTATAATTTAACTTGTGTTCAGTTTTATTTTTATTATTACTGTTAACATTTTGCTTTTTTTAGTTCAGTTCATCATCATCATCATCATCATCATCACTTACACTGATTATTAATCCACTGCAGGATGAAGGTATCTCTAAGTTCAATCCATCTTTTCTGATCTCTAGCCTCTCTTCTCCATATTACCCACACACACTTCCATACTTTATCCTTCCATCTCACATGTTGTCTTTTGTTAGGTCTTTTACATTCTCTTGGAATCCAGTTTAAGATTTTAACTGACCATCTATTATCATTTTTTTTAGAAATATATCCAGTAACATTCTATTTCAGTCTCTTAATTATTTCAATAATGCCAGTACCACTGTTTGTTCTCTTACCCATGTATTTTGTTTTCAACCTCTTCTTGTTATTTCTAACATATACCTATCCATTCTTCTTTGATTGATCAGAAGTAAATGTCCAAGTCTCATACATACAGATACAAACTGATAAAACACATTTATTAAAAACCTTCCTTTTCAACATATAGACATATTTTCTCTTAATATTAAGTTCTTTCTACCAAAGACATACAACCAAATTTAATTCTATGATCATTTTAATTCATTATGTTTTCAGCTGTAGTAATAATCTGACCAAGATATTTGTAGTTGTTAACTTCTTCTAATTCATCATTATCAATCTTTTATTATCATCTTTTGAGACAATCCCTTGAACAGTACTTAAGTATTTTTTACATTTACCTTCAGTACTACTTTCTTACTTTCCTCTGAAAAAATTATTGAAGCTCTAAAGCATTATTTGCAAAAATAACCACATCATATGCACAATCTAGATTATTTAAATAATCTCCATTTACTTTTATTCATTTAGCTTCCCATTTTAATCCACAAAATACTTCTTGCACTGCTGTAAAATATTTTGGAGATATGGAGTCACTTTGTCATACACCCACCCTTCTTAATGTTAATCTTTCTAGTATGAAATCTAATTGTTGCTGTTGTATTTTTATAAATATTCTTCAGAATATGACAATATCCTGGGTCTATATCTTGATGATACAATGATTTAATCACTAAAGAAATGCCTATAGAATCAAGTGCCTTTTCATAATCTATAAATCCAAAGCATAATGGCAACTTATAATGTTTTGCTTTTTCTATAACTTATCTCCAATACCTGGATATAATCCATTGCACTAAAACCACTTTTAAATCCAGCTTATTCTTTAGGTTGGTTGGAGTCCAAAATTTTCTGTAGACCAGTTGTAATTATCTTGGTAAATATTTTGTATAAAACTAATCTTCTTTACTACCTTTTTAAATATTAATATTAAAACTGCATCATTCTACTTATCTGGTACAAAATTACCATTTTGACATTTAGCATAGGATTTACGATAAATAATTTTTTTAAAAAAGAAAATTACAATTATATATGCAATTTTTTTTAAATGATTTGTTAAAATTTTAATTCAAAATTATATATATCTGACCAGATAATATACTGATATGATAAGCATTTTGTCTTATTTTGAATAATATTTATCAAAATGCAACAACAATAATTAGATCACATGATAATATTAAGAAGTTTAACAGTGATAAAGTGTACAACACAATTATTCTGTATTTCCAAAGCTTTTTATTGCAGTTTTACAAAAAATAATTTGTGGAATAAGATGGAAAGTTAAGAGAGTAAAAGTAAATTAAAATTACTAAAGTCATTTAGATTTTGTAGATGATGTTCTTGTTTTGCAAATAATGCTTTAGAATTTCAGAAAATATCACAAGAGTTATCACATGAAAGTAAAAAAGTAGGACTAATGATAAATGATAAAATGACTAAAGTTCAATAGATTTCAGAAAAAGAGATTGACTATCATAAATTAGAAGAAGTTTAACTACAAATATCTTACTTAGATTAATACCAGAAAAACATAATGGATAAAATTAATGATAGAATTTAACTTGGATGGAATACTTTTGTTATAAATAATTTCATATTAAAGGGAAATATGTCTTTGTGTTTGAAAAAAAAAAGATTTTAAATAGATGTATTTTATTAGTTTTTGCTAAAGGTTCTGAGACTTGTGTGCTTAACAGAAGAGCAATTTAGAGACTTCATATCAGAGGATGAAGTATGGCAAAATGTGTATCCAGAGTAAAAAACAGAGATCAAAAATGGAATATAGAGGTGAAGGAATAAACAGATATTCTTGACATCATTAAAAGAATTAATAGATTAAAATGAAGCTTGGTTAGATTTATTGCTAGAAGAGATGCTAAGAAATGGTCAGTTAAAATTTTAAATGGGATTACAAGATATTTCAACCAACCTTAAAAAAGACTACAATGGATAAAATAGGGAAGTTTGTGGAAGTGTTGTGAGAAAGCTAAGGATCACAGGAATGAGATTAAACTTGAAGATATCTTTATCTTGAAGTAAATTGTAATTTTTGAAAGTAGTGACGATGATAGAAAGATAAAAAAATATTTAGCTGTTTACTGTAGGCCTTTCCAACAATTTCTCATAGTTGAATAGTAAATAAGAAAGGTCCATTCACAACCATAGTTATTTGAACTTAAAGTTTTTTTAGTCTATATGTGTTCTCCATTCTATCTCAAGCAACAAATACACATGACCACATTCATGAGAAAAAGATAAATCATCCCCAGTATCCAAATTTTGTGCAGAACCAGCACATTCATAAGTTGGTTAGATTATAATCTCCCATATATATATATATATATTGTAAAGGTTTATAAAATGCCGCTACATTATTTTAAAATGAAAATAAAAAGATCGTAAATAAAAATTGATTTATTAAAAGGAGAAAAAACTTAAAAACTGAAAATTAAAAGTTGTTTAATATATATATATTGCACAGATGGGAGACTTTAAAAACTATTTTAAAAAAGGAAAATAAAAGTATTTGAAAGTATTTTTTTTATAAAAAAGTAAAGATGTAAAGATTTGATATTTTTGAAAATAGAAATAGTGTTGATTTCTATAATCTTAGAAAATGGAAATGATTGTTTTATTAAGTAAATGATTGTTCTAAAGCACACTAGCCCTTGGGGCACTTGAATAATTAAATGGTCAGATAAGAGAATAAAAAGAAATTAAATGACCAATGCAAGCACGAAAATGACAGCACGGATCATAACTGAAACACGAAAGGAATAGTGATGTCTTGCCGGTTGAATCCAAAGATTGGATGATAAGAGACTAATAAAAATATAAAAGCCAAAGGATTATTATAATTGGGATCTGAAAGCTGACTATGAATATGTCATTACAACTAGCTATATTGCAGATTTTCATGATGTGGAAGTCTGCAATAAATTTAATTTTCCAGACATTCAGCTGAGACCTCTGGATGACAGTTCCTGACCAAATGCATGGCAAGTAGCAGTTTCATTTCAAAGAAGGACAAACAATCTACGAAAGTGATCAAGAAGATGGACCTCTAAATCTGCTCAAACCGTAAAGTATGAACTCGTGTTTATCAAATAGGAACTTTTCTAAATTTGCAATTAATAGCTGAAAATAGGAACTCTTATCTGACTTAAAGAATGCAAAATCAATTATTAATATTTTTTTATGCAGATGTTTAAGCAATCATTTCCATTTCTTTTTTTTTTTTTGTGTGTGTGTTATGTGTTGATTAAAATGTATTTTAATTTAAGTTGGGTGTGGATAGCTGCATGGATAAAAATTAATAACTATGTTTAAATTCATTTATTTTAAAGGGTTAATTTCAGGCTATTTGTTTCATAGTTAGCACAATGCTTGTGGAGGGATATATGGTTGTTTATATCAATGTAATATGAAGTGTGTTTAGCATGCAGGGCAACGTTCCCAACTGAATGCATGACCCCAAAGAGGCAATCATATTGTTGAAATGGTCGCAGATGTATTTCCTGCACCATTAACCCCTTCTAGCTCTATGGACAGGGATTTATAAGTCGGCAGAAAGACCACTCTCCCCCATATGTAGCACTCTTTAATTAATTTATATACATGATTTCTTCACCAGACAGATGCCCATTCTTGTACTGGATGAGGATCATGTCCTTCAAATAATATCACACTGTCAGATGCACATTCCTGTCAGTGTGATTTTATGCTAGCACCTTCATATTACATTGGTTGCGACTATATATCTGGAAGCAGGTGTTGGTTTGGTTGCAAACTTTTAGTCTGAGATTGAATGAGTGTTTTGATAAGTTATTTTTAAGTGAGAAATCTATGTAGCCTATCTATACTCAACATGCTAAAGTAAATATTAAAAAGTCCATCTGTGCAGTCTATTTAAAATAGTAATTTAAATTTAAAAATGTTAAAATCTAAATATAAATTTTATTCCTCAATTTTAAATATAAATATTATATATGTTCGTTAATAAATTTTTTTGTGTGTGTTACTACTGGCAGTGGCTTATTTGATTAAATATTAATATATTTTAAGTTATATTAAGTTTCTGCATCTCCTTGAGCTAGTGGCAAGGGCAAACAGTCAATAAAATAAAAAAAAGTTGGATTTTTAACAGTGTGTATCTGCCTACTCTATAAATTTTCTAGGTTCAAATGGCCTAGTGGTGCCCTGTACGGCAGATACGATAAGACTGAATTGATCACCCACACCGTGACCATTATAATATATATATATATATATATAATTAGTGCCCAGCTTATAATAAGATAAAAATTCCTTAAATGATACTGGACAGGTTTTAATCTTCTCACCCTTCCAACTTTTCAACTATTCATTTTATTGAAAAACTAACAATCTAATAATCAAAGCTCTTATTGGATTTGATATTGTAATCAAACCCATGTAGACATCATATCAATCTAAACCCTCATATTATTGGACTATTCTAATACCTTGACTTACATGTATAAGAAATATTCAGTATAAGCATATCTTAGTATTGTGTTTGATAGTAAGAGTTTGAACAGTGTTTAATTATTGTTTTATTATCTATCTAAGATCTGGACATATATAAAATATTAAATTATACAGTGCTAAATATATGCAATAACTAGGAATTGGTAAATTTTTAGAGTAAGCTACAAAAGTCCCTGAGCATCAAAGTAGAGGTTTATCATTTCAGTTATTACAAATAATTATAATTTAATTAGTTCTGTTTTGTATATTTAAATCATAAGCCAATTCCAATGAGGCTTTATCATAGTCATTTCTAATTGAACAGTCACCCTAGTAAAAACTCATTGTCTTACCTACAACTACAGAAGAAAAGAATTCATTTTTTGTTTGCAATATAAACGGTTTTTTTTATATTAGAGTGTGTGTATTAATGTAGCTTGCATTTTAGAAGTGTATTGATGCAATTTGAAATGCTATATAGTTTAATTTTTACATATTTGATATTTGATTTGTTTTCAAGATTAGTAAAATGAATGGAAATTAATCTAACCTGTGAATTTAATTATAAGCTAATTAAAATGAAACTATTTTAATAATCTCCATATTTCCTTTTTTTTTATTATATATAAATAGAGATACAATAAAAGACAAATGACCCCCAAGATGCATTTCATGCTGAACCAGCACTTATCAGTTGGCCCAGGTCACTAGCTCTCATATATATCTTCATTACATGAAGAGTATTTATCTTTGGCGAATTGTCACATCTTTATTTACAATCGCCAAACTTGCTCCACTCACAACCTCGATACATTTTTGATAAACCTAACTAACGTTATCGTTAATCATTTATTAAAATAGAGTTTTTCTCTAGCACAGATATGAACTTTAATCCAAGTAGATATCTCTGTTTGATTTAGTACTTAAGCTAATAAAAAACATGACTGACTAATGTACATCCATGTAAGACATTGAAGAATTAATTTATTTTTATTTGCAAAGCAGATTACTTTAATACTAAAAAATGTTGTATTAATATAGCTGACACTATATACAGATATATAATTAGTTTAGAAAACACATATTACATATACAAACATACACACACATTCAAACATCTTCCAGAACATATATATTTATTGTAAATACATTGTTTTTACCAAATAAGAGAAAGATTATAATGCATATATAAAAAACATTAATGCACTCTAACTATTTCTTTATATACCATTTCACTCACGTATTTATTATACTAAAAAATTCTTTGAATGACTATTCAGTGAGTTATTTGAAAATAGTTTTAAAATACATTAGCACCCCCTTCCATATTTAAAGAAATTTATATTAATGGACATATGAGTGCTACTCAATAATTTAATATTTTTCTCTTGTAATTCACTTACATTAATTTCTTATTTATTTATATGTCAATATAATAGAAATACTAATAAAATTAACTATTAAAAAGAAAAGTAAAAAAAATGAAAGATAAAAAACATTGAAACAGAAACAAAAAATAAAGGTTCCTTACTGATATTTCAGAGTTCCGTGAAGATAATAGAAAGTGACATCAAATTTAGGCATCCCTTAAGAGCATTTGAATGCTTTTTGGAAGACAGAGAATTGGTTTGAATTAGAGCAATACTCTTGTACAAAAATCAACCACTTGCATAATTGAAGCTGGCAAGAAGCAAGAGCTTAACAAGACAACCAATGGCTCTAAATTACCTTTAATCTTTACCAATTATTTCCATGGGGAAGTTCATATTGGAAAAGTTGGAGCATGAAACTAACATGATTTTGGAAAGAAAAAAAAATAAAAAAAATCACTGTATTATTTTTTATACTTCTGTTATTAAATTGAGCATACATACATACATACATCTTAAGCACTTAAATCTATGATTACAGTGAGTTTAGTTTGTATTAATAATCTGGTACTGGCCTTATCTTGCTAATTATGCATAGGAATATTGCATAATTTTAATAATAAGAAAAAAAGCACTATTTATGTATTTATTTTCCTATACATTTAATTTAGTCAGTCTAATGATTCTCAATCAAAGTGTTTTTATTTAGTAGTGAATTTATTAAAATTATTTGTGAATATATATATATATCATACGTGTGTGCGTGTTTTAAAGAATGTTTGCTAAAGTGGTGAATGAGTGAGAAAGGGTGAATTTAAATATGTTCACACTCATAAACATGTGCTAAGTTATTGTGAAAATGTAGTTTGACTAACTTAAAACTATAAAGTCTAACCTATCTTCAATAAGTATGACTGTAAATTAGTGCACTGATAGAGTGGATCACTCGGGCTAAAGATCTACAGGTTACTAATCCTGTCATTCATGTTGCATCTTGCAAAACAAAACAGCATATGAATATTTAGTTTTATCTTTTTAACACAATATTTATTTATTTACTTTTATTCAATAATATATTATAAAGTGTTTAGACCAAAAAAGTAATAAATTAACATTAATTTGATAATTTAGCTGAAGTATATATATATGTATAAAGCAGGCTTTGAATATCATGATGTAAAAAGTTCTTAATTTATTTTGTTATTTGCAATTAAACAAATCCTAGATAAAGATAAATTGATAACAACATAGATAGTGGAATCACTACTTTTCAGTTAAATACAAACTTAATTATCAATTTTTTGTATTTATAACAATGCTCCCTACTCTTCTGGAGAGGGAAAATAAATTCCATAAGTATGGCGGGGATGCAAACTCCATCGTAAAGCAAATGGTATGTCATTGCATTCTATTCTATCCTTATACTATCAGAAATCCCATACTCTGATTTATAACTTGGTTTTAAAATATGGCAACTTCATTACTTCAGAAGTAATACACCCAACTGATAAACCACCACCTCATAACAACTCCTGGCTTGATGTTATTCTTCAGTATCTCAACCAATATCAGATAATCACCAATACCACTTTCAACTCCAAAATTTCTATATGGGATGCACATCTAATTTTGCACCCAATCATCAATAATATAAAACCATCCTTAGGAATCAACAATCACAAAATCACCTCTTTATTTAAATTCCTTAAATTAGAACCCAAATTTCTTACCTTCTTAATTAAGGTAAATCAAAATGCCATGCATACTAATCACTTTTTATACTTCAAGAGATATCTAAATAATATTGATCCAATATGCCCACTCTGCAAGACTCAAGAGGATACTTTTGACCATATTATTAAATCATGCCCTCAGCTGATAGGCATTAGATTGCTAATATCGCAAAGTTCAAGCATTGACTTTTACAAAATTCTATCATTGAAAGACTCCTTACAAAGTAGACATTTTCCTTTCATTAGACTTTCATTGTTTTTAGTTCATACAATCTGGAGTGTCCGTTGCAAACTAATGTTCACCTTCCCACCTCCAAATCAGGATGTCATATTTATCGATCACCTTAATAAGTTAAAAAGTAAAGACCTTATCCTGTCTTCAAAATTCCTCTATAATGAGACATGGAATCTCTTTCAAATACCAAAATCACCTAAGACATAAACAATCACATACAAAATTTGATACTAGCATTTCCATTAGAGATTCTCCAGGGGATTAAACTTTAGATCCATCACACATTCTCAATTAGGATGTTAGAACTTCTTACCAAGAAAGACAATGTATTCACATATTTTTAGATAATCAATTATTTTTCATTAATAAAGTTATTTTTGAAACTAAATTAAAGTAGTATAGAGTGCAGATATTAAATATAGGGGTATTCCAAGTACAATTGGGAATTAAAATTTTTTTTTATCTGAATTTTAATTCGTTATTGAATATGAGGATTATTAATGCTAGGAATTGTCAAATGATACTTTAATATGTGGTGTATCTCAACTTGGTTCAGTCCCATATGACTATTTAAGTTAAATAGCTAGATTGGAAGACATATGGATGTTTGAAAAATTTTTTTTTCTACTTCATAGTTATCTATTAGTTTAAGTGCTGGGCTTATCCTGGTATTTTTAATCCAATGCTTGAATTTCCCAACACCTCACTGAGAAGGCCAGTAGCATAAACTGCTCTGGGGTTGGATATTCTGCAAAGCTTTTTAAGAGCTTATTTGCGAGCTCTATATATATAACATTTGTAATACAACCTTGTTAAATTAGATAATGTGATATATGACTTGATTTCTTTATAATTTTATTGGTTGCTATTAAGGATTTGAAAATTTTATATTGCTAAAGTTATTAATGTAAAGTATATCTGAACTTGATTCAGTTCCACAAACCCACAATATATATATATAGGTTTAACGATAAGACGGCCACTTTTATTTTTTAAAAAGTGGTTCCTCACAACTCAAAAAGAAAATGTTGAACTATTATAGAAAACAATGCAGCGAGAGTATGTGTTAGGATGAAAAGTCCCTACTGTTTCAATATATATGTATTGTAACTAATAATAATAAATAGTATGATTGAAAATCAAAATTTAAACTTAGCTACAATAAACTGAAATAAACCTATGTTTATATTTTTTATAAACTCTTAATAAATAATTTCCAAAATGTGTGTATATGATGTGTAATAATATACTCTCCAAAGACGTTATGATTAAATATGTACTCTAATGAGTTTTCAAATTATTTAAATATTTATTCAGATATCTCAGAATAAATATAAACTAAATATATGTGTAGCAACATCATAATTATGTGAACCAATGAAAGATTGATAACTGATTTAATCTCATTAAAAAAATATAAAGGCTAAATTTAATTAATAAATAAATTCAATTTTATTTTCATTATTAAAACAAAAAATATATAATAATAAAATATTAATTTAGAATATAACTCGTTATAGGAGTTTGCTGTTAACTAAAAGGAGACCGTTTGATTCCTCTTGGAGGTCTTAAAGAAACCGAGGAGGGCAAATTCCTAATGTCCATTCCATACGTTCTTGTCGTTGCAGCTGTTATTACTATGTGATTATTCATATAGTATACGAACATGAATGGGCTGCTCACCAACACACATTAGCCAGAGTGGTGAGTTTATTGGCTTTTTACCTCCATGTTTAAGAATATTTTTTCCAATATATACAATCATGACAGACAAAATAAATCATGGTCCTTATTCCTAGGAGGCTGTAAAGTCACAAACCAAGGCAGCGGTTGGTGGCTGAAGGTGGAGGGTGCTAAGAATCCCCTGATTGCAGAGTCAAGCTGCCATTTGATGATGATTTTTTATTTAGGTACTACAACTGCAGATCACTTTCAAGTGAAGGAAGATTGCAAGAGTTAGAAGAACTATCTTATATTAAATGGGACATTATTGGACTTTGTGAAGTTAGAAGAAAAGATGAAAAAAACAATTGATTTAAAAAGTGGACATATACTCTTCTTTAAAGGCACAAATATTGGAAATACAAGTGAGTTGGATTCATTATAAATAAAAAATGGAAGAATAACATTGTGGAGATTGACGGTGTATCAGACAGGGTGGCAAGATTAGTTTTACAACTTAATAGCAGATACCAAATGCAGATAATTCAGGTTTATGCCCCAGCAAGTTCTCATAGTGATGAAGTTATAGAAGATTTTTACACGGATGTACAAAAGGCTTTTAATCAGAGTAAACAACATTTTAAAATTGTTATGGGAGACTTTAATGCTAGAATTGGTAAACAAATGAAAGATGAAAATGTTGTAGGTAATTTTGGTTATGGTAATAGAAATGATAGAGGACATAGACTTGTGGAGTTTGCAGAAAAAGAAAAACTTTATATTATGAATTCTTTTTTTGAGAAAAATGTTAAAAGGAAATGGACATGGAAGCATCCAAATGAAGGTACAACAGAATTGGATTATATTTTGACTAACAGAAAATACATATTTTAAGATTGTAATGTTCTTAATAAATTTATCACAGGAAGTGATGATCGATTAGTAAGATGTAAGATACATGTTAATGCAAAACTAGAGAGACAAAAATTATTAAGGAAAACAATATTTACAGTTGATATTCCTAATCTTCAGAAACATTCTAAAGACTTTAAATTAGAACTTACAAATCAGTTTCAAGTATTAGTAGATTTTGAACATGATTCAGATTTGAATGACATTAATAGGAAAATGACTGATACTCTTTTAAAAACTGCAACAAAGATAGCTGGTAAAAAAAAGCAGCAATTGACCAATAAAATTTCTACTGAGACTAGAGAATTTATAAAGAAAAGAAGGAATATGAGAATATACAACAATTATGCATTAAAAAAGATTGAATATCTTGAATTTTGTAAAATGATGCGGAAAAGAGTTGAAAATGATATAAGAAAGTATAATTGTGAACTAGCAGGAAAAGCTGTAGAAGAGAATAAAAGTCTAAAGAGTGTATAACAACATTTTGGTATTGGTAGGAAATTTATATCTGCAATAAGAAAAAAAGATGGCATTATTACTAAAAAGAGAGATGATGTCATGAAATGTGTAGAAAGACTTCTATCAAGAATTATATAGTAATAAAGAACAAGTGCCTCCTATACATATTATATCTTCTGAATTGCCTAGAATTTTGAAAGAGGAAGTGAGACATGCAATTAAATTTATGAAGAAAGGAAAGGTTCCAAGTAATGATGGAATTATAATTGCTATATTAAAAGAAGTAGGTGAAGAAATATACATTTTTTTTTAGCAAAGTTATATACCAAATGTCTAAGTGATAAAGATGTGCCAGATGATTGGAAGAATGCAGTATTAATATTAATATTTAAAAAAGGTGATAAAGAAGATATTAGAAATTACAGACCTATCAGTCTTTTATCAGTTTTATACAAAATTTTTACTAAGATAATTACAACTTGTCTACAGAAAACACTGGATTTCCACCAACCAAGAGAACAGGCAGGATAGAAAGGACAAATAAATATGAGTTGCCATTATGCTTAGGATTTGTAGATTATGAAAAGGCATTTGATGCTATAAACATTTCTTCAGTGATTAAAGCATTGGATCATCAAGGTGTAGATCCAGGATATTGTCATATTTAAAAAAATATTTATAAAAATGCAACAGCAACAATTAGATTACATAATGATAGTAGGAAAATCAACATTCAAATGGGTGTAAGACAGGGTGACTCCATATCTCCAAAACTTTTTACAGCAGTGTTGCTAGAAGTATTTTGTGGATTAAAATTGGAAACTAAAGGAGTGAAAGTAAATGGAGATTATTTAAGTCATTTAGATTTTGCAGATGATGTAGTTGTTTTTGTAAATAATGCTTTAGAGCTACAGGAAATGTTGCAGGAGTTATCAGATGAAAATAGGAAAATAGGACTAAAGATAAATGTTAAAAAGACTAAAGTAATGTTTAATAGATTTTCTCAAAATATGAAAATAAATATTGATTATGATGAGTTAGAAGAAGTTAACAGTTACAAATACCTTGGTCAGATTATTAATACAGACGGAAATATAATGGATGAAATTAATCATAGAATGAAACTTGGTTGGAGTGCTTTTGGTAGAAATAACTTGATACTAATAGGAAATATGCCTATGTGTTTGAAAAGGAAGGTTTTTAATAAATGTGTTTTGCCAGTTCTTACTTATGGATCTGAGGCTTGGACACTTAATAGAAAAGCAATACAGAGACTTCAGACCACTCAATGAAGTATGGAGAGATGCATGTTGGGCGTAACAAGAAGAGATCGAAAACGCAATGTATGGGTAAGAGAACAAACAGGTGTTACTGATCTTATTGAAAAAATTAAAAGACTGAAGTGGAGTTGGGCTGGACATATTGTTAGAAGAGATGATAATAGATGGACAATTGAAATTTTAAACTGGATTTGAAGAGATTGTAAAAGAACCAGAAAGAGACCACATGTGAGATGGATGGATGAAATAAGAAGGTGTGCAGGGGTGTTGTGGAGAAGAGAAGCTAAAGATAGGAAAAGATGGATTGAACTTGGAGAGACTTTCATCCTGCTGTGGATTGATAATGGTTGATGATGATGATTTTATAATTTTCCCACTTAGTTTGTGTTTTTCAGCTATATTTGATTCTACATAAATAATAACAAAGGTTATACTTTATTAAACATAAAATTGCTTAGTATTGAATAATAATTCAAATAAATCATGAATATGTTTTATCAGGTTGGTGATTCAACTAACTTAAATTTAATTCCACAAAATATAATTCATTCTGACTAGATATCAGTATCATCATCATCATCATCATCATCAACCATTATCAATCCACTGCAGGATGAAGGTCTCTCCAAGTTTAATCCATCTCCTCCAATCTTTATCTTCTCTTATCCACATCACCCCTGCACACTTTCTCATCTTATCTATCCATCTCACATGTGGTCTCTTTTTGGGTCTTTTACAATCTCTTGGAATCCAGTTTAAGACTTCAATTGTCCATCTATTATCATCTTTTTTAGCAATATATCCAGACCAACTCTTCAATTTTTTAATTTTTTCAATGAAGTCAGTAACATCTGTTTGTTCTCTTACCCATACATTGTATTTTCAATCTCTTCTTGTTACTCCCAGCATGCATCTGCCCATACTTCTTTGAGTGATCCGAAGTCTCTGTACTGTTCTTCTATTAATTGTCTAAGAAGTCTCAGATCCATAAATAAGAACTAGCAAAACACATTTGTTAAAAACCTTCCTTTTCAAACACATAGGCATATTTCCTTTTAGTTTTGAGTTATTTCTATCAAAAGCACTCCAAGAAAGTTTAATTCTATGATTAATTTCATCCATTATGTTTTTATCTGTATTAATAATATGACCAAGGTATTATTTTTTAAAAGATGATATTTATAGAAATATACTGATATCTCAGAGACTCAGACATCAGCATATTTCTATAAATATCATCTTTAAAAATGATATGGCAGCAATCCCATGTACTATGCCAATTTATCAAGTAGTTTAACTACAAAAATATACATGTAAATGTGATTTCTTTATCTACTGTAAATAGAAGGAATGCTACATCTTTTATATATATGACATAAAGATTGTCACTATTTATAAACATAAAACAAAATTTACATAAGTTTAGAGGTACTTCATCTCTAATATTTCTATAAAAACAAATATTTTATTGTCAAAATTCACTTAACCATTGAAAACAAATTATAAGTAAATAAAAAAAATATTATCATAAAATAAAATTTTTAAATCTATATAATTTTCGTTAAATTAAATTTCATTAATCCAAGGTTAATTCTCTCACACAAAATAAATAATTATATAATTATTAAATAATCTTATAAACTTGTTTTTCATATTGTGTGCCTTTGGAGAAGATGCTGAAATATACTTTAATAAAATAATAATTCATCAGTTTTGCAGTTTTTTTTTTTAAAATAAAGTTCATATATATATCTAAGAATGTCTTGTTTATCCTGCAGGAACCTATAAAATACTTGAGAAAAGTGGCGATTGTAAGCAAATTTTAAAAGTTCTTTTAGTCTGTCTATTGTTTTAGCTGTTTACAATCAGTTGCAGTCATTTGAAAAAATCAGTTAGCAGTTTCTCAGAAATATTAATAAATTTTATAGTATCACATGATCACTATCTCTTATACTAGCACATAATTGTTAATAAACAAGGCAAAACTCTCCATACAGTAGTGCCACACTGTGCCAACCAGAGTAGGCACTAGATAGGGATTTTATGCACAAGCCTTCTGGTATCCATTGATTACTCTGGTTGGCACAGGGTGGCACTAGTGTATGGAGAGTTTTGCCTTGTTTATATTCTATAGTAGTTGATGATTTATGTATCTCTACTGAAGATAACTAGTAGATTATTTTTAAATTTATGATTTGAAGATATTTACAATGCCAGATGGAAAAGGGCAAGAAATAAGCTATATATTTTAATAAAATATGTACGCCATTGTGATTGGTCATTTCAGTTTCATTTATTATATGCAATACTGATCATTCAATTAACTCCTCAACAATGTAAAATTATCAACTTCTGTCCAACAATCCATTTTAATTTTACTATTTTTAATTGCTTTTGTTTTAGTTGCATTTATTTGATTAAATTATTCCAACATTTTAAACCTTATATTTTCTAAAATTAATTCAGCAACCTATTTAAGTAAATACTAACCTAAACTGGAGATAAAACAACATTTTTTTTTTCATTCCTGATACATGGATAACATAATAAAGTGGATTTTATATTATAATGAGAAATTAATGGTGGCTTGATTGGAAATACTGTCTATTGTCACTGATTAAAAATTTGTTGAGTTTAGAATGATTAAATTCTTTCCAATAAAAATAAAAATCAGATGATTAGACCATGATCATCATGTGATTTTAAAACTTCAGCAAATGACTCATAAATTTTTAGCTTTTGTATTTATTATTCTACCACTGTGTTAAACAGAGCATACAGTGCATTATTCTAAAGGTATTTTTTATTTTTTAAAGCAGATCTGAAACTCTGGAAAAATGATTAGATGTGATATGTTGGACTATTTCCATCATCTATAAGTGACTGTTGAATGTATAAGACATTGTAAACTTCATTGAAATTTTCCAAATACAAACAATTTGTTAGTAATAACATACAAATAGACAACACAAGTTAGCAATTACACAACATTTCGAGTAGTATTATTCTCCACTCTACTTCACATGTTGCTGGCCTATATGCACAGTGACAATATTTGCTTAGAAGTTGAACTTGCACCTTTAGATTCTTGAATATTGAATTTAAGGCAGATGTTCTAACCAACTGAGCTATTCTGTCAAAGGCAACATATAGTAGAAATTTGATACATTTATATATGAGGGTTACTAATAACTTGTTTGTATTTGGAAAGTTTAAATAAAGTTTAAAAATTTCTATACATTCAACATTCACTCATAGATGATGGAAATAGTCCAACATATTACATTTAATAAAATACCATCATCACAAACCTTCAGACAACTACTAGAAAAATGATGTCTTTTAATGTCTGCAAAATGTTTTCCTTTGAGAACTTCAGAAAAATAGTCAAACAGTCTGTTTGGGGAATGTGGCAGATGGCTAAGCTGGGTCATGCTACTTTTGGTTAAAATTGTTTTATACTCAGTCTTTGTGCTGGCACATTGCCATAATGATAATTGCATCAAAAATGTTTTAGAGCGTATAGGTAAAATTGCTGACATGTTATCAATGAATTTTGAGTGAGCAGTGCAGTTTGCATCAAAAACAAATTAGCAACCAGCTTGACATAGGATTTTGACTCACTGAACTTTTTTGGGATGTGGTTAATTTGAACTCTTCCATTAAACCACACCCACAGCAGCTTAATTATAAGTTGTTTTAAGTATTACAACTGTTATTATCCCTGCCATATTCTCTAATAGGAAACAGAATTTCATATTATTTCAATCTTTTAGCTATTTCAAAATACACCAAATAAGCAATACACACTTATCAAAAAAAATTACTGCCTAGCATTATAACTTTACTCAATAATGCCAAAGAGCAACCTGGTGTGATGTGATGTGAAGTACTGTGACGTTGCCTTATGCAGAGTCAGGACTTTCAGCAACGATACCCCGTGAAACCTGTTTACCATTTTATCTTCCCTTTTCATTCCCCACCCTACGTTGTCCCATATTCTGCTCCATCCCATTTCCACAACATAATCTCTGTCAATTCTATGGTATTTTTATCTAAATTTCTCTTATCTTTTCACAAACTCAGCATAAAAACCAATAACTCACTTTCAGTATAATCACTTTGTTTATATTTATTCTCTCACAACTTCGTTATTTGTAACCTTTCTGCTTTCAGGCATTTACATTCAATTAATATATGGCTAATACTTTTTAATGTCTTCCTTACACAACTTGCAGATTAAATGACCCACATTTTTCCATTTATGTATATATTCCCTTATTGCTAAAGATCCCATTTCAAGCCTTAAACAGTATACTACTTTCCTTGCTAATATCATAAATTAACTTGCCCCCAGTATTCTATTTACTTCTATATATATTTAGAACTTTTTTTACTCTCCATATTAGATTTTCATCTCTTCAACTCCCTGTTCATTATTAATACATCTATTCTTCTATCCCATTCTTTACCACTATAACATTCAACAATTCTCCTAACACAATCATTCCACCTTTTGTATAAGTATACTGACATACATTTTTTATCAAAATCTTCTGCATACCACATTACCTTCCTCAATCATCTTGTTGCCATCCTTTATTCATTACCCCAATTAAATACTATTTTGACTATTCTTTTATTATCCATAAACTGCAATCTACTGAACATTTTCATATTGCTTTTTGCATCTCTCATATAAAAATTTGATTATCCCATTTCTCCTTGAATTGCCTCCTTTGCCATGCACACATCTGCATCTAATACATGCCTTCCTACTTCTCTTTGTAACTTTTCTAAAATTTGATATGATGCACTGTAACTTCTTATACAGAGTCAGGAATCTCTCAGCAGCTATGCTGAAAGAAATCTGTTAGCCACTTTGACTTCCCTATCCATTCCCCATCCCTTTCCATTCCCCATCCCTTTTTCCATATTCTTCTTTATCCTGCTCCATCCCATTTCCACAACATAATATGCAGAAGGATCTTCACAAGAAGCATCTAGTGATGGAAGCATGTACTACAATAAATGTGCTCTCCAGTGAATGATTCCAGTTTTTTGGGGTATTCTTGTATACATAAAACTATTAAAAATATTGTATCCAGTTTCAAAATTTCTCATTGATAATGATTGATCTTAAGCCAGAAACTAGTCTAGAGATATGAATAAGACAGCATCAAATAGAAATTTAATAAGCACTACATTTACTATCTATTGATTACTGAGATTTACAAAGGACATGCCTGGAGTGGAATAAGCTGCTAACTTTTGAAAAACATTATGTAAATTAATTTCATGTGATGTTTTTGTTTTGTTTTAATATTTGAAATACTCAGATATAAATAATTAAAAATTTTATTATGAAAAATACAATAATTTTAATTCTTTTATTTTTTTTAAAAAAAAAAATCTATTGTGAAGTTTTAAAAATAATATTTAATTGTTTTTGGTAATTATAAAAATTAATCAGTATTTTTTTCTCTATTCTAAATGTTAGATGGTATTTAGGGTCCTTCACAAAATATTAAAAGGCCATGATCATAAAATCTTAATGGTATCATTTTAGAAACAGCGATAATGGTTTTTAATTAGTCTAAAGTTAAGACCGTGAGTGTTTTAATAGACAAAACTGCGAAATTAGTTCTCTCTTGCTACCAAGATGCAATCCAAATTGTTTTCAAGATGGATAGCAAATTAGAATATCACCATGAGTGATTTTTTTTCTTTTTGGCTTTTCTGCATTTTTCTTTAATCTTTGAGGGAAATGTTAGTTTATTTATTTAAGCTAATTATTTATTTATTTCCTACAGCAGAGAGCATAATTTTCTCGTTAAACTGCACTTTATTATTAAACAAGAAGAAAAAAAACATGGTAAAAGAAATCATGAAAACAAAATAGTTTTGTATTTAATCTATAAAAATAATTTAAGATAAAACAAGTTATATATGTAATAGGTATATTTTAGTAAATAGAAAAACCGATAGAAGAAGGTAAATGGGTATAGGAATTATTTTTTTAAATAGTTTTTGTTTTCAGCAGTGGTAATTTTTTTGATAAAGTTTTGTTTTCTAAACACACACGCGTATATATTTGTTACATATATATGTAATCAAATGGAGTAAACCATTATTCTTCAGGATATGAGTAAATAGCAGTCTATATGATATCAAAGAGTCAATTTTATGTTTATATATACCACCGTCATCATTTTGGACCATTATCTACCCACTGCAGGATGAAGGTCTTTCTAAGGTTCAATCCACCTTCTTTGATTTCTAGCCTCTCTTCACATCACTCCAGCACACATCCTTATTTCATCCACCCATCTCTAATCTCTCTTTCCACATTACACCAGAACAATTCCTTACTTCATCTATTAATGGATAGAAGAGAGACTAGAGATGGAAGAAGATGGCCTGAACTCAGAGAGACCATATTGCTACAGAAGATGAATAGTTGTTGAAAAAGATGATGATTATAATATATACAAATATGAAATTGGAATAGCCTAAGACATATGTAATTAAATAGAGTAAACGACTTTCATTCAGGCTATGGTTAAATAAAACTTTGTAGATGAATAAAAAGCCAAGAATAGAATGAATATATATACATAATTGTTAATTCTTGTTATTTTTAAATTGTCACTAATCGAGAACAGTATAGCAAAGTGTAGTTTTTAAGAATATCCAATATTTTATTTTGCTTATTTAATATTCCATATAAATGTATTCTTCATCTAAAAGATTATAATAAATAACTACAAATAAATAGTAAAGTTTAATTTGTAAACTACTCAAAATAAGAATCAAAATTCAACTTTATCATTGAGTGAAATGTTCCAATACATATGTACAGTTAATTCTGTTATATTTTGCCCCAAACCCTTTTCTTGTACATCCTGCATCATGTACCAAAGCTCAGATTTTGTTGATAAGCTTTCATTACAATAGAATATGTATTATTTATTAATATTTGAGTGTACAATATATTTTAAACTGTAAATAGTATGCATATAAAAATTGAGATTATAATATAAATAAAATTAAAATTAAAAAAAAAGTTCTTTATAGTAAATTGAAAGAAAAATTTGCACATATTTACTGTATGTTCATTCAATCATTCCTAATAATTAAAAAAAATAAAAATTATAAATAAGTTAATATAGTACAAGTTTCTTTTTTTAAAATAAAATGAACAGCAAAATATCAGAGTTACATTGCAATTAAACATACTCTATTCTTTTTTTCAATAACATTTTTTGCCCTTAAGAAATATAAAAACAATTTTGTTATCAGCAGACAATAGCTTTTCTAGTTGTTTTGATGTTTTTAAGTTCATATCAGCTTCAGAATTTATACAGTCATCTTATATTTGCCATTAATCATTTCAGATTCTGAATTATGATTTTGGATCCAATTGAAATAATATTTTGCAGTGCTTACTTTTTGCCATTACTAAATCAATATCTATGACTTAAAACAAATTTTATTAAATTTTATAAAATTTTTAGCCTTACATTTAAAAAATATTTTATTACATGAGCACTATACCATAACCAAGTTTATATATATATATATATATATATATATATATATACTTGGTTATATATATATATATATATATATATATATATATATATTTCAATTTAATAATCTTTATGAAATGATAATAGCCATTTTTGTTTCAAATCCCATACACAATCTTATTTATTAATAACATTGTTTCATATTGTTTCAAATCCCATACACAATCTTATTTATTAATAACATTGTTTCATATTAAATTGAAAGTGTATATATACACTTTCAATTTAATATGAAACAATGTTATTAATAAATAAGATTGTGTATGGGATTTGAAACAAAAAATGGCTATTATCATTTCATAAAATGGCTATTATCATTTCATAAAGATTATTAAATTGAAATGTAATATGTTTATTTTCTATTTATTCACAATTTACATTTTAAAAAATGTATTTACATTGTATATTGGGGGAGGGGGTAGAATATAATCGAAGTATTGTATATTGATTGAGAGTGCATCCTGGTTTCACTGTATGTTATGATATTTCTGTCTGAAGACAAGTACATCTGCTAATTGAAGATTGTAAATAAATATAAGTCAAGAGTATGATTTACTTTGTGAAAAAATAAAACCACTAAAACATCATATGATCACCATTTTCTATGGTTATACCAGCTATTAAATAGTAGCCAACTCTATACAATAGTGCCACCCAGTGTGAAACTTAATAATCAATAGATAATGAAAAGTTTGTGCAAAAAATTCCTATCTAGAGCCTGCTCATCCAATATCTCCAGACTAGATTTCAGCTTGTAACTTTTGTCAGTGAGGAGCCTTGGATCTGAGTGCAGGGTATCTAGATCTTAGGATCTAATGCAACCTTCTAGCAGCCTTTGCTTGTTTAGTTAACTATAAATTTATGAGTCTAAGATAAATCCAATCTCTTTCACTTATATAGTCATACAGATCTGAACCCAATTCAGTATCTTTACATTTTGAATCTTGGGGTTTTTAATAACCACATTCATCATCATCCTATGGGCAGGACTGTTATAAAACTATTAAAGCATCACATAATTACCATTTTCTATGCTTACACAAACTATTAGAACAATATCCAACTCTCCATACAATTGTTCCATTCTATGCAAATCATAGTAATTAATAGATGCTGAAAGGTTTATGCACAAAATCATTATCTACTGCCTATCCATCCAATATCTCCAACCTAGTTTCTATCTTGTGCCTCATTGATGAAAGTCACAAGCAAGAAACTTGTCTGGAGATATTGGATGAAGGGACATTTCATAGGAATGTTTTACACAAACCATTCAAAATTCATTGATTATAATGCCTTGCACTGAGTAGCACTATTGTGTGGAGAATTGTCAAATATTGTGAAAAAAAAAACAATTGATGTAAATAAATATTAATGCTATTTTCTTGTTGTGTAAGAGGAAAGAAGAAACTATGAAATTCTTTTTATTCTGGGTTTTTTCATCACACATTTCCAAGTCTCTCACTATGTGTAGTGATTAAAAAATGTAATGAATGCCTTTCTCCGAATATAAGATTAATCACTTTTATTCTTCCTTTGATTTTTAGAATTCATTTTGACTTTAACCAAATATCTCTAAAATTTTAACATTTTAAATTAAATGTTATAAAATAAAATCAAAAACAAAGCTCAAAACTTGACATGCATATAATCATTTGTGTACTGATATAAGCTACAATATACCCATTTGATGGAATTACTTGGAGCTTACCATAGAGTAAAGGAAAAAAATAAAATATGGCTACAAATGTATATTAAATAAATCAAGAAATAATATATTTTACAATAAAAATAATTAATTTACAAAATCAATATCATTTATTTAACAGAAAATACATAGATTACAAATAAAACATTACATAGAAATGAAAATCCATATGAAACATATGAATTTATGGTGTCTGCATTTATTTATGAATTTGATGTTATGAGTGTTTTTAAATAAACTAAAAAGAATACTATAATTGGCAATGAAAATATTATGAAATTAAAAAAAGTAAAAGGTGATCCACAAATTAAATATAAATGAAATAAAAACTAACAATATTTAATATACACTTGCTATAAATTTAACAACAAATGTAGATATTTGTTTTATGCATTAGCATTTCTGTATACATCGATTTGTCATTGATGCATTTACTTTGTTAAATATTTGATGTTGCTTGCAAAAAAAAATTTTTAATTGAAAATATAGGGGATTTGAACTGTCTTTTAAGCCCCTTCACTATCCACACTATCTCATACTATTGATACACATAATCACAGACATGCAGAAAAAAAGTCACCAATATATGTATTTCATGCTAAACCAGCACTCATCAGTTGGTCCAGATTACCATCTCCCATACATATACACAATCAATGCTCAGTGTATATTAAAATAGCAAATCCTTACACTTTAATGGACATACTTCAACCTATTCCAACCTCTAACTCTTCAGCCATCCATACCATTGAAAATCTGATGATAAAATCCCCCCTCCCCCAATATATTATTTATATTATTTTCTTGATTTTATTTAATATACCATTGTAGGTATAAATTCAAGAATAAATTCAGACATTTTATTTTAATTCAGCTCTATGATAAGTACCACGTAGATCAATAAATTGATAAATTGTGCACTATATTAGCATTACAATTTATAGCTTTATTTTCTTACTAACACTTGTGTAGTTATCAGATCTGCATAATGAACTGAAAAATTGTTTTTATTTTATTTTATTTTTTACATACTTGTCATTATTTTTATAAAAAATATTTCATTTTCAAACATTTAATCAGTAAACAGTGGAATTGTGACACTACGCAATGTTTTGTTCCAAGCCCCTTTCATGTTCAAAGGAAATAATGTATAATACCTCACTTTTTGTTGATAAATAATGATTAGAATAGAATACATATTGTTATTGAACCACAAATGTATAGTGCTTTTCAAGATACACACATATGTAACACAGATATATATTATGTATATACAAAATCAAAATTATAATATAAACAAAATTTTAAGATAAAAATAATAATATATTTATTAATAATAAATGAAAGAGATATTAATGTGTGTTTATTTATGCACCTACTGAAGCAGTAAGAATATGGAAAAAAAACTAACTCCTTACTGCAGTTTTATTTTTAATCTAAAGTAAATAGCAAAAGGCACTGTGGGTAATATTCTTTCTCTTTTCGGTACCCTTTTTCTCTTATAAAACAATAGACTAATTTCTCTTTCAAGAAATTACTATCTCCCCAATTATGTTAATGTTTAATAAATATTCTTAAATCTTGTAAAAAATTTTACTTTTAGAAAATGTTCAAATTTAGAAATAATAATAAAGGAAGATTAAAATATAAGTGCTTTCGATATAAACTAAAAATATTTTGTTATTACATATAATTTGCATGTGCTCACCTTCGAGACAGAAAAATGGCTGAAAAATATTAAAATGTGCAAATTTTAATTGTTTTTTTAGTTGTTGATGTATTTATATTTTTTGTTTGTTACTTTGGATAGCATACAATTGAAACCACACAGTTAGGTACAACATTCTTTGCAACTTCACTATATATTATGCCTCCTCTTTTTATTATACATGTAACTGTTTAGTAATAATGATTGCAATCTTGAAGAATATACCACCCATAGATATTTTATTTATTTGATTATGCAAAAACTAATTAGTTATCAATGTAATCTTTGTACTTCATAAGATACCAATACAGTTTGCTTTAAAACCACTTTGCCATTATTTTTTATTCCTTTTAACACAATTTATTTTGCATTTCAATATTAGAGTTATATCAGCAATTTTAATGAAATCTTAATTTAAGCTTAAAGTGTATTTAAATATCACAATTAATTTATAGCATTATTATTTATTTACAGTTAATTGGCACACTAATGATAGAGATATTTAAATTTTGCCTGAAGGTTTGTAATGATGGCATTTTAACAGGCAAAACTCTCCATACAATAGTGCCACTCAGTGCAAGCTAGAGTAATCAATGAATGCTAGAAGGCTTGTGCATAAAATCCCTATCTAGTGCCAACTCATCTAATATCCCTAGACTGTGAGGAGCCTTGGATGTGGCAGCACTGCACCTAGATTTTAGGATCTCATTTTAGGGTGGCATTTTAGTAGTAGTTATATGTTGGAACATCATTTAATATTAATTCTTGAATGTCTTTAGAAAAAATTCAAACTTTATTTCAACTAGAATTTTTTTAAGAAACCATTAAAGGATGAATGTAGTTCAACATATAATTATTTCAGATATTCAAATGATTTGTTGCTCAAGGGATAATGTGATGTTTGAGGATCTATCACTCTACTTCTGTGCTAAACTGTGATAGACATTAACTATTGAAACATCACATATGTTATGCATATTATGCAGCATGTGAATTAATCTTATACAACAATGTCAGTTAAAAAAGTGACATATTTTTCTAAAATTATTGCATATAAATTAAAAAGTAAAATTTTTTGATTATATCACTTTTTGGTGGGGAACAACAATTTAATACAAAATAATAACAAGTCATCATCATAAATGATTATCAATCCACTGCAGGATGAAGGTCTCTCCAAGTTGAATCCATCTTTTCCGATCTTTAGCTTCTCTTCTCCACATCACCCCTGCACACTTTCTTATTTCATCCATCCATCTCACATGTGGTCTCTTTCTGGGTCTTTTACAATCTCTTGGAATCCAGTTTAAAATTTCAATTGTCCAGCTATTATCATCTCTTCTAGAAATATGTCTAGCCCAACTCCACTTCAATCTTTTAATTTTTTCAATGAAGTCAGTAACACCTGTTTGCTCTCTTACCCATACATTGTGTTTTCAATCTCTTCTTGTTACTCCCAACATGCATCTCTCCATACTTCTTTGAGTGGTCTGAAGTCTCTGTATTGCTCTTCTATTAAGTATCCAAGTCTCAGATCCATAAGTAAGAACTGGTAAAACACATTTGTTAAAAGCCTTTCTTTTCAAACACATAGGCATATTTCCTTTTAGAATCAAGTTATTTCTACCAAAAGCACTCCCAGCAAGTTTAATTCTATGATTAATTTCTTCCATTATGTTTCCATCTGTATTAATAATCTGACCAAGGTATTTGTAACTGTTAACTTCTTCTAATTCATCATAATCAATCTTTATTTTCATATTTTGAGCAAATCGATTAAACATTACTTTAGTCTTTTTAACATTTATCTTTAGTCCTACTTTCCTACTTTCATCTGATAATTCCTGCAATATATCCTGCAGCTCTGAAGCATTATTTGCAAAAACAACTACATCATCTGTGAAATCTAAATGACTTAAATAATCTCCATTTACTTTCACTTCTTTAGTTTCTCATTTTAATCCACAAAATACTTCTTGCAGCACTGCTGTAAAAAGTTTTGGAGATATGGAGTCACCTTGTCTTACATCTTTCTCAATGTTGACTTTCCCAGTATCATTATGTAATCTAATTGTTGCTGTTGCATTTTTATAAATATTCTTCAAAATATGACAATATCCTGGATCTATACCTTGATGATCCAATGCTTTAATCACTGAAGAAATGTTTATAGAATCAAATGCCTTTTCATAATCTACAAATCCAAAACATAATGACAACTCATATTCATTCGTCCTTTCTATAACTTCTCTCAACACCTGGATATGATCTATTGTACTAAAACCACTTTTAAATCCAGCTTGTTCTCTTGGTTGGTGGAAATCCAATGTTCTCTGTAGATGAGTTGTAATTATCTTGGTAAAAATTTTATATAAAACTGATAAAAGGCTGATAGGTCTGTAATTTCTAATATCTTCTTTATCACCTTTTTAAAATATTAATATTATTACTGCATTCTTCCAATCATCCGGTACAACTTTATCATTTAGACATTTGGTATATAACTTTGCTAAAAAAATTTCTATTTCTTCACCTGCTTCTTTTAATATATCAATTATAATTCCATCATTACCTGGAGCCTTTCCTTTCTTCATACATTTAATTGCATATCACACTTCTTCATTTAAAATTCTGGGCAATTCAGAAGATGTAATAGATATAGGAGGTACTAATAACAAGTACAGAATGAAAAATAAAATGAAAATCAAAACTTGCACCAAAAATATATAATTGCCTTTTATTTTGTAGTAAAATGTCAAAAAACAAAAAGAGCTAATTGTTTTGTGTGATAGGCTTATTCTTCTCTTATAAATTAACATGATATTGAAAAGTGTTTTTTTTTAATTATAGCTTGCTACAAATTCACTCTTTTTAAAGTAATGAACATAGTTAATAAGTAATTGAACAATTAGTTGCCTGGGAAGTTATATGAAGCTTGAACAACAAAAATGAGAGATTGAGATTAATGAGACTTTAGCATAGAGATCCATTATGTTTCCATAGTGCTAAATAACACAGGAAAAATATTTAATACTTAATATAAATGATATTGCATTGCTGCTAAAATAGACATATCTTTTGTTTCCTTTGTTTTTAACTTTCTTATTTTTTGTACTTTTCTTCACTTTTCCAAGCAGCTTTACTTCAGATTCTAACCACAGTTTATTATATTCTAAAGTACAAAAGTCTATGATAATTCTTGCATTCATTATCTATTTAGAACATTGCATAATTTTATCTTGTTTTATTATGGATAAAAAAAAAGACCTCTTTAATAATAGATATAAAGTCATTATTTTCTTATTTTCAAAGTTTCTGTTTAATTTTACTTACTAATAAATTAATTTACCTATTAATAAATTTCAACTTGATTGTTTAATGCTGCAAGAATGAGTCTGATTAAATAATATATTCTAAAATAAATGGTACATTTGTCTTTTTTTCTTTTCACTGTTTAAAATTTTCATTTTGTAAAATAGAATTTCTTGTTAAAGAATATTCAAACAAAAAAAAAAATAATATTCACTACTGTGGGTAAACTGTATTATAAATTATTTTTATGTTTTTAAGATATAAAATACTCTTTCACACTCTTTGCTTTACTGATTTTAAATCAACAAATAAATTGTATTCTTTCTTTTGCATTTTTATTATTAAATGTTTCAGACAGTTTAGAATATCCAGCCTTCCTCAGAGCTACAAAATAAATTTACCACATTATTTTTGTTTGTCTGCATAAATAATAATCTTATTTTTTATTTTTATATACATATTTTATCTTAGTAATAATCAATGAATTTTATTAGCACAATGTCAGTTATTATATTATATATATATATATATATATATTTTTTTTTTTATTATATATATATATATATATATATATATATATATATATAATCCCTCCTCACTTGTGCCATACTGTAATATTAAATTATGGATGTTAAATGCATGGTTATTCTTGTTACAGCCACAACAGTATCATCACATTTTACACCAATGATTTAACATTACACTATGGCACAAATTAAGAGGAATTATTATCTTCTAAATAGAATATTTTATTTTTTTATATTTATTTATTTATTTATTGTCATTTTAAATATAGAGGATTTGAACTCAGACTTTCAAGCAACCTTCAACTGTCCACACTACCTCATACCACTGATACACATGACCACACATATGTAGAAAGGATAAATAATCTCCAATATATATATATTTCATGCTGAACCAGCACTCATAAATTGGTCCAGACCATTATCTCCCACACATATATCATTTTCTTTATTTCTATATTTATATTCTAAATGAAACATGGGAAAACTGTGGTGTTTTAGTCTATATCTTATGGGAGAATTAAATCATGATTATACCAGCATATTAATTTGTTAAATAAAACTTATATTAATTTTGACAGCTGAGATGAAGTTAATACAAAATAGATAATTTTAAATCTAAAGAAATAATAAAAAAAAGAAATATATGATATAAGTACAGAAATTTTATGTTAAATTAAAAATAGCTTTAATTAAATAATTAAATTACAATAATTAATAATTGAAACATATATATCAAATTAATAAATTAAAATATAAAATTAGTCATTAAATATAAGTTATATATCAAATGCATATAAAGATTTCTAACTCATAACAAGTGAAGTTTAAATGTTAGATTTTTTTACATTAGTTTTTTGCATCTATATAATTGATTGGAAAGGAGTTTATGAGACTAAACTCATTATACAAGCATAAAATAAGGTGCACTCAGCTAAATAAAAGTAAGGAAAAATAGTCCACTTTGTAAAGCATACACACATATGTACACGAAAGAATTACATATACCATGAAGGAAAAATGAATATTACAAATACATGTAAAACACACATATTTGAATGGGTTAGGGCAATAATTGGGGTGGGGGTGGCGGATTCTGAACCTCTAATCTGTAGATCACTGCCCTACTCCATTTTTTACGTGATCAAATTTTCTTATGAATATCCAAATAATAATCCATTTAATTATTATTATAATTAACAGTTAATTATACAAGACTTCAATTTAGTGCTCTGATAGAACAATAAACTTTAGAATTCGAATTCTATGGATTGTGATATTTTGCTCCGTCAACATCAGAGATAAGATTATGTAAGATTTCCCAAGCAAGAGATCATTCAGTTATTATATATTAAATATAATCCTCCCTTTATTTTTATTACTATCTTTAAGAGTTAACATTGATCATAATCTCTACATTATGTTTATGCATAAAAGTTTATTTTTATCAAAGGCATTTAATAATTTTTGTAAAAAGTTTGTTTCAGTGAGCCTTTAAATATTTTAAAAAGTATTTGTGTTATTATGGAGATATTATGCTATTTTGATGGTAGTTTATTTAATAATGCAGACATATGCAAATGTAAAACTCTCAAACACAACTGACAATCCTCAGATAAACACCCATAGACAGTTTAAATGAGAAAATTTTACCATGATTTTCCATCTAGTTAAACTGTGTAAATGGCCACTGTCTCCAGAATTACTCCCGATATCATTTTATGTAATGATTGATTTCCATACCATCTGAAATTATTATCTAACTAAAGAAATTAAAAAATACTTAGAGGAAACTGGGGAATCACAAAGCTTTATGATAGCTTCCATTTACATATTTTACTTCTATTAAGCTTCAAATTATTTATCGTAGTCTTTTTTAAATGATGAAATAATGAAATTTTAACTGTATGCGTTTTATTAATAATATTCTAATATTATGTTAAACTATTCTCTCATAAAAAGATTTTGTTTTTCCCAAAATATTATTTAATCAAATACAAAAATTATTATGAATTCATAATTCCTCCAAAACATGTATTTAACTTACTATATATACATTTAATTTTAAGTCAGTGTGTAATTCGCTTATACTGCATGTTTCTTGTATATGTAATTGAGGGATTTGAACTCAGGCTTTTTCAGTTTATTCACCCACCACTCCATCTCAAATAACCGATACATGTCCCCACACATGTGAAAAAGATACATGATTTCCAATACATGTATTTTGTGTTCCATAATCAATTTTTCAATGAAATGGACGGTCGAATAATTGCTATCTTAATATAAACTGAGTATTGCTTATATATGTGTGCGGGAGATTATGATCTGTCCCAACTGATGAGTGTTAGTTCTGCACAAAATAAATATACTGAGGATCATGTATTTTTTCCACAGGTGTGTGATCATGTGTAGCAGTTGTTTGAGATGGAATGAAGGATGAATAGACTGAAAAATACTGAATTCAAGTTTTTCTAATTATTTATATTTTCACATAACATATATTAACTGAACTACAGGCTTATTATATACCTGTATCAATATATGTAATATATAGGGTATATGAGCACAGACTTTTATACGACCCACCACTCATCACTCTATCTCATATCACTGATACACTTGAACACATATATGCCGAAAAAGATAAATAATCATCACTATACATATTTCATGCTAAACCAGCAATCATCAGTTGGTCCAGATTATCATCTCTATACATATATGCAATAAGTGCTCAGATATATATTAAGATAGTCAATCTTCATACTTTAATGGACAGGCTTCAATCCGCTCAACACTCTAACTCTTTAACCGTCCATTCGATTGAAAATCTGAAGATGAAACACTCAAAGGTCACCCTGAGACTGAGATTTTTATCACACCCACGTTGACCTAAAGTCAATCTGACCCCTCATGTACAGGACATAATCCATTTAATAAATATGCAAGGGATGGGCATATATCTCTACTATGTAATAACTGAAATACAGGCTCTTGGCCTCAGGGTTGCTTTTGAGCATTCCATCTTCAGATTTTCAATTGGATGAATGGTTGAAGAGTTGGAGTGTGGATTGAATTGAAGCCTGTCCATTAAAGTATGAAGATTGGCTATCTTAATATATATCTGAGCACTTATTGCAAATATGTATAGAGATGATAATCTGGACAAATTGATGATTGCTGGTTTAGTATGAAATATGTATATTCATGATTATTTATCTTTTTGACATATATGTGTTCAAGTATATCAGTGATATGAGATAGAGTAGTGAGTTGTGGGTCATGCAAAAGTCTGTGCTCATATACCCTATATATTATAATATATATTATAACCTAAGATGGGATAGATAGCTATAATGCATAACAAGAAAGCTCAACCTGAACTCTTTACTGACCATATAACCAACAAGTTGGGAAAGTCACATTTATAACATACAACTATCTCAGTAAACAATCAAAATTAGTATATGGTAGATTAAGTGATAATATTGGCTAAGCTCAGAGGGTTTCAGAATAACATATGCCATAATAATAAGAACAATAAGGATAAATAACAACAATGAATAAGCACTATTAATGCAAATGCAACATTTAGTAAAATTTAAGAAGAAGAGACTTCTCTTTCTCACTCTTATAAATTATAACAGATCTTATTATTGAAAGAATACACCACTAAATAGTTAGGTTGTATTAAAAATTTCCTACCTACAACACTTCTTCCAATCATAACACATCTAAGAAATATGACAAGCACCTTATGACCATGATCATATCTAGAATTAAATACTTTTCATAAAAACAAAAGCATGTCTTAGTATGTTTTACCACAGTGATATTTTTTAAAACAATTTTACTTTGAATTAAAATAATTTCTTCAACACTATTCTCTAATTAATATCTCAGGATTCTTTTAGCGAATAGTTTGATTAATGTGAGTTCTATTCTTCTCTTTTAATTTATGATTATTAGACAAAGAATGAGATTCCAGTAATAACATAGTGAGATATAGTCTTATCCTTAAGATATCTCCCTCACAATAATAATACCAATAATTTTAACATTTAAAATTATACACAACACCCTCTTAATTTATAATAAAATAATTTAGTAGGAAATCTTTCAGATATAATGAGAGGATAAGGGGTTTTATGGCCACTCAGCATACCATACTAATACATTCTATATAACTACTTTTGAACTTAAACAATTTTATCATTTAGATTTATGTTGAAGAATCAAAATAATTTTCTGAATAAAATAAAACTATTTCAATACAAAATCAGTGAGTTTTAACAAATGAAATTGATTATAATGATCCTTTAATAATGAATACATAAAATAAAGTATTTCTTAAATACTTTCTTTACATCTAAAAGGCAATCTTAATAAAGTGACTCATGTCAAATAAGATATGTTTATATACACTCAATACATCCACAAGGATAAATTTATAATAAACTTTGTAATATTTAGATTTGTGAATTATGTGTGAATGATAATAAATACTCAAAAAGAAAATTAACAATAAAAATAACATTTATTATTAACAATAAAGATATGTAACATACAAAAGCTTTGATATCTTACAATGTTAACAGATTTAAAGTTATAATCAATAATTTGTAAAGCACATACTCATTACATAAGTAATATATATTAAGACTATAATCTTAAGACTATGCACCTAGATATGACAGTAAGGACCTCTACAAATCTTAACACAAGATTAACAACTTTAAAAGACATGAACAGCCTCTTATCTTTGACCTACTTTTTAATTATTTAGGTGAATCTAAAGCATATTTGATTTGAGAATGTGAAGCTATTAACTACTTCACTCATTAAGACCATAATTTCTATATAATCTAACATATGTGAAAACTTTCAATTTACAGTGAGTCAGTGTAAAACTCTTATAATTAGAAATCTTTTAAAACAGTTTAATGTTGTAATTAATAATTTGTAAAGCACATACTTATTACATAAGTAATATATATTAAGGTTATAACCTTAAGACTATGCACCTAGATCCAACAGTAGGGACCTCTACAAATGTTAACACAAGATTAATAACTTTAAAAGACAAGAGTGGCCTCTTATCTTCGACCTACTTTCTAATTATATAGGTGAATCTAAAGCATTTTTGATTTGAGAGCATGAAGCTATTAACTACTTTACTGATTAAGTCCACAATTTTTGTACAAACTAACATACACAAAATCAAAAATGCTTTAGATTCACCCATATATTTAGAAAGTAGGTCAGAGATAAAAGACTGCTTTTGTCTTTTAAAGTCATTAATCTTGTGTTAAGATTTGTAGAGGTCCCTACTGTCATATCTAGATGCATAGTTTAAGGTTATAGCATTAATATATATTTTATAATGAGTATGCACTTTACAAATTATTAATTATAACTTTAAATTGTTTTAAAAGACTTCTAATTATAAGAGCTTCATACTGACTCACTGTAAATAGAAAGATTTCACTTATGTTGGTTTGTATAGAAATTGTGGTCTAATCAGTGAAGTAGTTAGCAGCTTCACATTCTCAAATCAAAAATGTTTTATATTTACCTATATAATCAGAAAGTAGGTTGAACATAAGAGGCAGCTCTTGTCTTTTAAAGTCATTAATCTTGTGTTAAGATTTGTAGAGGTCCCTACTTTCACATTTAGATGCATAGTCTTAAGATTATAGTCCTAATATATATTACTTACATAATGAGTATACACTTTACAAATTATTAGTTACAACAATAAATTGTTTTAAAAGATTTCTAATTATAAGAGCTTTACACTGACTTGCTGTAAATCGAAATGTTTCACATATGTTAGTTTGTATAGAAATTGTGGACTTAATCAGTGAAGTAGTTAATAGCTTCATGCTCTCAAATGAAAAATGCTTTAGATTTACCTATATAATTAGAAAGTAGGTCAAAGATAAGAGACAGCTCTTTTTTTAAAGTTGTTAATCTTGTGTTAAGATTTGTAGGGATCCCTACTGTCATATCTAGATGCTTAGTCTTAAGGTTATAACCTTAATATATATTACTAATGTTAACAGAGTAAATTATTTAAATACTCAATTGTACAATCCAATATGAAGAAAAACTATAACTGAATATGGTTTACAAACAAATGAATGAAAATAAAAGAAAACTAAATAAAAATCATTATTTGCTGGTTAATGAAACTTTCTCAATATTACTATTATAATAAGTTCTCAATTTTACAGCATAACCATTCTAGCATATTATTCCTTATGAATGTATTTAATACCATTCAAATATCATTTACAAATGCAGTGATGGAATAACAACTTAAGGAGATGTATATAATTAATTGTTGCTATAACATATAACTTTAATTCTTAAATAAAATGATTATCAGGTTTTTATCTTGAAATACTGGAAAAGCACAACAAAAAGATTTACACATCAAACCAATAACAACCTGCACTCTGATTAACCAAGAGTGCAACTGAAAATAACATGATTTAATTAGCACTACAAAATATATCAATTGCCAGGGTAAAATCATGTCAGTATATTGAACATGACTTTATGCAAAAATATATTATCAATAAATCAGATTTGGGATAATACAACAAAGGTAAAGCAAGTGATGGCATGAACTCATGGAAAGAAACATCTGTATTGGAGGGCAATAACATATACACTAGGATTTTATCTTCAGACAAATAAGCAATGAAAATGAACCATCAAAAATACAATAATAATATTTGCTTAAATGAAGCATTTTATGCTTATGTATGATACAAAAAATAATATAATTTATCGAAAATATCATGACATAAGAGAGTGTCTAAGTTACAATCTCTTTGAAAACACTGGCAAGATAGGAATATATCTCAAAAACAAGAGAGTGATTAATGCTACATCTTTTAAATAATACAATAGCAAACTGATATGTAAAGTCAATAATGTAAATATATATTGCCAAATATAGCTTAATAAATAAATTATGATATAAAAATAAGCATTAAAATAGACATACGCTTTTTTAATGTTTATTATTGGCATATATATTTAAATAAATAACTTCATAAAAATAGATTAAATATAATGCTTTTCAATTCAATATGATAAAAGAGAAATATTTTGAGAAGATTTGGATGAATGCAGCTTATATCAATTTATAAAATTATACCAAGTGGCAATGCATGAAATAAAAGAATATATAGCATAACACAGTATCATAAATATTGAAACTTAAAGTTATACCTTTTTACTAAATAAAAATAATAATGAAAGTCCTTCATCCTTGTTATTTCCATTATTCAATAGGATACAGTTACTGTAAATTCCATTCTAAAACATTCAAGACTTATCCAACTTATTTAAATACAGAAAAGTCAAATTACATGTAATGCACTTTAACACAAACATTAAACAATAAATTCTCATACAAACAATAGCACAAGAACACATTCATGACATTTAACTTTCACAGAATATATTTCAAAATAAACATAAATAATGATGAATTTTTAATTTGTCATACAATATTATCATATTGTTATCTTTTTGGAAACACATATTGGTAATAAAATTGAGGAGTATTTGTTCCTTTGATTCAGTAACTGAACAGTTTATATTCCAGTGCATGCTCAGTAGAAAACTAGTATTACACTGATTAATAACATTATGTGACTAAATCAATATTAACCATTCAGTTCCAATATATCACCATGAGTTTTGTATCTGGTCCCAAAAGTGCTTGGCAAAATAATATTAGTGTTTAATATTTTTTGAATTTTTTCTACCCTGGTTGTTACATTTTATATGGATAGAATAATTTACATTATTTGACAGTTATTGTGTTATTTATTTATTGTTCATTAATATCCAGGAATATTATCTTTCCATTGCATATTATAAGCAAATAAGTTTCTATAAATGACAAAAGTCAATGAATTTAACTTTATTAATTCAGGAAAATATTTTTCCTTACTTTGATTGAATTAAATATGACAACAATATTCAGTGAGCAAATGGCTTCCATCGCACTGTACCAATAACAAAAATGTCATTTAAGTAATTTATTTTGTTAAATAAACAAATGAATATTATTCTTTTAAAATCAATGTATTTGAGTGTAAAATGTATATTATAATAATTTTAAAAGGTTATTCATCTTTAATGTATATTTGAAATACATTTTAATGTTTTAAAGAAATAACAGTTTAAAGTAATAAAATATTTCTTTGTTGGCAATAATTAAATTTAATTAATACCCTTACAAATTTCATTTATTATAAGGTAGGTTTTGCAATCTGGAATTTAATAGTCTATAATTGTAAAATGATAAATCTAAAGAACATCTTTCAAAGTGTGAATTTTTAAAGCAATAATATTTTTTTCTTAAATAAAACTGTTTAATAATACTTAAATAGTTTAAAGCTTTTAGCAACCTTAATATTTCCACATATAGTAAATTTTACTTATAATATCATTTATTTCTAACAAGAAAATTAGAATCAATAAAAGTTCTTACACAACAGTGATGCTTTGTGCAAAATCCATTGAAGGACATAAGTTATATATAAACAATAATTATTATTAAATATTTTGTTGATCTTTCCATCATATTTCCTTATAGTGTAAAACTTCAAGTATTGGAAGTTTCAGTTTAAATCTTCTGAGCCTGGATTAAATTATTTAGCAATTCATAATTTAACTTTTAAACAAACAAAAATTTATTAAAAGCAATTAAAACAATAAAATTTAATAAGTAAATGAACAAGGAAGTAACTGAAAAGCAAGTAAGCAAGTGTTAGCTAGTGTGTTCATTAGTTTTATTTATAAGATAGGTCATATGATTGATTTTCAGTGAATGAAATTGACATCCAGTCTACTCAGTTTTGACCTGCATTTATTAAACATTGCACACTAATTCATAATCTAGGAATAATTATTAAAATAATCTAATTTACATGTCTGTCTAGCTATTAATTAATTATTACAACTTTAAAATAAATTATTTAAAAAAACCAAGAATGTATTATACTAAAATAAAAACCAAATATTACATAATATATTACATTATTTCAAATAGAACATTATCTTACATTATTTCCTTAAACATATTTACATTCTTTAACCGATTTAAGCTTCCAGACCATTTTTAAGTAATACTTTTTAAAACAGACTTTTAAAAATAATTTTTAACATTCTACTAATATACAAGAAAAAAAATTTACACCCATGCATTTTCACACACTAATGCATTCTTTTAATTAAAAGTAAATAATGTAATTAATAAAAATAATTATTTATCTTCAATTAACTAGTTTAAAAATTATTTAATTAAACTAATTTTTATCACAATTAAATAAAGCATACTTCTTATTAACAAGTTATTTAAATCAAATGCACTTTTACTAACAGATAATTTAAATATTAATTCCTTAACATTAATGATTTAAACTTGACTTTAGATTTTAACTTTAATATTATTTTTTAACATACTAATAGTTAAACTAAAATAGTTTTACTATTAATGTTTTAACAATTAACTTATTAACATTTCATGGCAATGATATCCCTAAAACTGGGCATTTAAAATCATACATGATTACTTATGATTTAAATCATTATACACAAATTATTAAAATAATTTTTAAAGCTATTAAAATTATAATAGTAGCTATAAATTGGCTTAAAGAATATATCAACATGAAAATATTCAGTCATAATAAAGGTGACTTATCATAACATGTAAAGTAGGGATTTTTTATCTAACTGGATATTTAGCTTTATAAACAAAGATAAAAGTCACAATATATTAATTTGATATGAACTTAATGAATCCAAATATTTTCTGGAGATGATAGCTGTTTGTGGTTAGAACATTTGTTTTATGAAACAGGTAGATAGATACCTTACAGTTAACCTTTTATCACAAATCGCAGTGTGTTATTTTATTTAGACTTATTAGAAATGATTAACAGCAGTTACATTGGTAATAAATAGATTTATCTTTTAGGTTTAAAATTCCCAATAAAAAAAATATTAATTATCAAAAACACAAAATGTTAAAAAAATTTAGTTATTTTTCCATGCAATAATCTCATTAAGTTTATTAAGAATGGATATATAAATGTTTAATTTCTGAACTTTAATCTAAAAGCAGCAGACATTTGCATTAGCTCATTCAACAATGTCTATTTTAAATAAATATGTTAATGATTTTTTAATATAATTTTTAGCTCAAGTATAAACTTTAAACTAAATGAAAGATTAATATATGTTATATTTATTAAACACAACCACATTCATATGTTTAACCAGGTAAAATGGAATAAAGATTTTGAAATATAAATATGCAGAAATGTCAGAATGCATGCATTTATGTTAAAAATATAACAGTACAATATTCTGTTTTTTGTTAAATATTTTTCTGAATATCTAAAAGCTTATACTATTTTTTTAAATAATATATTATTTACACATATACAATATATACAATAAAATATTTATTGTAAATAAATATGTATGTATATGTGTTTAAATATTTATTATATATCATTCTCTACTATGTAAAAAATGTAGATTTTTTTTTAATAGCATAGTGTCAAATTGTAATTCTGATACAAAGATAATCATCCTTCACACATACCCTGTACGTTAATGTTCAATTAGTGATGATAAATACTTATAAACTCTCTATACTAGTCACAAGATAAAGACTTTAAAATGATAAGAATGGATATTTTTTCAAAGTCTTTATCTTGTAACTAGGATCAAGTCTTTACTAATATTTCCTATACTAGTTGAGTATTAAAGTATGATGCATTTGTGAAGAATGATTAGTTCTTATCAGAATTACATTCTGTATTATATAATTTGTTTTATCTATAGTAGAAGTGGTTAGAATCCAGTGATGTGGATGAGAGACTTCTATTATAGTTCTAAAATATTGTATTCTGAAAAATAATTAAATGTGAGCATAAAATCATCTGAGAAACAAAATTGAAAATAGAAGTATAAAGATAAGGAAAAAAAATAGCATTTTTTTTAAAAAAAAAATAGAATTAATGATATTGTAAAGTCAAAAAATTTAGTAACCTAAGAATTACCAAAATGAATTAAAAGTTTCAGAATTAAATGAGTCAAACTAAATAAATACATGAGTACAAAAATTATCAAATCATTAATTTGTCAAAAGATAATATATCATTAGATCTTTATCTCTCAAATCCATCATTTTATGTAAAGGGCAAAACATGGTTCAAATTTATTTATTATTATATTAGTTTAAGAAATTTTTTTAAATAATATCATTTATGATGGAAAAGATTTAAATATTCTGTTCACAAAGAAAACATAATAATGCAAAATTAGTATTGACATATTTTATTCAAAATAATTGTAAAGTTACCATGGTTACAAAAAAATTCCATGCATAATTATAATTTAACCAATATTTTATATATCTTATAAAAAGTTTTTTTGTTTCATTTCTTTATGTCTAAAATACAATAAAAGTAGGGCATAGAACAGTAAAAGATTTGATAAATTTTAAGAATAACATGTATCATAGCATTGGCCGGGAAGCGAACCTGCTAACCCAGGACAACTGCTTTTAAGGCAGCTGTGTTGACCTCTCAACCATCAATGCTTGACTTCTAAAACAAACAATATTGCCAATGTAATTCAATAGGGCTTAAGGCCATGAACAAAAAAGAATGTTAGAAGTAAAAATATGAATATAATATTAATAATAACTAATCAATAGATTAACATTAAAAGTTACCATAAAATTTAAAATAATTATAACTAAAAGTCTTGGTTTATATATCTATTAATAATGAGCAGGATATTTTTACAATATTTATACAAATAAATACCTTCAACTATTCCAGTTGTTAATGATAATGCAATATCCAATTTTGAAATTTTCAAAGGAAAAATAAATATAACAAAACAAAACACTCCATAAAGTAGTGCCATCTAGTGCAAGATAGAGTAACCAATAGATAAAAGGTTTGTACAAACAATCCCTATGCATTGACACTGACTGGCATTACTGAATGAAGAATTTTGCTTTAGTTATAATGACTTATGTAAGCATAGGGAATAGTGATCATATGATGGTTGTGGTTTAATACTTTTTCTGCCAAATATTATGATGATGACTGTGGTTATTAAAGAACCAAAGACACCAAAATGTACAGATGCTGAACTAGGTTCAGATATATATGATTATACAAGTGAATGAGCTTGGATTGAAAACATTATTGTGCTTTCATAGCTTTATAGTTAACTAAAAAGGTAAAAGATGATTGCTAGAGGATTGCATTAGATCCTAAGATTTAGGCACAGTGCTCTCAGAACCCAGAATCCTCACTGATGAGAGTCACAAGCTAGCAACTAATTTTGAAATATTGGATGGGTAGAAACTAGATAGAGATTTTATGCACAAACTTTCTTTCATTCATTTCTTACCATGGCTTTCACTGATGATGTTATTGTATAAAAAGTTTTGCTTCTGTTATAATGGCTTGTGTAAGCATAGAGAATGGTGGTCATGTGATGTTTAGTGATTTAAAAATTAAACATGTAAGCCATCATTTTTATTTAAAAAAATATAGTAGTTCTATTACCATCTATATTCTTTATTACTTTTTACAATGCTTTTTTACAACTCACTATTGACAGTTTCAATTGCACCAGCATAACTTCAGAATTTAAAAGTTTGAATTTAGCAATTAAGATTTGGAAATATAAGTAGAAGTTCTGAAGAAGATTGCTGGTGCAATCGAAACTCTCAATAGTGGGTTGTAAAAAACACTGGAAAAAGTTTTTTATATATATAAAAATTGAGAAAATCAACCTTGTTAAATATTTTTACAAATGATTCTCCTGTGAAAAGTTATATATACTGATTACAAGATTTTTATAAGATTTTAGATGTAAATATGAGTAATTTTGATAAGATTTCTCTGTATATTTTTTAGATTAAATTTATCGTAACTGTAATTTTATGTTAACAATAAATAGAGAAATCTCCCTAATTTTCTAATTATTATACATAATTCTATGTAGGAAAGCCTTATTTATTTGTGAAAATATTTTGTAAAAAGTGTTATTTTTAGTTGATACTGATATAAAGTATTAATGCCTGATCCCTTTATATATATATAAAACTAAGATATAAAATAAAAATGGTTTCATTTTTGATTTATTTGAGTTATTAAAATACTATTACTATTAAGCCCCACAACCACATGTTCTCTGGAAACACATTGCTCTTGAATAGCAAATCTATTTACTTATTCAGTTTTGATATCTTGTATAAGCTTGACTAACCACTAGATACCACATGGTAATCCATAATAAATTCTTATCCAGTGTAATGTTATCCAGATTAATTTTTAGCTTACAGCTTTCAATAGCAAAGAGCTTCGAATCTGGATATAATGCACCTGTGATAATAATTGATATGTAATAATGCATTTTTTTAAAAATAAATAAATAAACAAATTAGTTTTTAATAATAAAGTGAAAGGCTGAAACCTTTGACAGAAGCACCTTAAAAATGCTTATATGACAGCCAATTAGATGTAACAATGACTGCATAGGAAACTCTCAAGTCAAAACACAAGGCAGAGATTTTATGAAAAAAAGTTGGTTCCCACCTTCTTCTCTATTATTTATATATAAATTGTAAGTAGAGAAAAAGGTGAAAACCATCTTTTTCTTGTCAAATCTCTGCCTTGTGTTTTGGCTTGAGAGTTTCCTATCCAATCATTGTTACATCTGATTGGCTGTCATATAAGCATTTTTAAGACACTTCTGTCAAAGGTTCCAGCCTTTCATGTTATTATTATATCATCTGCTTGTGCTTAATAAATTAATATATTTACAAATTAGTTTTTGAAAATTTACATATTTCATAGAAATCTCCCAAATATTAGTATTACAACATCTTCCTAATTTTTATTTTTTGATATTCGAGATATTATTTCTGACATTAATCCGACATATCCAATTTATAATACATTAAATAAAATAAAAATTAGATGATCAGTCCCATTTACCATATGATAATTTCACATCAAAGTGAAGCCTATTCTTATTACTACCATCCCTGTAGAGGTTGGTTAAAGACACTTCCTGTTTTAAAATGTTTTTTCCCCATATTATATATATTTCAATGTGATAAAAAACGTCACCACAGAAAGGGGTGGGGTATAATCTTTGATTTAGTTTTCTTTTTCCTCTTACATATCACTTACAGACTACATACATAATATTATAACTGTTATTTGTCCTAGATACCCTATAGAGTGATGTTCTACAAAAATTATTGTATAAAAGTTTTCAAAACTATATGATTTAAAATTTATAAACTTATCAATAAATAAGAAAGACTATAGCAAAGTGGTAAGCTCATCTTGTGTATTTTTATATTTAAGTGTTAATAAAATATAAAACAATTGTTAAAAATTTAGGATCAGTATTCTGTATACGAATATATTTGCGCAATTTTTTTTCTTTTCTCCCGGAATTCCCCACTGATATATATGAACACAAAGAAAATATAAAACAGTGTGTCATTTTTATAATTAATTCGTTTGCCCTTACTAATATTACTATTATTTAATAAATTATGCATTTATATTTAAGTAAAATGTATTATACTCTTTAATGCTGTTAATTTCCTATCTGCCTCAGAGGAAAATGGTTTTGACACCGAGTGTCTATCTAATGGCAGTTTATAAGATTTATATCAAGCTCCGTTACCAGAGTGAGTTATCAGCCAACTGACACTAAATCAGACTTTCGACATCATTATTTATACCTTGTCTAATTTTTCTTGGGGATGGCTAAAAATTCCACCTTTGGCTATACTATATGTTTTTGTTTTATACTGCTAATAGCCAGGACAATTACTATTTGTCAAGAGTAAGTCACTTTTCTTAATTAAAAAAAAAACATTTTTTCTAATTCTATTTACCTTGATTAAAATATCCAACGAGAGATTACTTATTTGTTTTTAAATTAAGCTCAAGGAGAATAATATAATTTATAATAAAAAGTATTTATTTATTAAATCATATAAAAACGAACTCTTAAAAATCTTGGATACTCTTCTTTCCAAATCTTCCTAAATGCGTTAAATAATTTTTAAATAATTTATTCATACCACATATGATTCAAATATTTTTTGTATGTTTGTATATATAAATGAATTTTTCTCCCCGATTGTTTTTGCCCTTTCTATCTCTATGTACGCAATACATATACACACACGCCAGGAATACACTATTTAATATTACTAGTTTTTCTTTTAATGAATTACATTTTTTTATTATGCATTATTCTACAGCATGTTACTTAATAATATATTTAAAAACGAAAATTCAAACATATGAAAATTTATGTTTCAAAGGATTTATTTATTCAAGAATTTATAAACAAGCTAGGGAAGCATAAATGACACAGGTCAAGAGATGTACAAATAGATATATGGTTTTACAGTATCATATTTTATATCAAAGCAGGGTTAATTACACATGCTTGGCTGATTGTGAAACATGCTCTAATTAATACTATTAGGTCTAGTTATTGTGAGGTTATTAGGAAATATTGACTGCTATATTTTTTTGTTAAATAACTCTATGTTGCATTGGTACTATAATCATAATAAATATATTTAAATAGCATAACTATTATTTTAACAGTCACAAAACAGCCATAAAGATATCTAGATAAATAATTGGTTTATCTAATAGTTTTAATTGTTCAAGATTTTTTAAAAAGTAGCTGTTATCTGACATTATAGTGTTCCATACATAATTGTACATCCTATGATCAAAATAAGCAGAGAACCAATTTAGATTGATTATTATGGAAAATATTGTTCCAAAGGAATTAATAAAAGATGTAAAGGTTACAACTGCTGTAAACTATTAATAGTGATGTCTAAGAATGATAAATTCAGGGTAAGTATAACATAAATATTGTGATATATTTTCTGTGTCATATCCAATTAGAAGGATTGGTATTGGAACAAAATCTTTAATATCTAGAGAAATGGAAGATCAGAAAAGTCCAAGTATTGTGAAAAGAAATCAAAACATTTGGTTTTAGTGAACAGTTTAAAAATTCATGAAGCTGAATTACTTTTTTTTTTTAATATCAAAATAGCGCCATCAAGAGATTTGTGCTGATTCATGCATATTTTTAATTCTGATTTTATTTTTCAGATAATTTTTTAAAAAAAAACAACAACAAATTAATACTTTGAGATGTAATTAAATTTTTTATAACTTAGATATAATTAAATTTATCACATTATGTCTGAATAATACAAAGAATTATGGTTCTGATATCATATTGGTAAAATAAATTAATATTAAAAATCAGGCAAGTAATAAAAAAAACTGTTATCAGCTGTCAACAACAATAAATGGTCAATCAAATCATTTTTTTTCTGTTTGCTGTTGACAGAAAGTATCATATACTATATAACAAACATTGAACATATAATTGGAATTACTAGGTTAATTGTATTTTACAAAGTATTATCACTTTATATTCTTCTATGTGCATTGATAAATTTATGATGTAATTATAAAGTAGTATGTAATTTGCTTACACTTAATATTTCCTATATATGTAATTAGAGGGATTTGAACTTAGGATTGTGCAATGTATTCTCCTTCAATCTGTCTCAAGAAAACAACACATGTGACAATATACATGTGAAAATGACCATTGACCCCCAATACATGTTACTTAATGAAAAACTAGCACTCATAAGTTGGTCAAATAATAATCTCCCATAAATATATACAATCAATGCTCAGTTTATATTAAGACAGAAATTCCTCAAACTTCAATGGATGAGTTACAATTTTCTTATTTTTCCAACTATTCAACCATAAAATGTCAAATCCAATAAGAGCTTTGAGCACTCCATCATTAGTCAATGAAATGGATGGTTGAATAATTGGAAAGGTGAGAAGATTGAAGCCTGTCTATTAAAGTTTGAGAAATTTATTTTTTTATATAAATTGAACACTGACTATATGTATGTGTTGGAGATAATTATCTGGCCAAACTGATGAGTGCTGGTTCTGCAAATATATATATATATATATATGTTATACTTAATGTTTTTATGGTTATATGATGTAGATAAATTATAAGTTTTTGGGATATACCGTGTCTTATTTTCCATTGAGCACTGATATTTCGATGGAATAGCAACCGCCATTTTCAAGGTTAACTTTTGAAAGAAAAACCGTTAGATCTTAACAAATAATGTGACTGTGTGCGAGATGAGAAATGAGATTCCAGTTGAGCATTCACAATATGAGGCTTATCAAAATGTTTATTTTCCTCAGTATTTTTACCTGTTAATTTTAAGTTAATATTGGATAAAAAGAGAGGTTTCCACATAGCTGGAATACGTTGTGCTTCATCAGTTCTATTTAAACTAGTAGGTCTCTTTAATATTTCAATTGACTCTCTCATGGTTCTTAAATCATATCTTTCCAAATTAGCAAGTAGTTTTGTATTGTCAGTATTAGGTTTGTGACCAGTTTCTAAATAATGGGAAGTAAAAACTGATGTGCTAATTATTTGTTGAAAAGCATTTTTATGTTCCTTAATTCTGACATTAATTCGTCTATTAGACTGACCCACGTAGCCTTTTGAGCACTGGAAACACGAAATTTCATAAACTCCTTGGTGTTCCAAAAGTATTCTGTCTTTAGGTTTATACAAAAAATCACCAATTTTTTTTCCAGTAGAAAAAGTGGTCTTTATATTAAAGCAAGATAGTCTTCTACTGATTTTATCAGTAACCCCCCTAATGTAAGGCAAAATTACTCTATTAAAAGAGGAATTATCAATTCTGTCCTCTTTTTTTCTTTTTAGTATTAATAATATATAAAGCCTTACATATGATGTTTTTATTATAATTATTAGAAAGCAGAATACTTTTTGTAAGTTTTATTTCTTGAGAAAGATGTTCTTTATCAGATAAATTATAAGCTCTAGTGAAAAGATTTTTAGCTACAGAAAAAATTTGTGCAGGATGATGATGAGAATTGAAATTAAGATATCTGTTTGTATGATTGGATTTTCTGTAAACTGATATTGATAATGTTTCATCACATTTTCTTGCAATTAAAACATCCAGAAAAGAAAGTGATCTGTTATTTTCCACTTCCATAGTAAATTTAATATTTGGATGCCAATTATTTATAAAATCAAGAAAAGAATTTAAAGAATCAATTCCATGAGGCCATATGACAAAAGTATCATCCACATATCTAAGCCAAATAGAAGGTTTTTTAGTAGCTGCACATAATACTTGACTTTCAAAATTGTCCATGAAAAGATCAGCAATGACAGGTGACAGTGGGGATCCCATAGAAAGTCCTTTAATTTGTTTAAACAGTTGAGAATTATAAACAAAAAATGTATTTTCAAGGCAATGTTTTTCTAAAGAAATAATAAAATCAGGTAAATCATTGTTCTGAGCTATTATATTTAATGCTTCTTCAACAGGAATATTAGTAAACATAGAAGAAACATCAAAACTAACCAATAAATCAGTTCCAGCTGATCTTATTAGATTTGAAGTTTGTAATGTTTTCAAAAATATGAAACCTCCAAAAAATAATTTATCTAAAGGAGAATTTATTGCACTTCAAAATTTAAAAAAAGATGATTCAATTGTTATTATTCCAGCAGATAAGAGTAATTCTACTGTTGTTCTTGATCGTTTGGATTATAATAATAAAATTGTAGATTTATTAAATGATGGAACTTATAAAAAGATTATTAGAGATCCTCTGACATATTTAGAGAAAAAGACAAAATGTCTTGTCAAACTTTCTAGTATAGATGAAAATATAAAAATTAAAATTTTTCCAAGCGAAGGTTCTTCATTATATCCTAAATTTTATGGTTTGCCTAAAATTCATAAACCTGAGATATCATTGTGACCTATTGTGTGGCTATAGGCTCTCCCACACATGCTTTGGCTCGATATTTAGCCCAATGCATACAGCCATTGACAGACAAGATTCCTTCAAGAATTAAAAATTCAAGCCATTTTATTTCAATAATTAAAAACTTAAAACTAACTGGAACTGATTTATTGGTTAGTTTTGATGTTTCTTCTATGTTTACTAATATTCCTGTTGAAGAAGCATTAAATATAATAGCTCAGTACAATGATTTACCTGATTTTATTATTCCATTAGCAAAGCATTGCTTTGAAAATACATTTTTTGTTTATAATTCTCAACTGTTTAAACAAATTAAGGACTTTCTATGGGATCCCCACTGTCACCTGTCATTGCTGATCTTTTCATGGACAATTTTGAAAGTCAAGTATTATGTGCAGCTACTAAAAAAACCTTCTATTGGGCTTAGATATGTGGATGATACTTTTGTCATATGGCCTCATGGAATTGATTCTTTAAATTCTTTTCTTGCTTTTATAAATAATTGGCATCCAAATATTAAATTTACGATGGAAGTAGAAAATAACAGATCACTTTCTTTTCTAGATGTTTTAATTGCAAGAAAATATGATGAAACATTGTCAATATCAGTTTACAGAAAATCCATTCATACAAACAGATATCTTAATTTTAATTCTCATCATCATCCTGCACAAATTTTTTCTGTAGCTAAAAATCTTTTCACTAGAGCTTATAATTTATCTGATAAAGAACATCTTTCTCAAGAAATAAAACTTACAAAAAGTATTCTGCTTTCTAATAATTATAATAAAAACATCATATGTAAGGCTTTATATATTATTAATACTAAAAAGAAAAAAGAGGATAGAATTGATAATTCCTCTTTTAATAGAGTAATTTTGCCTTACATTAGGGGGGTTACTGATAAAATCAGTAGAAGACTATCTTGTTTTAATATAAAGACCACTTTTTCTACTGGCAAAAAAATTGGTGATTTTTTGTATAAACCTAAAGACAGAATACTTTTGGAACACCAAGGAGTTTATGAAATTCCGTGTTTCCAGTGCTCAAGAGGCTACGTGGGTCAGTCTAATAGACAAATTAATGTCAGAATTAAGGAACATAAAAATGCTTTTCAACAAAAAATTAGTACATCAGTTTTTACTTCCCATTATTTAGAAACTGGTCACAAACCTAATTTTGACAATACAAAACTACTTACTAATTTGGAAAGATATGATTTAAAAACCATGAGAGAGTCAATTGAAATATTAAAAAGACCTACTAGTTTAAATAGAACTGATAAAGCACAACATATTCCAGTTATGTGGAAACCTCTTTTTTTATCCAATATTAACTTAAAATTAACAGGTAAAAATACTGAGGAAAATAAACATTTTGATAAGCCTCATATTGTGAATGCTGAACTGGAATCTCATTTCTCATCTCGCACACAGTCACGTTATTTGTTAAGATCTAATGGTTTTTCTTTCAAAAGTTAACCTTGAAAATGGCGGTTGCTATTCCATCGAAATATCGGTGCTCAATGGAAAATAAGACACGGTATATCCCAAAAACTTATAATTTATCTCTATGTATATATATTGGGGATTATGTATATTTTTTACATGTATGTGATGTGATCATGTGTATAGGTTGCTTGAGATAGATTGGAGGATGAGTAAACTAAAACAAATTGAGTTAAGAATCCTCTAATTTGATAAAATTATAAAAATTTTAAACAAATCCACCATTTTTATAACTGTTACAATGCTCATTCTATTAAAATTAATCAACATTACAGTCGCAATTGACAAAAAATCTTTAGAGCTACAAGATTAGTTTTGAAAGGGGATTTGAACTCAAACTTTCAAGCTACCTATAATTATCCACTCTATACAGTATAACTGTTACACATGACCACATACATGTGAAAAAATAAATGATCTCCAATATACATATTTCATGCTAAACCAGTACTCATCGGTTAGTCCGGATCATCATCTCCCACACATAAATATAATCAGTGCTCAGTTTATATTAAGATAGCAAATCTACACACTTTAATGGACAGGCTTCAATCCTCTTCACTATAAGCAATACAATCAAAAACCCTTAAGAAATCTTTCACTTAAATAAAAAATTATCAGTTTTATTGTGTGGCAGTTCAAGTGTTAAAAGTGAAAAAACTGAAAGCAAACCGAGTTGAATTTAGTAAAGTAATTTTCCATGAATATTTATAAACAATCTAAAAATGGAAATAATATTTACTCCATATAAAAAAAATTGAATGTAAATAAATAATTTATTTGTATTTATATGTTGGACTATTTCCATCATCTAATATGAATATTGAATGACTTTAGAAAAAAATTAACTTTATTTAAATATTCCAAATACATTCAATTGTTAGTATCACCACACAAGCTGGTATATGCACACCATTTTAAGAGATATTATTCTCCCCTTTTTTTCAGGTGTTGCTGGCTTGACCAGTGACAGTACTAGCATAGGATTTGAAAATGGCTCCTTAGATTATTGATTATTGTATTTTAAGATAATACTCTAATCTAATGAGTGCATTATATTAAAATTCAATAATCAAGAATCCAAAGGTCCAGGTTCAAATTCCATGCTAGTACTGTGACTGAACAGGCGAGCAACACCTGAAGAAGAGGGAAGAATAATACATCTCAAAACATTGTGCATATACTAACCTGTTTGATGTGCTATGTTGAATGTAATTCAAATATTTAAATAAATTTAAATTTTTCTAAAGATATTCAATACTCATATATGTGTGCACATTAAAATGTGTTCACACACTGGTGTTTATAAAAATATAAACATAATAAACCATATTAAATTTTTTTAATATACAATTAATTCAATGTCAAAAATATACATAAAATTCACATGTGTGTATATATATAAATAGTATGTATCAAAGTTATTAATTGATTCATTATCCAATGGAAAAAAAGTTTTTCTTTTTCCTTTTTTTAAAAAAATAATATTAATTTTTTGACAGTCCTTCATAAAAATTTTCTTTTTCTTTTTTAACAGGTTACTCCTAATTAACTGTAAACAGCTTTAAAAATACTTTAGTGAGTTTTTTTTTTTTCCAATCTAGAAAGATTTTTGGAATTTACTTTTTTTTTTCAAAATAAAATAATCTATGAATCAATTGTTTGTTTTTTTAGATTTTTAATTCAAACAAAAATTATTTACTTGTTTTAATTTTAAATTATAGATTTTAAATGTCATTTTCAAGATATTATTGTTCTCAACACATATAACACTTCTCACCAGCTGTACTTTATATATATGAAACAGTACATTTATCTGTGCATATCTGCATATAGATAAAACACTACACATATAAACTAATTCTCCAGCAAGCTGATAGACTCTCATGGCATGCTGGTTCCTTCTAACATCATGGACTGGTTTGTTGTCTTCTTTGGGAAAGGTGTAATCCATATCTATTGACATACATATAGTCAGCTGCATTTAATCTATAATTTTATAGCCTTCAGGCATACCATCGACTACACATGGGCTATAGAGAACATAGAAAAGCAGGCCCTTTCATGTGAAACCAGTCTCTATTGATGTGAACTAGCAGTGGCAGCTGGACTTGCACTGCCTTGTATTCAGTTATATCTTCATGGTAGTAGTACTCTTGTTGTCATAATTGGTAAAACTGTAAAACTTTAAAAACTCTATAACTTCATCTAATCTTTTCTCTAACATTTTAATAGTCAGGGTGGAATTAAAAAAAATACAATAATTAAAAGCCAGTTTTTTTATCTTGATAGAGAAAAATTAGTGACTTTTTTCAATTTAACTCAATTCTTTGAAAAACACCTTTCTGGAATTTTATCAAAATATGTTATACAAATATTAATTTAAAAAAGTTGCTAATCAAAATAGTTAGTGAAATTTTATAATTACCATAATATGTATGGCAACATAAAAAAACTTGTTTTAATTTCAAAATCAAAATTAATAAAGTATTAATTAGATCTTTCTAAATGTTTAATTTTTAATAATTTTTTTAAAATTCAAAATTATTTAATCTTTAATTGTTATTTTAGTGTAATATAAAAAAATCTACAAAATATTTTTGTGGGTGTTTATTTCTATTTCTCTTTTCAACTTTATATATATATATTGTTTTGAATATATATATAATATATATATATATATATATATATATATATATATATATATATATATATATATATATATATATATATTGTAACCTAGTGTTATTGACACTTGGTTTACTTGGCATTATTTCTGCAGGAAAACAATGCTATTCTTTAAAGAAATAAAAAGATAAAATAACCATAGTAATAATTGATTAATAAAGTATGCTATTCACTCACTTTGGCATGTTTTGGGTGAATAACTAATAGATTTAGTAATGCAATATCATTTTTAAAAAGAACATGAATAATTTAATTAAGATATTAATAATTAAAGCAAATTAATATAGTATAAAAACAAATATCATAAACAGTAATTGATTTTGGATGGGTAGAGGGGAAGAAGAGATGAATGTCTTATCATAGAGAACAATAACTTCTGGTAATTCCATTTGTAGAAAATGAGTTATAAATTACTGATAATTATCATTAATTAAATGTATTTATTATTATTTTTTATTGTCAAATCACTTTGTAATCTATTTAAATAATACTAAAACTATATGATTGTAATAGGTTTTTCCTTTCTTTTGTTTATGTTATAATCAAATGATTATTTTTCTGGAAGAGGTCGCTAAAGTCAAGATCATTTTTTTGAAAAAAAAAAAATATAGTCTGCTTTTAGTTTTCAAGGAAGGAACAGTGCTGAAATTTGGTAACTCAATTTTTTTCATTTTATTTTGCAGAAATAAATGTAATCAAAGTAAAATTTTAATAATATAATGCGTGGCTAAATTTTTTGATAAGATATCCTGATTTCCTGTGCCATCTACCTATTTAAAGACCTTTTATACTTAAAAATTTATTGTCTCACGCTAAAGTTCAAAAATGACAGATGTAACTAAAAGAGTCACGAAAAATTATATTATATCTAAATTAAGGAAAAGAAGCGATTTCCAAGAAAAGATTAATTATTTATTAACTTTATGTCATTTATTGATATTTTCTTGGTATAGAAAAAAAAAATAATAATTGAAAGAAATATTTTGAAACCAAGGAAAATCAACTAGAAACATTTTCGCGCTCTTTCTCAATATTGTCTGCCTTTACAAGTAATGTAGTTACATACGTTAAAATATGTTTTATTCACCAAGAATTGTCTGGAAATAATAATAATGATAAATAAGATTAAATTATGCACCTGTATATTTTTTTTTTAAAAAAAAAATATATAAACTTTCTCAGAGTAAATATAGGAAAAGTTATATAGGGGCATTCTTACGGAGAAGTTACCGTTAAAAAAAAATTTATAATTCCTAAAGTATGAACAAAACCAAATATCTTAGTGACTTAATGATAAAAATAAATGATATATTATATTATACATCAGTTGGAGTTATTAAAACTTCCTATACATGTAAATCAGCTGCAGTTATTATCAGAATAATCTCGGAAAAATTGCGCATTTTCGTCCATAAGTAAGCTAGCTAATATGAATTGTACCGTCAATAATAAAAAAGAAAAAATATTGTGTATGTTTATCGTCTATCGTCAACTGTTCGTTATGTTAGAATATGTACATTTTATTTTCTATGGATCCCAAAATTGTAGTAGTTTAATTCAAGTAAGAATTAATCTTCAATTCTGCTATATTTTTCTTTACCTAATTTATTAAATGCACAAAATAAGAGAAAACTTTTATTTAAAGGAAATAATACCATGCGTTTATTGTTTTTAAACTTGCTTCGTGAAATACGACTGGATAAAGCTCTTCAGTTGCTCAACAGAAAAACATTTTCTAATGAGAGAGTATGCACTTGTTAATTAATGATTGTTTAAAACTAAGTTATAAATGATATGTATTTTTTTTGTTATATCACATAGGTTAAAGTCTGTATGGTCAAGTGATATTTAATAGCCTTGTAATGACAAAGGTATGTTTTAATATAATTATTATAGGTTAAGTTGATATTTAACACGAAAGAAAAAAAAATCTATAAAATATGTTTTAATTATTACATACAATTGTAGGTAGAAGTTTTGTATGTTAGATACGTAAAAGAAAAATATTTAGATATTTAAGGGGTAAAATAAATATTGAAAATTATCAGAAGTAACTAAAAAAAAAAAAATGCTATAACAAAATATTTCTTGTTAAAGTTTTGAAACGAATTTATACTGTATTAATTGAGGAATTTATTCCTAATTATTCTTAAACAACACATCCACTTTATTTAGTTTAAGATAGTATGCTACCAACTATTTTTGAATGTTCCTTTATTAAAATTAAAATTATTATACTTTTATTCTATGATGTCCATTGATTTCAGATGTTGATCAAAGTATACACGGTAACATAAGTTTATTATAATCAGTGTATTTACTTATCCTGCCCAGATATAGCATTGGTATATGCTTAATATTCGCATAGGTAATAATTATAATGTATTTATTTTGTGGGATGAAAAATGATCTCCCCAAAAGCTTTGTTTTCCATGAGAGGAAGATTTTAAATATAATGGTCAGGTATGTTTATAGCCCAAGTGATCGATTCTCATAGATAGGACGATCAAGAATTTATCTAGCATTTAGTATGCTTCATTCGTTTAAATCCCAGGAGAGGATTGTATTTGGTGTGTGTTCGTTGTATGCCCAAGTAAGAGGCAAGAAACCACCAAAATATTTTAATGTAGTAGATTACTTTACAGACCTTCGTGGTTATTCCATATTCCTCATGTGAAAATAAAGATAGCTCCACCATGGAAGGTGTTGATTATTGTGCTTAATTTTGAAAGTTCGGGCAAGATAAAGGTTATATTGGAGGTGTTAGTTCCTCAAGATCCACTTTAGTATAAATAGTGCGTTAGTAACTAAGATCAATATCTGTATTGTGCTGCTAAATATTGCTAGTATTTGACAAGTAAATCAATGGAGAAAGTAATTAAAATTGCGTAATTTAAAACGCTTATTTACTGAAGGAATATTCAAATGCAATATTTAATTCTGGTTAGTAATTAAATAATACTCATATTTAAAATTATACGTATGAATAAAATTTGTATCATAACTTAAGTTAGCATTAAGTTAAATGTAAGATGGTAATTGTAACTTCTGATAACTGGCCTATAATTAGAATAGGTTATCCCATTAAAGACCATAAATAAAGTAAATGTATTAGAAATAAATTTAATATTTTGCGTATTGCATATGATTGGATTAATCATTTAAAAAAAAAAAAAAAAAAAAAAATAGTTAGTCAATAATTTTGAATAAAAGCTTCTACAAGGTTACCAAAATTTAATAAACAATGTATTGGTAATGAAATGTACTTTTAGTTAATCAATCCATATGATTGCATACAGGAGAAGTAGTAACCTCTAGTCCATAACCAAAAGAGTATACAGATTAATGTCAGTTATATTTTATATTTTGTATTACTATGGAATTATTGAATAAATGTTCATATATTTTTTTGTGATAATAATAAATTATAGTCTTGTTAAAATTTGTTGTAGATTCATTTTTTTGTTTTTATATGCTAAATATAAGTGTTTGCACAATATTTGCAAAACATTTTCTTGAGTCCGAAATCATTTCAAACCCTTAAAAACTTAATAGACTAGAGAAATAAATTTAAGCAGATCGGAATATGTCATTATATTTTAGTTTAATGATAATTATTTATGGAGTTGAAAACTTAAGACTAAACATTCACCTTTGTGTAAAAAAAAAAATGAATTTATTCCCAAACCATTAACTTTGGTTGCACATTATTCCATTCCCATTTAGTTAAATTGTCTAAGTAATAAATCTTAGTTATATTATTGTGTTGTCATGGATGATGGAAGGACACAAAAAGCACCCTTGTCTTTTTATTATTCTGACTGAGATTCTGAAAAAAAAAAAAAAAAGGCTGTGTTATTCAAAATTATACGTCATTATTGAATAGAATTATCATCTCTTTAAATAATATAGCAGTTGATATGAGAGATGAAGACACATTGAATTTAAGTAAAATAAATGTTTCCTATAGCCGACCAGAATGCCAGTCATATGCGACAACATAATACTGCCGAGCATTTCCTTACATGAAACAAAGAACCCTGAGATTAATATTATTATAATTATTCTTTAAATTAATAAGTGATCAATTATTGTTGTTATTACAATCGTGGCATGGCTTAAGAGAATTGAATGTACAATTGTATTATATGAAAGGTATTTTAGATCATATTGGAAAATTAATGGATATGTTGCTTTATTTTGGGTTGCCTTAATTTCCAACCTGAAAAATTAGTGCAAACTAAACTAATAAAGAATTACAGAATAAACAGAGGTTATTTTATTGGGTTAGAATATATATATATATATACAGTACTATGTTGTTGTATGTCACGATACACATAACTATCTCTCTCTCTCTCTCTATATATATATATATATATATATGCAATGAACGTATGGAATGGACATTAGGAATCCACTCAAAGATAAATGTTACAAAGACTAAAGTAATGTTTAATAGATTTTCTCAAAATATGAAAATAAAGATTGATTATGATAAATTAGAAGAAGTTAACAGTTACAAATACCTTGGTCAGATTATTAATACAGATGGAAACATAATGGATGAAATTAATCATAGAATTAAACTTGGTTGGAGTGCTTTTGGTAGAAATAACTTGATACTAAAAGGAAATATGCCTATGTGTTTGAAAAGGAAGGTTTTTAATAAATGTGTTTTGCCAGTTCTTACTTATGGATCTAAGACTTGGACACTTAATAGAAGAGTAATACAGAGACTTCAAACCACTCAAAGAAGTATGGAGAGATGCATGTTGGGAGTAACAAGAAGAAAGCGAAAATGCTATGTATGGGTAAGAGAACAAACAGGTGGTACTGACCTCATTGAAAAAATTAAAAGACTGAAGTGGAGTTGAGCTGGACATATTGCTAGAAGAGATGATAATAGATAGACAATTGAAATTTTAAACTGGATTCCAAGATATTGTAAAAGACCCAGAAAGAGACCACATGTGAGATGGATGGATGAAATAAGAAAGTGTGCAGGGGTGATGTGGAGAAGAGAAGCTAAAGATCAGAAAAGATGGATTGAACATGGAGAGACCTTTATCCTGCAGTGGATTGATAATGAGTGTTGTTGATGATGATGATGATGCAATGAACAAATATTATGGTGAAATTTGATTTTACAACATTAAATAATAAATAACTTGCAGAATCAGGATATCAATTATTGTAACATAATTATTTTTCACTGCATGCAATTTCAACCCCTATAGTGTACTATTTTATGTTCCCCATTAGTCTTTATAAATTTTTACATCAGCTTTTTGTTTATTAATTTTATTAAGTATACATAAATCATATTGCCTTTTTATGTATTTGATTGAAGATGCAATTTTCACTGTAAGGTTAGATTTTATAATAAGAAAATAAAGTTAGCATGTTATAAAAATAATAAAGCTAAGAAAGTATAATCATTATCTTAAGATGAAAATAACAAATAAATTAAATAAACATTTTTATAATTATTAATTTTAAATGTAAGTTTAAAATAAGATTTAATAATTAATTTTAAACTATTTTATATAAGATTGTGATTAAAATGACTTTATATAACTTATTGATTATAGTTTACCAACATCTTTTTAAAATAACATTTTACTGAACATTTTAAATCACATAATCACTATCTCTTATACTAGCACATAATTGTTAATAAACAAGGCAAAACTCTCCATACAGTAGTGCCACCCTGTGCCAATCAGAGTAATCAATGGATGCCAGAAGGCTTGTGCATAAAATCCCTATCTAGTGCCTACTCATCCAATATCCCCATACTAGTTTCTGGCTTGTGGCCTTCGTCAGTGAGGAGCCTTGATCCTAAGATCTAAGTGCAGTGCTGCTCTCAGATCCAAGGCTCCTCACTGACAAAGACCACAAGCCAGAAACTAGTCTGGGGATATTGGATGAGCAGGCACTAGATAAGGATTTTATGCACAAGCCTCTGGAATTCATTGATTACTCTGGTTGGCACAGGGTAGTACTACTGTATGGAGAGTTTTGCCTTGTTTATTAACATTTTAAATCCAAAATTTAAAATGAAGATACTTATTTAAAAGGTGCTTTTTTGTCTAACAAAATGCATATTAGATTATATAATAATCTGCTTTCAAATATTTATGTAAAATCAACATTTATATATGTTAGAAGAGCAAATATACATTACTAACTGAATTTAGACTTTATATATATATATATGCACATAAGTATATATTTACAAATATATATATTTAAACAATAATATGATCAATTTTTATACAAATTATTGATAAACTTAATTTTATTTTTATAATAAAAATGGTTTTACTTTCTGAAGAATAAATTTGAAAAAAGTTATCAAAACAATTCATTACAATTGTAATTATAAATTTATTAAACGCACATTGATTATGTAGTAATATTTACTGAGGCTAAAACCTCAATGATATGCATATAAAATGCGATAGTAGGGACCTCTATAGATGTTTTAACTACAAGCTTACACTATGGAAGAATGTAACTAAATTAAAATTTAAAAAGTGTTATTACTGAAATTAATCATAAGATTAAAATGGATACCAATTCATTCTAAAATTTCTATACTTAAATTTTCTGTTTTTTTCTTTATAGAAATTTCTTTTTTTCTAAACAAGGATTTCATTTTAAGATGCTGCTTTTTCAAAAAATGAATAATCAAGATGATGTATCATACATTTATGTAGATCATATATTTTCTCTACTACATTTACTTAAAATCACATTCATTTTATTTAGATTTAAACAAATGCACCTTTATTTATTAATGGTCCAATGCTCAATTTATTAAACTGATTAATCTGACATTTTCAAATGGCCAGCAATGTTTTTCAGAGCTTCTTTTTATTGTTCATTAGAAGATCTGAATAAAATTATTGATTAGTCAAAACTAGTATTTTGATGAAGTTAAATAAAATAAGCATTGCAACAATAGTAAAATAGATGGATTTGTTTAATTCTTTATATTTTACCAATGCATATAAGTTAATGTGGTACTTTCAGATTATACCTGTGATGTAGGAGACATTCTACACCTTTTCACATTTGTGATAAAAGTCTAACTTTGTGATCCTGTCAAATAAATCCTGCGGTCTCATTTGAACTCATTCAATAATGTGATAAATTTACACTTTTATTTATTGTCCAGATTTTATTTGGACAAGTTCTTCTCAAAGTGTTTTTTACTTTAGTAGTGATTTATTTTTCAATTTTTTGATTAATACTACATTTTGTTATTTTTTAAAAACAGTACAAAATGATGAACATTTGGAGTTTATCTGCTACTGAGATCAATATGGTCAAGTACATCCACACTTTGTACAACCAATGACGTAACATTAGAGGATGTAATAATAAAATAGACCTTTATACGGGAACATGGTTGGAGGGTTCTAGAATTTATTTTTGATGGTGATTCAATTTATTTACAGTTGGGCTCATAAATTAACATTCATAGAATGGGAAAAAAGAGCTTGCTTTATCAGAGAAATATGTAAAATTGGAAGCCCTAAAAAAATCACTAAAATTGATGAGAGATTTTTATACAAAAAAGAAGCCAGACAAATTTTACTGAAATAGTGGATGTTTGATGACTTGTGCAGGGAGACCAATGATGTTTTATCATGAGAATTTATGATATAACAGTGGCAACTCTGTTGGAAGCCATCAAACAAAATGTGTAAGAGGAATAAACAATTTATTTGGACTGTTGGAAAATCTATAAAACTGCTGAATTATGAGCTGTCGAGTACTGATCATTTTTGGGTGAATCACATGTTAAGTAAGTTTCCATTTTGAAAAAAATAAAAATTTACTTTAAGCCTCCATTTTGAAACAAAATAGTATCCACTTAAAATAAAATAGAATGAATGAATGATTGTTTCATTATCATGACAATTCCTGTTATATATTATACAAGTATGTTTTCATTTTGTAATTTCATGCCAGATATACACATATTTGAGATATAATATTTAGACATTCTAATATTTTAGATATAGATGTAGTAATACTTTAGTTTTATTATTTTTTTGTTTTTTGTCAATTTTGCTTTAGTGATTGTTTTGCAATTTCATGACAGGTTTAAATATCTGTATTTAAAGTAACATTTGAGAATTGCATAATACATGACATATTTAATATTTTATGCATAAAATTTATATTTTTAGTAGTGTTAAAATGTACCTTTTCAGATTTAGTCAGGTGCAATTAGTTTCATGTATTAGATCTGCTATGCCTTTTTACCTATGTATTCAGTCTACTGATAATTTTATAAATCTGGTGAAAATATCACGTACACACGGTCCATTTTGACAAATTTATCATTTTAAGTTTGTACAAGTTCTAGTATATACATTATTTGGTTAGATCACAAGAATAGAAAGTTATCAGTGGATTGATATGAATGTGAAAAGGCATAGCAGATCTAATATGTAAATACTATTTATTTAGATTTCTGAAGGAAGATTTAATGCTAATAGAAGAAAAAATGTTAAGCTAATTGCTTATTCTTTTAATAAAAAATAGCTATTCTTATATTTTTATTTTATCCAAATTAAACATAAAATCTTCACTATGTTTTAATTTATTGCTATTAACTACAGACAATCTATATATTATTTGTTTTATGTGTTTTAACTACTAACAATAAATGATGTTCTGTAAATGCTTTTATGAATATTGTGATTCTCCAATATTCAATATCTCACAAAGGCAAACAATTTTATATATCATCTAACCTTTTTTTTTTTACGTTTATTAATGTTATCCTTGGTATTATTAATTAATAATATATTTATCCCAGAGCAAATATCTTTTATGCTTTTATTATCACTTTTTGCATTATATATGGTATTGAAATTTATTTTTATTATTACCAGCACATACAAATCATATTCTATTAAAATTATTAATGCCATGATACTGCAAATTATTTAGTATTCAATATTTTAAAAGTGAAATTGTATCATGATTTATTTGTTATATATATATATATATGTGTGTGTGTGTGTGTGTGTGTGTGTCTGTGTGTACATATATATATATATATTTATGTGTGTGTGTCTGTGTATATATAGTATATATATATTGTACCTTTATTGTCAAAAGGTTGCCTTGACAACAGATTAAGATTGTTGATTGTTATTAATATTGGGATTGTCTAAGTGTTGATTGGTTTTTACTAATTATATATACATTGTGATTGGGTATATGTAGTTACAATATCCATGTATTAAAAAAACACACACACATAAATAGTGTAAGGTTAGATAAATCAGCAATATTTAATAAAATAAGAAAAATTAAGGATATCAATGTAGTAATGTTATAGATTTAAAGCAGGTTAATGTAAAATAAAATATAAAATGAAATGAATGTAAATATGGATTTTATGGGCCCACTTATACTTTTAAAATCAATGTAAAGACATCTTACAATGGTAATTGATAATAATTATTAAAACCTTAGCTTGAGACAAGAGAGGTGGTTGATTATTGTTAAGACTACAATGATTATATAAAATTCTTTTAAAAAAAGAAATAACAAAAAAATAGTAATTTTCTGCATTTAGTTATCTTTTTAAAATATATGATCTCAGATGCAGAAATATATATTAGTTTAATTATAAAAGAGGTAGAATGCTATTTTCATGTACCAAAAAGTTCATCATGAAAAATATAATTTAGTTTGTAGAACCATACAAGCTCAAACATATTGTGTGTGTGTGCATTTATAACATTAAAAAAGCCCAAAGACCATGACAGTTATTGACATTTATATTAAATGCATAAATATTTAAAATGTATATTTTTGTAAAATTGATTGTTATACATCAAAAACATAATCAACATGTGTTGATGAACTTTAATAAGTGTATTTCATGGATACCTTTGAAATGTTCATCAGCCGTAAGATATTTAGTCTCTGAAAAGAAAGACTAGTAAATAAGTTTTGGAAACATTATTTTGGTCAACAATTGGTCTATAAAATAATAAGAAAAATAACTTTCAAATAGTTGTTGTCAGTGTCAGTTAGATATGATTAGAGGTTACCTAGCATTGAGCTGAATAAAGCCATTGAATGGATATTCAGTTGAAATCAAGTGTAAAAACGGAATATATGACAAAATACATAAAGTTATCAATTGATTTTAATAATAAACAGTGGTCATGATAATAGGAAGACAATAATTTAATCTGGAAATGATTCTTTTAATGTATTTCTTATCCTAAATTACAGAATTTTTAAGATTTACAGAATGATTGGCTAGAAACTCTTAAAAAAACATCAGGCTTATATCATATATTTCTTCAAAGGTAAAATATTACTGTTACAAAAGAAGAAACTCATTTTAAGCCCTGAAATGATCAATTGTAGCTTAGCAGCTGTCTGATATGTTAAGTTGAATTACAATCAGCCCCCATGCTAAATTGCCTACTTCATATTAAAACTGAGTGATGAATTTACAAAACAACAAATGTATAATCCAAGAAAGAAGTTGTATTAAAAATTTTGGTAATGTGATGTGATGTGATGTACTGTGACTTCTCCTTAAATGGAGTCAGGAATCTCTCAGCAGCTATGCCCAGAGAAACCTGTTAGCCACTTTACCTTTTCCATTGTTCACCCTAAGTTTTCCCATAATCTGCTCCATCCCATTTCCACAACATAATCTTTGTCAACTCCATGACCTTCATATCTAAATCCCCCTTATTTTTTCCCAAACCTAGCATAAAAACCAATAACTCACTTTCTGTATAATCACTTTGTTCATATTTAACCTTCCATAACTTCATTATTTGTACCCTTTCTGCTTCCAAACATTTACATTGAAGTAACAGATGCCTAATATTTTCTATGCCTTCCTTACACAACTTGCAGACTAAATCACCCATATTTTTCCATTTATGTGTATATTCCCTTGTTGCTAAAGATCCTGTTCGAGCCTTAAACAATAAGCTACTTTCCTTGCTATTATCATAAATTAACTCACACCCAATGTTCCATTTATTTCTATATATATTTAAACTCGTTTTACTCTCCATACTAGTTCTCCATCTCTCCAACTCCCTATTCTTTATTAATGCATCTATTCTTCTATCCCACTCCTTCCCACTATAACACTCAACAATCCTCCTAACACAATCATCCCATCTTTTGTACAAGTATACTGACATAACTTCTTTATCCACATCTTCTGCATACCGCATTACCTTTCTCACCCATCTTGTTGCCTGCCCTTTACTTGTAACTCAATTAAATACTATTTTGGCTATTCTTTTATTATCCATAAACTGCAATCTACCGAACATTTTCAATTTGCTTTTTTGCATCCCTCATATAAAAACTTGACCATCCCATTTCTCCTTGAATTGCCTTTTTTGCTGTCCACACCTCAGCATCTAACGCATGTCTTCCTACTTCCCTTTGTACTTTTGCTAAGCAATCTAATACCCCTTTACTAACACATAATGCATTATTGCCGTATGTTAACCCTGCTACTGCCACTCCCTTCCATAAAATTCTAGCTACATCATATTTATTATATGAAAACACTGTTCTTTATCAATCCCTTTCTTTTCTTTGCTTCATTTATCAATTTTTTTCTCCCATTCATCCAAGCAATTTTTCTTATTACTCAAGATGATTCCCAAATAACTATATCTATTCACCACACTTAACTTTATATCCCCCAATAAGAAATCTTTGTCTTCTCTTTTCCCAGTATTCACCATCATTATATTTGATTTTTCTTCACTAAATTTAATCCCCATATCTTTACCCACCCTTGTGCATGTCCTAAGCAAAACTTCCATATCTTCTCTTCTTTCTGCACACAAAAAGACATCATATGCAAAAAAAAGACCCGACAATGTATATACTCTCTTGCCACCTGTTAACGGTATCTCTATCCCTCTTCCTAGACTTTCTATTGCTCTCTCCATTTCACTCAAATACAACACAAACAAAATAGGTGACATAGGGCATCCTTGCCTCAGTCCCACCCCATTTTTAACTTTAACTGATTCTATATCCCCTAATTGATATGTATAGTAATTATTTTCATATAATTTCTTAATAAGACCCACTAAAGCTTCATCCATTCCCAGATTTGCTAAACTTATCCATAATCTATTTCTATTCACTCTATCATATGCCTTCTCTATATCTATAAAACTCATATATAACTGTCTACCTGAATTTCTACTCATCTCTATAAGTTGTGTAACTGCAAATAAACTATCTCCTATATGCCTATCTGATCTAAAACCACCTTGCATTTCCCCCACTACATTATTTTCTTCCATCCATTTTGCAACTCTTCCAGCCACCATATATGAAAAAACTTTATATAAAACTGATGTTACTGCTATTGGTCTATAATTATTTAGCTTTCTATGATCATTACCTTTTCCTTTAAATAATAATCTTACTCTTGTATTACACCAAGTATCTGGAAAAACTCTCTTCTGTGCCATCTTATTAAAACATGATAGTAACTTTACTTTTGCCCTATGCCCCAAATTCATTACCATCTCTGCTGCCCATCCATCTAATCCTCTTGCCTTACCACTTCTAAATTTCTTCCTTGCCTCATTCAGTTCATTTTCTGTAAACATAATATTCCCATTACTATATGCTTTCATATTTTCTATCCCTCTGTCCTTCACATCTAACATCTTTTATATATCCATTACATAACTATTCAATATTCTCTCTAATTCTTCTTTAGAGCTACATTCTATTCTCTCCTCATCCAGTAATACTATCTCTCTCTCCCCTAAATTTCTCCTTTCAATGTAATTCCAAAATTTTTTACTCCCATCTCTTCCACTTTTATTAATATCATCCAATAATTTACTATTTAGTTTCATTCTCTCTCTATAATTATCTATTTTAGCTAACTTCTTTTTTTCTAAGTACTTTTCCCATTTAGCATTAATATCTTTTTCACTTTCTTTGTTCTTAATAGCACACTTATATTCTCTGCATGCTTTTTTCCTCTCTTTTACACTTTTACTAACTCTCATTTTTCTATTACTTTTATTCTTCTGAATATTCTCACCTACTACCCTATTTGCCACTTTTTCTATTTCATCATACCAGTCCTCATACTCATTTCCAATCAACTCTTCCATGGTTTCTTCAACTTGTATTTTATACTCTTCTATCTTATTCTTATCATTCACTCTCCATCCACATCTTTCACTATTTTTTTCTACTTTTATTCCTATTTTCCATCACATTACTAACCATTTCAATTGCAACAAAATTATGATATAATCTATTGTGTGGGATATATTATTCCTTGACCATGTATATTGTCCCTCATAAATATTAGATAAGTTCCCAATGCTCAAATTTACTCTCTGACAAAATTTCTTGAAAAGATGTCCCTTCTTATTGTCTACTTCATCAATTTCTTCAATATGCCCATTCATATCTCCTATAACCATTATTCTCTTTTCTTTTTCTTTAAAACTCTGTATAACCTTAACTAGGCACTCATATATGCTATTATTCCATTCCATTATAGTTTGACTATCTCCAGTAGCTATATAAACTATAACCACCATCCATTCTCGTTTTCCCAACCTTATTTCAAACCACAAATGTTCTTGGCATTTAACTGGTGAAAATTAAAATACTCCACCTGGTTTCAACCAAGAGAAAAATCAAATATCAAGATCTTCCATGGGAAACCTAACAGTATGAAAATGTATGTGTATAAATTTTAAGTAAATTGACCAGTAAGAGGTTGTTCTTTATTGCATTTTTCTAAGTGACTTGAAGTTACAATTTTTATTATTATAATTAACAAACTTTTTTTTCATATTTTTACCATATACATAAATGTGTAATTTTTTTAATTTGCTTGTAAAATTTTTGAAACTTATATTACTTGTAAGAAATCAGAATTGAATTTCTTTTTGTTTCTTCTCTAATCAATTTATGATAGTAAAATAAAATGCATTTGATGAAATATCATCATAACTGCTCTAAGATGAATATTCAAGGATATATTTAAACTCAATTTTCATTAATAAAAATCCTTAGCAATGCTTTGGATATCATTATTATATTATGTATTTAAACCTGGGTATGATAATATTAATATTATTTTGATTATAATAAAATTATTATTACTAATGATAGCTACTTTTTTTTCTATTATTTTTCATATAGATATTGCATCTTATCTCTATGATATAAATTTGATTAATTAAAGATAGTTATATAGGTACTTCATATCAAACATTACTCGCATTATTATAGCATCTGCAAGTAATAACAGAGATTTTTTTAAAGAAGAATTTGAACATAGGCTTATAAAAAAGGCCTTCGTAAAAACAATAAGAAAATGGTATCTGTATTATGCTTTATTTGTGTACAAAGAAACTTGTCTCTAAAAGATAACTGTTTGGCTGATTAAAAAGAGTTGGTTTACATGTAGATAATGTATCTAAAAATGTAAAAAAATTATTATTAGATGATTGAAATGCAATTAACTTAATCTATATTATTTATATTATATAATATTTAAAAATAATGAAAAAAATCACTATAATCCTCATGCTACAGCCGAGTCATTTTTCATTTGCTTAGACTTCTTTATCCATTACACTATATATGTATAATATTGTAAAAAAAAACAACTATATTCTATGTTTACCACATCGATTTGTTAACGAATTTGTTTAATTCCAAGATGCTAAACTGAGTTATTTTCTTATATTTACCATCCTATTTATACTACACTCATGTTACAATCTCATCTATAAAGACTTATATTTTACAAACAGCAAAAAATATATCAAAAAATGTGATTGTTTTGAATAAAAACATCTTTATGGAGAGAGGAGATAAGCATTCTTAATGACTGATCAGCAAGTTAAGGCAAACAATTATCCTTCCTGGTTTCAAACTTTGTATGATCAGTTTTGTCTTACTTAGAAATGACTTATTTGTTGTATTTATAAAATAAAACCAACTTTATCAATTATTTACAAAAATATGCCTGTTATAATGGATCTTTGTTTTGCCATAATATACTATATCACAATAAATACAATTTACTTTTAAAATAAAAAATGATCTCTCAATCAAATTTTTTTTATTATATATACAATAAAATAATTTAAAGATAAATGAATCATTTTTATAAACAAAGTAACAAATGTTTATACTAGCATTTTTTAAAAAAAAGCAATTATTTATCTTATTATCCTTATTTTTGTTAAAATAAAACTCCTATAATTATTTTTTTTCATTTGTCAAATGCATCGTGGAAGCAAACCCAGGCGAGCTGCTTGGAAAACAGCTATGTTAACCACTAGGCCACCAATTCTTGATAAAACTCCTATAATTTTAACAAAGCTTAACAACAACTGCAAAAAAATATAATGCTAGAAAAGTTTCTAGTAATTTATATATATATAAATTTCATGCTTTCAAATTGATAGAAACGTGTTTGACAAATGGTGATTTTAGAGTAAGTATTTAGATCTAGTTTCTAGTTTCCCTATCCTTCACTAACATGAGCCAACTAGCTTGAAACCAGCTGGTCCTGAAGTGGAGACAACAAAAGAGATATTGAATTCTATCTCTTTCAGTGTTTATGTAAACAAAAGCTTGTTAGGAGCTATTGGTAAAGCTCCAACTAGTGATATATATAATGTATCTGGTCATGTAACCTACCATTGGAGAAAATAGAATTATCTGCAGCTGCTGCCCTGGAAACAGAATAAAAATGTTATAGTTTATTAAACTTTGGCTGCCATCATTTTATTATATATATGTACATGAAAAAAATCCCTGCTTATATTTAAGATGTAAAAAACAAATAATCACACAATTATTTTAGGTACAGACACATTAAGCTGACTAAGCACAATAAATTTATAAGTTTGTTTTCATAGAGCATAAAATTCAAAGTTTAGAAATAAAATTTAGACCTCAAAAGTACAGAATATAGCAAGTAATGTAATGTTAAAATTTAATGTGAATGTCGTATGTTATAAATGATAATTAATTAATTATTAAAATTAAATATGAGATGGCTAGTACAGAAAAAATGGATCAACTAATTCTTGATTGCATAAAAAACAAATTCCAAGAAAAAAAAATCTTAATATAAAATGGATAAAAGTTCAACAAGTGAAAATTATTTATGATTATTCTTAGCACATAATATGTGGGCAGATCATCATCATCATTTTTACCCATCATCAGTTTACTGCAGGATGAAAGTCATTCCAAATGTTAACTCAGTTTCTCTGATCCATAACTTTTCTTCACATTATATGAGCAAAGTTCCTTATTTCATTAATCTTTTTCATATATGGTCTTTTTCTAGATCTTTTAGATTCAGTTTAAGATTTTATTTGTCATTTATTATGATCACTTCTAGCAATATATCCAGCCTAGCTCCAGTTTAGATTTTTAACCCTTTCAATGAGGTCAATAATATCTACTTTTTTATCCAAGTATTTTCCTGTTTCATTCATTATTGTTATTCACATTATACATATGTTCATATTTTGTTGTGTGGTTATGTCTCTGAATTGTTCTTCTGTTAAGTACCCAGGCTTCAGATTCATAATTAAGAACAGGTAAAACATATCTATTAAAAGCTACTTTTGAAAACACATAGGGATGTTTCCTTTTAATATTAGATTATTTCTATCAAAGACACTCCATTCAAATTTAATGCTATGATTATTTTCATCCATAATATTAAAACATTTGTATTAATAATACACAAATCTTTAGTTACAATTAATAATAATATGTGCCCTGAACATGTGGTCCCAGATATAGAATGGTTAATTTAGATCTAAAATTTATGAGAGCTATTCTTAGATAAGTAACGAAATTAAAGAAAACTTCGTTCAGATTAATAGAAGAGTATTAGTTAGAAGTGTGTGTATATAACAAAACTACTTCTTTTTTAAAGTGACCCATGCCATAAATCTATAATGATACATAATTTATTGAAGAATCTAGTAGATAAATTTTCAAAACAATAAATTGAAAAGAATTTATTTAGAGGAAATTTTGTGTATTCAATTTTTTTATATCCCTGTTTGTCATTAATAATTGGTTGTGACAGATAAATTGATTACCCTAATAATGGATGATCGTAAAGAAGATGATTTAAGAAAAACTCTATAGACTTAGTCAAAACACGTAATTCGTTTAGCAAAGTTGAATTGCCAACAAATTTTACTCTTAATTTACTATTTTAATTTATGGTACAGAGAAATTCATAATGTTTATCCGACAAAATAAAAATCTTTTTTGATCAAGAATAAATTAATTTTATTTTTTTCAATTGAATACATTAACTAAATTTTTCCAGATCTTTTTTTTTCATTACCATTCAATTAAGTTATACCGTCTTCTACTTTCTTAAAATTCAATTAACTAGCCACCATCCAAATTGAATTTTTTTTAATAGTCTATCAATCTTTACCTATTATGACTAAATAAACCTACAGTATTATTTTTAACTGATAGCTAAAATATTTGTTTTTCTTTTCAATCTTAAATCAATTGTTTGGAAAATAAAGCAACTTTTTATTAAAAACTGTCAACTGAAGCTAAACTTAAACTGCTTTATCAACAGTTTCTGGTATCTGATTAAGTTATTTTATATCGGTCCACAGTTATTGCTAAATATATAAACAAAATTTGAAGTCTTGCGTTGTTAGCCGAGAGGTATCGCAGTCGCCATGCAAGCAAGTAGTTGGTTGCAGACGGTTGTGGCCGATGCTATGACATATGAAAAAAAAAAAAATTGAAACAGATTTAAAAAAAGCTGTTTCTTTTATCATATTGTATAATATATGTTTAAGACAATCTTATGAAAATGTTTATGTTTAATAGGTTTAATATTATCAGATGTTTTATTTGGATAACTTAATAATTAAAAACCATTTGCTATGAAAAGATAAATCAATATGAGACACTGACTTTTAATAATGTTTTGTGTAATAGGTTTTACGTTATGTATGTAAACAATTGGATAATTTAATAATTAAAAAATATCTTAGTATAAAGAGATAAAACACTATTAGAGAATGATTTCTCATTAGGATTATCCAAGTCATCTCTTAATTGGCAACAACGTTTGATTTAAAAAAAAAAAGCACAAACACATAAATAAATGAAAAACAAACAAACATTTAATAATTAATTTGAATAAACGAGAGTAAGTATTTTAACAAATTTAATTTTATTTTAATGATAAAAAAATACTTTTGTCAAGCGTTGTTAGCCGAGAGGTCAGCGCAACTGCCTTGCAAGCAAGCAGTTGGTTGTTGCGGGTTTGCCTCCCGGCCAATGCTATGACATATGGGAAAAAATACTTTATGATTGAAGATATTGAATTCATGATTCTTTAATGTTGCTTAGCAACTTTGTAAGAAATGATAAAAAAAAGTAAAAAAGTAAATAAATTATGCTTGCTAGATTAATTAACAAAAAGTAGGATTCGATATTATCAAGACTCTAATTCATGATAACATCTTATATACCATTTCTCTAGAGTGATACATCTTTTTTTCAGTTTGTGTTTTTCAATGTCATTTTCCTTGTTATGTTTCACCTTTTACTGTATCTAGTTATTTATTTATTTTTTTGCAATTTACTTTAAACATTTGAGAATTGTAAATATTTTCAATTTTTTTAAAATAAAAAGTCATAGGTTTTATTACTTGAGTCTTCATAAAAAAGTTCATTCAATTGTTGAATATGACAGAAATGAAACTACGATCCATACATCTTGACCTCCAAAATCATTGACTCTTCTACTTCATAAGATCATAGAGATCTGCTTAACCATAAGTTCACATTATGATAGTTTAAATTTTACTAGTTTTATCATAAATCAAGAGCTGATTTTTTCACTCTATTTGGAATAAGCATATGAGAAAGTCATATCATTGTATTCTTGAGAGACTGGATTCTGAATTTATGAATTAGGCTTGATTTTAGTTCTAGAATTCAAAATTCCTGTACACTCCCATGTAATAAAGCCATTCAAGTATTCATTTTTATTTAAATAGGAAAGTGTTTTTATATATTGTAGGAAACATTAAGTTGTAAATAAAAAAATTCTCAAAAAATTTAATGTTGATGATGATAAAAGCTGCTTTATAGTGCTAGGATTTTTCATTCTAATAGAACTGATGTGAAAATTATTTATATAAGTAACTATATCCCATATAAGACTTCATAAATTTATTGGGTCTCAAATGTAATGAACATAAGCAGTAATGACTAACTTTTTGGCCTATTCTTTTTACATTGTTATTATTTAAGATCTAGATTAATGCTTTGTTCACCTCTTTTGAGTCCCAGGAAATTTGTGATATCACATAAGATATTTATGGATCATCTAATGTGGAAATGAACAATTAGCATATTAGTACTAAGAGAAATTAATATTCTTAGACATCATTGCAGTACTCATCATCATAAGCACTTTCTCTCTACATTATAGATAGTGGTCTTAATATAGATTTTTTATACATCACAGTCCTATCTAGATATGACAGTCATTATTAAAGAAAAATCACAGATATCTAGATTTTTTAAAAAAAATCAGTCTGTATCAATAAATGTAATGATGCACCTAAAATATTTCCCGTTTGGAATTTTTTTTAAAGTCCCTTAATCAAAATATTTTATTTTAATATCAAATTATTTATTTAATCACATATTCATCACTTTCAGATTCAAAGATATTTTACTCCAGTTTTCTATTGGATAGATTTTAAGCTTGTTCCACATATTATTTATTGCTTTATATCAATCATTCTTATAATAATTATTTAAAAAAAATTTTTTTTTTTACGTATCTAGTTTATGATAGGTATGATCCAAATGAAACATTGATACAATAGTATTGTTAATTACACAAAAATGAATTTGAATAATTTAACCATTTTACTGTCTTTTGATTATAATCAAATCGGCTAAAAAACCCAGTAATTTTTATGTTATTGTAGCAGATTTATGCTCATTTTAAAGCTTAAAAAGTACTGTAAGATACTGCCCTTTCTAGAATTCTTTTACAAGTAAAAAATCAATAATATTTAAATTTGAAGCTAGAATGAGGAGAGAAGACAGACTTTCCAATGCACTGATTGGTTGTTTCTCACTCTGAACAAAAGGGAACGCTTGACAACAATTTTGACAGCTCCAAGTTCTTTGTTTTGATTTTCAAAAGAAAATGAATGTTTTAGAGTATTTTTTTAGTATTTTTTTACATATTATAAATTATTTTGATAAAATATGCTAAAAAATAATTATTTTAGAAGAATAGTTAAGATTTTAGTAAAAATTCTTTACTTTTACACAAATGTAAATTGTGAAAGAAATCAATGATGTGTTCTTTTTAGATTCTCCCTATAGAATACTTTTATAATTATAAATTTATTTTTGAAAAATTTTTTGTTCACTTTCATAATCTGACAAATTATTGAAACAATCAGATCTGTCAATCCTACTGTTTCACCCACTATATTCTATAGTAGTATTTATATATATGTAACTATCACCAAATCCTCATATATCATGTTAATATTGTATTCAGAACAGGCTAAATTTAAACCTAAATGTGTTAGTCATGTATGTGTGTGTATATCTTAGCATACAGTATGAAAAATGCATTTATATATGTAAAAACCCATAAATATGCACATATATATTTCTGGTAATAAATAAATGGAAAATGCATTGTATGTGTAACAAGGGACTACATATATGCAGGAAGGAATAATATTAATAGAATTAAAACTTTAGAAATTTCCTTATTTAGAATATTTATTTTAAAAAGTAATATTTGAAATTATTATATAAGTCTGGATATATCACTAAATTATATGATCGAGTTACATATATAACAAAATGTTTTCATCTTTTGGATTTGTTTTTCTAAAAAAGATGACCTCATAAAACTTAATCTTTCTTGCTGTATTATGACCTAGTTACAAATTAAGAGTAAAAATAGATTTTAAAATAGAAATATGAATAAATTATCATGAGTGACCGAAGGTAAAACTGACCTATAATAAAATAATCACAGCGAGATTCCGTGATTTTGTGAAGTAATTAAAAAGACAAATCAAAAAATACTATGAAAAGGGAGAGGGGGGTAAGCCAATATATATAAGCCTCTGCAGCCATCTTAAATATTATTAGAAGTCGGACATTATTTTAAATCAGTTGCTTGACAAAGTAATTTTAAAATTGGTGATGATGATGAAGTCAGGGTAGAAGGCAATCTTCCTTGTCTTCTGGACCCTGAAGAGATCTACCAAATGCGAAAGGCAATCCAACAAGAGCCGGTATCACCTAAAAGAAGAAATCCCTCAACATGAAGCTAATTGCCAGCAGAAAATAGATTGCGGTAACAAACTCCAACTTAAAAAAACATTTCAACTAAAATTCATTAATTCCTATAAGCTATCTAAATCTAAAATCTATGACCATGATAATAATGTACTTTAAACTCACCTCTTAAATGTAACTTTGTTTTCTTTATTTTAAACCTAAAATCTTGCCAGATTTATGTATTGATTTATTAATTTATTTACTGATTTATTTGTTAGTTTGCTGATTTATTTCTGATTGATTTAGTTCAATGTATTTATCTTAGTCTGAGTTATTAAAAGTTATTTAGTTTTAACCTGCTTAAATCGATTGATTTTAAATGTTGTATCATAACTTTTATTATGTATAATATTAGATGATTTATTTTAAAATGATAGTTAAGTTTCTGGGTTATTTTATATATTTTGAGTTAATGATAATATTTGCCTTTGTTATTTCTCATTAACAACTTAAAATTATATTAAACTGAATCAATCAAATCTCAGCTAATGTTGTTTCAATTCCCTATTAAACTAGGCTAAAACAAAGCCAAATTTCAGATTTCACTTACATGAAATCTTATTTTAAAACTTACATTTCTTTTAGTTTAATCTACACCAAATCTTATTATTATTTTCAATTATGTATTTGTTTATGCTATATTTGTTCAAAATAATGTTTTACTTTTAGTTAAATCATTAGTGAGAAGTGGTTAGATATTCTCACGCATATATATGTAATTTTGCGTATATTAACACACAAATGAATCTCTGTTTTGAAATGATAAAATGTCTTATTTAAGATATAATTACAAGCTTACAGCTATTCTAAGATAGATTTGTTTTAAATGTAAAATATAGTTAATATTCAGTTGAAGTGATAAAATACAGCATAAAGCTATAACTTTATATCATAATTACCCATAATATGCTGTAATCCTCTATAGAATTATAAATGCCTATAGAGATAGCTTTATAAATTGGATTCATAGGCTTGCCTTAATAGCATAATTATAGATGCTATATAATGAACTGATCTACGGTAGTTTCATGAAGGAAACTATTGTTTAGCATCCTAATTTTATTATATAATGATGTAGTCAGCAGTGCGAATGTGTCCTTAAGAAATGCTATGGTGTATTTACTTGTTGCTGTATTCTTTAATGAGCGTATGTTTTAAGGCTACCCCATTACTCTTAGTTTGGACAAGTACCTCCTTCAGATGGTGGTCGGGTTCGCATCACCCCATTCTGCATCCTCAGAAATGAAGTATGAGACTCCACACACTTAAATAGTGGTTCGATCACCAGACTAAAGGTCTCTTATTTCACAGCAATGAGTACAGTGTAAAAGGGAAACAGTACTTGGTACAAATCCCATGACAAAGCACACATTTGAGATGCAGGGACTCAGATTGTATATTTTCTATACACCTTGGTATCTGAAGTCTGACTGCCAATCATCAGTTCATCTCACCTTAATAATTGTATCTTGCAGCTTTGATCTGAGTTTGAATCTAATTTCATGGGCATATAAGCTATATAGAGAATATATTAATTATTCGTGCCTAATAAAATGTTATATTCTTTATAAATGTTCATAATCACTTCTACTAGCTCTAAAGCAAGTCTAAATCCTGTTATATAGCAAAAACTAGGCATAGATCATCATAAGCAAATTAACTAAGTTTATAAAGTAATATTAAGGCTCATGAAACTGTAACTTCAAATGTAAAATTTTTTCATCACCTGTGAGTGATAGATATATATAGAAAAGTAAATTAAAGTATTTGTAACCTAAAAACTACAATTACCTGCACATGATTGGAAATGCTATATATAAACCACAAATGCTTATACCAAAATCATCACCTGCGAGTGATAGTTATATATATATATATATATATATATAGCAAAATAAATTAAAGTATTTGTAACCTAGAACCACAATCACTTGTGGGTGATTGGAAATGCTATATATATAAACCATAAATGCCTATAACCAAAATAATCACCAGTGAGTGATATACATATATATTACAATTCAAATAATGTAACTAATTTGTAACCAGAAATTTAATAACACCTGTGAGTGATTTCACATGTCATATATATATATATATATATATAACATATGTAGCTTGATTTCACATGTCATATATATATATATATATATGTAAACCAAGCCACATGTAACTCAGTAAACCATAAATGATTATATCAAAAATCATCACCTGCATGTGAACCCAAAACTTAAATGTAAATTGTATCCCTAACTTAGTCATCTGTGAGTGAGACAATCCATATAATCATTATATTTATTATTTCATTTATTATTTCAATATTTAACTTTTATTAAATTAATTTTAAATTTAACTACTGCTTCATGTCTCAATATTGCTCATTCTTAAGTCCTTATTTATTATTTATGTATTAGTTGTTAAGAATCACATCCTTATTTAGTAATTATGCTCTAGCCACATGATATCTATATAGCTATACTGTTTTAAATGTCAGTTTCCCATAGTCTTTTGCTTTATTGATGTTCTACTACCAGCATGTGATGGGAAAGAATACTGCTGTGACCTCACATGTGTCATCCGTAAGGTGGTAAATCTCTGACTGATAGTAAAGAAGCTAGAGCTATATCAGACACATGATCTCCATCACCTTATGCTGGTAAGCCTTAGGATGATTTACTAAAACTCTGGATTTTGTTGTGCAAATGTACATATTTGACCATTACAATAGATTTGTTTTCTCTGGGTATGGATGCCCAAGCGTGGATCTTTGTTAACTATTTCCATGACCCTGAACTGAATGTGCATTGGCGCTATATATATGTATAGATTTTTTTTCTCCAAGTTTGGCATGCCAACATTGGGCTTTCGAATATAAACCTGCATACCTGAGAAATAGGGCACTGACATAGATTTAAGTCCATATCAATTGTTACATATATGGGTAAAAAAAATTTTCTCGGATATGAACATTCGAACATAAAGCTTTGTCATTCATTTACACCACCCTGAATGAATAATATGTGTGGTAATAATAATAATATTATATATAAAATATTTTGCACCGGATATGGAATCTGAAATAATTTCATATATGTATGTAAAATTTTTCATGGCTAAAAATATTCTCAATTATTTGTCATGACTAAATTGTTTATTGTATATAGTGGTCATGTTTTTATATTGAAATTATATAAACAAAAAAAAAGCTTTGTATTATGAAAGTATAGCTGGATATATAGAATATCAATGTGGATATGGCATGTTAAAAGCATTGTGTATATATCTTACCTACTGACAACTGGTGCCTGAGGTAATTTGTATAAACTGAAAATTATCCTGACATAAATTTGTTGTCAGAGGGAGAAAATATATTATTGTTGTATTCAAAATGTATAGATAATGAATGAGGTGTGATTCGAGACTGAAATGAGCAGTATTGAAATAAAAAGGGAAAAATCAGGCAAGTTAAATATACGAGTTTTTGGTGTACAAAATTTGTAAACCATGGGAAGTAATAATAATAATAGCTAAATCAAGAATGGAAAATAAAATATGCTGGTGGAAACAAGATGGGTGAGTTGTGTTTTGAATATGTTAAATTTATTTGTATGTTAATGTTGAGGATAGTTTAAAAATGCTAGGCAAGACTAATAGTTAAAAGTGTTAATTAGTAAGAGGGCTTCGGAATATAGGGTAGAATAAGGTGGTAAAGGGAAGCAAAGGTAGACTTGTCAGGAAAAAGAGGGCAAGGCAGCTGTGTATAAAATTTAGATAACAAAAATTAATGATGGAAACTGATATAGAAGAAATCATAGAAGAAATGGGGGAAGCTAAAGAGGATAGGATAGAAAAGCCAGTAGAGAAAAGAGGAAAAATGATAAGGTCAGGGAAGGAGATCATGGAGGTTAGAGACAGCAATACGGAAGAGAAACTAGAGAGTGAGGAAGAGGAGGCAACAAAGGAACCTGTAGAAAACATAGCACCCATGAGAGATCAGCCCAAAGAAAATAAAGTTGAGAAAATAGAGCAACTGCTAGCAGCATTTATGATGTGTTGGAAAAATAATAAAAAAGAAAGGGAGGAGAAAGAGAGAAGGGAAAAGGAAGAAAAAGAGAATGATAAAAAAGAAAGGGCAGAAGAAAAAGAGAATGATAAAAAAGAAAGGGCAAAAGAAAGGGAAGATGATAAAAAGGAAAGGGCAGAAGAAAAGGAAAATGACAAAAGGGAAAGGGAAGAGAAAGAGGAAAAGGACAGGGAAGAAAAAAAATGATAAAAGGGAAAGAGAAGAAAAGGAGAGAAAGAACCGGGAAGAAATGCTAGAAAAGATGGAGGCAATGGTTGGGAAAACAGGGGAAGAAATGAACCGAAAGTTAGAAAGCATGGAAAAGAGTACCAACTACTATACAATCATGGAAAAATGCTGTAAATAGTCAGTTTAGTACTGCATCAGTTTTCTTTGACTATGAAAATTCTTGCAAATTTATAGTTACCTTTAACCCTGATTGCATAAGAATATTAAATGAAGAAAGCCATAATAGAAAGAGAAAAATTAATGAGATGATTTATACAAACCAATTTAAAGATTGTATAATAAATAGACAATCCACTATTACCAATATACACAGTTCTTGCAGAATAACATATCTGCTTTTTTTTGTCCACATGACTTCACTTGAAAATGATTACAATAAAATCAAAAGTACTTTTTCTTAATTTATATACTATAATTGTAATCATTTACTATTATTATAATTTAAAATTTACATACAGCATATTTTTAATGTGATGTGATGTGATGTACTGTGGCTTCTTCTTAAATGAAGTCAAGAATATCTCAGCAATTATGCCCAGCGAAACCTGTTAGCCACTTTATTTTTAATTCCCCACTCTATGTTTTCCCATATTCTGCTCCACCCCATTTCCATAACATAATATTTGTCAACTCTATGGCCTTTATATCTAAACCCCCCTTATCTTTTCCAAAACCCAGCATAAAAACTAATAATTCACTTTCTGTATAATCACTTTTTTCATATTTATTCTTCCATACCTTCATTATATGTACACTTTCTGTTTTCAAGCATTTACATTCAATTAACAAATGCCTAATATTTTATATTCCTTCCTTACATAATTTACAAAATAAATCACCCATATTTTTCCATTTACATGTATATTCTCTTGTTGCTAAAAATCCTGTTTGAGTCTCAAACAATAAACTACTTTCCTTACTATTATCATATATTAACTCGCACCTAATATTCTGTTTATTTCTATATATATATTAAACTCTTTTTAATCTCCATACTATTTCTCCATCTCTCTAACCTCCCTATTCTTTATTAATAAATCTATTCTTTTATCCCATTCCTTACTACTATAACACTCAACAATCCTCTTAACATAATCATCCCATCTTTTGTACAAATATACTGATATAAATTCTTTATCCAAATCTGTTGCATACTGCATTACCTTTCTTACCCATCTTGTTACCTGCCCTTCACTCATAACCCAATTAAATACTATTTTGGCTATTCTTTTATTATCCATAAACTGCAATCTACCAAACATTTTCATTTTACTTTTTGCATCTCTCATATGAAAACTTGACCATCCCATTTCTTCTTGAATTGCCTCCAATGCTGTCCATACATCTGCATCCAATGCATGTCTTCCTACTTCCCTTTGAAATTTTTCTAAATAACATAATACCCCTTTACTAACACATAATGCATCATTACCATATGTTAACCCTGCTACTGCAACTCCCTTCCATATAATTCTAGCTACGTCATATTTATTATATGAAAACACTGTTAATTTCTTTACTAAACCCTTTCTTTTCTTTGCTTCATTTATCAATTTTTTCTCCCATTCATAGAAATAATTTTTCTGATTACTTAAAATAATTCCCAAATAACTATATCTATTCACAACACTTAACTTAATATCTCCCATTAAAAATTCTACATCTTCTCTTTCTCCAGTATTAACCATCATTATATTTGATTTTTCTTCACTAAATTTAATCCCCATCTCTTTACCAACCCTTGCACATGTCATCAACATAATTTCCATATCTTCTCTTCTTTCTGTACACAAAAAAATATCATCTGCAAAAAAAAGCCCTGACAAAATATATACTCCCTTACCTCCTATTAACGGTATCTCTACCTCTCTTCCTAATCTTTCTATTGCTCTTTCCATTTCATTTACATATAACACAAACAAAATAGATGATTTACATATCATCTAGAACACCCTCTACTGACCAATCCCAACCCTAAAAAATGTTTTCATATTTTCCAATTTTTATTTAATACCCAGTTTCCTTCCAATATTATTGAACCTTGTACTAAATTCATACATTTGTCTTTATTTTTTTGTATATACTTTGCCTCATACATTTTCCTTTCTTTATAATTTCTACAATATTTGATCACCTCAATACTTTCTTCACATTTCATAACATGCCCTGTTTCCAAAAAATGGCAAAATGGTCCTGACTTAATATCTCTCCTATTTATTGCTCTGTCATGCTCCTTACCTCTCTCTTACTTTTCACTTCCTGACATATATATACCATCATACATCCTTGGCACATAATTTTATAAACTATTTCTATCTTATTATTCCTATAATTTCTCATTTTTGCATTACTCACTAACTCTTTTAAAGATTTACTATTTTTCCATCCAATATCTATATTCTCATTTATTTTTTCATTCCTATCATTTTTATTGCTAACCTTCTTATGCTCTCTTCTATCCCTCAATATTTTTCTTACAACCCTACCATTATATCCATATTCAATGTATTCCTTCTGGATCTGCAACTTTGCCTCCTTTTTGTTCAATGTAAGCATATCATTTTTCTCTTTTATTCCTTTCAGTACCCCATGTTCTGACACCAAGGTTGATAAGATCTTGGATGTATCATTCCCCTTATATTTTCATCCTTTATGCAATGTTTTATATTAATCTCTCCATTCTCATCCTTTTTCACTAATAAATCTAAATGTTTCGCTCGATCTTCGTTATTTTCTATTGTAAATTTAATATTAAACATATTTTTATTTAGTTCATTAAATGCTTTCATTATGATTCTTCTATTTCCTACTACTATTACATCATCTACATATTTATAATATTTTATAATTTCCCCATTCTCAATGTACTTATTAATTACTCCCTGCTCAATCCAATCTCTACTTAATGCCATAATCCCACTTATCGAACATCCCATTACCCATCTTTTCTCTATATTCCAATATTCATTATTACATTTTATATACAATGTTTTACTAATTATTATTAATACCTCTTTTATTCTTATCCATTCCTTTGAAAATTTTCCCTCATTTTTGATCTTTCTTACCACAATTTCAATACTTTAAGAAAAGAGTGATGACATGAAAACTGGTACAAAAACTGAAGTTTGGAAAATCTAGACAGTATTCACAAATTCTTATTGCAGTCAGAATCTAAAAAGATTCAAATTTTTACAAGAGGTTGTGATACAGAATTCCATAGGTCAATTTATCCATTTTCAACTAATAGTTGACTATATTAAATGCAATTTTTTGAAATAAAGAATTGATGAATTAATTGATGATGGTTTCTGTTTTATTTGTTGTCATTCATCTTTTGCACTACAATGAGAAGTCATTTTTAACTAGCAAAAGCATAATGCCTAGCTATTAGCTTAGCTGATCATCATGTAGATGGCAAATCAAATGGCTACTTATTTAATCATAAATATATTATTCTGCTTTGGGTTAAGTATATTTTTGCTGTCTCAATATGTATAATTTCCAAATTGAATTGAATGATAAAGATGTATTATAAAATAACATGTTCTTTCTGAATGTCAAACACTTATGAGATGTATAATTTTATATCTTACCATAGTTTAAATATTATTAATTTTATATATGATATTTTCATGTTATAAATGAAAATAATTAATTTAGTAGTAAAAAATATTTACATGTAGAAGCTGGCCAGAAGCTCAATAAAACTGAATCATAAAATTTGTGCAATACTTTACATTCATATAAAAAAGAGTGTTTTCTATCTCATTCCTTAAATATATATATATATATATATATATATATCATACATTTATAGGAATGAGATATATGTATATATATATATATATATCATATGTATATATATATATATATATATACAATGAGGATTGCCAATTCCTCTACAAGCTTTATGATAAATGCTTAACCAGAGCCAGCACTTAAAATATCTGTCAGGAACCCCTCCCCAACCCCTGACCATGGTTTCGTGCTTTGATATATATATAGTTCATTTTGCTTTACTGTTGGCTTTTCAATGTACACTTACTGTATTCTACTTTTTATGAAAGTTAAAATTCAAAATAATAAAATTAGGTTATTTATTGTTTACATTCAAAAATGCACCAAGCAAAGTATATGAAATGATTTTCTAAAGTGAGGATGTTTTGTACCCATAAGCAAAGTAGTTAGTATATTCACCTGCCATTTAAAATAATCTGAGATTCAAATCCAGATAGTGTAAATCTTGAAATGTTTTCACTATCTAGCAATACTTGTATTTATTTTTTTTTACAAATAGTAATTGCTTAGCAAATAAAACACCAATTTAATATAAATGAATGAAGACATAGAGAGATATATAATTATCATTAAGTTGAACATAAAACAAAGAAAGTAAAATTTAAACCCTTCTTAATTAAACTTGGTAAGCAATAATTTCTTTTTCGCTATTCCTCTATGGAACCTGGAAAGTGTAATGGAAAAATTATTTTTTACAGTGGTCTAATTAAGGTCATTTTCCATCTTATTTTATTATATATGTAAATAATATGGTACTTATTTAACAAAATATTTTCACATTAAGAGTAAAAATGAATCAGCGCGATGAAGATTTTTAATAACATCTGCTCACCTTCCTGCATATTTGCCTGCCTTTTTATCCATCTATCTAAACGTATAACAATTTTTTAAAGATATAACTTTTCTTAAAAAAATGAAAATAATTTGTTATTAAAAGTAATTTAATTTTAAATATTTTTAATAACAAAAAAAAACGTTTATATATACTTTTTTTTAATAAAAGAAAGCATTTTTTTGACATCGAGTTGATCTATAGAAAATTAATTAATTGAATTAAAATTTTAATTATTTTTATTAAAAATATTGATTATGTTTAATCAATACAAATTTATTACTTTTAAAATCAAATAGTTAACTCTAGAAATGTTCGTCTATTTTTGCCAATATATATATAATGTCACATAGTTTATAACCAATGGATTAGTTTATTTGAAAAAAAATGTTTAGAACCAAAACTGTATTAAATAAATTAATTAAATGCTTACTTATGCGTATTTTGTTCAAGGTCAGCTTATAGAGTAAGACCCAAATATGGATTATTTATGCTGCCGGATTTAATCTCATATATATATATAATGATATTCGTATTCAATATCTGTATTTCTTTGAATCTTGTAATTAAATGTTAATAAGTATAGTAACATAAATATATATAAAGTACGACTTTAAAAACTTTTAACCACCTAGGCACACTTTTGACTAGCTTTATAGTCTTTGTCAACTAAATCTAATTCCTTTTTAAAGTATCTTCAAACACTCTTTCAAAGTCTAACCTTCCCACAATTCATTAATTTTAACGTTTGCCACCTGTCTATTTATTAAGTCAGGCTTACATTTATATATTAACATAGCTTCCTTTATTTTCCTTTTATTATTGTTTTTTTTTTTCAACTTGTAACATTTTCACATTATTATAATCAAAATTAAAACCATGTACACCTGGGTCTCTTTTTATCTGGACTTATTTAACATGATTTCGAAGTTACGTGATTCATGTTTGACCGGAAGTCGAACTCCGATAATGCGCTATTACTTTAAATAATAAATTTTGCTCACTTACGTTATATTGAAAGTAATAGCACATTATTGGAATTCGATTTTCATCTTAGTAATTTCAATATTTTCAGTGCTTTATAATAGTAAGATTTTATGCAATAATGAAATTAAAATCATAATTTCCACATTTTATATATACACACATTAAATTTTACAAGATTATAATGTAAATTTGTTCAAACATTGTGCTTGTTAATTTTGCATTTTAAATCACATTCTGTTTCTGCTTTTTTTAAAAAAAAACATAATCAATTATTAATCATTTAGTGTCCACAAGTTTATTTTTAAAAGGTCAGTAATAGCAGTGGGCACAATTAAATTTGACAATTAAAAATTAAAATCTGATTTTTAATTGTAATTAACAATTTAAAAATTACTTACTGCGACTTGAAATTAATGTGAAATTCGATTTTTAAACGGAATTGAAAATTAAAGACAAAAATAAGAATTTAATTTTTAGTTGTTAGTTTCATAAACAATTAATAAAATCGTCTCAAAGATTAATTACTAATTACATTGTCACCAGAAAGCCACTTTTACAACATGAGTGTAAAGTTGGCGCTAGTTGTTAGCAAACGAATGTTTTTTTTGGCAAATAGCTATAATAATTAAAACGTATAAAAAAAATGTAAATTACTGTACTGTAATTTATGCATAAAAATATATTATTTTGAATAAAATCAAATATTATAGTTAAAAAAAGTTTGTCTTGTATCAATTTTTTTCAAATTTGAAATTTTTTATTAGTCATATTTTATTTCCTTATTTTTTTTTTGCGTGAATTTTAAAGTAATTTTACGTTGGTGCTTTGCTTTTATGTGAATTTTGAAAAATCACAGACTGCATTCCTTCTTTTTTAATGTAAGTTACATCTATTTTTGCGCGATTTTGTTTGCGCGTGTTTTCTGAGGAACCTATCTATCACGTAAAATGAGACCCAGGTGTATACATAATCTATTATGATCATAAAAAAAGTAATATTGAAACGTTATCATTTCCATTACAATTACAATTTTGTTTAGTTTTTTTAACTCTTGCAGTTTTTAAAAAGAGTTCAAAAATTAAATAAAATTGTAATTGTAATGGAAATGATAACGTTTCAACATCATTTTATTCTAATCATAATAGCTTATGAATATATGGTTTTAATTTTGACTATAATAATGTGAAAATATTACAAATTGAAAGAAACAATAATAAAAGGAAAATAAAGGAAGCTATGTTAATATATAAATGTAAGCATGATGTAATAAGGAGACAGGCAGAAAATGTTAAAATTAATCAATTGTGGGAAGGCCAGACTTTGAAAGTGTGTTTGAAGATACTATAAAAAAGAATTAGAGTTAATTGACAAAGACTACAAAGCTAGGTGAATAAAACTTTTTAAAGTTGTACTTTATATATATTTATGTTACTGTATTTATTAATATTTAATTACAAGATCGCACACCACACTTATATAGAAATATTTAGCATATGAACTTTTTGATAGTATAGCTAGTGACAAAATATAAATAAACCTGCAAAGATTTCAACCATGAAATAGATTCACTAATGGATTTATTAATTCTTTTACTATAACCATAAGTTTGGAAGTCACTGACTATCTGGCTCATAGTTATTAGTAGCTTATAAAACTCATTTCCAAAGCATATGAGCAGAACATTTATGGGATGTCTTGAATCTGTTGATAAGACTCCACTTGTATCTAGTAAGATCAAGTCTGATGGCTTTATTGAAGGATTTGGAAAAAAGATATTCACCTGAAATCTCATAGGAATTTGATTTTTACTCTATAATTCTATGATTGCAGATATATGATGAGTGGTTTATTAAAGTTTATGAAGTAGCTTCAAATATGGAATGTTACAATATATTTATTAAAAATGATGAGCATATCAGTCACCAGTGATAATTAAGCATATACATAATTATAATGTCTTATTGCTTTGATATTTATTACAGCTATCAGAAACAAACAAATTCTGTGCATATGAAATAAATACAGTAGATGTTTTGTGTCCATTTTGAATGTGATAATGAAAATAAAAGTAAGAGAAAAAGGATAAAACGAGATATTTTTTTTAGTATAAAAACTAATATGGTTAATTTACAAAGAGCTACTATAATACATTGTACAGGCTTAAACCTGCATTTATATATGTAATATTTGCGGGATTCGAACTCAGCCAACTGATGATTGCTGGTTTAGCATGAAATATGTATATTGGTGATTTTTTATCTTTTCAACATGTGTGTAATCAGGTGGGTCAGCAATATGAGATGGCACTGAGAGTGGTGGGTCATGTGAAAGTCTGAGTTCGAATCCCACAAAAGAGCTACTATGAAAATCATGACTTTTGAGAGGGAAGAGGGAGAATGTTGAAGTAATATGAAATAATGCATAATGAGAGCTAATGTATTCATTTAAAGTAATGTAATTGAAAGCATGCTTTTGAAAAATATTTATTAATATTTGAAAGTTAAATTATAAAATGGTCTGTATATATAATGAATAGAAATGAGGAGATAATATCCATTAAATAGAGAAAAACATTACTTTTTGATGGTACTAAGAAATTACCAATTACTATTAATTAACAATTTCTGAAGCTAAGCAAGTTTTTCTCATAAACTTATAATAACTCTTTTGTTGTACCCTTTCACTTCAAAGATCCCCAACTAAAGAGTTGTTATAGGTTTATGAGAAAACCATGCTTAACATCACGAATTGTTAATTAGTAGTAATTGATAATTTCTTAGTAACATCAAAAGTTAAAGTTTATCTCTATTTTTTTTTTCCATATGTCATAGCATCGACTGGGAGGTAAACCTACAACCATCTGCAAACAACTACTTGCTTGCAAGGTGACTGCACTGACCTCTCGGCTAACACTGCTTGACAAGTTTATATCTGATTAATGGATAATATTTCCTTATTTCAATTCATTATTATAATAACAATCAATACAAATATATATATATATTAATTCTAATATTTTCACAGATAAATGATGATTTCATATTATCATTATTTTCAGGATATTCTGTGTGGTAAAATAGCCAAATAGCTGACTTTTCAGTACAATAACAAGTACCTTTTTCAAAGCATTCTTTTTTTCAAATCATATGAATGTGTGTGAGATTTAAAATCGTTTTTATCTTTTTGTTTCTCCTCATATTTAAATTCTATTGGTTGAGAAGTTTTAAATTTTATTTTGTCCTCCAATAGCTTCTTCCAAATGTTGTTAATCTTTAATTCATACCTTTCGTTTATGCTCTTGGGCCTTTTAAAAATCTCTATAGCTTCTCTTAGCAATCTCTGGTCATATTGTTCAATTTTTGCTAGAATATATATATATTGTACGTGTTAATGCAAAATTAGAAAGACAAAAATTATTATGAAAAACAATATTTACAGTTGACATTCCTAATCTTCAGAAACATTCTAATGAATTTAAATTAGAACGCACAAATCAGTTTCAAGTATTAGTAGATTTTGAACTTGATTCAGATTTGAATGAAATTAATATGAAAATAACTGATACACTTTTAAAAACTGCAACAAAGATAGCTGGTAGAAAAAAGCAGCAATTGACCAATAAAATTTCTACTGAGACTAGAGAATTTATGAAGAAAAGAAGGAATAGGAAAATATACAAAAATGATGCATTAAAAAGGATTGAATATCTCGAATTTTGTAAAATGATGCAGAAAAGAGTTCAATATGATATAAGAAAGTATAACTGTAAACTAGCAAGGAAAGCTGTAGAAGAGAATAAAAGTCTCAAGAGTGTAAAACAATATTTTGGTATTGGTAGGAAATTTATATCTGCAATAAGAAAAAAAGATGGAATTATTACTAAAAAGAGAGGTGACATCATGAAATGGGTAGAAGACTTTTATCAAGAATTATATAGTAATAAAGAACAAGTACCTCCTATATCTATTACATCTTCCGAATTGCCCAAAATTTTAAATGAAGAAGTGACACATGCAATTAAATGTATGAAGAAATGAAAGGCTCCAGGTAATGATGGAATTATAATTAATATAGTAAAAGAAGAAGGTGAAGAAACAAAAATAAATTTAGCAAAGTTATATACCAAATGTCTAAATGATAAAGATGTACCAGATGATTGAAAGAATGCAGTATTAATATTAATATTTAAAAATGGTGATAAAGAAGATATTAGAAATTACAGACCTATCAGCCTTTTATCAGTTTTATACAAAAGTTTTACCAAGATAATTACAACTCACCTACAGAGAACATTGGATTTCCACCAGCCAAGTGAACAAGTTGGATTTAAAAGTGGTTTTAATACAGTATATCATATCCAGATATTGAGAGAAGTTATAGAAAGGACAAATGAATATGAGTTGCCATTATGCTTTGGAGTTGTAGATTATGAAAATGCATTTGTTTCTATAATCATTTCTTCAGTGATTAAAGCATTGAATCATCAACATATAGATCCAGGATAATGTCATGTTTTAAAGAATATTTATAAAAATGCAACAGCAACAATTAGATTACAAAATGATAGTAGGAAAGTCAACATTGAGAAGGGTGTAAGACAAGGTGACTCCATATCTCCAAAACGTTTTACAGCAGTGCTGCAAGAAGTATTTTGTGGATTAAAATGGAAAGCTAAAGGAGTAAAAGTAAATGCAGATTATTTAAGTCATTTAGATTTTGCAGATGATGTAGTTGTTTTTGCAAATAATGCTTTAGAGCTGCAGGAAATGTTGCAGGAGTTATCAGATGAAAGTAAGAAAGTAGGACTAAAGATAAATGTTAAAAAGACTAAAGTAATGTTTAATGGATTTTCTCAAAATATGAAAATAAAGATTGATTATGATGAGTTAGAAGAATTTAACAGTTACAAATACCTTGGTCAGATTATTAATACAGATGGAAATATAATGGATGGAAATAATCATAAAATTAAACTCGGTTGGAGTGCTTTTTGTAGAAATAAATTGATACTAAAAGGAAATATGTCTATGTGTTTGAAAAGGAAGGTTTTTAATAAATGTATTTTTCCAGTTCTTACTTATGGATCTGAGACTTGGACACTTAATGGAAGAGCAATACAGTGACTTCAGATCACTCAAAGAAGTATGGGGAGATACATGTTGGTAGTTAACAGAAGATATCAAAAATGCAATATATGGGTAAGAGAACAGTGTTACTGACCTCATTAAAAAAATTAAAAGACTGAAGTGGAGCTGGGCTGGACATATTCCTAGAAGAAATGATAATAGATGGACAATTGAAATCTTAAACTGGACTCCAAGAGATTATAAAAGACCCAGAAAGAGACTACATGTGAGATGGATGGATGAAATAAGAAAGTGTGCAGAAGTGATGTGGAGAAGGGAGGCTAAAGATCAGAGAAGATGGATTGAACTTGGAGAAACCTTCATCCTGCAGTGGATTGATAATGGTTGATGATATATTGTAACTTTTTGTTAAGGCCAGATATGCTGAGAAAAGCCAATTTCTTTAAAAATTTTAACTTGAGATGATTATAAGTGTTATAATTGTAATAATAATATTTAAAGAGACTTAACACTTGTTAAAATGAATGATAAGTAGTCAAAGAATATATGAAACCTATGTTAAAAGTTAAAATTATAAAATACAAGCAGAATAATTTAATATTTTATGGTTAAAATAAATGATATTAGTTATACTTGAAAAAATGTACATAATATCCTGCTAAATAAACATTTGAAAATCATTACTTTACAATATAATGTTAAATATAGTTGAATAAATTACTAAATCTATCTTTAAAATAAGTTTAAACAATTTAATAATTATTCATTAAAGTTTTGATATTTTATGGTGTATCAAATGTTTCAATTTTATTTATTGTTATACAAAAATAACACATTTACTATTCTAAATTTTATTATTATATTTAATATTTCATATTATGTATTATTTTTTAAATTACATATTCATTTGATTTGATTTTAGACAGTGAGTTTCAAAAATTGCAACATTTACGTCTGGAAAAGCTGATCACATGACTGGAAATATGTGTGTAATGCTTGCATAAATTCAAAAAAAGTTTTTAATTACTTTCTAAAATTATTCATTAAGTGGAAACATTTGAACATGATAAATTAAATCTAAAGTATCATTTATTTAGTTATTTTTTAAAGATATTTTAAACTAATAAATGTAAACTAAAATGGATACATTAAAGTAAATGTTGGCTTATAATTGAATAAATTAGCAAAGAATTAATAAATTGTATTGCTTTAAAATGCTTTTGCTTGGTTGAATAGAGTTATAAAATAAATTAGGTATTAAATATTTATTATATTTTTTATATAAAAAATGATTCATTATTTATTTCCAATTTTAAAACTGCTTAATTAAGTAATATGTAAATTGGTTATTGTCTGACTCTATTTTGTCCAATCAAATCTCTTTAAATATGAGTGTAAATACTATGTATAGTTAGTTAGAGTGTTGAGAGATTGTTATTAGTGTGTCTTTATTATTAAACAATATAAAGTTATATTACTATAGGCTTGTATAATAGAAAAAACTTAATAGTAAATTATCTAAAATTTTTAAAACATTATTATTTTTTAAAAATCAAAAGAATAAAGAAAATTAATTTCTAATTCAACAATATGTGTGAATAAATCCACCAAATTTCCTAATGGTAAACTATTCTGAAACTTGATTAAAATTCATTAGTAATTTATGGAGCAAAAACTTATAAGTCTGGTGTATTGGAGGATTAAAAATGAAAAACCAAAGAGTTTATGAAAGTACAGTTTTGCTCAATATTATAGAGACATTAGATATTTGTTAACATGGAGTATTTCAAAATTCTATACAATTATTATCTAGAGGTATGTTATATATAATGACTACATCTGTACTCATGAAGATGGAAACACAACTTACCTGTGAATTTTAAAAGACATTGGAGATGAGCTATAAAATAGATTGTTCTTTTTATAATATTTATATCATTATTTTTGAATGATTACAGTTTTAATAATATTTATCTTTAAACAAAGCAAAATTCTCCATACAGTAGTGCCACCCTGTGCCAACCAGAATAATCAATGAATGCCAGAAGGCTTGTGCATAAAATCCCTATCTAATGGCATTCATTGATTACTCTGGTTGGCACAGGGTAGCACTACTGTATGGAGAGTTTTGCTTTGTTTATAAACAGTTATGTGCTAGTATAAGATATAGTGATCATGTGATTATTAATTTATTTTTAAAACAAATTTTATATTTGGACTTGTAAAATAAGATATTTTGAAGATAAATTATATAAAAATATAGTTGCTAAAAATGCTCTATAAAATAAGCAAACATTAAAATATGATTAATTACTATTTTAATGACTTTATTTTTAAAAAAAAAAGAAAATGGTTAATAGAAGAAATACATTTTATCAAAAATAAATAACCTTTTAATATTAAAAACCTGAATTAAGATATTTGCTTTTATATTTTGCCTTATTGAAATATAAGTTAAAAATGGAAAAGTGTCTGTTTTCTCTGAAATTAAGTGATTAATAAATATAGCCAAGAATGATGCATCTACTGCCAAAGAAATTGGATTTACTCACATGGAGGGAATGGATTTGTCTACCTGAAATCAATATTTTAAGTGATATTAAATAAATTATTGTTATCCTGGAAAACATATTAGCAACAGGATGGATAATAAATTTTATGATTTTTCCAGATTTTTAAAAAGTTGACAATTATTTTTTTTATATTATTTTTCTGCCCAGGAGGAGAAAGTTAGAGATAAAAAAACTTTGAACAATGACTATTGCCTAGTGACCACACAACACCCCAACTTATTAGCAGAATTTTTAAATGAAAGACTTATGTGAAGAAAAAAAATACATAACTTTGAATTTTATTATTAGTTTTTATGTGTTAATTTTTTTTTTTAAAGAGAAGAATATTAACATTTGAATTAAAACTTACTTTTAGGTTATATTAGATAAGTTGCATTAGTAGACACTTTTGATTACCATAATCTTAATTTTGAAATAGGTTAATAATTTTTAAAACTTTGGAAACATTTCTTTTAAAGTATAATATTTTATAATTAGCTCGGTGTGAATGGAGTTTATGATTTATATTATTATGTATTGGAGAACAGAAGATATCCAAATGTGGTTATAATATTGTTAATCATATAGGTAATTTAAATTGTTTTAAATATTATATGGTATATATTTTTAAGAATTGCTTGGAATTTAAATATTCATATTATGGAGAAAGAATGAATGGATATGTGGATGTATGAATTAATAACACATACAGATTTTTATTAAATGATATAAGCTATAAATAAATATATGCATATTTTTTTGATAAAGTTCATTATAACTTTATTAATTATTATAATATATATATATATATTTGCTAAGTAAAAACAATATTATATTTATCTTTTAAATATATGAATATTAGTAGTATGTTTTAATCAAAGTCATTTGTGTTTGTGACTAAACTTAAGTGTGTGAAACATTTTCTTAAAGTATTCATAGTTTGATGAATCAATATGTTAGCATTGTTTATTATTGGGATTAATCATTCAGTTTATTTTGATATTGATTGTCTAAATCTATGTGGAATTTTAGGTGATAGTGAACAGGGAAGTAGAAAATGAAACCCTGGATGTTTATTTGTAGGGTTGTCAAGAAGATAAGGGGATCAACCTATGTTATATCAAAGTAGATATTGTACAGATACAGTTAACAAATTCATGTATTATTGTATGTTATTTCCATGGATAGTGTTGGATATTTATATTTTGATGATCTGTAAGGACTAAAAGGGAGCCAAGACATTATTTTCTATGGTATTAGACTAAGTTGTACCCGATGCTTCACACTGCTTTCCATGCGAATTAGCAAAATTATTTTATACTATTGAATCATTACTTTAGTTATTCTTTCATATCCTATACATTATATCGCTATCTTAATTTCATTAGTAATGCATCATGGAGTTTAGTATTCTGAAAGTAGAATAGTGAATAAACTTAGAATAATGAATTGTTTTAAAATAAATGGTAAGATAGGTTTTGAATTAAGTAAAAATGCAAATGATCTTGAATGTTTAGTGCTGATGATGAAAATGATAAAGGATTCATAACTATTCCTAATATATTTTCAAATGCTTCTTGATATTTTTCGATTTTTCATAAATCAATAATATTTTTGAAATAAGGCATATTTTACAAAGAAACATGAGAATGAGGAATGTGGAATGTATTATGAATGCTTATATATTTTGTTTAATTTTTATATTTTATGTTTTTTGAACATGATATTTTATTTATATCTAATTGTTTACTAACATAATAATTATTAATGCCATATTTTCATCTACTGATACAGCAATCTAGCTTTGAATTTGCATCAATGTTAGCAAGGATGAGCTTATAAACATCAAAATCTTAAAGAATAAGTGGATCCATTATATTCTTGATTTTTTGTTAATAGACAATGAGTTGTTTATTAATACCTTGAGGATAAATTGTTTAAATACCTTATGTACACACCCATGTATATATAATATGTGTAAATTTCAAAACACATTCTTGATAATTATTGAGTTCTAAATGACTATATGCTCTTAATGGGTAGCTGAAATAAATAAAATCATAAAATGACCGAATGGAATATAAATCATAATGTAGTGTGGATGATTGGCAACTCATTAATCCTATCATGAGGCCAGCTAAAACTATCTTGATAATTCAAGTATCTATTTATTTGTACTCAGTAAAATATTAAGATGATATGTAAACTAACATTATCAATGCAAACTGATTTGATCATAAAATTACTGATTGCATTAGGTATATGACTGCAAACATTGAGGCTATTTCATATGCTAACATTTTATATGTTTTGCAATGATTTTCTATGTTTGTATGTACTAAATTTGGCTATTGCTTTAGGTTTTAAAAATGTAAGTAATCTGTTACTTTCCAAATTTTTTATCAAATAAAATCAACATAATAAAATTCCAAAACTATATATTAACTATGAGATAAAAAAAAAACTATTTTAAAATTTTCCTCTATGAAGAGTTTTAGTATTGATATCAAGATGTATATAGGTAATGATAATGCTTACAGTGATCTTGTTGCAAGAAGGCTCTTTTCAAGTATAATCCAGTTCCTCCAATGATCTATCTGTCTGTCTGTCTGTCTGTCTGTCTGTCTATCTGTCTGTCTATCTGTCTATCTATCTATCTATCTATCTATCTATCTATCTATCTATCTATCTATCTATCTATCTATCTATCTATCTATCTATCTATCTATCTGTCTATCTATCTGTCTATCTATCTGTCTGTCTGTCTGTCTGTCTGTCTGTCTATCTATCTATCTATCTATCTAACTGTCTATCTGTCTATCTGTCTGTCTGTCTGTCTGTCTGTCTATCTATCTATCTATCTATCTATCTATCTATCTATCTATCTATTTACCTACCTACCTACCTACTTACCTACCTACTTACCTACTTAACTACCTACCTAGCCACCTACCTATCTACCTACCTATCTACCTACCTACCTACCTACCTACTACCGATCTATCTACCTATCTATCTATCTACCTACCTACCTACCTACCTACCACCTACCTACCTACCTACCACCTACCTACCTACCGACCGACCGACCGACCTACCTACCTACCTACCTACCTACCTACCTACCTACCTACCTACCTACCTATCTACCTATCTATCTATCTATCTATCTATCTATCTATCTATCTATCTATCTATCTATCTATCTATCTATCTATCTATCTATCTATCTATCTATCTATCTATCTACCTATCTACCTACCTACCTATCTACCTATCTATCTATCTATCTATCTATCTATCTATCTATCTATCTATCTATCTATCTATCTATCTATCTATCTATCTATCTATCAAGAAAAATTTAACAGACTGAATTGATTAATGTTATTTGGATTAGTTTGTATACATAAGTAAATTATTTAATAAACAGAACTCTGTTATATAAATGAAATTAAAACCAATTGCGCAGGCTGAAAGAAAACAATAGCAATATTGTCTAAAATATTACTGACCAAAAGACAACTGCTTTTGATCAGTCTGATTAATCGGCGTAATTGGTTGCGGCTTTTTATACACTCTGGAGGTGATTTTAACTTTATATATATATATCGGAATCCCCATTTATTAAATAATTTACATCTATATTAACTCGTTAAAAATATTAAAATTTAAATATATATATATATAATAAAATTATATAAAAGTATCTGGGTTAATTTTAAATTAACAAACAAAATTTTTATCGTAGTTGAAAGATTAATGATAAGTTATTGATTATATATAAATTAAAAAAAAAAAAAAGCGAACAAAAATGTATAAAAGTATGATGTTTACCATAATGAATGAATCAATCACTCATTTTGTATTTAAAATGTAATAAATCACTTTTATATAAGAAATAAAACAGGCAAAATTACATTTCATTGGCCTTGCAATTACATTATGCATTAATTCAAAAATGTAAAATAGTGTAATTCCTCAAGAGAAAATGTAATTTTTTGCAATAAATGATTTTCTCCCATTTTGCTTCAGTAACAAAATAATATTCACATATCTTTTTTTTTATATTACAAACTTTATAAATTGGATATTGGTATAAACCAAAAATGACTTATAGAGGGCGAACATATAAATATTATTACCAGACAATGTGATTTTAGTATGTATTGATAATATTTAATTCATTGTTCTTTTGATTCTATACATTGTAGATAAATGTATATAAACTATATACAGAAAAATTAAAAATTTTGATATATATATATTTATAAAATCTGTAAATATTTTTCAATCATTATATATGTATAATGATTTAAATATTAAATTATATATTCTGTATAGGGTTTTTATATGCATATAGAAATGAGAGAGATTTATAAATGTATATTAGATTAAATATTTTGATAGATTAATTATGATATAAACAAAGAAATAAATGATATACTTTTATCTCCAATTATTACAGTGAAATGTCACAATTCTTCTGTTTGCATTAAAATTAATCCAAAATATTTTATCTAACATATATAGCTTTATGGGAGAGATGAGCTGTTATTTATTTACAGAATGTCAAGAAAGGAGGTGATTCTTTTAAGTCATTATTCTTATAATCATATCTGTCTAAGTTTAAATCAATATCAAAATTTGGGGTTATCAATTTAAGAGTGATCTTTTATTTCTGAAAAATCTCAAGACACAATACATTGCTGGTTATTAAATAAGGTTGATTAGCTTAGGGATGTCAATACTCTTTAGGCATTACATGAAAATATCCACATCCATTCCCGGTAGCCATTTAATCGGCTATTTTCTCTGTCTTTTGTTATTGTTAATAAACCAGACATAACCTAAACAAACCAGTGAATCAAATTGCTGATAATATTCACTAACCATTTCTGACATTATGTTAAAGTAATCAGTCAATTATTTTTTTTAGAACAATTTCTTCACAGTATCAATATGACAGGCATGTTTTAATATTCAAATGTAATATATAAAGTTCTTTTTTTATTAATCTCACCTCAAGACTATTCAGATTCTAATGCATTAATTAATAATAATAGAATCTTATGCTATTAAATACAAAGTGGTTTTTAATTCTACCTTATACTATTTCATTAATACTAAATTTTCAACATTATCAAGACTCCACCATGATTATTTTATGATTTTAAATATGACTCAGTTTTCAGTTTGATATTGGTGATCTTGCATCCAGATGTTGAGTGGTGGTGAATATTATGACACAGTTATTTTAGAAGATATAAGTGACTGGTTATTTTGGAATAATAGTAAACATACTTGGTGTATATTACTAGTGAATTGGTTGGCTTATTTAATTTAAATTTTGTTAGGGTAGTTAATTATATATATATATATATATATATATATATATATATATATATATATATATATATATATGCATGTTGATTATTTTTCCAACTGAAAAGGCAGGAGAGAAACATTTTTGCAAACAAAGTCCAGTAGTGAGATGTTTTTTAAAGCAATCCTAATTTTCATAATGGCTATGCATAGTATATAAAATTAAAAATAGTCTTAAGCAGGATTAAAATCTAAATATGTATAAAGATTTATTCAACAATCAGACTTGAACCAAAGATCATGAGAACTTTGTGTATATATATATATTAATATAATGTGTGGAATTATCTATTTACACTTACTTAATTAGAAAGTATGTTATCTAAAACAGTTGCCAATAAAAGCCAACTGCTCCAGGTAAAGAGTGAAAGCAAAATTGCCAGGATAATTGCATTCAAAAAAATGATCCAAAAATTATTATATATACCTGGGTCTTGGTTTATGCAATAAATAGGTTCCTCAGAAAACACGCGCAAATGAAATCATGCAAAAATAGATGTAACTTACATTGAAAAAGGGGGAATGCGGTCTGTGATTTTTCAAAATTCGCGTAAAAGCAAAGCACCAATGTAAAATTACTTTAAAATTCGCGCAAAAAAAAAAATAAGGAAGTAAAATATGACTAATAAAAAATTTCAAATTTGAAAAAAATTGATACAAGACAAACTTTTTTTAACTATAATATTTAATTTTATTCAAAATAATATATTTTTATGCATAATTTACAGTACAGTAATTTACATTTTTTATACATGTTTTAATTATTATAGCTATTTGCCAAAAAATACGTTTGCAAACAACTAGCACCAACTTTACACTCATGTTGTGTCAATGGTTTTCTGGTGACAACGTAATTAGTAATTAATCTTTGAGACGATGACTTTATTAATTGTTTATGAAACTAACAACTAAAAATTAAATTCTTATTTTTGTCTTTAATTTTCAATTCTGTTTAAAAATCAAATTTCACATCACATTATTTCAAGTCGCCGTAAGTAATTTTTAAATTGTTAATTACAATTAAAAATCAGATTTTAATTTTTAATTGTCAAATTTAATTGTGCCCACTGCTATTACTGACCTTTTAAAAATAAACTTTTGGACACTAAATGATTAATAATTGATTACGTTCTTTTTTAAAAAGCAAAAACAGAATGTGATTTAAAATGCAAAATTAACACGCACAATGTTTGAACAAATTTACATTATAATCTTGTAAAATTTAATGTGTGTATACATAAAATGTGGAAATCATGATTTTAATTTCATTATTGCATAAAATCTTACGGTTACTATTATAAAGCACTGAAAATATTGAAATTACTAAGTTGAAAGTCGAATTCCAATAATATGCGATTACTTAAATATAACGTAAGTGTGCAAAATTTCTTATTTAAAGTAATAGCGCAATATCGGAGTTGAACTTCCGGTGAAAGACGAATCGCGTAACTTCAAAATCGTGTTAACCTTTAGCCCGCCTCTTATGAGACCTCTCGTCGACAGCTGACATCACTCTAATTCTATTATTTTTAATGCTAGGATAGACATTTTACTCTTATTAAATAGGTTTTTAAAAGTTTTGTAAGATGCTGCCCTCTTCTGAATTATTTTACAAGTAAAAAATCAATAAAACGATTTTTAAAGCTAAACAAATAAATAAGCTTGTTCATGATTGGCTCTCAGCCGACAAAGACATTCTGATTGGCTGGAAAGAACAAAGAAACTGCCTGATCAAAGAAAATAAAGAAAAACGCTGAGATTTTCATTTCGAATATGATTTAAAGTATTAAAAAAGTATATCCTGAGAAATTACAAATCATTTTCACAAAATATACTAAAAAAACAAAATTATTTTCGAAAAATATTGAAGATTTTAGTAAAAATATTTAAGATTTAGCAAAAAAAAATATTTACTTTTCCATAACGTAAAACTGAAAAAAAAAAGCATTTATGTCAGCAACTCTTTGTTTGCATGTTCGCTTTTAAATTTGCTGAAATTGAATATTTTATAATAAATAAATAGCAATTTATTTTTGAAAGAACTTTCGTTCACTTTCATAACCTGACAAATTATTAATAAACTTTTTATAAATGAATCTGAAGTGAATTTAATATTATAGGTGAATATATTTTAACAATTGTCTTTGTCTTCAGTTTGTGAGTTGGCCAATTAAAAGCTTTGATTTTTACCTCATACAACCAATAATATAATTAATGGTTTATGGGTTAAATAAGTCCACATAAAAAGAGACCCATGTGTATATATATGCATATCTAAATAAATGTACAAACAATGTGTCCTATTAAAGAAGTGACTGATTGCACCATCTCTGAGACAATGCATATGTTACATACTATATTCATAATATAATATTTTTAAAATGTCTGAAATACAAATTATTTGAAAATTTTATTATATCTCATGGTTTTACTGTTCTATACAATTTTATTTAACTGTAGCTTTACCCACTTTAAAATTAAATTAAATTTAGTGCATTGTTACATCATGCAGTAAGATATAAAGCATTATGATATATTTCATGTCTTAACTCTTCAGACATGGAAATGTTTTAAAATGTCACCATGCTAAAGTATATCATTACAGGATATATGCATTAATTTAGAGATGGTACTTCAAGCAGCTTAGAGAAAAAACAGTTCCCAGTTACCTTTTCATTGAATTAAACTGTGTGTATAGTCTCAATCCTGGAGGAATCATGTTTGAAATCACACTCATATCCACAAAAACAGTATTTTCAGATAGAAAAAAATATTTATGTATTGTATATATGATAGGATAATGTGGAAAAAAAATTATAAAGTACTGTGGAATATTTACTTGATCTGATAAATTATTATTAATCTTCTTGTATGCTTGTATGGATTTGCATTTTTAGACTATATGTCTATAATAATGTTGTTATAAACACAAAAGACTCTGTAATGATATGATCTGGTTAAGACATCTGTACTATGATTACAATGTAAAGTTAAAAACCAGTTTGAATGTTGATTTTTTTCTTTACAATCAATAAGAGTTTAGGCTATTTTTAGAAATAGCTTGACTATATAGCCAATATAGTTAGTTAACCATCAGTTATGGTCTATAAAAGGTATTCTTATTTAGAAAGATAAAACAAGAAAGACAAACTCTCAACTTTCATTACACAATATTTACTAACCTGATAAGTAGAGCCATTATATACATCAAAGAATTTTGTAGAGCTTTTTTTTTTGTAGTGAGTTATTTAAAATCTGTAAAATCTTTTTATTTAGATAAATAAAATCACACAGCTGTCATGCTAAATGCACCCAGAGAACAATAGCAATTCATTGTTAAAAAGTTATGATTCTGAAGCAATTAACTTATTTAAAAGGTCATTTAATATTAAGGGTGGAGAGTGATGGGTCATCTGAAAGTCTGTGCTCATATACCATATATATATATATATGTCATTATTTTGTAGTTCTTTACACTTGAGAAGTCTGTTTGTATCATTAAAACCATTGGTAGTGTTTTGGATTTTATTTTGTTGGCAAGTCTGGTTGAGTTTTGGATTTGTGGTAATTTTGACTATATATATATATATATATATATATATATATATATATTTATATATATATATATATATATATAAAATCAATAAAAGCATAAAGCTAAACTAGTCAATAAATAATCAAAATTACCCCAAATTCACAACTGAACCAGGCTAGCTAAAATAATAAACTTTAAAACACTACCAGTGGTTTCACTGCTACAAGAGACTTCTCAAGTGTAAAAAACTACAAAATATCAACATATTTATAATAAAAATTACCCACAATTGTACTTACCTCCCATACACCCTTAATATTAAAAGAACTTTTGAATAAGTTAATTGCTTCAGAATTATAAATATTTAATAATGAAGATTCTTTAATTCTTTTTATTTCATTTCTCTCAAAAAAAAAACATGATTCACTTCATCAAAATTAATAATGTGGCCTGTATCTTTTCCATGAATATATGATTCTGAAGTAATTAACATATTTAAAAGTTATTTTAATATTAAGAGTGTACTGGAGGTAAATGAAATTGTGGGTAATGTTTAGTATACATGTGTTTTTATTTTATAGTTCTTTACACTTGAGAAATCAGCTTGTAGTGGTGAAATGATTGCTAGTGTTCTATGATTTATTTTCTTGGCTAGTCTGGCTGAGTTGTGAGTTTGGGATAATTTTGATATATATATATATATATATATATTATAATAGTAACTTCTTCCAGTTATTATTATTAACCAAATATACTTTTATCTCTAATGAAATAATTTATAAATATAAAATCTATTTGAATATATATATATATATATATATATATATATATATATATATATATATATATATATATATATATATATATATATATATATATATATATATATATATGAACTTTAAACAATACATACATTAATGTCAAGATTTTGAGTAAAATTCCAGATTTGAAGTTGAGTAATAAATAATTTTATATATATTTTATTATTAAATCTTAATGTCTATTGAACAATTAATATTTGAATTAAGCATGAACTTGTAACAAAACACGAGGAGATTCATTCGTTCTCTTGTTATTAAAGAGAAGAAAAAATCATTTCTCTTTAAATAACTTTTTCTTTTATCAATATTACTGTTCAACATTTGGAATTAACTATTAATACTTCCAAATTAAGATAATCTATGGATTAAAAAATCTATAAGGAAAATATCTAAATTTTCTATTAAATCTTAAAAAGAATAGAAATATAAAAAGAAAAGAACATTTATTTGAGTTTTGGAAAACTATGTTATTCTAACACTTCATTATTTTTTTAAATATATATAAATTTAAGATAAGTATATATATTAAGGATAAAACAATGTGCAGTGAGTAGTATAATTATTATATCGTAAAAGGTTTTGAAACCAGCTTACATGTTATTTTGAAATATTAATTGAAAGGAATGTCTAATGATAATAGAAAAATGGAGATTAAGAACATCATCTTTCAAAGAATATTTACTTTATATTATATCAATCAAGTCATTAGATATTATTAACAGTTTATCAATTAAGGATAAATAAATCATCATTATTCCAATGGATTAATAGACTTCGTAAAAGATCTTCATTAGGATTATGAACTATAGACTTCAATATCTACTCTCAACTCTGGAAAATAAGTTTTCTTTATTATTTATATATATATATATATATATTGATATTAAAAGTTTTTAACACGGATGAACCCGCAAAATATGTATTTTATATATATATATATTATAATGCTTATATTATTTTAATATGTTTATTATTATTATTATTATCATTATTTTTATTTCAAATTTGGCATCACATTATTATGTCTTAATGGGAATATTTATGTCTAATATTAAACATAAATTGAAAGCTTGACTAATCTCATCAAAAATTAGATGAAGAATACAAAAATGGTTATAATTTAACAGATATTTAAATAAATTTATTATAATTATTTATAATCTATAATATTAATAAGCCAAGAAGCTAATGCACATGCACTTTGCAGATGTCACTATATAAATAAATACTCCTACTTTTTCAAACACAAGATAAAGTCTTTAAGAAAATATAAAATGAATCCACCTATATTTTCAACCCAACCATATATGTATGGGCAAATCTGAAGTGTTTGAAATAAAGAGCGTGAAGTTATTAATTGATCACTTTAAATTACTTTTTTACTATGCAAATGAATGACGCCAATGAAATTTCTAGAATTTACAAAACGTCATTTTTATAATTAAACATATGTAAACAAGACATTTATTTTTTTTATATAGCGCAATCTTTTTTTTTTATAATCTATAATATTAATAAGCCAAGAAGCTAATGTACATGCACTTTGCAGATGTCACTATATAAATGAATACTCCTACTTTTTCAAACAGGATAAAGTCTTTAAGAAAATATAGAATGAATCCACCTATATTTATTAATATTATAGATTATAAAAAAAAAAACATCCCGCTATATAAAAAAAATAAATGTCTTGTTTATATATTTATTTATATAATATAATAAATATTTAATTATTTTAATTATTATAAATACATATATATGTGCCAGATGAAAGATTTTAATTTCGTCTATCAATCTATTCTGATACAGAGGGCGCCACCAGATCACTACGTATCTGGAAAATTTGTTTACTGTGATCAGAATAGATGATGATGATGATTTGCACCGACTAGACTCAGGGAGAAACAAGAGATCTTAAATTGTTTAGACAATTGAGACAAAAGCACAAAGACAAACATCAGCCAAATTAAGTTTAAACATATTTAATAAAATTTTATTCAGAGAAGATAAATTATGAAGTATAATTTATTGACACAATAAATAAGGTTAACTCAGGCGTGTACCAGAAATATGAAAGGCAAAGCTATGACAGACCAACTGATCTAATAAATGAATTATGAAGGGAGGAAGTAAGTTTTATTCAGCAGAGAATTCATCTTAACATTGGTTCTCACTTTCAGATATTTAAACAATACGTCCTTGAAATAGATCAAAGAAACCAGTGCTGACGAGCTTTTCAAGGTCCAAAAATAGTCAGACCCCGAATGTCCTTATGTCGGTATGAACTGCACCTATTACTATGTTTAAAATAATGGTGATTGATCCACCTCAAGAACAACTGAAAAATATGATTGAAACAGAGTAAAACAATTAAAACTGGTGAATCCCAGCCAAACGATTGGCGAAAATTACTCTAAAATTAATAATTAAAAATAAGAGACAAGTAAATTATTAGAAAACCAGTTACGTCTGTCCCAGCAATTAAAGAAAATGAATTACAAACGAATTCTGAGTTCACACTCTGATAAATTTAAAGCACATATAATAAATACAAAAATAAATCTATCAGAGAGTGCACATGAGTATGAAAATATTAAAAGTTTTAAATACTTTAGCAGAACAAAAGTATGACTCACCTGTAATTTAAAAAGGGATAAATTTTATCTTCCTGCTGACAACTTATAAAATTACAAAGAAAAACAATTCTAATTTCCGCTTTCAGAGATAGAAGAAACGAAATCTCCACCTGCGGAAAATTAGACAATAAAGTTGTCAGCCAAAAGATTTTGGAGGTTTGCAAAAGGGCAAACACAGTGTTTAAAATTAATTATTGAATAATAAAATAATTACAGGTAAGCATTTAAATATGCATGATTGCTAAAGCATTTATAAAAAGTGAGGCATAAAAATATAAAACTCATTCGTCACTCTCCAATAAACAAAAATTGAAAGCAACTTGGAATCTTAAAACTAAGATTCCAAGACATATTGCAAAATATTAGAAATCACAGCAAATATTAAATATGAGGCTATATTGTTTAGGAATACATATTTATGATTAGATTGAGCAGCGATTTAATGAGAATTAATTTACCCTGGGAAGAATAAAAAAGAAAATAATTACCTTTCGGTAAAACAAAGTTCACGTAGAGTGCACACTTTTACTTAAGTTCATTTTCAGGTTCTTCAACCATGGCAAGGTAGATGTAAAGAGGTTCCGGCTTCTTCTAGATGTTTAAGTCATTACTGGAGCAAATTTGGAAGTTAGGGATCCGTCTTTTATTAAATTAGCAAGCCATTCTGGTGGTGATAACACGTGTAGTATTTTTCATCGTGTTGTAAGCAAAAGGATTTTATAACAGCTAATGTCCTTTAAGAATTTAAATGTCTGCACTGATATAAACTTTTACTTGAAAAACAGCTTGTCTATTTACGAATAATGAATTAACTAACTCTCCAAATTTTTGGGGCTATTTATACGTCACTCCATTTCCCATGAAACACCTTCCTTGTTGTCCAATTTCTACACCTTAGGCAGAGCAAATATTAATCTCCCGCTCAATCTAATCTAGGAATTCTACCCAGAGATTATTGAAATGAAATCAACTACATAAAAATCAAATCTCTGCTTTTAGAATTGTTTACAATAATTAAAATAAAAGCAACAGGAATGCAATTAGCTAGCCAGCTTGTTTTTAAATCAAATTGATTTAAAGTAAAAACAAGCGGTATAAGAAAACTATTTTAAAATAAATCGATAAACATTAAAATGATCCGTTTTACATATAAATGTGTGTGTATTTTGATACACATATTCTTTTTAAATAATAATAAAAATTTAAACATTAAATAAGTTTTAACAAAAATTAAGTTTAGTGAAAATTAAAAACTTAATCGGATTTCAATCAGGTTCAACTGCCTCAAAACATGATCAAAAAAAAAAAAAACAACATTCCTGTAACTTTTTTTTAAATAGAAACACTTTAAAATTATTCTTAGAAATTCAGCCGAACGTTTGCCTCGCACTCATGAAAAACAAAACAATATTTCATTTTAATAAAAACCTTTCTCCATTCTCATAATTCTTTAACAAAATCCTTTTTTTTATTTTTATTAAAAACAATCCGTCCGATTGCTAATTGCTGAACCCTTAACTTTTGTCCGGTGGTTCTTTTACTCCTTTTACTAACTTACTGAAATAAGTTCCTTTCCTTCTCTTATATTTTCTTAGCTTATACAATTTTCTCTTGTCTCTTTCACATTCTATTTTGTTTTCTATCTCATATGTCTGAAAGTCTTTTGGCCTAGCAAAACACCAATTCTTCCACGTGTCCTATTTTATTTCTCAGTACTATCAGCATTAGTAAAAGGAAAGATTTTATCTTCTACCAACTTTTTGAATGTTTTAACTAAGATTGTTCTATAGATGGCTTCTATTTCAACTTTAAAATCATATTTCTTAATCTTTTTTCTAACTCTTTTCTTCTTTTCAAAATCAAACAGTTATTGAAACCAATTTATTAGTTTCACATGGAGATTCTTTTACCTGATTTTCTGTCTTTCTCTTATAACTTTCTTCTATTTCTATATCTACATTTACTAGATTTTCCATCATACTTTTTATCTGTACCCCATCTGTGCTTATTTCTAACTTTATTTCCACCTTATCTGCTTTAACACTATCCTGTGCTACTTTGCTTTCTATATCTTTTATGACATCTACTTTTTCTACTTCCTGAGTCTCTTCTACTTCTCCCATCATTTCTCGTCTCATTTTTTTCATTTCCCTAATCATTTCTTCCTTCATTGCCTGCTGTCCCTGCTTAACGTCACTAATTTCTTCCTTCATTGCCTTGTTGGCCCTGCTTAATTTCCTCCTTTATTTCCACTTTAAACTCTGCCATCATTGCTTGCTGACTTTTTTAATTCACTCATATCCTCCTTCATTTCTATTACCAACTTCATCAACATCTTCATCATCATCTGTGACTCAGTCTCTTCTTTGTTAACTATTCCCATTTTCACACCAGACTAAATTTGCAATATTAACTTCTTAAAAAAATCTAAATATCTAAAAGCAAATAAAATGCTATTTACTGTTTTCTATAAATTATTTCATAACAAAGATGACCTATATTTAACTTTTCAAAAAATTAACTTAGACAGATTTTTTAGAAAATACTCTTTTTATAGTTTCAAAATTATTTCATATAAAAAGAAGACGAACTATATTTAACTCTTCAAATAAAATTACTCCGACAGACTTTTTGAAAATACACTTTCTAAGTTTCTAAATTATTACATTAAAAATAAGACGAACTCCATTCTACCAAACTGCTCCAAAATATATGCAATAATTAACAAAAACCGAACCTCCACCTACTAAATCTTGCCTCTTACACCTGAAATCTTTCTCAATTGTCTAAACAAAATCTCACATGGGTTTGAAAACCCGAAGCCTTACATTGGTTGCACTAAAAATGCTTATTATGTGCTGGATGAAGGATTCTACTTTCATCTATCGATCTATTCTGATACAGAGGGTGCCACCAGATCACTACGTATCTGGAAAATTTGTTTACTGTGATCAGAATAGATGATGATGATGGTTTGCGCTGACTAGATTCAGGGAAAAACAAGAGATCTTAAATTGTTTAGACAATTGAGAGAAAAGCACAAAGACAAACATCAGCCAAATTAAGTTTAAACATATTTAATAAAATTTTATTCAGAGAAGATAAATTATGAAGTATAATTTATTGACACAATAAATAAGGTTAACTCAGGCATGTACCAGAAATACGAAAGGCAAAGCTATGACAGACTGACTGATCTTCTAATAAACGAATTATAAAGGGAGGAAGTAAGTTTTATTCAGCAGAGGATTCATCTTAACATTGGTTCTCACTTTTAGATATTTAAACAATACGTCCTTGAAATAGATCAAAGAAACCAGTGCCGACGAGCTTTTCAAGTTCTGAAAATGGTCAGACCCCGAATGTCCTTATGTCAGTATGAACTGCACCTATTACTATGTTTAAAATAATGGTGATTGATCCACCTCAAGAACAACTGAAAAATATGATTGAAACAGAGTAAAATAATTAAAACTGGTGAATCCCAGCCAAACGATTGGCGAAAATTACTCTAAAAATTAATAATTAAAGACAAGTAAATTATTAGAAAACCAGTTATGTCTGTCCCAGCAATTAAAGAAAATGAATTACAAAGGAATTCTGAGTACACGCTCTGATAAATTTAAAGCACATATAATAAATACAAAAATAAATCTATCAGAGAGTGCACATGAGTATGAAAATATTAAAAGTTTTAAATACTTTAGCAGACAAAAGTATGACTCCCCTGTAATTTAAAAGGGATAAATTCTATCTTCCTGCTGATGGCTCATAAAATTACAAAGAAAAACACAATTCTAATTTCTGCTTTTAGAGATAGAAGAAGCGAAATCTAACCTGCGGAAAATTAGACAATAAAGTTGTCAGCCAAAAGATTTTTGGAAGTTTGCAAAAGCGCAAACACAATGTTTAAAAATTAATTATTGAATAATAAAATAATTACAGGTAAGCATTAAAATATACATGACTGCTAAAGCATTTATAAAAAGTGAGGCATAAAATATAAAACTCATTCGTCACTCTCCAATAAACATAAATTGAAAGCAACTTGGAATCTTAAAACTAAGATTCCAAGACATATTGCAAAATATTAGAAATCACAGCAAATATTAAATATGAGGCTATATTGTTTAGGAATACATATTTATGATTAGATTGAGCAGCGATTTAATGAGAATTAATTTACCCTGGGAAGAATAAAAAAGAAAATAATTACCTTTCGGTAAAACAGAGTCCACGTAGAGTGCGCACTTTTACTTAAGTTCATTTTCAGGTTCTTCAACCATGGCAAGGTAGATGTAAAGAGGTTCCAGCTTCTTCTAGATGTTTAAGGCATTACTGGAGCAAATTTGGAAGTTAGGGCTTCGTCTTTTGTTAAATTAGCAAGCCATTCTGGTGGTGATAACACGTATAGTATTTTTCATCATGTTGTAAGGAAAAGGATTTTATAACAGCTAATGTCCTTTAAGAATTTAAATGTCCGCACTGATATAAACTTTTACTTGAGAAACAGCTTGTCTAGTTAAGAATAATGAATTAACTAACTCTCCAAATTTTCAGGGCTATTTATATGTCGCTCCATTTACCGTGAAACACCTTCCTTGTTGTCCAATTTCTATGCCTTAGGCAGGGCAAATATTAATATCCCGCTCAATCTAATCTAGGAATTCTACCCAGGGATTATTGAAATGAAAACAACTACATAAAAATCAAATCTCCGCTTTTAGAATTGTTTACAATAATTAAAATAAAAGCAACAGGAATGCAATTAGCTAGCCAGCTTGTTTTTAAATCAAATTGATTTAAAGTAAAAACAAGCGGTATAAGAAAACTATTTTAAAATAAATCGATTAACATTAAAATGATCCATTTTACATATAAACGCGTGTGTATTTTGATACATGTATTCTTTTTAAATAATAATAAAAATTTAAACATTAAACGTTTAATGAAAATTAAAAGCTTAATAAATATTTTTGGTAATAACACTATTGAATCGGATTTCAAATCGGTTCAAAATATATATATATATATATAAAAAATATATATATATATATATATATAAGTTATACAATTGTAAATAGTACTTATATATTAACAATTGAGAAACATATATAATAACTGTAAATAGGTTGATAAGTTATATAAGTTATTAATTTTTGAATCTAGATATTGTTTTATACATCTGTTAATTTAAATTATATTCTTTAATTATTGTTTATCATAACTTACAGAATTTTATCATAGCATATTATAACTGTAAATGGGTTGATAAGTTATATAAGTTATTAATTTTTGAATCTAGATATTTGTTTTTATATATCTGTTAATTTAAATTATATTCTTTAATTATAGTTTATCATAACAGAATTATATCATAGCATATTAAATAGGAATATTATTTTTTAATATTTTATTATGGTAGAATTCATTCTTATTTATTTATTAATATTTTATTTATGTTTTACATTATATTTTTATTGTTTATTAAAAAATATTGAATTATTAACTGGATCTCTTTGTCTAATCATTATTGAATTATATTATATATATGCTAGTATTATAAACATCATATGAATGTCAATTATTAATTAATGCTTATATAAAGGCATTTTAAATAATAACTTGTTTTGAAATTATCCCTGAAAAGAGCTATTGCAAATTCTCCATGAGTTTGAATATCGTCGCATAATGGTGACTGAAAGAGGGATGAGAGATGGATGAACTAGTCTAAATTATATTAAAACTTATTTAAAAATTATTGAGCTAGCATAATAAAGATAGATATAATCATGGACTTAGTATTTCATTGATTCATTTCTAGCATTCTACCTGAAGACCCAAAGTCCGATTGTAGTGAAATGCATATCCTCTTTCTAGGGAATTTAATCATCTCCTTATATTTAACAAGACCAACTTTAGATTTTAAATATAATCCATTCTGTTATATTTGGTGAACCTAACTGTGAAGCATTAAGTTAATGATTTCCAAGCATTAAATATAATCGATTTTGGATATTTGATGCATCAACTCAGGATGATTAAATGCCGTTCCGTTATATTTGATGATGCCTCAACTAGGGCTATCAAATATATC